>NEEC01000020.1:0-1200000 GCA_002189035.1 Utricularia gibba | reverse complement strand
GGCACAAGGAAGTGGATTTTTTTTAAGTCTCTTGCAGGACTTTGTGGGGAGGAACCTCTAGTGAAAGAAAAGGGAAAAACCCCTAATCAGACAGCCATGACCCAAAGGAATGAGAAAGTTTTCTGCTGAACTGAAATGATTGACATGATATATGATAGGCTTGGGAATTTGCTAAGGAAGTGAAGGAACTAAAATAGGGAGTGAATAACTCTTCCCTAATCAAGTAACATCGTTGCATTGTTTTAGTTTTATTTTTATTTTTATTTTTATTTTTATTTTATTTTTTTAGGGCGTTAGTCTAAGTTAGGAGTAATTTAGTAGTTCGGTACTAGGATCAGGAGAATTTTGCAAGCTATTTGAGGAATTTTCATATGCATGCGTGATACTTTTCATGAAGTACAGGATGCATGAATTTGGTTTTAACCATTTGTACACCTGTGAGCATGAATTTTAACCTACTTATCTTTGTGAGGTAGCAACATGTGTGATGAATTCTGATTTGTGCAATCGAGATTTTTTTTGTGCAAGCTGACATATTTGGTTCTTTCATGGATACTGGTGGTCGAAAGGCTTATAGAAAGATAAAAAAAAAGAGGGGGTCAGTAAAGCATCATCACAAAAAAAAGCGATGAGACCCGATGTCTTGAAAAGCAACACACAATTAAAAAGCGTGTGTAGACAACAGAGTAAAGAGAGAAGGAAGGTTATGAGAATGCCTCAGAGGAGTAGGAAACCCTCAGGAGAAATAAGGAGAGGAGTGCTTGGCCCACACTCCATATATAAAGGAGGGGAGCGAAAATTGCCTGAATTAAGCTTGAAACTTTCCCTACTCTTGATCTCTGTAGAAATGAAAAAAAAAAAAAAAGTGAAGAGAGGAAGAAATGAAAAGAGACCACCAGTATCCCTTTGAAAGCCTAATTGTGTCATGTTAGCTTATTTAATCTTTGAAGGCACTTATTTTGATGAAATTCACATGTATGCTTGAGTGATTACCCGTCTTGCACACTAACACTCTTTAAATTCTTGCATTCTGGACTTAAATGTTAAATGTTTGCATGGATGTTTAGAAATCCCTCAATTGCTTACCTCCTATTAGTCTTAGTTAGGACTTGAGGACAAGTCTAGTGTCGTTGTAGCATAATGTGTTAACACATATTTTTGAGTGGTTCAATGCATGGAATTTACTCATTTTATGCTACAAAAATTAAGCTTAATTGTCTATTTCTATATTTTTGCACATAAGTACCGTAGGAGTGCACTTTTAGTCTTAGTTGGGACTAAATCGTAGATTTAGTCCAACGGTTCCTTTAGAGCAATGCAGCATGGGTCGCAACACAAATCCCAAGGAGCCGAGTATGAACAGTGTGGTGGCAGGAAAGGTGACAGAAGTGTGAAGAAGAGTACACACAAAGTCCAAGGAGGTTAAAAAGGAAGATTTTGGACAAAAAGAGAGGAAAGATGGAGAGAGAAGTAGATCTCCCCTTGGAGACTTCACATTACTTGCTTGTGTGCATTTTGGTATTTGACTGTGAAATAAGCACACTGTGGGTGATGTTTTCTTTTCCACTTTCGTTTACCTTAAGCATGAGTGGCTAAGTACTTAGGGGGGTGCCTTGGGGTAAAAAGGAGAGAAACATGTTAATCAACCTTTAGATCTAAACAGCCATGAGTCACGCCACTTCCTTAACAAACCAGGATAGATCCAGGAGGGGAAGTAGTGAAACCCAACTTAACAACTCTAATTAGAGGTAGACCAAAGATTAGGGGGAAAAACAAGAATCCGGGTAGACCTAGATCTTGTGAGTTAGTTGTATGATTTGTGGTTTGTGTGAGTTTGTTTAGTGATGAGCATACATCCCCTAGGAGTCCCAAGGCATCATCCATTCCATTCCAGAAACAATCGAACTCTAGAACTTATTACTTTTTTTTACTGTATTTCGTTTTAGTTCTGCCTTAGTCCTAGCTAAGACCAATTTTACCAACGTGACATTGATTCCTTGCATAGACCTTCACATAGCAAGCACCTAGCTCCTTGTGTTCGACCCTAATCCACTATGCTCATAATTGTTTTATGCTTGAATGTGTATTAGGTTATAAATTTATTTGATAGGAAAGTTTACATTAACGACATTGCATAATTTTCCGTTTATCAGAGAGGAAGAAGAAGAAGAAGATTTCTAAAAGAAAAATCTCTAATATGAAAAAAAAACACCGAAACTCAATTCAATGCTATTGTTCCGGGTTGTGAATAGTAGTAGATGGAGAACAGAACTATTCTATCATGATTTTAGTTTTTTAAATATTTTGTTTCATTGATTGTTTGTTTTACAATGTCTGTGATATTCTCTCCAGTTTATGTTTATGAAATCATGTTTTGCTTATCACATATGAATAGCTAGACTTTAGAGATGCCTTCACGTGTAGAATAGTGATGTGGTTTTAAGTTTTTAAGTAATCTATGATTTTGTATATTAACTTTGGTTTCTAACATCTTTCAAGTAGATTTAAGGAGGGGAATGAACGACTTTGCAACTCAAACGCTTGATTTAGAGGTAGATCTACACGATTCTTGGGTAGAACCATGTAGACCTAATTCTACATATTTTAGGTGTGAATTGACCTAGATGCGAAATGGGTGATGATATTAGGGAATAATTTAGTCAAAAATATGAGAAACAATCTGGATAGACTTAGTTGGTTTAATCTATGCATATAGAGAAATTGTATATTAGATTAGGAACTTGAACACCACATCACTTGAACCACTTTTAGGTATATTAGTATTATTTTGTATTTAGAACCTACATTTATTACTTTCTATGTTGAAATTTGATTTTACTTACTGAACTTGCCTATCGCTATTAGTCTGATCTTGGATTAAAAGTACCATTTATTTTATGAACTTGCATATGCTAAAACACGCAATAAGTACTTGCTTCTTGATCGATCCCGAAATTCTACTACACATTGTGTGTTTAATTTATAATATGTAAAGATTAAAGTTTACAAATTTATTTGATACAAAAATTCTATTTTCGCAATGATATTAGGAATTTTTCATATCTTACTACATATTGTTTGAACTCAGGAGTTTGGATTACAATGACCCATTTATCTTTTTTCAAAACAGTCCAGTCAGTTCTCAATTATCTTAGATCCTCCTACAGCTATTGCTCCATTTGAGGATGGTCTCTAACTTTGTTGTGGTGGGCAAGACTCACTCATGTTTAAGTGAGCTCCTGGATCATTCTCTTTCTTAGCTCTTCCAAATTATTCTCTTAGGTCTCCAACCTCTCAACTTTTTCCAGAAGCATTTCATTCTAAAGAAACCTCAATATGGTCATGGATATGCTTCATGGCCACTTCTTACCAAGAGTTGATTGAGGAGGCCTTGTTGAATCATTGAATCAGGAAATTTAAGATAAAGATGAAGGCTTAGAAGGGATACGAAATGGAAGGTAAGAATGAGGAGTTTAGTCTTGGGCATCCCTTCTATTTTGAGTTGTAAAATTGTATGATACTATTGTGTCTCCTCTGGTGTTGTCAAGGCTTCATGAGGCTCCCATCAAATGCATGTCATCTATTTTTGTGATTTTTTCCACCTCCACAATTCAGAAACTTGCCTCCACCCGAATGTTAGGACCATTGACATGCATATTGTGAAGTTTGTAAAGGCTCAAAATGTATTTCAATGAAGGGTGAATTTATGTCTCTTTACTAGCACGAGGTAAGCCATGAGGATGGTCAAAACATCTGGGTGTAGAGCATGAATTTGAACATTTAAAATACGAAAAAATTGGAGAATGAAACGATGTCAAAGAAGCCTTGATCAGCACACAGGAGAATTGCTAATATATGGATTTCAGATCTCAGCTATGGTAGCTATGCAAAAGGACATGTTTATCCCATTTTCAACTCTAACTAGTCGGAATTTCATATGACACTATTTTGTAAAGAGGAACCATTATGGAAAAAGGAAATACCTAGTTGCGCAGGGATGATGGTGTTCTCGGAGTTTTGCATGAAGTCATCGAAGCTCTCTAGAACATGATTTGCAGTGTGATTTACCGGAGGAATCGAAACCACATTTCCGATGCAATGATGAAAACGGTGTACTTGCGATATGATCACGTCATACATACTGCATGGATCTCAAATATCTTAGATTGCATTAAATGCATGGGCAGATGGGATATCCGATGTGTGTTTTATTTCGTGAGAACACCATGACCTTCTTGGTTCAATGGTTTTCTTTGAAAAACTGCATGCTTTCGACTAACTCAAGTTCCTTAGTAGATGCCTTCTCAAAGGAAGATTCAATTTTATCATCCCCTCAAATTAAAGATAAATCTATGCATGAGAAGATGTTGGACAATAGTAGGAAAGTACCCATCTTCATACAGAATATTAGAACAAATAATCCAATATCAAGTTTTGAAATGAAATAATTAAATATATAAGAAATTATAAATTATTAATAATCGATTGAATTTAATCTTTTTTAATGTAATCTAATTTTTTTGTAACTTAGGTTTTATGTGTGCTTATCCAAGTAATCGAATATTTAATTTCAATATGGTATAACAGCTTCACATGGTCACTTGTATTTTGCACTACCATCCGACAATTTGTATTGTACTTAGAAAAAAAAAATACTCTCCATAGACTACTACAGAACAAACTGATCTCCAAATGCGCCAACTCTCACACGTGTATCGATGCATGCACCAAGTCCACCACACGTGTCACGCCCACATACCACTCTAATGTCTCCGAGGTACACACTCCCATTTTCACCTCCACCAGCACCTCGAGTACTGAGGTTTTTCCATGGCGGATCCCCAATTCATCCCTCGGAGATCCTCCGCAAGCGCCGCCTCCATCCTCCAAACTCTGAAAGATTATTCTGCGAATTCCAGCCAGCTGGTCGGCCTAGCCGCTCTCGTCATCTCCAGTGCCATCCTCATACTCCTCGCCGGCGTCACCCTCACCTCCACCATCCTCGGTCTTATCTTTTTCACCCCCTTGGTTGTCATTTCCAGTCCAATATGGATCCCGATCGGAGGCATCTTCCTCGTCGTCCTTGCCGGAGTTCTGTCGATGATCGTGGTAGGAGCTGGCTCTGCGATGGTGATCTCATGGCTGTACTCGTATGTTCGGGGAATGAATCCTTCCGGTTCTTCTGGGGTGGATTTCGCGAGGATTAGGATTTCCGACTCGGCGGAGCAGGTGAAGGAATACGCCAGAGAATATGGGGGATACTTGCAGAGCAGAATCAAGGATGCAGCTCCTAGCGCTTAAATATAATATGTAAGTTTGGTTGAATCCATGTTATCATTACCGATATTTTTTATATCTTGTGTTGTTTCTCAATGGATTATAATTCTGAAGGGGAAACCGAATCCCCCGAGCAAGTGAAAAAGTATAAGAAAAAAAAATTTATTTGCATTTGATTATAAGGTACAGGGCACAGTCATGCAAAAAATGGGTCTGTTTTACATTTTCATTGCCTGGTTCCATGCAAGTTAGTTTGGTTTTGAAATAATCAAAAACCCTTAATTTCTACGAACCGGTAATTTTGAAAATATATACTTTAATTTACATTTCAAAATATATAATTGAGATGAATATTTTTCAAAAGAAATTAAGAGGATAACTGTTTCTTAAATTTAAGAAGAGATATATGATTATTATTCATAATGCCGAGCTATATGTACAAGGGACTCTCATTATTTCTTGATGCAGATCTGGATGTTTGAGTGCATGGGTCTCATTTGATGTAAGTGATGCATTACTATGCTGGAGTGGACAGGAGTTGGCCCTTGAAGAAAGGCGGTGTAAATGGTTCCACTAACTTCCCTTGGTTCCCTCAAGGGGATTGTCGTATGTATGATATAATCATTTCGAAGTACAAAACGCATGGCTTCATTCTACTCTCCGATTTTCAACCCTGAATCCCATTGCACGACTGACAACATTCGAGATTGAATGGATTGAGAAGGATGTTGGCTACTCATCAGGATCTATGTCGAGATTGCTGTGGAAAGCCCCCTTGGTGGATGACGGTTTCTATGAAATTGTAAATCCCAATAAGCTGCTATACCCCCATATAAAAAAAAAGTTGCAGGGACAAGGTAGCTATAAAACCCCATTGCGAGATGAGGGGTTGCTATGTAGAGCTCGAATACAAATGAAAGTTACAACTAAAAACCCGCAAAGTGTGGTTACTGTGCAAAGCCCCATCATAAATGAAAGTGCTAACTAAAACTCGTTGCTAAGCAGTTGCTTTGTAGAGTCGGGTTGTCTGATCAAGGATTACTATGCAAATCCTCATTAAAAATGAATGTTGTGGAAAAGTAACCTTAGACACAAGGTTGCTCTGCAGAGCCCCATTGTTCTATGCAATTTTATACTATCCATTGTAGGATGGTGGATTGTTATGTAGAACCTTGCAAAAAATCAAAGTTTCAAGTATAAACTCATAGAGACGAGGTTGCTGTGCAGAAAGGGGGTCGCTGTGCAGCACTCTATCAAATATGAAAGCTAAGGGAAAACACTGGTAGTAGCGAGATTGCTATGCAATGCATCATTGCCCGAAAGGGTTTTAGGTTACGATTCTGAACCTTTTCCGTTTCTTTCTTAAAAAAGTCTCTAAATCATTTCATGTTACTAAAGTACCCTAAAAACATATCATATACAGACCTAATAATCTCATAGCCATTCCAAATAAATGAGAGTTTTCTTCCTGGATATCTCTCCTATGATCATCCAGCATTCATTTGGTTTATTCCGTTGAAATTCAGGATCCAATGGGTCAGATGAACACACATGTGAAATCTAAGTACATAAGAAACTAGATATTAAGTCCAACTAATTACTTATGATTTGTAATTTCTTATATATTAAATTATTTTAGTTTCATTTTTCAATATGGTAATGTGTATTCTAACATCCATTCTCAAGTTGAATTGGTATTTAATCTAGTTAAAATGTAGATTAACCATTCTATTGGACGAGTACATGTGAGTTTCAAGTACACAAGAAACGTAGATCATATTAGAAAAGATTAGACTCAATCAATTACTTGTGATTTATAATTTCTTATATACTTGATTATTTCATTTTTATTTTATGATGTGGGATTGTGTATTTTAACACATTCTTATTCTCGAAATCATTCATAAAATAGAGTTTGCTTTAGTAAATTTCTTCTTTTGCAATGACTGACACTTCTTTGCTTATAAAATTCAGTGAGGAACAAATTTCATCTCACAAACAGTGCCGAAAGTTATAGCATTTGTTGTTTTTTCAGTTCCCTTTTTTCATAACATTAATGTGGATCAAAGTAAAGAAAAATGAAAATGGGAAAATAAATTGGTACTACAAAAAAATAAGGAAAACCGAGATGTTGTCACACTAGGGAAATAAAGAAAGTTTATGGGGATTAGAAGGATCTTTCAGAAATCATTCAGATATAAAGCTAGAAGGTTTTCTCTTCTCAAAATTAAAAGTAGATTTGAATTTCTCCCTTACATGCCTACTCAAAGTTAGTGTATTCTATGTGACTTTCCTTTTCTTTTTCATATCTTTGGGAGGGGCCATATATGCATCCTTATTTTCAAAAATTGTGAAATCAATCTTGAGGAAAGCCACGGATTGTGAGCACGATATTGCCCCATTCTTTCATGTATGGTTTAAAGCCAACATCATCAACCTCATTGTGTTTATTCTATAAAGACATCTTTGCTTATTGAACAGGTTTCTTGCTAATATTACCCTTTGTCAAAACGTGGTTTCTATTAGGATGTATTATAAAAGTAGTTACTGTCTTTAAAATGTCTGAGAAAAATAATTATTATATATATAAAATTTTCATCGTAATATTTGAGAAATAAATGCATGATGATCAATTTTCTAAATTTACTATTTCTGTTATATGGATGACCCTTATATTTAACACATAAGAGATACGTTTTGAAATATAATTTTATAATTGTTTACAAAATACCTGTGCATTGAAAAACATGTTAAATATATATTATTATTTAAAAGCAACCACCATTCACTGTTTATCAGAACACCACAAATGGTAACTGGGATTTCATCAGTTTCTCAGCTTGCACTTCCTAAGCATGCAACGCCTCCACGCACCATAGGCATGTGTCTTCTCGAGAGTTCCTTGACTGACAAACAAGCCCATTCTGAACGCACACTACCACAGGAAATAAAATGCTCCCCAGTAGCTTCACCACCGTCTGCTCTAAAAACATGGACTACGCTCAACAGGGTAGAAGCTGACTAACAATATTCAGGCAATTGATTTTATCCCTCTTTCTGGTTTCAAAGTTGTTGGTGAATCAAATGATGCTGTCTTAGGATGGAGTAGAAGATGATGCAATTGATCATGAAACTTCTGGTTTAGAGTTTTATCCATCATAGATGGAATAATGCTAATGGATTTGCTTGATTAATTGGCTAGTTTGACTTTTTTTTTCTTTTAGATTTATTACTATAGCAATACGTATATTTTGTGTGTGAGTTTCGCGGTGAAAAATAAGAAACTTTTTTTTTATCAATTACCTTTCTACTTCACTAGGTTTTATCTTTCAGATTGGTTGAATCTTATTTTGGGTTATTTGTTGCCTAACTTAAATCAAAGTTACACATTTTTTGTACAAACATGCCTTATGAACAAGGGTGCAAAGCAATGCTCAAGGTTACGAATGAGAATTTTTAATGCGAGAAGTGAAACCAACACAACTATCCTCCATTTTTTCAATCAAAGAAATAGTAGATAACCATCAGCACAAGGCAAAGAAAGAGATCCACGTTATTGCCCTTCCAGGCCCATGGGGAACTAGCCCATTAACAAGAAGGAAAAATGGTAGGTTTTTGTGAGTATATATAACCAAATGCCAAAATTTGGGTGGTTTCCCTCTGCCTTCACTTCGCCGTCGCCGCCGTGTGTTGTTTGCAATGGCGCAAGAGCAGCTGGTTCTCCGTGGCACCATGCGTGCCCACACTGATTGGGTCACTGCCATCGCCACCCCAATAGACAATTCCGACATGGTGGTCACCGCCTCTAGAGATAAATCCATCATTTTGTGGGCTTTAACGAAGGAAGACCGCACATACGCTGTTCCTCGCCGCCGTATGACCGGCCATTCTCACTTTGTTCAGGACGTCGTTCTCTCTTCCGATGGTCAGTTTGCGCTTTCCGGGTCCTGGGATGGTGATCTCCGCCTCTGGGATTTACAGACGGGTAAAACTGCTCGTCGCTTCTCCGGTCACGCCAAAGACGTTCTCTCAGTCGCCTTCTCCGCTGACAACCGTCAGATCGTATCCGGATCGCGCGACAAGACCATCAAGCTCTGGAACACGCTCGGAGAATGCAAGTACACTATCCAAGACCAGGACGCCCATTCAGATTGGGTTTCATGCGTTGGGTTCTCCCCTAACACGCTGCTGCCAACCATTGTCTCTGGATCGTGGGATAACACTGTTAAGATCTGGAACCTGACGAATTGCAAGCTGCGTTCGACTTTGTCCGGCCACTCCGCCCATGTGAATGCTGTATCTGTCTCCCCCGATGGCTCTCTTTGCGCAAGTGGTGGAAAAGATGGTGTTATTCTCCTTTGGGATTTGGCCGAAGGGAAGCGGCTGTACTCGTTGGACGCTGGCTCTGTCACTCACGCTCTCTGCTTCAGCCCCAACAGATACTGGCTTTGCGCTGCAACCGAATCCAGCATCAAGATTTGGGATTTGGAGAGCAAAAGTGTTGTTGTCGATCTGAAGGTCGACTTGAAGCAAGAGAGCGAAATGGCTGCCGAAGAAACTGGCACCAGGAAACACAAGGTATTCATTCAACTTGGCTGCCACTAATTACGCCTCTCCGTTGGTCGGAAATTCGATAAGTGTACCGATATGTGGTGGAGTTTTCCCTTTTTCTATTTGTCATTCTCCTGCGTTGCTGGAATCCCTTTCTACTCCAGCATAAATCTTGCCTTGATTGATCATTTGAGTCGAAAGCATTGTGCAGTTCTTCCTGCGTGTAGGTGCTTTAATCATCACTGTTACATGGGGTGTCTCATCCCTGACGCGGTGCGCCTTCTGTGTGTAGGTGATATACTGCACGAGTCTCAACTGGAGTGCGGATGGAAGCACCCTTTTCAGCGGCTACACCGACGGTGTGATTCGAGTATGGGGCATCGGTCGCTACTAGGGGATCCGATCCATCCACGGGGTCTGGATTTCCAGTCAACATGATTTTGCTTTCTTTGGCACACCTTTACTCACTTCTCATTGTACTTGGTGCATTTTGCTTTCAGCTGTGGAACTAGTTTGCTCTCTGCTGCATTGAATTCCTGAGATTACGATCATATTACTGTTGCTGATCCGTGTTCACTGAGTAGAGGCCAAACTAGTCCACTGTAAAGATTGCTAAATGCCTTATTTTTCACTTATTTTCTTCTATTTATGAATAAAAGAATAAAGTATATATATTTGATACATTCAAAAATATGTATCTGTGATGTATATTTGCTTGAAATATGTTTATGAATATTTATTCCTATAAGATTACAGCTTATTTTTTATATTTTCAATTAACATGATTATAAAAAATTTATTTTTATTTTCAAGAATTTTTTAAAATTATGTTAATACATAAATATTCTACAATTGCCTACGAAATTTTTGAATTTTGTGAATGATTACAATCTTTAGATTGATGTACAAATTTTCCATATTTTAATATTAAATTTTAAATAATATTTTTTAAATTTATATAATTTTTAAATAATTGTATTACCTATTGCTAATATATACTTTTTACATGTTCTTTGGTTAGATATAAGAATAAGAATGAGTCACCCAGTTTATCTCTTAGATTGACTTGTAATGGGTTGAACCCATAACTTATATTTATTAAAAATGAGTATGAGTCAAGTTTGATTTTACAGATACGAGTCCAACACGACAAGTCAAACGAGTCGGCCATATATATTAAAAAATATCTTTTTTTTTATAAATGGTAATTGTTTTTAGAGATGATAAACTGTCATGTTTTGAAAGTAGAGAAAAAATATTTTTTCTTCATAAATCAAGCAGTTATGTGCACATGGATTGTAATTTATTTTCACTTTTAATTCTTCAATATTCTTCCAAATTCTCCAAATCTATATTATATCAATCTTATTTATAACGGTTTTCCATATATGTGTGTTCTTTATTTCATTTCAAAATCTATATTCCATATTTTCCCATTTCCAAATAATCTCCTTTATCATTATTTTCCGTTGATCTTCTTCAAATCTATGGTTTTGAGAAAGAGGTTTTATTTATTTCAATATCTATGTTTAGGTGACTCTCTTTTTTGAGATTTAGGTTTGTGGCTTCTTTTTTTATATCATTAGAGGTTTTTTGTTTTCATACATATAACTTTCTTTTCATTATATGTCATTAAAGTTTCAATCTTTATATAAATCTTGTTTTTAAACTTTTTTCTTGTTGGGTATAGTTTACTCATGGTTATAACAAACCAAAGTGTGTCTGTTACTAATGAAGTGGAATGCTCCATTAATGTTGATATCTCTGGTGAGGTTGGAAGAGCATCTTCCACTTCAAATTATCGTAAGGGTACCTCATCTTTGAATTGGCATGATCATTTCATTTATGATAAAAATATCAAAAGAGTCACATGTAATTATTGTGGTATATACTATGACCATGGTAATAGAGGTTTCACTTCTAATTTTTTACATCACAATATAAACAAACATCCTGATATGTATATTTCGACTTTAAGACAATCGAAGTTGAATGTAGTTAGGAGCAGTATTACTTCAACATTTAAATTTGATATTAATGATTGTAAAATTAATTATGTACTTAACTTGATTACTAGTGAGAAACTATTTTATGAAATAGAAAATCCATTCATAATAAATTTTTCCCAAACTTGCATGCAACCTCATTTTTTGTCACTTTCTAGAAGGAAAATTGTTAGCATAGCATTTAAACAATTTGAGGAAAAAAAAAAGCTTGTCTAATTTCTTCATGGATTTATATCATTTTTTGTACTCACATAATATATATTTTTTTTACTTCTTAGTATCTTTCTTTTTTGTTGCATAAATGGTCCATTTTCTTTAAAGGAAGAAGGTTGGGGAAGAGATGGGTTTTGTGATAATAAAAAGTGTGCAAAAATTGCAAATAAATAGTATTCAAAGTTGGTAATAACTCAATTGATTATCTTTCCATAGCTCAACTGATCCTTTTTTTCATATTCTCACATGACTTCTCCATATAGCATAGCACATATTGATGTGTAGCACAATCTATGGGTTGAGTAGCTTGAGTTGTCTTCCATCTCTTTATGTCTCAAAATCAGTTTTCTTATCTCTACCACCTTCCTTATTTCTCCACTAATTCTGTTCTTCATTACTCTCTCTCAAACTTGGTCAGGGTTGTAGCCTAAGTTTGTCTCGAATATATATTTGTCTTGTGGTTGGCATTCTCTTGGTAAGCAAATCAGCCATTTAATCATGAGTGGGTATGTGTTGAGTTTTCAGATACCCCAAGTCTACTCTTTCTCGTACAAAGTGATATAGTCAATCTCAACATGCTTCCTACGAGAGTAAAGGAATGGATTTACTGAGAGATGTAAGACACTCATGTTGTTGAGTAGAGAACCGACATAGAGTCAAGCTGAACATAAATGTCTTTTAGTAGAAACTACAACCAAGTAACTTCTGCTGCTATGAGCACCATGGCCTTGTATTTTGCCTTCGTGCTAGAGCGTGAGACAATTAATTGCTTCTTGGAGCTCCAAGAGATTGGGTTTCATCAAAGAAAGATACAATATTGTGTAACTGATTGCCGTATGAGTGGACAACTTGCTCAATCTGCGTTTGAAAAGGCCCTCAAGTGTAGGGGCGACTCCTTCTAATAGGAAATCCCAAAGTGTAGGGTGGACTTCACATATTTGAGTATCCATAGTGCCAATTGTTGATGATAGGAAGAAGGCGATTGCATGAATTGGCTCACGAAATTCACGTTGTAGGAAATGTCTGGATGTGTGAATGTAAGATATTTCAATGCCCCAACTAGTGCTTTGTATGGAGTCGAATCATTGAGTACTCGTGCCTTTTGAGTGATTTTGACCTTTGAAGCTTGTGGAGTGGTTGCAGGTTTGTAGTCTCTCATTCCAAATCTGTCCAAAAGAGCTAAAGAATAATGAGTTTGAGAGAGATAAAGTCCACTACTAGTCTCCACGACTTGTACGCCTAAGAAGTGATGCAACATGCCCAAATCTTTCATTGAAATTCAGTTGATAATGAGTCGATAAGGTCTAGTATGAGTCTTGATGAACCTATTACAACAATGTCATCCACATAGATGAGAAGAATTAGAGTCTCTTTTCCTACATGAAAGAGAAGCAATGAAGGATCTACTAGGCTACAAAAGAATCCGATGTGCAAGAGAAATGAACTAAAGCGATCAAACCAAGCTCTAGATACTTGCTTGAGTCTATATAGTGCCTTGTTTAGTTTGCAAACATGATTAGGAAAGTGAACATCTCACATACCTGGGGTTATTCCATGTATATATTTTCATCAATATTTCTATGAAGAAATGCATTTTTCACATCTACCTATCGAATCTTCCAACCATTAGTGAGTGCTATAGATATAATGAGTCGAGTGGTACCCGATCAATAATTGGTGAAAAGATTTCTATGTAATCTATACCATTCACATGATCATATCCTTTAGCCACCAATCGTGGCTTCAATCAATTAAGGGATCTATTGGGGTTAAGCTTTACTTTGTATACCCACTTGCATCCAATTATATGTTGTATAGTATTGCAAGGTACAATAGACCATGCTTTGTTGCGATATAGGGCATCCAACTCCTCAAACATAGCTTTTTTCCATCATGAGTGATTGAGTGCTTCTTTGATCCCTTTTGGCTCTAAGTGGATTGTACCGTAGTGCTCCATGTAGAGTGTATACTTGGGGTTTGGCTTGATTATTCCTTGTTGTGATCGAGTTGTCAAGGCATGTGAACGCTATTGAGAAGACATGTCAGTTACAAGAGGAGCATCATGAAATTCTCGTACCTCAAGGGTGTTGGATGGTTGTTGACGACCAGCTATTGTTCCTTGTTTGGCATGATGTGGTGAGAGCAGCGGTTCTGAAACAAGTGGTTAAGTTGCTTGAACGGGGTGAGTATGCTGTGTAGAAGTGTAGCAATCTCTGTAATTTCAGTTTCCATTCTCACAAGTGCATCACCCCCATCACCATCAATTGTGTCATGAGGTGCATTGAGTTCAAATCCATCGAAGGTTCCTTCGCGAGATGAAGTATCAGTCATAATCGTCGTCCCGAAAACAATTGGAATTTCTATATTAGCTTCATGCAATAGGGTGTCCATGGGGACATGATGATCAATAAATGCTGGAGTTTCAGCATTTATTGGTGCCATCAAGTATACTTCATTAGGTAGGGTGTAGTCTGCACCACTTGTGACAAGTAGACGAAGTCATTAAGGTTTCGTGCATCTCCAGTGTATCTTGGTCCCAAATTTCAAAGAGGTTGGATACAAGGTTAGGGTGTGAAGGTGATTTGTCAAATGAACAATAAGGGAAGGATTTTTCATCAAATATGACACGACGGGAAATGTGAAGTTCTTGTGTTGATGGGTCATAGCAATGATAATCTTTATGACTATCGCTATAGCCTACAAATATGCACAAAGAAGTTTTGGGTGAAAATTATTTTTTTTTAGAATCCCATAAATATGGAAAACATTTGGAGCCAAAGATTCGTAGTATAGAATAATCAAGATTAAGGTCATAAAGTATTGAAAAAGAAGACTTCCCTTTTAGTGAAAGAGATAATAGACAATTTTAGAGATATACGCGGTTGTACAAAAGGCTTCTACTCATAGTGCAAGTGGGAGTCCATTGTGGAAAAGTAAAGTAAGCCCATGTTCTCAGATAGTTAGATGTCTTCTTTCAACCATTCCAATTTGTTCATACGTGTATTAGTAGGAAAAGTGATGCACCATATCTATCTTCCAAAAATGAGAGTTTAGAGAATTGTTAAAAAACTCACCACCATTGTCGATTTGAAAGATCTCGATTTGTTTCCCAAATTGTCGACCTAAATATGCTTCAAATTGAAGAAAGATAACTGAAAAAACACCTTTTGACGAAATGGAAAGAACCACATAAAACGGAAAAAATCATCCATGAAACATTCATAATAAATTTGGCATATCTCATTCTTGTACCGTTCTCGCTCTCCAAGGGTCATTCATCTCTTTCCCAGTGGTGGTGCATAGCTTGATTGATGTGGTTGTGCATTTTGTGATGCTCCACGTGGTGTCATATTGTTGGATCGTCTTTGTGCTCGAAAGCCACGACCATCTGAAGAAAAAACGAGCAGGGGGACCAAAGTTTTGAGACAAGTAAACCATTGAACTGGTAGGGTTGAACTGTTTCTCCTTTTTTTCATTGAGCTGTCATTAAGAGGCTGGTCATTTTATTGCTTTGCGTGAGTTGATATCGTAGTGTGTAGTGATAAGCATCCTGAAGGGCTGTCCAAACAGCAGCTGAGGTTTTGCAACTCATGATTAAAGGCCATGAATCTTCAAAAATTGTACCCATAAGCCAGCTATGCAGAAGTCGATCTTTAGTCCATTACTTGGCATATTGCTCTGTATGTTGCGGTGCTATTGTGGGTTGTTGCCCAATAGGAATTGGAGTAAATTGAAGGGGTGTAGCGGTCTCTCCAATGAGGTGCTCATTGAATCCTTGGTTTTCTGCAAGACCCATAGCCATCTCCTTCCATAGAGGGTAGTTTGTGTTATTCAGTTTTACGGTAATGAAATTGGCAATGTTGACATTGGTGAAGGATGCCATTGAGAAGTAGTGTGCAGAAGCATGCAATTGTATGAACAACCGGCTGCTCTGATACCAAAAGGAAGAAGGTTATGGAAGAGGTGGGGAATCTGAACAGCAAGATGAACGAGCGAGGCTTTGATCACCAGTTTTTGTGATACTAAAAAGTGTACAAAAGTTGCAAATAAATAGATATTGAAAGATGCTAAAGAACTCGGTTGATTATCTTTCCATAGCTTAGCTGATCCCTTTTTCCATATTCTCTCATGACTTCTTCATATAGCACAACACATATTGATGCCTAGCACAATCTACGGGTTGAGTAGCTTGGGTTACCTTCCATCTCTTTGCATCTCAGAATTAGTTTCCTTATTTCTACCACCTTCGTTATTTCTTCACTGATTCTTTTCTCCAAAGGTGTTTTGGAGCTTGATTTTTTCTCACATGTTGCTTTTTGTGGGCAACACTACATTGATTTTTTTTTTTTTCGAGAAAGCCACACTAATCTGTATAGATCTTTCATTTTGGAAAGGGGTTTTTATGGTTGTCCTTTCCTTTCTTTTTTTTTCTTCCAAATCCCCTTTCATAAATTGATGGGAGTGGAGATGGTAGATTAACATTATCCCAAAGTCTGCACTTGGAATTCCTTGAATTCTATATTGTCATTATGTTATGTACGTTTCCTCTTGTAGCAATCATCTACGTATTCCTCTATTCTCAATCCTTTATGCCACAATCTAGCAATCGATATGCACATGGAAGAGATGTTAAATCCCAATTTCTGCAGTCATGTGTTCTCTCACGTAGGTCTACTCTTAGTGTATCATATGGTTCTATCATTTCATATTTCTAATGAAAAATACATAAAGGAATTACTATTATTTGCCTCAATTCCCACTACAATTAATAAGTGACTACCAAACTTTCCCTTTAAAAAACATTCATCTACCCCCATAAGTTGCCCAAATCCATATTGAAAATTTTGCATTGTTTCTCCATAGCAAATATACAAGGCAAGAAATCTTCTTTCGAATGGCATTGGACGTAGTATAGTCCTTAAAATAATTGTTGATTCAGGATTACCTTTTTTGCATTGCACATAGATATTTTCTTAAGTCTACTCATTGCTCCTTATCACTCCCATGAGTTGCTTGTATAGCTCTATTTTTTACTCTCTATACTTTAGCATGTGATAGTGTGCAAAATACCAATTAAGCCAACAAGGCTTCATCCCTTTCAGTGTACGCCTCATGTCACATGTTATATGTTTGGAATTGAATCTTTTCACTACTCAACCACCATCACTTTTCCTTTTGGTTACTGTAATTAACTAATTACAACCCTTTACCCTACATTTGGCTCTTAGCCGCTCATTATCATTTGTTGGAAAAGTGGATACTTTCATTTCTCTAAAGCAGTATAGCCAACTTAGCCTCCTCTTTAGATCTAAATCTCAAACCAAGTGCAATCTTGTGTTTGAATCTATCTATTTTCGAGTCGAACATGTTTAAAGATGTTTTTGTCTCTTCATCATCTACAGAATCCACACTTTGCAAATCTTCTTCATCAATATCACCTTCTTTATCATTAGTTCTATTTCAGCACCTTTAGCTAGCAATTGAGATGAGTCATTCTTCATACTTTGATCAACATTCATATTTTCCTGTTGATTTTCAGTAGTACAGTTTACCATGCTATCAGCCACAAAATCATTTCTTTACACATCCTCAATTTCAATTGGCATTCTTAACATCTCCTCAAAATAAATCAGCCCTACCTATAGATATACCAGCATTTTCAGTTTGCATTGTCCCAAAATGTTTGAACCCAAAAACGACTCCTTCATTACCCTACTACTCGGTTGGATACTGCAAAGTCAGATTATCACACTTAACTGGAGTTGTACCCACATCATGGGCATCTAGACGTCCTATTTCTTCATGAACATTGTAAAATTCATGAGTCCAAAATTCTATATCACTTGCTATAGAATCTATACTATCATCTTTAGTTTCTTCATCAACCACACTTTTTCTAAGAGCCCAAGGTTCTGCCGTATAATCATCTTTGGCTATAACTTTCACTATCCTTTTTAAACATCTCATCTACTTCTAGTGATTGCTTTTTGCACAATCCATACAACAATATAATAATGCACAAATCGAAAAAATATTTACAAGACTACACAACAAAGTGGTACATAATATGTTCCAATCTAAAACTGCAAAAGTGTGATATACACACAATATATCATATGTTTCTATCCCAAAGTATCAACATATAATCCACTTAAAAAAATATCAAGCATCTGAAATTGAGGATTGGAATACTAAATGTTGAAGATTTTTTTAGTTGAATCACCTTTTCCAATATCTTAAATTGTGTTGTTTGCTTTAAATGATCCTTTTGCTTTAGATTTTTCTTTTTTTTTAAGCCCACCACCTACTGAATTGCTACCATAATTGCTTTGGTAAGCACACGATAATCTTTTGGAACAAAATTGCTCAAAACTATTGACCTTTTGTAGGTTGCACACGAAATCTACATTTTCGGTAACATCACTAGTTTTTGAAGTGTTGTCATCAATAGGGGTATCAATGTAGATCCGAAAGAGTCCTAATTAATCAAGAACCTCTATGCACTGTTTAATTTCAGGTTCACCCAATATATGCTTTGGATTGTTAATGACTTTCATCCAAATTTCATAATTATCTTCATGTGGATACCCATAAGCAGATGTAATACCCCATAGAAATGAAATGGTAATTAATTTGGAATTGTTGAGCTTAATCACTGCTTGCATTCCTTGAACATATTTCAGCTTCACCCCATCAAAAATCATATGGCCACTGAAGTTGAAAACCACCAAAATCTCACTATCGTATCTACCCGTAACACTCATCATGGAAACACCATGCAAAGAAATTGGAATAGGCAAAGCAGATTGAAGGATCCAAGATTCATTAGGTGAAAACTTTCACACCCCAAGTGCATTCCCACTGGAAGAATATGCTAGAAAATAAAAATTATATTTTTAGGTGAAGAAAGGGAATCATTTCTACAAAAAAAAAAAAAAAAACAAAGAGATGAAGAATGAAAAAACATTATTATATGGATATAAAAAATGATATCAACAATTTCTTCAATTTAGTCTATCTCTTGTAAATTTGAATTGACATGTGATGGTGTGGTGTTAATGGTGATTATATTATTGTAACTACTCATTAGATAGATTGTAAATAAAATATACAAAAAGGATTCTTGGGTTTAAGCCTAGAGATTCTCCTCAAACAGTTGTACATATTGCTGAGTTTATTATTGCTATTTGTCTTGAATAGTCGATTCTTAATCATATTTTCAATATTAATCTAGATAATGCCTCAAACAATGCTATTGCAATTATCACTTCAAAGTCTTTCATGAACCCCATTTTTGTTGGTTGCTTTTTTAGATCCAAATGTGTTTGTCATACTATAAACTTATGTATTCAAGATATTTTATCTATAAATGATATTGATACTATTTTGTCCTATGTGCGTAAGATCGTTCGTCAATTGAAATCTTCTAGATTTATAAGAGATTCTTTCAAATACAATGTGAGCTTAAAATCATTCAATCTAAAACTTTAAAAGGTGATTCACCCACTAGATGGAATTAAACTTTACAAATGTTGCAATCTTTTCTCCCTTATAAAAATATCATTTCGTTATTTTTTATAATGCATGGTGATATGAATATTCAAAAAGATGATTCCATGTATGCTAAGCATGAAATTCTTATAGAGTTTTTACTTATTTTTCGTAAGTATATGTAGATTTTTAGTGGGGTTTACTATCTCACATCTCATTTGTTGTTACCTGCTTTTGTTTCTATTGATTCTTTGTTTAAAAAGTATTTTCGAGTTGATGTTCTTGAAAATGTTCTCAAAACCGTGATTCACAAATTTTTAAAGTATTATGAAACTATTCTTAATTTCTTTCTTGTGGTTAATATGTTTGATTCTAAACTAAAGGCAAATGGAGTGTAAAGTCATTTGAAAGTTTTTTGTGATTGTTTATTTTTCTTAATCTGTCTGGTTTTTTGCATAATGTTAAAGTCATGTATGATTTTGCTTTAAATGCTTTAAATTATTTGTATGAATTATATGAGAATGAATATGGTACTACAAGGCCACAACAACAGAGGGATGTAACTGTTCCACAACCTTCCACCGATGATTAGTATTCGATGGTTTCAGTTTCTTCTAGTATTACTACAAAGACTAGTGAAGTTGTGTTATAGAATGCAATGCATCAGCTTCAACATAAGGGAGATAGCTACTATATTTTAGATTGATGCAATTCATTCATCCGTGAAGATTCATATCTAGATACCGTTCATGAAATTGTACTCATCAAATTTATTGGATTTTCGTGGCTACTTTCTATTCATGAAATTGTGCATTCATCTCCTCTGATCATTATCATTCATTATTGGGTTTCATATTTTATTATGTAGGAATGGGAGTCGAAACAATGACGCATACAAAACACATGGCATGTACCCTTGATAACATATATTTTTGAGTGCTTAAGAATAGGAAAATAATTAATATTTTTCTACAAAACGCAGACTTTATAGTGTATTTCTACGTTTTTGTGACTAGCACAACTACTTGTGTTTCCAATCATTTTCTTGAGCAACGCAGCATATGTCAACAATGTAAATCCCAATGAGCTGAAAAGTGTACAATAGAGGCAACATGAAAAGGAGACAAAAGAGAAGAAAGAGAAGCAACAAATTCCAAGAAGATAAAAAAGAGGAGTTTTAGCATAGTGAGGTGGAAGAAAATATCTCCAAGGCTTTGGAGAATACACCTGAGACTTCTTATGGGGAGAAGATCTGGGAAGAACTTATAGGAAGAAACGAAGAAGACGAAACAGGAACCAAGTACTCTTTTGAAGGTTTCTTTCGCTTATGAAGAACATTACTCTTAGCTCAAAATAGTTTTAGTTTTTTCATGCAACTATTTATGATTCTAGTTACTGCTTGTTATATTATTTCTTTTCATGCTTTTAAGTTGTAGAACGAAGATAGTTTTCATGTTATATTATAAAAGTGATTTTCTTTCCCTTAGTATAAGTGACTAGGCACATAGAGGTACCTTGGAAAAAAGGGAGTTGAGTATACTTATTGTTCACTAGATCACACCATCACTTAATCACTCAACTTTTTTATCAAACCAAGACAGATTCAAGAAGGGGAGTATTTATCATAAACAACTCTAATTAGAGGTAGATAAAAAATTAGAAAAAAACAAGAATTTGGGTAAACTTGAGCCTTTTCTTGTTAGGTGAATAATTTTTTGGTTTAGATGGAATAGTTATAGTGATTAGCATGCTATTCCTGAGTGTTTTAATGCATTATCTTCTTTTATTTTAGATAAAGATCTGATTTTTCCTATTGTTACCTATCTGCATATTATTGTGAAACTCATATCTCTAACTTAAACTAAATTTTCAACCATTACAAAAACAACATGCATCAATCTTAATACAATAGACATATAGCTCCTTGTATTTGACTCTAATCCATTATGCTTATCTTTTTAATATGATTGGTTGTTAATTAGGTTTATAAATTTATTTAATATGTGAATTTTTAATTTTAACAACTTGCATAATTTTTTGTTTATCAACCCTAAGTATGTTTAATTGTATTTCATGCAAGTGATGCACTTAATACTATAGGTGTTTTGTGTCACTCAATGAGGAGATGTGTTCTATTGCTAGATACTATGTATATCTCTCAAAAAATACCCCCTTATTGTCTATTCATCTTTTGCATTCAGGTGCAAGCATGCAGTCCACTACACGTAAGAAAAAAATTCCTATTCTAAAAAAGATTGAACCATTAATCATGTTTGACTAGGAAAAAAGGGGTTAGTTTTACAAAAAAGGAAAAATCAACATTAAATATTTCTTGTTATTCTCGAATAAAGCCTATCCAACTAGAGCAATTAGAAGATGCCTCTATTGAATGCTGGATAAAGTTTTTATAAAATCAATTCGAGAATATCTAGTGTTAGTAGGTGGCTCTATTCGAGAATACCGAGTGGAACCCAGTTAATGTCACACAAAATCTTTTAAAAAACTTCCAAACCCTGTAGCCATTACCCGTGAGGCCAAAGAGTATGTGAATGATTGAAAATTGGCTTGCAATACGTAAAAAGAAAATTCAATAAAAAAATTATTATTAAAATATATCTTGAATTTTTCCACATATTCTTAATTCAACCAATTAAAATAACAATCTAGTGTAAGAAACAGTTAAATGTACAATAATAATTCCACATATTAGATTTAATATGAAATTAGTGTAAAGTAATGAAAATGAGATGTGTAAAGTGGGTAGAAGCAATCCAAAACAATTATAAAAAAAATACGGATTTTTAAAATGATATAAAATCAATTATCATAATACGCATTATTGTGTAATATTTTGTATGTTCAAATTTATTGGTTAATATGAATATTAAATATATTCAAATGTTGAAAATCAATATGCCACCCACGGAGCAACTTGTTTCGGGTCTTGAAATGAATAAACCGGTTCTTTGGGGGTTGAGTCGCTGTACCAATTGAAAATGGTTGTACAGGTCACCCGCCGATTGATCCGCGTTCTTTATCGACTGACGTGGCGCCGTCTGTTTCTTTGAAGCCAAATATCCTCCGCACCCCACCACATCACCTCTGGTCATATCTCCACCGTCCCTTCCGAATCTCAACGGCCCAACGCGGGCAATACCAGATCACCTACGCTTTTCGCTTTTCTCTCTGGGATCTTTTTCTAGATTTTTACACTACATCGCTACTGTTTGGAGAGCTGCCAACGAGGGAAATGGAGATTTCTGGGGAAATTTTCTTTCCACGGCTAAGTTAAGAGGCAATTGGTGGTTTGCGTACGTCGTTGAAAACAGGAGGGTTCTGATCTGACTCTTTTGGTGATGGAGAAGAGTGAGGTGGGGAAAAGTGCCGATGGGTTCATTGATCGGAGTAAGGTTAGGATTCTGTTGTGTGATAACGATGACAAGTGTTCTGAGGAGGTCTTCACACTTCTGTGTGGATGTTCTTATCAAGGTGCGATTTTCTGCTATTCAGTTGAAATCTCTCTGTTTCTCGTTTCCAGTAGTTTATTATCATTTTAAATTCTGTTTATTGCGTGATTAATTTGAACGTAGAAGCTATAAGAAAGGGCATCGTTATTTATAGTAGGAGGCTTGGGGAAACAGATCAGCATACCTAGAATTATAGCGTTTTCTTCTGTTGGGATCTCTTAGCTCATTAACGAGTATAACTGTATGATCTTGTGAATCTGGAGGAAGATTGAGCACTAGAAACATTGTTATTGTGCAAACGAGTCACGTTATGCTGATTGGTCATGGCCCTTCTGTTCCAGTAACGTCTGTCAAGTCTCCAAGGCAGGTGATTGATGCATTGAATGCTGAGGGGCCTAATATTGATATCATACTTTCCGAGGTTGACCTGCCATTGCCAAAAGGTCTGAAAATGCTCAAGTATATTGCAAGGGACAAGGATTTACGCCGTATACCAGTGATTAGTGAGCATCATGTGTTCTATGCATCTTCATGTTTTCCTGTTTTAGGCGCGTTGAATACATTTAGGTAATTTTTTCGCCTGGTTGGTTGATAGTGATGTCAGCTCAAGATGATGTTCCCGTTGTTGTCAAGTGCTTGAAACTTGGAGCTGCTGACTACCTTGTGAAACCATTACGAACCAATGAACTGCTGAATTTGTGGACTCACATGTGGAGGAGAAGAAGACTGGTACATTTTCTTTTTTCTCCCATTCTATCACTGCGTTTTTGTTCTTTGATTTGCAAGGTAAATTTTTATTATCCATTAATGATGTAATCCTGATTGGAGCTAGAGGAACCTGAATCCATGATTTAGTAATAGGTAATTGCATTTCGGTGTTCCAGCCTGAGTACTTGCATTGTTTTAGTGTTTACTTTCATTAGCTGAATGTCTAATTTATTACTATTGTTACTCCCAAATATCGTATCCATTCCGTTTTCATGGCAGCTTGGACTTGTGGAAAAGAATGTCATAAGCTATGATTTTGATATGGTTGCATCAGATCACAGTGATGATAAAACGAACAGCACTACTATATTTTCAGATGATACAGATGAAAAGTCGAGAAAGAACCCTGAGGCTGGTGCTTCAACCCACCAAGAATATGATGTGAGTTTGTTTGCTTGATTCTACCAGCAGCCATGGAAATTTCAATAATAAGAGATTATCAGTTTGGAAAGAAGAGATAGAAGAGAACTTGATGGGTTAGCCAGATAAGACTAGTCCAAGTTTTACTTGAATTTAAATAATGGGAGATTTTCATTTTGGAAAGAAGAGAGAAAAGAAGTTGATAGATTCGCCAAATGAGACAAGTCCAATTTTTACTTGAATTTCAATAATAGGAGATTATCATTTTGTTTATGGGCGAAATCGTAGTTGGGTTGAAGGATGTACTCCATGTGAGTGGTGAATTCCCTTTTATTGTCTGCATTATTGATACGGTTTTTTTGTGTCTGTTCAGATAAACACTTCAGGATTTACTACAGTTCAAGTATCTCAGTGTCCACCTGATGCTCCAGATGATACACGGAAAGGTAATACGCTCTTCCGCTAATTATTTAAATGAATACTATAAGCCTGACTTTGCTGTCATACATTTAACCAAATTAGCCTTCTCTGCATGATGCATTTTTCTTTTGTCCCTGTTAGTATTGCCTTGTCTGATTTTTATGGGTGTCCTTTCATTTATTTTTCCGAGTTATTTTGCTTTCTGATGGTGGGTAAATCTGTTATCTAGATGATAAGAGTGTGCTAATATTTTTGTAGTCTAAATGCTGTTCATGTCTTGGATTATGTGTTGTAATGCTTCCAGGCCAAATATCATCTGTTCCTAAGAAGAGTGGCCTGAAGGTAGGTGAGTCTTCAGCTTTCTTCACCTACATCAAGTCTGTCACATCAAAAAGTGACGACCATGGAGATTCTATTCATGAAAGGGCACCCCCAAGTATGAATTCTATGGAGAATATTGCAACACGGGACTGCACTGACATGTCCAAACGAGCACCAGAAGTTGGAAATACACTCGGGAGCCATTCTCCAGATAACCATCCAAGCTCAAACAGTGTTTCTGAATCCTTTTCCCTTGAGAGGTCCAGCACTCCACCATGTTCTGGGGATATTTCTCAGCAGGGAAACTCACTGATCCTTCCTCAAGAGCATGCGCATATAAGAAATGATTCTATGAATGGTGCTGCTGGTTTTCTGCCTGGTGCCTCTCCTTATTATTTCCCTGGGATGATGAACCATTACAGCATACCACCTTATATGCAGAACCATGGAAGTGCTGCCATGCTACCTCATTACCCGAACATCCCACAATGCCCCTCTCAGATGCCCAGTTTTGCAGCTTACACGTACTATCCCTTTGGCGTCTGCTTACAGTCAGGTCAACCATCTTTGCATCACCCAGAGCCACCACTCGAAAACCCCGACTCCAACAAGGGACAAGTAAAGAAGGTTGGTCGAAGAGAGGCAGCATTGATGAAGTTCAGACAGAAGCGAAAGGAAAGATGCTTTGACAAAAAGATTAGGTATGTAAACCGAAAAAAACTTGCAGATCGTCGCCCTCGCGTGAGAGGTCAGTTTGTGAGGAAAGGTGATGGTACCCATGTTGATCCTTGTGACCAATCCGCTTCACTAGAAGATGAGGAAGAGATAGATGATGAAGATCCTGCTGATCTTTCCCCTGATGATGATACCAAAAGGTACTAGTTCCCGGTAGTCCTGCAGAATGCATTAAATGGTTTGAACTCAGTAAAGTTGTTTCTTGTGCAGCCATCAGAAATGCGAGGAATTTTCTTCTGGATGAAGACGAGAATCCAATCTGTGTTGCCTTCTCAATGGAGCTTTCTAGTCACTATCAATCACATCGTATCTTCACCTTGTAAGCATTTGCTATCGTCTCTAACAAGGGCTAATGCATGCATATAGTGTATTAGTTAGTCCACTTTAATCGTTGAGGGTCTTGTTCTTTGCTGTTTACTTTGAAATGTTTAAAGCACTAAAACAATAATTTTTACAAGCAAATTATCATTACACTCGCGGTAACAAATGTTTACTTCGTACAAATTTGATTTGGTCTAATTTTCTGTTTTGTAGGACATTCAATCTTTGATTATAATTTATTTGGCTTTTGGTTTCTAATGTGAATGGGAGAACTTGAAAGAAACTGTAGAACTATCAAAACTTATTCTTAAATTTACTAATAGAAAAAAGCTCACTACTGAATTTTGTTATTCTAGTGATTTTTACAATCCAAACCTATAATTAGCTATTCAATCATAAATTCCATTTAGATAAATTATGATCGGAAAATCTCTTCCTTAATTAGTCAATTCTTTTGAATGGTATTTTGGGTGTGTTTTTATCTTTGAGAAAAAAGAAGAAAGAACATTAAAATTGATGACTTGGAAAGCAAGGGAACTAAGGGTGTTTTGGTTATGGTTTATCTTTGCAAAAAAGAAGAAAAAAAAATAAAAATCTTCAAATAACCTTGAAATATTAGAATTTTTTGAAAAAAATAAAATTTATAATGCCTAAATGCATATGAATGTAATATGAAGAAAGTGCAGAATGTTTTGAGATCAAACTTAAAGAGCTTAATGCTTATGTGAAGGTTTATACATTTTGGTTGTCACAATCAAATTTTTATCTTAGTCAAAACTATCAAAAAGTAAGCAGCAATTATGAAAATAAAAATAAATATAACAAGGTTCTATTTTTAATTCAAAATATAAGAATACGATTTCCAAGCATTCTAGGGATAATATGCTTACTCAATTTGTGGTCTTAAAATTTTAATGTGTAAATGAATCCAAGATGGATTAAACCTACTCTAACCAATCTCTATTAATTTTTAATTTCCTCGAGTTTATTAGGTTATCTTATATTTAAATCTATCATTTCATAAAATTAATGATACTATATCTATTCAATGATACTGATTTTCATATAATAAAATCATCTATGTCACCACATACTATATCTATTAATTTACCTTTAAGTTGGCTTTATGAAGCTAGTTGTATTTTTCTCTTACTCTTTTGGATCTATTCTTAATTGTTAGAAACATTTACACTAGCATATTATAATTTTCGAACTTAAACTTAAATGAACATTTCTCACTCTTCTTCTTGAAGTATTACTTTTAGCTTAACTAATTATATTAAAGATAAGTAAAACATCTCAATAAAAGAAAATAAGATCATATTCATATTCATAATCACCATCTTGAAAACAGGTGATAAGAAAATACGAAAAAAAGCTATTTTCATGACGTTACTCTTAGTCATGAGCAAATAATTATCTGATTCATAGTCTCTCCATCTTCAAAAATGCTTAGTTCAAAGTATGAAAATCCCTCCATTTCAACTCTTATGCTAAGGGTTGAAAAAATATCTTCATTTTTTTTAATCCTCTCTTCTTTTAGGTAGGAGATATTATTTGATGTGAAAATCTTCTTATCTTAGAAAGAAAAGTACTTTTATAAAAATTATTTCTATCTTGAGCGATTCCAAAGATTTAAGGATGCGATTGTGGTGTCTAGTGGACTTATGAGTCCTTATTGATGATATTTGTAAACTCTAAGGTTTATCTAGTGTTCAACCCTATTACACAAGATTATTTTCAATGGTTTCCGAAAATCTGAAGTGTCATGTCACCTTTAATGTGTTTTTGGAAATCCAATTACTGAATTTCCATTTTCTTTACAATCATTTCATTAAATAAATAATATTGATAGAGAGAGAAGATAATTGATGAAATGTTAAAAAAATATAACATAAAAATAAATTACGGAGATCAGTTTAAACACAACTAGAACAACTCAAAATTAAAATTATCCGCATAATATATCAATTAAAATTTTCCCTAATATGCTCAATCAAGTCCATTTTCAACCGTCAATGGTGTTGATATCACATGAGCATTTCACTCGTCCAAGGTAGCTTTGCAAAGTTGTATAAATATTCACATAAATTTTCGAAAGATGAATTGTTAAACAACAATCATAATCATCTTCAATATTATCAAAATAAATTATATGACATTCATCTTCAACTATCATATTATACAAAATGATATATGCATACATAATATCTCATCATGTTTTTCGATCCCAAACTCTTGTCGGCATTGTCAGAATCGCAAATTGGATTTTTAAGATCCCAAAACTACATTCTATATCTTTTCTGACACTCTCATGTAATTACGAAAATAGCCGAGCTTTTCGACTTTGTGACAGCGTAATAGACTTCATAAAAATAGGCCACTTAGGATAAATTCTATCTACTAAATAGTGTATCATGTCATAATTATTACTATTGATAGTAAATTGTACTCGTAGAGTGACGTCGTTATATAACTCATTTAATAAATGGAAATGATAGAACATTTATATCGTTATTCACACTTAGTATTCCACAAAAATGTGCTAATTCCGTGTATCACCAGAAGCCACTTCTTTTCACATGAACGAAGGTTTTCAATGATCTCTACGTTTACATTGACCTTGCCATGGAATTAGGTAATTTTTCCACTCAAAATACATATAGTCTATACTTCCAAGCATTTTAAGAGATTCACGAGATTCTCTTCATGAAAGCAAATGTTCTACATCCTCTATTATTGGTGATCTCAAATATTCTGTCGAAAAACATGAACAAAAAACAATAATAAAATGATGAAGACAATCTATGATTATCTCTCCAATATGAATATATTCATCAACAGCATCTACCCCACATTCATATGCTAGCATTCGAATAGTTTTTGTGCACTTTTGTAATGCATTCAATCATAATCGATCAGTGCAATCTAACTTTTCCTGAAAAAACAAATCTATTTCTTTCATAGTATTGACAATCCGTTCAAGTAGACATCAACACATCTAAAATCTTCGATTTAATTGTTCATTTATATAAGATGAACGGTCACAAAAGTAATCAGCTGCTAACATTTCATGGCCTAATTCATGATTACGCTCAATATATTATCGGGTTTGAGGTTCTTGTTCCTCATCATCGGAATTGTTGCATAAGATTTCAGCCATTTCTAATAAATTTGCTACACAATTTACATCTTCATCATTAAAAATCATCGACCAACTTTTTGACAAATAAGGATTTATTTCTTGTATTAATAGAAATTGAATAGTAGCTTCAAGTATACATAGTTGTAATCTTACTACAAAATTTATTTTGATGAACATATTCATTTCAAATACTAATGTTATTTTTATTTACTATGTGATTTAATTGTCATTTCAATTACCAATTTTATTTGTATCAAGTATATTTTTATTTACTAGGTGATTTAATTTTCAACTACATAAAATCAATTTTATTTTAGTCAATCTATTCTTTTCATTACCAACGAACACTTTTATTTAGATATACAAACTTAATTCTTATAAACTACTAATAACAATTTATTTACGTTTCATTATTACCTATCAATTTATTTGTAATAAAATAAGATGTTGAGACATTAATGAGATCATTATATGCAAGTTCTTGCATCTTTTTTTTTGTCAATGATACTATATATAGTTGATTGAATTGTCATATCAATTCATTTCTCTTATCAATAGTCATCTTCATTGCCTTGATATCATCTCGTAGTCCTGAATATGCAACTTGTTAATTTGATCCAACCACTTATTTTTCCATGCGTTTACAATTTGCCGTCGCCCAATTGGCTTTTCTTCTTGTGGAGTATGTGGTGTTTCAATGTTATGAAGACCTAAATAAAAAAATAAGAAAAAATCAACAATAGAAAATAAATATAAAGATCAAGTGTATCAAAAACTTGACATGTTCATTTGATAGCGATTCCATAATGTTTTGAGTTTGAGTTATTTGGGTGGCACTTGTCACTACATTGATCTTGCAAAAAAAAAACATTAGAACGAACAACAAATAAATTCAAAGTAACTTAGCATTTCTTATCGATATTCATTTTGGCTCATTATGTAATATATCCCAACATTTGATATCAAGGAAATCTTTATTTACTTCAATTTTGTACAACTCTAAAGCTTGTTACTTAAAATCATATTTGTTGAGTTCGCTCCCTTTTCTTGCAACAATACTATCAAAACAACCACCAAACTTGCTTATAGAAGAGTTTAGACTTACTAATTTTCGGAAAATTATATCTTGTGTACGAGTTCTAGTTGGTCCAGCTTGATAATAATACTCATGTATTTTTTACCAAAAACTATTTCCTTTTTTAGAAGCTCTACGTTCCTAATCCTTGACTATATTAAGTCAAGCTGAAACAATAATGAACTTATCTTCCTCACACCATCTTGTCGAAACCAATCCTCTATCAGCTATCCTATAAAAGGAGAAAAGGTGGATTAATAAATAAAATCAAAAGGTTATGTCTTTCTCAACATAAACCAATCCTTTGTCAAATATAGAATTGAATTTATTTCAGTAGATTTCATTTAAACAATTAATCAAAAACCAACAAAGACATTTGAAAAAGAATTCAACTCCACAACAAGAGACATCAAACTTATCTAAACATTAATAGACTATGATTACTCAAAATTCAGGTCAAAGAAATTCATATAAACCAATCATACTATTTCAAAAACAAAAACAATATTGAATCTTGTAAGATAGGTTTGAAAATTATGGATTTAAACTTACAGGATAGGTTTGAAAGAGCTAACCTTACAAGATAGACTTGAAGAATACCCATGATCCAGGAACAAGATACAATTCAAACAAGCTTATTGCGAAGAACTGAAGCAGTGACACTATTAAAATCACAGAAGAACAAGATACAATTCAAACATGCTTGTATCGAAGAACCAAAGCATTGATGCCAATGGAATTGGGGAAGAAAAAAGTTGGCGCCATCTTTTGGCGCCCACTTTAATAGATTTCCACAATGGAAGTGGAAATTCCATTCTGCAGAAATTCGAAAATAAAACTGCACCTACATAATGATTTCCGGAAATCTAATAAAAGAAATAGAAGTGCCATATAAACTTTCGTAGAAACCTTTGGAGACATTCTAATGGTTCTCATACATTCATTCATATAGTTTTATCCTTAGGACGTGTTTTATACGTGAGTTTAAGTAGATTTTCAAGTGGATTTGTTAGTAAATTCACGTGTGATATGTGAGTTGTAGGTGGGTTACTGTAAACTCGATTACTGTTCATAAACATGCCTAAAACATGCTATTGTAGATTTACATAATCGAGGGAGGGAGGGAGGAGCGGGGAGGGGTTGGTTTACATAAACACATCTCACGTCTTCCCCTTCTACCTCTTATCTCAATCTATTTGAAAACAAAACTGTTACAGATCTATTGAATACCACTTCACGAATCTTTACCAATATCATATTCGTCTTTCGATTCATTTTTTTTTTATTGCTATTTGTGGTGGATGTAAAAGTTAAAGAAGAATGTCAAAAAAATTAAATATTATTTTTTCTTTTAGGTAACAATTATTCAAAAATTGATAGTTTAAAATTGGAAAATCAAATAATTTTCGCATAAACACTCTAATGTGAAGTGAGATTTTTTGTATGATTTCATAATCACCGAAAAAAACCTTGTAAATTATGCAAATATTAGTCAACCCTAATTTGAGGTGGTGGGCTGAGGGCAACCGAAATTAAAGGCCCAAATGCTTCTCCGTCACCTCTCAGTTCTCACCTTCTGTCTTTCATTTTGTGAGTAATCTGTTGTCAACGCCGGCTGATCGCTCAGGTGCACCGGCCTTGCCTTCTCCCTATTTTTTGTGTGATTTTAGTGCCGGGGAGTGGAATTTCCTGATCTCTTTTTCAATCTGTATAAGCATTCGCTTCATCTTCTAATATACTGAAAGGATCTTCTTCAGGACATCAGGATCCTTTGGGCAGACGCGTGTTTCTAGTTTGCTGTTTTTCTTTTGATTGCATTCATTCCCCTTTGTTATCTAAAAGCATTTGAAGGTGGAAGCAATATCTTTTGTGAATGGAGTTCTGCCCGACTTGTGCTAATTTGTTGCTCTACGAGTTGCCCCACATGGGCCGTGCTGCAAGATTCTATTGTCCTACATGTCCTTACGTATGCCACATAGAAGGCAAGGTAATGCCCCCCATTCATTTTCTGGGTTTTGTTGATAGGGTGGTAGGTACTTGTTGATACCTGAGAGGTGCGCATTGTGATGCAGGTTAAGATAAAGAAGCAGATGCGGTTGGTTAAGAAACCAATTGATCCCATTTTTACAGATGACGACCGCAGGAACTTGAACAAAACTCAGGGTAATCATGAATCCTCCTGCTAATGTGTGTTACACTGAAATTGAACTGACTATGCAGTTTGTTTGTTTCTTTTTTCTTCACTGCGTAGCAACGTGCCCTGACTGTGGCCATGGAGAAGCTACGTTCACACAAGTGCAGACAAGGTCTGCTGATGAACCCATGACTGTGTTCTACACCTGCACCGACTGCAAGCGCACATGGACAGAAAACTAGTCACCCTCTCCGCGTTACCGCGTGGATCAGAAGCTTCATTCACACATGTGACACTGGTTTCCATAGCTGCTTACATACAAGAACATATTTCATCCGAGCTCTCCAGATGGAGTGATTCAAGGTGGTCAGGTCAGCCAGGGCACTCCATGAGTTTCTTCCATGGTGCCAAGGTTCAACAGTCCTCATCTCTGATGCCACTTTTAGGAATTTTCGTACTTTTATTGTTATGTTGAATGCACTAGATCAAACAAAACACAAAGACTTTTAGCCAAGAAATTCGCAAAGGGAGAAACTTGGGTTCGAGCCACGCTCCCCGAACTATGGGAATTCATTAAAAAGATTTCGTACACACATTACAATCAACATGATCAGCAAGAGAAATTCATCTACTCACTCTTCACTTTGCAATCTAGATGAAAATCATAGCTTACGAAGATCTTGAAGACAAATTGCTGTCTGCACACACTGACGACACTTCATTCCAATTCTCTCTTCATTGAGTCTATAGCAGTTTCCACTTCCTCCATTTTTGGTTAGTTGGAAACATGCAATTTGATTTGGATCCTTGCTAAAACTGGTCAGCTTGACTTGGGCTTTAGCTAAATAAATCTGACCCAGCAAGAACTCCTTAGCGGAGCCCAACAAAGGGATGTTAGTTCAACATTGTTTTCCTTTTGGTCGAGCATGTGTTTGAACAAGCAACCTCTTTTTGAGCTTGTTCCTCATAGGTAAAACGTTTATCATGCCATCACTTATCAATACCTCTTTTTAAAGACTACTTCTCTTTCTCCATGATAGGTTCCAAAAGCACTAAACAAAATTTTGGGAGGAAGCCTCCCAAGCTTAAGAATATTGAATACTTCATCAATCAAATGCTGAGTAAAAAACAATAAAACACAATTAGCAGAATTTCTGCTAACTACCAATCACAAAATATTTCATATTCAATTCGAAGGAAAACTCAGAAGTGAAAGCACAAGAAGACATCACTACCCGCGCGTGGATACATCATTTAGACTGCTTCTACATAAAAAACCACAAAATTCCCATGACCACGTGAATCTGAAATGCTTCAAGCTGTCTTTGGCTTCGGCTTGATTCGTTTCACTCTCGAGTATAAGAATACACCAGCCAAGGCTATTCCAGTACCTGCAACACAGAGATGGATAATGCGCAATGCATTTCAGGCTGCAAAGTCAGGGGAGAGTGAGAGAATCATGTGCGATGTGTGTTACCTATGGAGTTGATGGGCGAAACAGGCGTGCGGAAGAATAGAACTGATGTGACGATCACTACCACCCGCTTAACACAGTTTCCAACAGAATGGGTGACTGGAGATACTCGCTGCAGTATCATGTAAGAAACCTGTCCAGGGAAATTATGAGGCTTATTGCACAGCAAAATACAGGAACTTTGTTGAACTATTTTAACGCAAGAAATTCACTTCGGAACCACTATTTGGCATCAGTCTCAATATCTACCGTACACAGGTATGTATTGACCTTTCCCATAGATCATCCATGGAAAAATATACTATCAAATACAAAGGCACTGAGACAAAAGATATGATACGTAATGGTAACACAGCACGAAAGAGAAGGATGTTTTTCAAGAACCTGCTGGTAAGCATGGAAGCAAAGGGCGGCTAGGAGAGACCTTGTGTAAAGCTCCTTGAGGTTTACACCCTGAGAATCCAAAAGATCATAATAAACACCCCAAAAAAGCTTTTCGATCAAATGGTCCAGTTTCTTGGAATAAACTTACAGCAGCCTCAAGATATGCAGGTGTGAATTTGACACCTTCCATACTTAAGGTGACAGGAATCATCAAGAAGAACGACATTATTGTAATTATTGAGAAGAGAGTGATGTTGTCCAAGGATTCCTAAAACAAGAGAAAGTGAAGTGAATGAAATTAGGAAGAACCTTGTAAGAAAATATCTACCCACCTCTTTCTTGACCATGAACTTTTTGCTGAGAACATTGCGGGATTGGTTTGTCAAATTTGATGCCATAGCACTCCAAAAACCAGCCCTATAGAAATAAAAATACATTTCTGTGAAAGTGTTGAACAACTTTTTTCTGTCAGAAGACAGAAAAATATGCATCTTTACCAATTAAAAGATGCCTCAGTCATTGATGCCAAAGCTACGCCACCAACAATTGGAAGGAGTGAAGAAAATACCCAAAGCGTAGGCAACTAGACACCAATGAGTTAGTAAAGAAATGAACGTTTAAAACAACTCTCTAAAGACTAATTTCAGATGGCCATCAAGTAAGAGAGCATTATCACTTTCAACTCTCTAAATACTTTCAATGACTGAAACAGGAAAATGAGAATTAGAAATACCTCCCCAAGGAATAAGGCAGAAAGAACAACTGAAAAGAAAGGTTCCATGGCCTTGATTGTATGAGTGAATGAAACAGCCACTTTTCCAAGACTCATGTTGGTGAAGAGGTTACCTAAGGTATGCACTACTGCTAGAGGCAGTATAGCAACAAGCTGCCATAATGGTCGCAGTATTCAACTTTATGATTATTAAGCTTAACTGCCGACTGAAATAGTTCTAAGTACCTGGGGACCAGTGATTTTAGGCCTTTTGTACAGATTGAAGGTCCACATGAATAAAACCAGTGTGGTACCAACGGCAAATTGTGCATTAGTGATCGTCATTGGGTAGTGAAAGGCCTTAAGAACCTATCATAGAAACAAAACAGCTCAACAGAGGAAAATCCAACAAAAAAAAAAACACTTTCTGATTGCAGATCTATCGTATTCAGCTCAACAGAACCATCACAATTGTCTCCCTAAAACCGAGAAATAACAAGGCCACTTTTGGACTTGTCTCACGCCAACAGACGTCCATTTTTCCAGATTTACAAAGTAACTAAATTTAAAGTGAAACTATCCATCACCAATAAAGATATTTCATCACGTCTACCACCACTAGCGGACATATCATTTAAAAGAAACAAAGCAAAACAAAAGGAACCCAAAAAAGGCAACGGAATGAAATGATCACCTGCTTGTTGTAGATATTGAAGTAGATGTTAAAGAGATACCAAGCACCGAACAGCGACCCAAGCACCAGTGTATCCGCGAAACTCTTAGACTTCGGTATCTCCGCCGCGCTGGCATTCTCAGCTGCGGCCCGAACCACAACCGCATCTGATCGGGGTTCAACATATTCCGGAGTGGGGCTCACAATCCAACCACCTGGCTTCAGGGAACACATAGATTTCCGGGAAGGCCATAATTTAGCAGCCGAATTGGCATGCAGCGGCTGAGCGGAATGCGAGTAGCGGCGAGTAAGAAAGAGATTTCGATTACTCGGAGCAAGAGAAGGAGCAGGCGAGAATGCGATGGCGGCGCTCTGCATAGTAAGAGTAGCTCCCGGATCCAGGAAGAAGGCAGGCTGCAGAGGGTGGGTGCTGGGCAGGAGCCTCAAATAAAACCCAACCAACCTACTTCGTTCAAGGTTGTTCCCCTTACTATTATTATTATTTCATATTTTTCAAAAAAGACGGACTGCGACAAGTCAAAATACTTTTATTTGATGTATTTAAGCATTACTTTGAAAAATTTTTAAAGTTTATTTCTAATTTTCAAAAAGTAAAAATAATTTTGTTTTAGAATATTATTAATTGATAAAAATAATTTTATCAAAAATACTTTTAAAATTGTACTACACAAATTATTTTTAAAAAAATAAAAAAATAGATTACTTTTAATTCTTATTTTTACTTTTTTAAAATAATTATAAAAAAATAAAAATAAATTCTAAAAATTTTACAGAATATTGATTTATTTATTTATTTTCCAAAAGTAGCTCATCTTTTGTTGTGATTCTTTTTGGAAAAACACTCTCCAAACCCTTTAATCTACCTCATGTTGTGTACCAACCCCCCTCAACCAACCAACCAACCTAGCGGATTGAGTAGTGCACCTTACGCAACATGGACTAACAAATCCATCTTTAACTTACCAAAAGCATTATGCCATATCATATAAAACTACTTATACATTATGAAAATGCCTGATTCTTACGTGTTTACAAGCTACAAGGAAGAGTTTTTCATTCAAAACAAAAAAAGACATACAAGGTATCATTCATTAAAAAAAAATATGGTTTTTTTTTAAATATTTGAAAGTAAATTCTTTCAAGTAATATTTTCTTGCAAAAAATATATTTCTTTCCTCAAAGTTCAAAACAAAACCATTCTTTTTATTTTGGAAACCAGACATCAAAACTACAAAAATGATCAAATAAGACAGTGAAAAAGCTCAATCTTTAAAAATAAAAAATCGTATAAAATTCATAAATAGCTCATGCACCTAAAAAGAATAAAAATTTGAGTATCATAGTCAATCATTCCTTTTATCTTTATTTATGTATGATTTTAATTGGCTCCAATCCTTCTAATGATTTAAAAAATTTTCCTTAAAATCCGTCAATTTTTAGATCGATATTAAATCAAGTTAGATTGAAATTCCACCATTTACACTACTGCTAAGGTAACCGAGTTATGTAATTTATGTAATTCCTGCAACCATACACACGTTTACCCATCAAGGACAACATACATCTCATCTTCTACATCAGTGGGATGGAATTTCATGGACTTCCAAACTCATTAATTAATGCTACTTAACAGGGATCATAATTGAGCAACTTACACACTACATTCCTTCTTCTTGATGCGCATGTTACTTTCTTTTCATTCTCGATCATTTCTCCCCACTCTCTTCTCTTCAAATCTCCTTTTTCACATGATTCCAACACTTGTCCCTTATTTTCTCCGACATGACCATGGGTCTTTATTATCAAATAAAGATTTCAACATTTGGCCTCACTCTCCATGCCCAAGTGGAAAATATTATATTAATAATATTATGCAACATTAGTAATGATGCTTTGGCATGTGCAACGAGTGGCGATATGATTGATGGCATCTTAGAGAAGTCACCATCAATGATGGTGTTTTAGATACCTGTTATACGTGATGGCGTTTTAAATCTGCTAAAACTCATATTTCTCCTTTTATATATCTCCTCATTTCACAAATTTGTTGTTGCTTTTTTTTTTTAATGTATATATACATGTATGTGTCAGTCTTACTACCTTGTTAGTTCTCCTATAACACTAGCCCCTTTAACCCTATTGTCATACGAGTAGGATGTTGAGGATTCAACTATAGTCATGGAGAGAGTTTTTAGAAAATTAGGGAAGCACTACAATGGAAATTCTGAAACTTGTCCCTATTAAAGGATGGGAAGACAAAACGGTGTCTCGAAACTTGAAAATGTATAATTAGGTATAATCATGGAGCTTCTTTTCCAGAGCTATAAAAAATATATTATTCAGATGCTGTCTTAAGTGCCTCATGTGATTAGTTTCCATGATAGCTCTTGCAGATAAAAGATCCTCCTTTCATGAGCAACCTCTATCGATGAATGCTTCATTATCTCATCTAAGAAACTTCTTTCTGGCAATGAAGTTAATCTTGCAGCAGAACCAATATTCATTTGGAGCTCAAAGGACTAGTGTTATGGGAAAGGAAAATAACCTTCGCTCCCTGTAAGAGATCCTCTTAATCCCATGAAGATCCGCTATGCTCCTTGTCATCCAGTGGCATGGGCAAAATTTGTGCAGTTAATAGGAAGAAAGAATGGTCCGCCCGACATGCCTTCATTCACTAGATATCAACCTAATACGTGTCTGATAGACTGATAGGGATCTCTCCCTTCGATTGTCCGAATGAGGTGCAGGTTTCATCTGGCACCTTATCAAGTCCGACTGTTTGATGAGTATCAGTGGCTTCTCGTCAACATAAGAGCATATCTTGTCGCTAAGAGGGGATATGGTTAGAAAAATACAGTAAAAAGGAAAAGTCTTGTTTATTCACCCACCTTTATAAGAAGAAAGAAAGAAAATAAGAATTAATTTTTTTAGCAAAGTAGATCATATAAAGAAGGAGAAGCATTCCTCTAGAGTTCATATAACTTCATTTGTGCTCTTATTTCATTTTTTAAATATTTTTAATGAAAATTTTTTCTTTGATGAATGAACAGAACATTCTCAAATTTTCTATTTTTTCCAGGTTACTAATTTTCTCACCTTATTTGTTATAAGGCCCTGCATAAGAAAGAGTGACAAAATCATCTTAAATGAATTTTACATTGGTTACCAATGGGATAGTAAGAGAAAAAATTTAAGTAAAATGATTACCCAAACTTTGTACATGATCTTTTTCCAAGCATGTTGGAGGATTCTTGATACGCATTCTAAAATTAAACATGTTTGATCATGGGTAATGGTAATCATTTAGTAAGGTATTGATCAAATATATAAAAAATGTAAAATCGTGAAGATTGTATATTAGAAATATATGATGTCATACAAAGGAGTATGACAATATTTGATTTCCATAAACTTGTCTCAAGTCTGTTTAATGTTATTAAATCCAAATTAAAAACACATCCCATAAAGCTGAATAATTCTCTCTAAAGTTTTTAGAACTTCTACCCAATTTTCGTTTTTCTTCATCACAATCAAATGAAATCTTTTTTTGCGAAAAGATCTATGATTTTTGTTTGTGAGTTAACTTTTATTACCTTATTATTATATTTCTAGAATCAATCATATTATTTAATATTTCATAAATCATTCTAAAAACAGGAAAATCTAATGAATTATATAACAATTACGATCATAATCATGGTGTTCACGTGGTATATTTACGATCATAATATATATTTAATATTTTTAATAAATTAAATCATAGTATTTGTTTTTTTTTCTTTGTAAACTTTGTTTTTTTTTAAAAAATTTAACAGCAATTTTTTAAAAATAGATGTGTATATATATTATGGGATTGATCAAAATAAATTCTAATAATTTTAACACATATATTAAATTCTTTTTCTGTTCTTTAAATATATAATTTCTATTTATATATAATCAAATAAATTAAATCCATATACACTTCTACTAATCTAAATCTAAAAGTAATGTTTTATTATTGAACTTTGTATCAAGTGGTGGGATGACGAGGAAACGAAGATTACGTTTATAACTGTTTTTTTTAAAAGAATAATTTTAAAAAATATTATAATATAAAAAAACATAATTTTTATTTTAAAAAATTTAGAATATCGAAATATCTTGTTATTTGACTATGATTTTGAAGAATTACCAAGCAAATCGCATACTGTCTTCGCCGTCGTCGTTGGAAGGAGGGGCTCTCGATTATGATGGCGAACTATCCCAATGGAGTTGACTGATTTATGGGAGAAGCGTGTTTGGATTTTGGAATACCTGTTCTTCTAGTGTTCGCTGTTGTGGTTTTTTCTACTCTATCGGTTGATCAAGGAAGATGAATGAACCTCGTGAACACCTGGTGTTAAAATTTTCCGATTGATTTTTATGTATTTTGTTTTTGTGAATTGGGTGATAATTGAACTTAAATTGTTGATCAGGTTTCGCTTCGTGGAGCTAGCGCCAAGGAGATAACGCGGGATGCCCTTTTGGAGAAGTTTAGTCAAGAAAGAGAGCTCCGGAACTACAACAGGAGAGTGGCAGCGGCTGTGTCGCTCATTCAGGTGAAAGGCGCAATAATCTTGTTGTTAATCAGATATCTTTTCAGCTCTGTTTTTTTACGGTAACTACTTTGGCCTGCAATCAGAGGATCTGGAGGCGGTATCATGAGATAAAGTCGGTGGCATTGATACTTCGTGACGACTGGGAAAGGGAGATGCGCATTTATAAGGGTGCTCTATCTGGGGTGCAGATATCACAAAAAGTCTTAAGGCCTTTTTTTTTCTTTATTCATATTTTATCCGTAAGACTTGGTAATATTGAAGATCGGGATGCTGAGTGTATGATAAGGTGTTTCGGAGTCATGATAGAGGATATGGTTTCTAAAGGTAAGGCCACTAGAATATTTTGGTTCTCTGTTTTCGATGCTCTTATTTCTAATACTGCTTGCTTGCAGGAAAAAATCAAGGTTTTTGTTTACTGGCAATTGGGAATGCTGAGGAAAGGAAGGCATGGTTTCATCAAACCAAGAAATTAATTTCTTTATGCTTGTTTGTTTTGTCATGGTTTGATCCCTCCCGTCAAAGGATTCAGGATGTTATTCTCACATCAACAGCAATGCGATTATGTGTTCTCTTAACTGATCCCAAAGGTTGGAAATGCATGCCTGGAGGTGTTCCTAGGGATTTAAATGAAGCTGTACAAAATGTTGTAATGGTTGTTGGCAGCAAAAGAGGTGGATTGTATCCATGCATTAGGAAATTTTTGTGCAAGTTGGATGCTCCTTTTTCTTTGCAGGGGCTTCCTAATCAGAAAGAAGAGAGGTTTTTGTTGGTAGCGAGTGCAGTAACATTATCTTTACGAGCATTCCATCTGAGTGGTGTGGACATGAATGATGATGACGTGTTGGGGGGCATTGTAGAGAATTTTTATGTATTCCTACTTACAATACCTTGGTTCTTTCATCGTTTGCCTACCATGCTTATACCTGCATTCAGACACACGTCAGTGATATCACCATGCCTTGAATTATCGCTGGTATGATTTAGCTGACATTGTCAAAGCTTGTACTTTTATTATGATCCGACCCACAAATATCTCTCCTTCGAAACAAGTTGCCTTTTTATGATGTGAATTTTGAAGTAACTTCTCTGGAAGATTCGTAGTTTATTATTTTAATCTTACCAGTTCATTATACATATTATGCCAAAATATTTGATAGCTCTTTTTTAAGGCCTTTTACCTTCTTGAAGAACTTGGTGACTTATCAAACCATGGCAGGTGATGACAGTCCTCAATACAGAAGATTTCAAAGGAAATAATGGAGATGGATCAGCATGAAGATAACGGCAGTCATCTACCACCTATTGGTTGGGCCCTTGCCAACATAGTGTACCTTGGAACAGGGTTCAACGTGAGTGCACTGGATTCTGGAAAGTTCACTGATGGCCTGAATCTTGCATCATATCTCCGAGTAGTTACTCTTTTCACAGATGCATTATTGCTTTCTTTGGAGAAAAAAAGTCAGTTTGGAATAAGAAATGGAGATATCCACGGTAATGATGATACACATGCTGAGTTTATTTTTCATATGGATGAAGAAGTAGGTGGGTTCCCATCCTATATAGACATATTGAGTCCAGTGTGGCAACAGTGGCATCTTAAAGGACTCCTGGATCTTCAAGAAGATTCTTATAAATTTGACTGTGGTAATCACTCACTGACCAATCATAATTATGGGATGCTTGCCATAGCTAAGTTCTATGCTGGAATTCTTCGCCTGTGTATGATATTGAATCCTGTCCCCAAGTCCTTGCCCGTCCTCAATCTGTTGTCTTTCACTCCTGGATTTCTTTTCAGCCTGTGGGCTGAAATAGAAAAACATTTGTTTCAGGAAAAGAGTACTGCTGTAAATACAGAAGCATTTCACGCAGATGCCACTGGTAATAAAGGGCATGAGCGTTCTCAGAGAGGGCAAAACAAGTTTAACGCTAATAAAATGAGCAAGTGGGTGAATATGCTCCATAAAATTACTGGCAAGTCAACAGAAGAAAACTTATTGGTGGATTCACTTGGCGGCCAGTCTAATACTTTTAATAATGAGGAACACCTCTTTGATGAGTTTTGCATTGAGAACCTAAGGCAAGGCAGTGAAGGCTTAGGAAAGGACATTTCTTGTCTGCTTCTTCTCTTCTGTTCTTGCTATTCACATCTATTGCTAGTTCTCGATGATGTGGAATTTTATGAAAAGCAGGTCAGTTATACTTTCTTTTGTTCGTTCGCGTTGTACTTCCCAACTCTGAAGATTCTTTATGTATGTGTGGTATAATGTGATACTGCATTTTTTTTCTTTTCATTAGACACCTTTTACATTGGAGCATCAAAGAAAAATTGCATCGATGGTGAACACACTTGCATACAATTCCCTGTCCCGTGTCATCACAGTCAAGAACACAGCCCTTCTGAATTCTGCAATTCGTTGCCTACATCTATTGTATGAACGGGACTGTAGGAGGCAATTCTGTTATTCATCTTTGTGGCTTTCTCCAGGAAAAGCCAGTAGGATTCCAATTTCTATTGCTGCTGGGGTGTGTGAAGGATTCTCCAACGCAGAGCAATCCTCAAGATTGGGTTCCCTTATTACCACCTTGCCGCATGTATTCCCATTTGATGAAAGGTAGAGACCGCACTTTGGGCTAGTTTTAGCATTGATGATGAAAATACACATCTAATTTCCTCCATGGCCTATTCATGTGTCTGCTTGTTGTTATCGGATTAATTTGTCTGGAAAAATGCCAAATTTGGCAGGGTAAAAATGTTCAGAGAATTTATCAGCATGGACAAGGTGTCAAGAAGAATGTCTGGGGAAGGCATTGGACATGGTTCACATTCTATTGAGATAGTTGTTCGTCGTAATCATCTTCTCGAAGATGGTTTTCAACAGCTGAATTCACTTGGTTCCAGGCTGAAGTCCAAAATTCATGTTTCATTTGTTGGCCAGTCTGGGCTCCCGGAGGCTGGCCTTGACTATGGTGGGTTGTCAAAGGAATTTTGGACAGACATTTCAAAATCTGCATTTTCACCAGAGTAACAATTTTCCTACTCATGATGTTTTACTGAAGTCTGACCCCATTAAATTTATTGGATTGTGAAAGTATGGCATGCTTTTTTAGGTATGGGCTATTCTCCCAGACGTCAACTTCTGAGAGACTTCTAATGCCAAATACTGTTGCAAGATATTTGGACAACGGTTTACAGATGATTGGTTTTATTGGAAGAATTGTTGGCAAAGCTCTCTATGAAGGAATCCTACTGGACTTCTATTTTTCTAATGTATTTGTGCAGAAAGTGCTGGGCCGGTATAGTTTTCTGGATGAACTTGCGACTCTTGATCCAGAGCTTTATAGGAATCTCATGTATGTGAAGGTGAGTACCACTGTCATATTGAAGTTTAAAGTAAACACTTACACATTATTATAATTAAATTATATAACTCGTGGAAAGTCTCAGTGGTGTCTGAGTGATCTCTTAGATGATATTTCTTCCCTTGCATGCATTAGATTCTGGAGGTTGCCTATGGAGTATTCTGATTTCCCATAATATATTGCATGCAGCACTATGACGGTGATGTGAAAGATCTTTCATTGGATTTCACTGTTACTGAAGAGTCATTAGGAAAACGACATGTCATTGAACTCAAGCCTGGGGGCAAGGATATCTGTGTTACTAATGACAACAAATTGCAGTATGTTCATTGCATGGCAGATTATAAACTTAACCGACAGGTATATTTATGGTTGTGTTCCTAAAATATGGGTCCTTATTTCTTATTGCTCTTGTTTCCTCCTAGGTACTTCCTTTTTCTAATGCCTTTTATCTGGGGTTAACGGATTTAATATCTCCATCTTGGCTGAAGCTATTCAATGCGAATGAATTTAACCAGGTATTTGCATTTATATTTGTATTTGTGTTTTCAAAAACACTTGACCCACTGGATCAGTTTGCTTCCTGGAGAAGATCATATAAAATAGGTTTTTTTTCCGTTCATTCAGAATATAAACTGTCAATTGGAATGTGGTTTATGATCATCTTTGCACGGAATGTCAACTTAGCTGATTCTGCTTGTCTTATTGCACATGTCATTTCTTATCATCCTTTCATGTTGATTACATAGTTATGACTGTTTGTTTCTGAAAGTTGTTATCCGGAGGGAAGCATGACATTGATGTTGATGACTTGAGGAGGAACACTCAATATACTGGAGGGTATACTGAAGGCAGTCGGACGGTTAAGTTATTTTGGGAGGTAAAACCCCCTAGGTGGTTGCTCATGGAGTTCAGTAGGTTATTTTTGTCTAAATGTTGCTAACATTATGGTGGCAAAATGATTCAACTTTCCTTTTCGGGGGGTTCTTCCTAGGTGTTTGCAGGATTCGAACCAAGAGAACGGTGCATGCTTCTCAAGTTCGTAACAAGCTGTTCTCGTGCACCATTGCTTGGGTTCAAACATCTTCAGCCAGCTTTTACCATCCATAAGGTAGTTGTTGTTAATTGTCAAGTTGAACTTTGGTTGATAATAAATCAGGGGAACCCCAAAACAGTGCCAGCAAATGTCTCAGTCTCATCTGATATATTAAAATTATGAAAGAATTATGAACACACTGCACAATAACTAGGAAGTTGTTGCAGGTAATCTGCGATGTTCCACTTTGGGCTTCGTTTGGGGGACAAGATGTGGACCGGCTTCCATCATCTTCAACATGTTATAACACATTAAAGGTGCCTTCATGATGCCATTTGCCGTTCCAATCAATAAGCAGAAAAAAGCCAGAAGTTAATTAAAAATAACATATTGTTTGTTATTGTGACTCCATCTTGCACAGCTTCCTACTTACAGTCGTGCAAGCACTTTGAGAGCAAAGCTTTTATATGCCATCAATTCAAATGCGGGGTTTGAGCTTTCTTAGCTGTCTGATACATTAAGGTCGTTGGTTAGGTTCCACTTAATTTCTTCCGAGTAGCAGCTTGTATGTATGTGCATCTGTTGTCTTCTATTCACGGAGGCTGAAGGTTTTCTTTTGCTTTCAGGCCATATATCAAAACATGAATTATACGAGGTGTGTAACCCTAGTCTTTGTGAATGATACACACCAGGAGAAATCATGAGACCCGAGTTTCAGGTGAAGCTAAATAAAGCAATTTTCTGCTGCAGACAAAAAGCTCGATTGCCATGATCCATTTTATGCTGATCCAGTGTGCTTGTTTGAGTTGAGGGAGGTCCATGTACTGCATTTGTACCTTGCTGCCATAGCAATAATTATGCAATTACATCATTATCCCATTTGGGTCGGCCAGTTTTCCTCAAAAGGGAATTTCCCCTTGCGAGATCTCGTCCAGCGATCCCTTGAGCTCTGCTGCTGGACGAGGCCTCATTTACGTCCTTGAACTGTAGCGCCATGGACCTCGAAACGTCTGAGTTGACAATCGATGGGCTTTAAACTAGGCTTCTAAGTGTGCCCCTTTCAACCTCATAGTTGTGAGGGTCATACCGGATGACTTGAGGCCAGAGCTAGGCCTCTTGGAACGCTCCTTAGGTGTAGTATAGATCGTAAAGAAAATAGAATACAATTAGGATCTATACTTTAAAACCCGGTCAGACTTGAAAAAAAATTGGGTTCGGATGGTATATAAAAAACGGGTTTTTAATAATTTCTTTAACATGTTGCCATTGCACTTAAAATTAAATTGTGCTTCAGATTTTGAAAAGGTTTATTAATTAAATTGTTTTGAAGTTAAAAGCTTTCTCTTCAATCGACCTTGCAACATAGTGAAATAATCAAGGTAATAGTGGTGAGTAGACAAATACCCGGATAGAAGGGCCCATGGGTAAGATAGTGATTGGATATCAATGCCCAAAGAGGTAGTAAATGTTTAGGAAGAAATGCTCATGTGATTACAACTAAGGAAGGAGGTGCTTGGATAGCAATAATTGCATTGCATGACAAAGACTCGTGAGGAAGTAATCGAGGTAGGAACAACCTGAAGATACAATCGTGTAAAAAAAGAAAACCCGAATAGAAGGTGCTCGAGTAGATGTTCCCTTTGAAAAGAAGGCTTAGATAGGAAGCATTTGGTTGGAGAAGCATGCTGGATGTGGGGTGTCCTCAATGAAAATGCTTGGAAAGAAGGGGATCTCTTCATATTGAAGGTTTAGGTGAGATGTCTACACCACGAAAGCCCAAAAAGGAAGTGCTCGGGTGGGAGAACACCTACGTGGTGAAAACTTAGACAAGGAAATAACTAGAAATGAAGTGCTCGGTCGCAACACTTGAGTGTAGAGACTCAAAAGGATAGCATAGAAACCTAGTCCTTGGATAGCAGCACCTACATGGTAAGGACTTGGGAAGACAAGCCTAGGAATGAAGTGTTCGGGTAGCAGTGCCTACGTGCGAAGAGTCGATAAGGGAGCAAAAAGCCAACACTCCCACAAAAGCCTAAATGCACTAGGGAAGAAAGCTTAGGGCACTTTCCTAGATCGCCAACAACATGTGATACATTTAGCGACTAGACGTGTCATAGAGACATCTTACCAAGGAAGCCTACAAGTGAAATAGTGCTCAAGGCATGAGCACCTAAAACGAACTAGGCACCAATGGTTATCAAGTTGTTCGCTGTGGAAGAAAGTAAGAATTTTCCCCTAATATCTATTACTTTTTCTATCAATTTAAACCTTCTCTTCTTGACATTTTACGACAATTGGCGGTGCCATCTTATGAATACTTGTTGTTATGGGGCTTGATAGAAAAAATAGGATGAACTATCACAAGTAATCGTGCAAGAAAAACAACAAAAAAGGAGGGTTTTCGGTTAAATTGAGTAATTAAATAAAGAACAAATTTATTGCAACGAAAAGAATGATAATACAAGCTGTGGATATCAGCTTTTATACACACCAAACGCAACAAACTTCACATGAAAATAGGCTCTAATGAGATCACGTTTCAGATCTCAATAGCACAACTAAACTCACGAAACCAGGGCTGATCGAGTTGCTCACTTCCAATGGTTGTATAGTTTTTATTACTTGATATTATTTCAATGCTCCAAAGGTATCTTCTAGATTAGCAACAGTTCGTTCAACAATGCAACTCCTACTTGATATGTGTAGCAAATATTCTTGAAACATGTCACAAACAACTCAACTCGATTAGCTTTGATTGAGCGAACACTCAATCTTAACAAGCTCCCCTGTGTGTGTTTTACTATACACTAAACCTAGCTCACTTCTCATTTCTCAAATTGATTGAGAGGTAGTGCCTTGGTGAAAATATCAGCAACTTGATCACCAGAATTGTAGTATATGAACTTTAATTCATCGTTCTTTTGCTTCTCACAAATACAGTGATACTTCATCGATATATGCTTCATTCTTCCATGAAGCACATGATCCTTGATCATGTCTATGACCCTCTTAGAATCACAATAAAACATTGTTGGATTGAACTCCTTTCTTCCAATATCACTGAGCATTTTCTTTAGCCAACTAACTTGATTTCCATCAAAGGAAGCAGCAACATATTCTGCCTCTGGGTTGATTAGACATTTGTTGTTTTTTGGAGGTCCAACATACTCTATGTGAGGTATATTTGAATAAATAACCAGAGGTGCTTCTAAAATTATTAGCCCCAACAAAATCTATGTTAACGAATCCATACATAACCTTCTTGCTTATGTTATAATATAGATCATGTGTCATGGTTTCAGCTAGGTACCTCAATACCCTTTCTGCACACTGTAGATGAGTCATCAGTGGGCAATGTATGAATTTGGATAATAAGCTAGTTACAAATATGATATCTAGACAAGTATTAGTCAAAAGCATCAATGATCCAACATTGGATCTATAGAGTGTCTGATCTATTGGTTCTCCAAATTCTGTGCACATTGACTTGTAGTCTGAAGCATAGGAACAATTAAATATGAATACTCAGAAAACCCAAACTTGCTTAGCAAATTCTTGGCATAGAAAAATCTATTCTTGTTGTTGCTTCACCTCCATTCCCAAGAATTGATGTAATATTCTTAAGTCTACCATGTCGAATTTTTTCTTCACAAATTCCTTCAATTTGGTAATTTGATTCAAATCATTACTTGTAATCATGATATCATCTACATATATCACAACTATCAAAATTCCAAATTTCTCTTGTGGAAGTGTAAATAGGGCAGCCTCATTTTTGCTTTTTTCAAAACCAAAGTTGAGTAATACCTTCTCCAATTTCTCATACCAAGCACGAGGTACTTGTTTCAGGCCATACAGAGCCTTAAGTACTAGGTATATTTTGTTTTCTACTAGTTCAAAACCTATAGGTTGCACACAATATATTTTTTTTCCTGCAACTTACCATTCAAGAAAGCTGACTTAAACATCCATTTGGTATACGTTCCAATTTTCTTGAGCAGCTATAGCTATTAGTGGCCTGATGGTATCAAATCTCACAACTGGAGCAAATGTATTATAATAATTAATTCCATATTTTTGAGAATATCCTTTGACTATTAACCTGGCTTTGTATTTTTGGAGTGTTCCATTTGCATTGATCTTGACCTTGAACACCCATTTTAGTCCTATGATATTGGCTCTGATTGGTGAATTGGCCAGTATCCACGTTTTGTGCTTCTAGATCATCATAATTTATTCTTCCCTAACCTTTCTCCATTGAGGTAGTTGAAGTGCTTCAGCATTTATTAAGGGCTTTGTTACAGACACAACTGCATTGGCAAATTCATGAAGGTTTGATTTTGGCATCTATATTGGTTGTGTTGACTCGTACAGATCTATTAGAGATCTAGTTCTGAGAGGAGGTGTCTCAATTAGCATCGATCGTTTCGTTGGGTCGACGAAGTGAAGGCGCTATGTGAATTGCAAAACCATTGCCGTTCAGAAGACCGATTTTATATCACCCTTCAATTCGAATTAGCAAAAGCAATGTCTCCTTGCATAATATGGATTCCAAACATTCATGATTTGGATGTAAATGAGTCGAATTACTTATCCCTCGGTCTATTAGTGAACCATCTCTCTGAAAGATGTTCCACTAGAAATATTCTTGTTATTGCTTCGACTCATATTCCCCAAAAAGACTCGGTCAAGAGCTATTACTCCTATAGCTCTTTCTCTTTTCATTCATTCTTTCGAAAAAGTGCCCTTCTCAAGTTCAAAATGAAACTTTATTTTCTTTAAAAGGTCTTAGTCTTCGAGCAGTTCCAGGCAAATCTCATTCATCGGGATAACCTTTCAAGTCACCATGAAAGTGTACGAACAAGATAGCCGAATACGAAGATGCATTGTCATGATTACTTTTAGTTGTGGATTTGGATAGAGTGTTGCTTTGACTACTATTATATGTGCCATCATCACTTCAAAGGTCGAGATTGCTATTGACTTTAGGAATTTCAGTGGCTTCACCAAGATAAATATCTTCATCTAAACCAGTTAGAAGAAAATATAATACAGTATAAGATCTTACTTTATCTCATGATCAATCTCTCGCCATTAGTTAGGGACGGCATGGCATCCAATAATTCCTCAAGGGCGGCTTGGATGCACTCCGGAAGTGCTTCTTTTGCAAACAGAACATCGTCTTCATCACTAAACTAAGCTCTCTTATTGTTGCGATTTAGTGTTGCACCAAATATGTGTGACATAGGCATGTTATAATCCCAATCCCACTAATCATCTTCATCAATCCACAAGCTTCTAGCCAAACTGATTTTCTTGTTTTGTGGATTATAGACTATGTAGCCTTTTGTTTCTTCAGAATATCCAATGAATATCCCAAACATAGATCTACTATCTAGCTTGGTTTTGCATTCAACAGAAGTAAGCATATAAGCCATAGATTCAAATACCTTAAGACGTCTGAGGTTTGGTGATCTACCATTCCATGCTTGATATAGTGTCACTCCTTCCAAGCTACGGGTAAGTAGCCTATTTTGGATGTACACTGTGGTTGCAAATGCTTCACTCCATAAAGTGCTTAGGTAACTTCTTTTCCAAGAGCATGCATCTAGCCATGGCCATAATTGTGGCATTTCTTTGTTCTACTACGCCATTCTGTGCTGGTAAGTAAACCATAGTTTTGTGATGTTTAATGTCATCTCTTCTCAATTCTTCCTTGAATATCAGAGAATTGAATTCGTCTCCATTATCTGTGTAGAGACATTTTAGCTTTTCACCAGAAACTCTCTCAATAGAGGTCTTGAAGGTGACAAAGTGCTTGAAGGCCCATGACTTGCAATTCATAAAGAACACCCAACAACAACATGACTTATCATCAATGAAGCTAATGAAGTATCTGCTCCCTCTAAGTGATTCAACACTCATTGAGCCACAAACATCAAAATACACCAGCTCCATTAGTCTCTTAGCTTGGAAGCATGCTTGTTGAGTGAATGTTAGTTATTTTATTTTGCTTTGGAGATATATCGACCACTTCATTTCAGCATGGTACTTTAGTGTTGGAAATTCTATGCAGACTCCACCTTCACTCATAGATTTAAAAACTTGGAAACTGACATGTCCAAGTATTTTATGTCATCTCACATGTTCGTTTAGCCTAGCATGGTTAGCAGATTCTTGTGGAATTATGGTCCAAGGTAAGAAATAAGTACCTCTAGTTGCCAGTGTTCTAAAGATGGCATCATCATTTGTATTTGAGATTACAAAAGTTCTCCTTTCAAATGTGACAAAGTATCTTCTATCATCCAACATTTTCACACTTAGAAAGTTGATGTTTAGTTTTGGGACTAGGTAAACGTTCTTTAGATGCTTTAACCATAGAGGAGTGTGCACCATAACCATGCCTTTATCAATAGCATCTAGGAGCTCATCATTTCCAAGTTTCACACTTTCTGTACTTGAATAATCCAACGTCTCAAAGTACCTTTCATCACCAATTATGTGAGCAGAACAACTTGACTCAACCAATCATCCTATATTTGAGATAGAGCTAGTATCTGACATTGTTACTGCACATAGAGACTCATGTTTCACAGCACTATAAAGGTCTATGAAGTTAAGTAAGTAGTAAATAATGTCTCCACTTGCTTTTTCTAAATTGTCTCAATGACTAAGACATTTGCTTGAGCTTCTTTCTTTTATTTGCATACCTTATTAACATGTCCCAATTGATTGCATTTGGAGCATTTTAAATCTAGTTTCTAATAACATATATCTTTAGTATACGATAATCTCTTGCAATGTTTGAAAAGAGAAAACTTTCCTTTTTCCTTCCCTCTTTGTTTTCCTTTTCCTCCTTTTCATCCTTCTACATATCTTTTATCCTGCTTTTCAAAATTGAGTATAGCTAGTGCTCGCTCCATAACTTGTTCCTATGCAGCAGCTCAGCATTGAAGTGCTTGTGGGACACAAGACAACTTGGTAACAGTTAATTTTTCATAATCTGGACTACATTTTAAAGATGACATTTTTTGTTCAAAACTAGGGAAAACAATATGCATGATCTTTTTTGTCATTGTGAAATCACTTTTTCGAACACCAAGCATCTACAATTGAGTGACAACCTTCATGAACCAATCAACATATGTTTTGATGGTTTCAGATGGGAGCATGCACAAACTCTCATAATCCATCTTCAGATTTGCAATGCGCATTTCCTTGGAATGCTCATCCCTTTCAAACTCAATTCTAATAGTTTTTCATATATCTTTAGTAGAATTGCAAGCTAAAGTTTGTGAAATAATAGATTTATCCATAACAAAATAAAATATCACTTTTGTTTGGCCTTCTTTGGCTCATTATTCTTCAACTCTTTTCACTCTTTCCAACAACACATTAGCAAGGAGCTATTCTAGTTGTGTTGGTGTATCAACCATTTCCCGTAGCTTCATCGCTTGAAGGTATGCCTTCAATTGGGTGGCTCAAATAGTATAATCCTCGCCATTGAATTTCCATATAGCATCGGATTGAGTTGCATCCATGTTGAACCTTACTCCGATACCACTTGATAGACAAAATAGGATTACTTAATATTATTTCAATGTTCCAAGGTTATCTTCTAACTTAGCAGCAGCTCGTTCAACGCATGCAACTCCTGCTTGATAGGTGTAGCGAATATTCTTGAAACGTATCGTAAACACCTCAACTCAGTCAGCTTTGACTCGGCGACGACTCAGTCTTAACCAGGTTTATATATTTTGTTTTTGTTTCATGGGATTTCTATAAGATTAAAAAATTATGGAGATTTATGAAAAGCATATAAAATAAAAGCAAGTGATAATCTAAAAAAAAACCAAGAAAAACCAAGAGTGCTCATGTATCACGGATTGCTTTCACCATGGAAAATGTTAAGAAGATAAAATGAAGATCACTTGAAACCCCAAGAACTTGAGGAAAGAAATCTTTTTTCTCTCTTGAGGCTTGCCCTCGTCCTCCAAAAGCTAGATTAGCAAATGATAAAAGATCACTTCTCCCCTTCTTTTCCATTCTCATATACTTATCAAAAGATATTGTAGTTGATAGAGATTTTCTTTTTTAGCTACCTATTCTATCCTTAACTTGTGTTGGTGTAATCGGTTCCTTGGTTTTTAGAGATCATATGGATGATAGATCATTGATGAGGCAATCTGTCGACCAAATATATTGTAAATTGCCCTCTTGAGAGTTCAACACTTTTATATGAGAAGATGTTTGTGGTTGATGTGAGATATCATTGATTTATCTACCTTTATGACTTGAGGATAACCTAATAAAGATGCATCACTTAGAACATATTTAATGGTTTCCGGAAATAATGACATATTTTTCATTTATTGAACTTATTATGAAGTTTTCTAATTTTCTTTATCAATTTATGGGAATATTCTTTATAATTTAAAACATAAATTTTATAATATTAAAAAAAATTTCAACACAAAACTTAATACGAAACTAGTTGATCATTAATCATGTAATACATTAATTGAAATTTGTCCAAAGATGCTCGATCAAATCTTTTTTTCAAATGACAATGGGTACTACTATCATGGGAATGCTCCACTCGACATAGATAATTTTGGATATTCAATCTAACATCTCTATAACTTTTCAGAGTTTATTGTAGATCAATCATACTCATCTACATTTGATTGAGAAGCTACACACCAAAAGATACTAATGCATTGACACCTTAAATGAGTTTCTATGGATTCAACTAGAGCATGGCTAGACCTGTTGAGAAAGCCACCCTTCTAGTTATGAAGTGGATAAATTCTTATTTGCATTCATGTGGCTGAGAAACTACACATTAAAAGACACCAACACATTGATAGCTAAATGGGTTTCCATGAATTCAATTGAAGCATGAGTAGAGCTATCGAGAAAGCCACTCTTTCAATAATGGTTAGAACTCCATTCTTTTATGTAGTAGACTTTGATATGGCTTACAATATCATCAACATCCTTAATTTATTTTGAATAATCATCTTTACTCACAACATGGCCATCAAGTTTTCTACTTGGAAGGGACTTGCAACCATTCAGGTCAATTATGCAACTATCCTAACATATTCTATTGCAATTCAAAAAATCTAGAGGAGGTCATGATTTTTGGTAGAAGAATTCTTGTTTAACCCATCTTTTGCACAACCCAACAAGAGATGATAACCAATGACACTTATCAATTTCACAGAAATTTAGTTGATCGAGTGACAAACATATATTGTGACAAAAATTCAACTGGACAACATCCTGGAATTTGAGGAAAAATTCACCCTAAACATCCTGGAATTTTCTAGCAGCATAGAAGACATCCCAAGTATAGATCCAAACTTTATCTACCATCCCATCAACAATAACTTAAATGTGCTAGCTACGCAACAGCCACAACAATAGTACTCTCAAGAAAAGAATTTATTCCCATGATTGTATATCAACTAGATGGTGGATTTCATCACCATTAGTGCCTCTGCTTATAAAATCATGCCTTTGGGCTGAAAAATATCACCACAACTTACTAGAAATGATAAATATAATGCTTGAATCTTTAATTGGCAAAGAGATGGAAGTTTTGATGTTTCCTATTTTTGAGTGTTTTCATATTTTATTTCCATATGAAAGAGTTCAAAAATACATGATTTAGAAGAAGAAACAGCTCAAATGTCATTATTATTTTTGTATAAGCAAATCCTAAAACAACCCAATTTTCCCTTAGTTCAATACCAAAGTGGGCCTATAATTATGCTAGGTAAACCGAGCTCATTTGGGCTTGGGTTGTGCTACTCAATTGTTTTCACTAGATTTTTTTTGAATAGTGGAAAGGAAAAATTAGAAATGAGTGTTTAGTAGCAAGTTAAAAATGGGAAGGAATAAACATAAACAGAGATACTTTTATCAGGTGCTTTAGCAAATAGACTAGAAAGATGTTACAGGTCCAACTAGGTAGAAAAGTTTGTTGGGGAGGTGAGGTTAGAACTACAAACATGAAGAAAGCTCACAAGCAAAGTTTTTGAAAGAATAATAGGAAAACTTTGTATTGAACAAAAAATTCAATACAAGAAACAACTAATACGAGAAATTTTAAATTAACCAAAATTAGCACAAATGTGATCGATCAAGTCCTCCTTGAGTTGTCTATGTAACATTTTCTCTATACATTTTGTTCCAAAAGATCAGACAATTATCCAACATTACTTGATCATAATCTCCTGGATTTGACTACCTCTCATTGCCTTCATCTTCCACTATCATATTTGTAAAATATTACAACATACATAATATTGACAAGTCTCTATTGATCTCATACTTGAACTGGTGAGTAAATGATACAAAATGTTGTTTGAAGCACTCCAAATGCTCTTTCTATATTCTTTCTTGTACTCTCTTGACTAGTATCAAATAGTCATATTTTTAAATTTTGTGAAAAAGAAATAACCTAGTACTATCATTGAAGCTCTACTAATATTGCATTGGAAACAACCAATGTTGGAAGAGCTGGATATGATCAACAAATTCTAAACTTGGGAGCTGGTGGATCCACCTAAAGGTGCTACCATCAAGGGAGGGTGGTATGCCGGATCCACCACATGTTAAAAGATAACTACATAAGTTAGTAATTTAGACAAATTTGTTAATTATGATCTTTTGCATATCAATTGTGAAATTCAAAGACATATGCAATACATTTAAATTAGATGTAATAGGCAACAATGATGTACATGGGCCAAATCCCTTGGCCTTTTTGAAGGTGAAATTGGTTTTTTTTTTTTCATTTCTTGTGAAAGTGCCATTAGGCGGAGCATTATCAAGGAGGTATCTAGGCAAAAGTCCTTAAATGTTTCACTTTGCATAAAGCACATGTTAATGCTCATCTGAGTCAAGCAAATGCCCATGCACTTGTATGAAGATAAGGTATCATTATTGAATTTATAATCTTCATTACTGCACAACAAATATGATATAAAGTGAAGTGAAGCATCTAGTCGATAAAATAATCTCCATTCAAACTCACTTAAATTTACGACAAAGAACTCAAAAGAAAATAGAACAATCAAATCATAATTTGACAACTAATTTAGAATATAAATAATAAACGTCTTTTTTAGATTTTAGAATGGGAACAAACACCCCATGAATGCTTTTAAATTTGGCGTGAGAGTATGCTTACTTGGAACAGCATTGGATCGTTGATTGGAAGCAAGTAGGCGGCCGCCCCCACCCATGTGGTGTCTCTTATTGCTGAACAAAGTAGATGGGCCGCTGGGTCGCTCCTTGGATGGCCCGCCACTCCCCAGCCTCCCTCATAAAAAGACATCTCTTGGTTAAGAGACAAAAGGGCGCCTAATTTGAAATCATAAACGTAGCTTTCTCTGGGTTCCATTAACGGCAAAAACACAATTTCTGAAATTGCTAAATGTTTTTCCAAACTCCCATAATGAATTTTTGGGACCATTTAAAAATGAAATCAACGGTTTATTGGTTTCGAACCATGAGTTCCGCACGAGTCGCAATCGTAGCTTTCCAATTTCAAATATCTAGAACCGACCCAAAATCATACCGTCACAATTCAAATATCTAAACTCTAAATCCTATTGAATTAGAATCATACAGACATTTACATTTTCAAACCAAACTAGAATTGAAACAGTTGTTTCAACTAATTACAACTATAACAATACAACTGTTGAAATTGGTATCATACAACCATATTTGTTACTCGTATCATATTTTTTAAAGTAGTACCAAACAGACCCTTAGTCTCAACTTCAACTTGGGGACACCAGACCTTTAAGGCAAATTAGGTCTAGGCCGAAAGGTAGATACAAAAGAAGGAAGCCAGGTGCAATGAAAAGGGTCTTAAGGCTCATAATAAATGCCATTAGGGTTGAGCCATTGAGCATGGCTTTGATTGGTTGGCCATTAGATAGAGTATGAATGGAGGGATGTATTGGAATCTTGAAGCCATCTTTAGACAAATAAATAATCAGTGATTGACGGAAATTTCCTTAGATATCATCAGTTTAAAAGTTTTCTGTATAAAAAATATTTATAATTAAAACACAAAATCCACATATAATTTAAAATAAATTAATCTAATAACAATAAATCCAGGTCAATTTATATAGATCAAACAATTTTTAATTGCTAGTTTTACGCGTAAACTAGATTAAATATGGAACGCTTATCTGAAAATGAGTTTCTATTTTAACTAAATTAATAAAAAAAAATTAATGACTTGTTTACTAGAAATCAAGAAACAGATGCATAAATCAACATTTCAAACAATAAATAGTAAAATTCACAATTAATATGAAATTAGACTGTATGTAACCAAGTAAGAATTCGTTGTTAAGTTGTAAGTTCTGTTCTAGAGTTGTGAATGCAAAGAGTAACGTAAACGAAAATCACAATATTTCATTCCAACACAACTTTCAAATTGACTTGTTGTTAAAAGCGAAAAACGTTAATGATTCAAACACAAATAAAAAATATGAGAAATAAAGAAGTTGACCCTGGAACTCCTCTTCATCTTTTTGTTTCGCCATGAAATGCAATTCGATGGTTTCTTTTTATCTTTACTTTCTAATTTAGCTTCCCATTCAGAGGTTATAATTCTCATTTTGCCTATTTTTAAATTAGAAATAATGAAATTAAGTAATATAAAAATATTAAATATTAAATATTAAAAAAAGTCAAATTTTTGAACACGAATGTGAAAAGTGGATGAAAGATGATATGTAATATTTAAAATTAAGTTAAAACAAAAATGATGTAGAAAATAGAGAAGATAATGTGGAAAAAAATAGTTGATTTGAAAACGCAAATACCGGATCATAACATCAATAGAATATTGATAATCATGAACACTAAATAATCTTGCAGAATGAAAACCTACCACAAACATGGAGACTTTTCCACATATTTAGCACAACAACCTCTTTTTCGATTACTCATCGCATTGTAGGAAGAAACCCGGGCCATAGGAGCATTAAGCGACGTCGTAACCAGCCCCCTCGATCCACCAACTCCAACGAGAATCTCTTAGGTGTAAATGCCTTTGAATCGCCCAAACCTACGACGGAAGACCACATTATCTGTAATCAGGACAACCTTATCATATATCATTTATAGTGAAAATCCTTATTTCTTGTAACTACCATCCTTAGTTTTCATCTTTTTGCTTCTCTTAGTCATGAAATGACAAACAAATTTGATTTTATTGGAAATAAACCATCAATCCATCTTCATAAGGTTTTTACTTATGTTGAAATTAAAGATCTGATGGATCAAATGATCACATTGAAATCTAAGTACATAAAAAATATGAATTATATTAAAAAAAATTAGATTCAATCAATCAATAGTATATTTATAGTTTATTATATACTTTATTAGAATAAACAATCTTATATTAAAATTTGAAAATGAAGTAATTAAATAGATAAAAAATTACATATTAATAATCATCTATTGGATTTAATTTTTTCTCACATTTTTTTGTGAGCTTGAACTTCACATATGCTCAATTGACTCATCATATACTTAATTTCAATAATTCATAATCATTTCATTATTATGTCAAGTACTCTCATTTTTTTGTTTTCTTGATCACTATTATTTATCTTCTTAATTTTTCCATAATAAATTTGTGCACATTATCAATATTTCACTATTTATTGAAAGGAAATAAATTATCATGTTTTTTTAGCAACATTAATTTTGCAGTGATGTGCATAGTTATTACATACTGATTGTTATGACACAACGGTGTGGTGTATAAAACTCAGCAGTAAGAAAAAAAACATGCTCCTAAATGAGCAGTTGATAATTTATCTTGAGTGGTTGAAGCACTTGATTCGTTGGTTCATCTACCCTCAAAAGAACATGATTCATGATGGAGGGCCCGTGAACCCAATAATGCACTCAAACTTATCCGCTAAAAATGAATTCGTACACATGCGCATTGAATGCAATTACCCAAAACATGTCTGACGCAGCAAAGCTTTAATCTTCATGTAAAAGATTGAATCTTTCTCAAAAATTACACAGCCCATGTTCACTGATCCACTGCAGCAGAAAGAGCAACGAACATGTGTGCCCACATGTTAGGCTGCTGTCACTTCGGTAGTTTTCGTTCAATTTTCTTACCGGAGATGGATTTGGTGGAGAAGAGACAAGGGAGACAGAGGAGCGCCCTTTGGAATTGATTTTTGTGGGTCACTGCGAAATCAACGGCCACAGAGTGGAACACACTGGAGTGATAATCCATCATCATCTTCTTCTTCCTTCTCTCTTATAATCTTGTTGTGTTGATTCATTTGTGTTCAGATTGGTTTAGGAGTTCTCCAATGGCTTCTCTGCTTCGTTATCTATCTGTTTTCGTGCTTTTAGCTGTGGTTTCTGCGCTAGAGGCGCCAACGACGTACATAGTCAGCGTTGATGATTCGTCTAAGCCGTTGATTTTTCCAACTCACTACCATTGGTATACTGCGGAGTTCACTGAGCCTGATAAGATACTGCATGTGTATGATACTGTTTTTCATGGGTTCTCGGCGTTGCTCACTCCGGCCAAAGCGGCGGCGCTTCGCGAGCATCCGTCGGTTGTCTCGGCATTCGAGGATAAACGCCGGCAGCTGCACACAACCCGTTCACCGCAGTTCATTGGCCTGAGGAACCAGAAGGGTTGTGGTATGAATCGGATTATGGGTCTGATGTAATCATTGGGATCTTTGATACGGGGATTTGGCCGGAGCATCGGAGTTTCATAGATCTGAATCTCGGGCCTGTGCCGAAACGGTGGAAGGGGGCTTGTGAGAGTGGCGTGAAGTTCAGCCAGCAGAATTGCAATAGAAAGATAGTCGGCGCGAGGTTCTTTTTGAAGGGACACGAGGCTTCATCTGGTTTTGGTTCAATTTTTGGGGGAATCAACGAGACAATCGAGTTCAAGTCTCCGCGCGATGCCGAAGGCCATGGGACTCACACCGCTTCCACCGCCGCCGGAAGATACGCATTCAAGGCGAGTATGGAGGGCTACGCCTCCGGAATCGCGAAAGGTGTGGCACCCAAAGCGCGTATCGCGGTTTACAAAGTGTGCTGGAGAAGCGCCGGCTGCTTCGATTCCGATATCTTGGCAGCATTCGACGCCGCCGTGAAAGACGGCGTCGATGTCATTTCAATTTCTGTGGGCGGCGGCGATGGAGTTTCCTCTCCTTATTATCTTGACCCAATTGCGATAGGAGCATACGGCGCCGCATCAAGGGGTGTCTTCGTTTCTTCCTCCGCTGGAAACGATGGTCCCAGTGGAATGTCGGTCACTAATCTCGCCCCCTGGCTTACCACCGTTGGCGCCAGCACCATCGACAGAAATTTCCCGGCGGATGTCGTTCTCAGCGACGGGAGAAAATTCCGCGGCGTATCTTTGTACTCCGGCGGACCTCTCAACGGGAAAATGTATCCTCTAATTTACCCTGGCGTATCAGGGGACCTGTCTGCTTCCCTTTGCATGGAAAATTCACTTGATCCCCAAATCGTCCGAGGGAAAATTGTGATTTGTGATCGTGGTAGTAATCCCCGTGTAGCCAAAGGGCTTGTTGTCAAGAGAGCTGGGGCCGTCGGAATGATCCTCGCAAACGGAGTTTCCAATGGCGAAGGCCTAATCGGCGATGCCCATTTGATTCCAGCTTGCTCCGTCGGCTACAATGAAGGTGAAGAAATCAAGAAGTATCTCGCTTCAAATCCTTCCGCAACTGCAAGTCTCAACTTCGAAGGCACTGTGATTGGCATCAAACCAGCTCCCGTAGTGGCTTCCTTCTCAGCAAGGGGTCCAGATGGTTTGAACCCCCAGGTGCTGAAACCTGATTTGATTGCTCCCGGAGTCAACATTTTGGCGGCGTGGACGCAGGCTGTTGGCCCAACAGGATTAGATTCCGATGCTCGGAAAGTGGAGTTCAACATCTTATCCGGAACTTCAATGGCTTGCCCACATGTCAGTGGAGCAGCCGCGCTGCTGAAATCTGCTCATCCTGATTGGAGCCCTGCAGCAATCAGATCAGCCATGATGACAACCGCAAGCATATCAGACAATTCATTCAATCAAATGAGGGACGAAGCAGATCAAAAACCAGCCACCCCTTTAGATTACGGAGCTGGGCATCTGAATCTTGATCTCGCCATGGACCCTGGGCTCGTCTATGACTTATCAAAGGAGGATTACGAGACCTTCTTGTGCGCCATTGATTACACCCCCAACACGATCCAGGTCATAACGAAGTCACCTGTGAAATGCCCCGCAAGGAAGGGCTTGCCGGAGAATCTGAACTACCCATCAATCTCGGTTCTGCTGTCAAGCGGGCGTAGCAAAGTTACGACCAAGACATTGTACAGAACCGTGACGAATGTGGGTGAAAGCAACAGTGTTTACAGGGTGAAAATCGAGCATCCAAGTGGGTTAACGATCAGTGTGAAGCCAGAGGAGTTGGTGTTCTCAGAGAGAGTAAAGAAGCTGGGATACAACGTGATTGTAAACGCTGATGGTAACAATATGGGGTCGGGTGGTGATGCAGGGACCGTGTATGGTTCCATCTCCTGGACAGATGGGAAGCATGTCGTCCGGAGCCCCGTCGTGGTGACTCAAATTACAGTAGCATGAACGGCTGTAAGCTGGAGCTTGGAGGGGAGGATGGTTGGCTCTGCATCAACTGCATCTGAGGTGAAGGGGGTGTCTGCACACACTATAAGCTTATAAAAGTGACCATCTTGCTGTACTTCCAATACTCTGAGCGGCATTCGGAACTGTAAAATCTCAAGGTTGTGTGAAATAGTTGGGCAGACGCAGAGGCCATCACACTAGCCAAAGAAAAACTGAATGCTAATGTGGTAGCAGCATCCAAGTGTGTTATGCAATAGTTTTTACTGATTTATCATTTATGAAGTTTTTATTATTTTTCTTTGTATTTCAGTATAACAACTTCAATTATATTGAAAATACAAACACATGAGAAAATGATTAATTTAAAACCATTAGTTGATCGATTTTAGTGGATTTATTGCAAATGCTCATGCTTCACAATCAAGACTTCTCATTGATTTGTGTATTGTAGACAATGTCGTTTAGGTTGGCTACCACATAGCTTAAGAGCTTTCTTGGTTGTAATTGAAGATGAAGAGGTTTCCATTGTGTATGAGATCATGTTGTGCCACCTAACTAGATGTAAGATGGATCCATTCAAATCAAGTTTGCATCAACCCCCATATACTTAACCAAGGCTACTAACCAATGAAACAAACAGTTATAAGCATGGAGGGTAGGTACGTTTGGATGTTTTTGTTGAGTATCTCAACATATAGCTTTTCTTTCAATGGTGGTTCATCTAGAAAAAATGTGAACTCCTCACCCCATCTTTGGTTTTTATTCTTCTTAAGTTGCTGTGTTGTAGTTCACATAAATGCAAGTCTTGTTTGAGATGAAGCCAACTTACCACACCATTGTCAAGCTATCCATGTGTCATCATAGATCAAGTCATCTTGGTGCTCAATTCTGTTCTACTTATGCAATTTTATGGTGAATAATGACTACAATAATAAGGAGTGGCCTTATCTAGTTGTAGTGTTTTTTAATTGTCAAATGAGTAGTTAGGCATCTCTTATTTATCGTCATTGGATTTGGTTTAGATGTTATTCTATTCAAGGATATCCTGAAAACGACCATAACAGTTTAAGTGTTGCTTTTGCACACGAATCCATACATCAGCACACTTGATGATTATTCTCAGTACACGATCCAACATTTGGTATCAAAGTCTTGAACCCCTCCCCCCTCCTCCCCATGATATCCTATATACTCATGGATGCAACCATGATATTAGTAGTTTGGAAATTTGATGACTCAAATTATGTAGTGTGGGAATAGCTATACTTGAGCATAACAAAGTCATGGGATGCTGAGATGGATGCTCTTGTTCCAAAACTAATAGTGAATTCAGCAGCTACCATAGCTAGATATGAAGAACTTTTAAAAAGAAAAGAATCAGCTAACATGGTCATTTTTTTAGGTCTTGATTGATCGATCATACCATGGATAAAGATCTATGAGAACTCTAGGTGTAACTAAATCTTGAATTTGAGGGTAATAAGCTTATAAAGAAACTAACCGTTACCAATCTCGAACAGAGATTGACGGTCTAAAAATATACTTCATTGAATCAATCAAGCAATAGGTTGATCATGTATCTAAAATTGTAATTAGCTTGAGATGTTAAGTGTTCACAAGGACAAGCTTTTCATTGCAAAGAAAATTCTACACTATCTTTTGCTTCAATTTGAGCCTAAGGTTAGTGTACTTGAAAATAGAGTAGATGATCATCAGTTAACTATGACTAAGGCCATGAATTCTCTTGAAGCTCTCAACATACTAAGGGACAATTCTACTACAATACGAGCTATAGCAGCTCAATAGACAATGAGTGGATCATCAGTGTACTAGTGGCTTGCCTTGCTCATTCTAGCAAAATATTGTTGCAAAAGACCAGATGCAATCATGTGGAGGCAGCTTGGCCATGTGGACAAAATTTATTTCACCAAGAAAAACGGTACTCTCCAAGCAGCAATGTCATTGTTTTTGCTTGCTTCATCACGATCCCAACTCTACAATTAGATAGATTAGGGAAAGCAGAGTACATGTTTATCTTGGTTGAATCCTATTCTATTGCAGCAACACTAGAAATGGGAATAGGTCGGACTTGTACGGAAATGAGTCCAACTCATCAAGTCAAAAATTAAGTAGCTGACTTGGTGGGCCAAACTCATGTGGGTTAAGTCCTTAACCCGGCTCGTAATTGAGTTGAACTGTTGAGTTGAACCTATGGGTTTCAGAGTTTTTAACTTTTATTATCTGTTTAGCATATTTTTCACATTCTTAATATTTTGTATATGTATATCTGATATGTGGATGAATACATAGGGTTGGAGCTCAAGGTAATTACTTTTTTTTTTAATTCTACTTCTCAAAAAATGTAAAAATAAAAATAAATTATTGCAAAACCACATTATGCTTTCTACATTTAATTTCTCAACTAATTCTATTTATTACAAAATACATTGAATATAAAAAGTAGCTTTGAGTCACTTCCTATTTTTTATTTCTATTTCTCTTTGTAAATTTACATGTTTATCCCTCATTACAAAAAAAGAATATTCATTTCTTATTTTTTTCCATTAATTCTTTTTACATATCCGTATTTTGCTTTGAAGTTTTGAAAGTAAAAGCTTTATATAATATAAAATAATTTAATAGATTAGTAACCCACATCCATGGATGTATCTTGAAGCCACGTGAGTGTAGTTTCTGCAATTGATCAAAACAACACCTGAGGATCGATTACAAAAGGAAATTTAAAAATAAAAAATAATGGACTTGATCCAGCCAAGCCATAAGGATCGAACAGCTGATGGGTGTGGGTTACATGTTACCCACGTCTCTTTGTGTATCACAAAGTGGTTATTACAATCAATCAAAAGAAGACATAAAGATTGAATGCTGAAAGAAATTAAAATATAAAAAACAAATCACTCAAGCTAAAGAAGAGATAAAGATCGAACATTTGACAGATGTGGGTTATGCGTAAGGAATCGATCTAGTGAAGATGTTAGGATTGAAAGCTAAAAGAAATTAAAAAATAAAAAACAATGTGATTGAGCCAAATTGGTGATAGAGATCGAATACTAATAAAATTTTAAAATAAAAAAGCAATTGATTCAAAGAAAAAAGTTAAGATCAAGTGGTTTCCCTCCAACAATGTTCATTCCACACCCAACTGCAATTTCAATTTCTATATTCGAACAATGGACTTCTTAGATGTGTCATTGTGCTGGAGGCTCTTTGAAATTTCAAAAATAAAAGTTTTTTTTTTACTACTTCAGATCTATTGTCTTGAATGAGTTTTTCTTTTTATGGATTTTGAGTTTTCTTTGTTGATGCCCTTTACAAGAAAAAACTTAGAAGGGATAATGGGCTCATTAGTCAAGGACATGTTATACTTAGGGAAAAATCAACAACTATTGGAAAAGAGAAGAAAATCAATCAGCTACAAAAAATCAAATATCTTCTTTTTATAGCCAAGATCACATCAAATGATTTAAACACAGTGGAGTTAAAAATATTTTTTTTGATAAATTACCTGTATCATTTGAAGTCTTCATAACTCTTAGTTGTTATCTATATCATCTTCCTCTTCTTTGTTGATGGTTAAATTCTATACTCTTTGATTAGCACATAACAAATCTCTCAAGCGTACACATGCTTCCAATGTCTTTGGAGTCAAGGAAGATCTTTTTGATGTTGGAACTCGACCCGTTCACTAAATGCACTTTGCGAAACCACCATTGATGATGGAGATGTGAGCACATCTCTTGCAACTTGTGCCAAAACAGGTAATGAGAAGATTTAGTCTTCCACCAGTCCAGAAGATCAAAGTTATCTCCCTTGTTCCCATGAAGCTGATGCATTGCATTATACAATGCAACTTCATTTTCTTTTGATGTTGTATTGTTAGTAGTCGAAACTTGGACCAATGAATAATGATCATCTTCACTTTCTATTGCATCACTCTAATCCTCTTGGGATGCAGATTGAAGATTACTGAGTTTAATGTCATAAAAATCATATAAATGTTCTAATGCACGTATCGTAGAATCATAAATAGAATTTGCATTTAAAAAAATATCATCAAGTTAATAAGAATTGTAAAAATCATAAAAAATTTTAAAACTAGCCAGTAATTTACAACCTTTAATTCTACGATTAAGTATACTTGTAGCAAAAACTAAACTTGGAATGAGATCATAATATTTCAAAAATTTTGAAATCATTTTAAAAATTAAATATTTAAGAAAATTAATGTTACTATATTTTTTAAACAACAATGTAATGTGGACTAGAGCATGTAACATCAAATGTATGTTAGGATAATATACTTTATTAAAAAGCATAATATAACAATGAAAAATAGATAAATAGTCAACCAAAATGTTTAATTTTTCAAAATCCATTTTGACTATCTTGCAATTTAATTTAGGAAATAAATTAAGAAAGTTTCAACTATATTTCCATAATGAACCATAGAATAAATCATAAAAAATGTGAAATTCCATCTAATTGGTAAATAACACTTTAAAATTTTAAATGAAATTCCATTAGTTTCACATTAGTATTTAAAGTTATTTTTTTCGTATTAGAAATTTTCAGAATGTTAACTAACTTTCATAAAAAAAAAACTAGAAATACAATCAAGTTCTAAAATATCTTGAACACATAAATTTAAAATGTGGCAAACGTATCTTACATGAAAAAAATCACCACTTAACATAGAAGTCATACATGTTCTCAAAATTCTAATAGAACTCGAATTCTTTGAAGCATTATCTAAAGCAACTGAAAAATGCAATCATGAATCATGTATTCACAGCAAATATTAGAAATAAACATGGCAATGTGCGCATTTATTTATGGAGTTTCGTAAAGTCAAAATGCTAGATTTCTCTTTTGCATGATCCATGTGTTATCTACCCATAAAGTAGTAATAATAACATAATTATCTCCATTTCTTCCATGTCATACATCATAAGTTAAACAATTTTTACATTTTAAAGATTCGAATATTGAAATTCAACCAACTTTTTCTTTTCGAATTGTTTTAATACAATAGAAACAGCCTCACTTCTGGAAAATGATATAGAATGTAATTGCAAATGAGAAGTAATAAATTTTTCAAAATAATGATTTGCTACTTCATTAAAAACCTTTTCATAGAAAATCAAGTAAAGTTCTAACTTCATTTGAGAAGATTTTACATCAAAAATAAATTTAACACTAACATTATCATCAACAACATTTAATTTAGATTGTTAACAAGAAAAATCTTTATTAGAATGCTTAGTTTTTATGTGCTTTAAAAAATTAGTAGTTGAACTACTTTTACCACATTTATATTCCACAGCACAATTTTACACTTCACTTTATCCAAAGTTTTTTTCAAAAACAAAATGATCATGTCAATTTAGAGATTCAGAAGACTTGTGCTTATTTGGGTTCGAGTTAGATTCACGAACTTCAGTTTCATACTCATATTCTAATTCTAAATTGAAAATTGGATTTTGAGTTGGCTCAAATGAAAAAGATGGATTTGAAGACTATCATTTTGAAAGAAAACTTGGACACTTAACAAATTAAGAGTAATATGTATAAAAGTAACAAAACAAAATCCAGAATACTAAAAAAACGCAGCAACAACACTATTTTATAACTAAGAGCAAAAAAAAAAGAAAAGAATGGATAAATAGTATGACTGGAATGGAATCAGCAAGCAAATCGTTGCAATGCTCAACACCAATGAAAATAGCCCAACTCGTCTTATATGATTGCTAGAATGAAATCAAGTGTGTGAAGAATGAGACTTTGAGAGCACCATAAAAGAAAATAGCATGAAAGTGGGAGAATGGGAGGTGAGATTAGGTTTCATATATAATATGTATATTTATAATTTATTTATATACTTTATATATATTTTTAAAATAATTGGATATAGGTTAATAGGTCGAATCCATTCATATCCACTTCTACTCTAGCATCCTATTTAGTGATGAGTATGAATCACAAGTTGACTCATTATAGGTCAACCTATGAGTTTGATTGGTTGAACATGACTTGTATCCAGCTCTAAGCACAACTCACACTTCAAGACCCTTGGCAACTTGACCATGTGTCGTCTTCTCACATGGTGAGTAAAAAGGTATTTTTTCTATTCTCTTGATACAACTATCAACCGTTGTGTTAAGCTTGATAATGGTGCTATAATTGAGGCTAGTGGAAAAAGGAAGGCTCAACTACAAACTCCATTTGATCTCAAATTTATTGATGATGTGTTGTGGGTTTCTATACATAAAATGAACCTTTTAAGTGTAATCTAATTAATTTGAAAAAGATTTAAGATCTCCTCTAAGGATGACTATTACTCCATTCATAATTTTGGTGGCAACCTAATAATATGCTCAAGACAAGCAAGTAATGAAGTTTATGATTTAACATGGATGATAACACCACCACTTACTTCTACTTAGCGTCATGTTGTGTCTACAAGCACCTTGGGCTATTGGCACAAAGCTCTCAAACGTGACAATCTCAAAAATGTTCATATTTTATCTAAGAAATTGATGAATAGAGGAATGTCTTATCTCACATCTAAGAGACATTTTCTCATTAGGAAGATGGTAGGATGATGACGGACCTATGCAAGACTCTCTCATAGCTTAGGACATAGTGGGAATCTTATGATAACCACTTCAATCATTGTCATAAAGAAATGTTCGACGATCATTATTTTCATCTTCTTTCATGGTTATATACTTGAAGAAAAGGTTGATGGCAAGATAGGACTTTCTCTTTTCACAATCTTTGCTCATTATATGTTTTGCTCACGGGGATGTATTCCCCATTTCGAAGATAAGCCATTGACCTTTGTTAGATTGCATGCAGAATGACAATCCATCATTGTCTAGGCTTATCAAGTCCTAAACAAAGTACTTGTTATTAGTTGGTTGTGGAAAATATCTTCTTATATTAGTCTCTAATGACACTTATCCAATGAAATCTCAACATGGTTTACCTTGTCATGTAGGTTAAATCCCTTATTATAAGGTTGTTGGAGAGAGCTAAATTCAATGGCCTCATAACATGAGTTGTGTACAGGATTACAAATGTAATGTAAGGGATTTCCTGTGGAGATTAAAGTTACTCTTCCTTCCTCATAATAGGAATATAGGGTTATGCTAGCATTCGATTAAAGTTCAAGAGTTTAGTGTTATGAAGAAGGAAAATCATGCTTTTGTCCTCCTTTAAAATTAGAATTAAAAGTCACCCCATAAGAAACTTTTAGACAAAGTTTATGCCTAATAGAGTGAATGCCCAAAAAGGAGGCTTAAGACATACTCAACCAGAGAATATGATGTGGAAAAGCTTGTTAAGCATTTCATTTATGAAGAATGAGACAACATGAGACTAATGCACTCTTATGTACCTATCTACATTTTTTTGGATAGTTACATAAAAAAAGAAAAAAAAAAGAAAGATCAATTTTTGATGGTAAAGAGAGCAATTTCAAATTTGTAAGTTAACCAATGTCAATAGTTTTTGTATCTATATAAACCCTCTTCATTTTGTTGAAGAAATTTTCTCTTCTTGTACGTGTCTCTGAGGCATATTGGAATTTCCCCAATGTCATTCATTGCACTCCATATAGGGTTTCTCTTCTTGAGAGCTTCATTTCATCATATTTTTTTTTTTATTTTCTTCTACAAACCTCAAACATGATGTGTATATTAAAGTAATGTTTTATAAAACTTATATAATTTATTTTTACTTCTACATTAATAAAAGTTTTTTTTTTTCAAAACACCATAAATTTTAAAAGTACTTTTAATAAAATTGCTTTTGAAATTATAAGATAAAAAAAACTTTTACAAAAATTACACATGTTATACTTTTCAAGAATAGATTTAAATAGTGTTTTGAAAAAAATTTTAAACATGTTTTTACTTTTAATATTATTTTAGAAAATATAAATACAAAATAAAAATAATCAATTCTTTATTTTTTTAAAAAATAATTTTTATAGTATAATTTTAAAAATATTTTTAATAGAATTAATTTTATAATTAAAAATATTTTAAAATAAAAATATTTTTATTTTTAAAAAGTAGAAATAAATTTTAAAAATTTCTAAAACACTACTTTAGTTTCTACCAAAATTCTTTTTGTTAGGTTTACTTCTATTTTTCAAAAATATATCTAGAAGTAAAATTAAATTATAAAAGTTATCTACAACATTGGTTAACTGTAGATTATCATCTAATAATTCCATAAAATAAAATAATAAATGTTGGGACGAACAGATAGGGATATTCTCCGTTTTCTTCATGGTAAGTGCGAGAGAGGGGAGAGTAGAAAGTGGGCACAGTCTCTGAGTTCGTGCTTGCTTGCAGCTCAATTTCGGTTCACAGCATTTCTTCTTGGGTGAGGGAAAGTTTCTCTTGGGTTTTATTGTAACTCTCGTGTTGGAACTCTCCAGGGATGAGGTGCATTTTTGCATTTCGGTTGAAAATCATCGATAATAGATTAATTTGCTAGTGTATTCACATGTCTTTCTTTGTGACACGGGTTCATTCGCCTCAGGGCGATGTGAATGTCGTCGCAGCTGCAAGATTTTTCTGTTAATCCCGCCATGGCCCCACCGAAGGCCAGCAAAATCAAGGATGCAAAGAAATTTCAGAAGATAAAGAAGAATAGGAAGAAGAAGAAGTTGGAGCTCAAGAGCAAGATTAATCGGACGATTCCAGTGGATAACACAGCCTTTGACTGTGAATGGTGGGAAGTGTTTTGGAAGAAGAATTATTTAGATCCAGGTTTCTGAGTTTGTTTTATTCTTTCATTTTTGCGCTATTTCTGGGTCACGCAGATGACATTGTGGTTTTATAGGGGCTACGCAAAAACGCATTTTGAGTCATGAAGATTAGATTAAAATGAGGCTTTGTTCTTTATTGGCAAGAAATTCATTTAGGCCATGTTAAAAATTGGAGTAGTTTATTCTCGGGAACACCTTTGAATCTTGAAGACAGCTCTTTTTCCTGGAGTCTTACTGCTGTAGTCAATCTAGAGGTTCAACTTTTATGCTGCTAGTATCACTTGATAGCCTAATGAAAATGTATATTAGCTCAGAGCATTTGGTGGAAATCGTTAAGGCTTTTTTTTTTTTGTTTATATTTTTTTGTCTTTCAGATTCAAATGCACCCCTTGATGAGGAAGAAGGTTTCAAACATTTTTTTCGGGTATCAAAGGGCACATTCGAGTACATATGTTCACTTGTTCGAGAAGATCTCATTTCTCGACCTCCTTCAGGCCTCATCAACATTGAAGGAAGGCTTTTGAGTGTCAAGAAGCAGGTTGCCATTGCTTTAAGAAGGCTAGCTTCTGGTGAATCACAAGTTTCAGTTGGAGCTTCCTTCGGTGTGGGACAGTCTACAGTGTCACAAGTTACTTGGAGATTCATCGAGGCTATGGAGGAACGTGCAAGGCATCATCTTAGATGGCCTGATTCCACTGAGATGGAGAGAGTAAAATCCAGTTTTGAAGCATTTTCTGGGCTGCCAAATTGCTGTGGAGCAATAGATGCTACTCACATAATCATGACTTTGCCTGCCATTCAAACTTCAGATGATTGGTGTGATCAAAAGAAGAATTATAGCATGTTTGTGCAAGGTGTTGTTGATTCTAATACGAGGTTTCTTGACATTGTAACTGGATGGCCGGGGGTATGCCCATTTCAAGATTGCTCAAATTTTCTGGATTTTACAAGCTCTGTGAAAATGATGAACGCCTGAATGGGAATTCGAAGCAGTTGTCTCATGGAGAGGATATTAGAGAATACATAGTTGGTGGTCCTGGTTACCCTCTTCTTCCCTGGCTTATAACACCTTACCATAGTGATGATGAGCTCACTGATTTAGCCCATCACCTCATGCCCATTCTCGAAACCACAATGTCTTCTGCGGTTTTGGCATTTTCACTTCTGAAGGGAGCTTGGAGGATCCTCAATAAGGTCATGTGGCGACCAGATCGCCAGAAACTTCCAAGCATCATCTTTGTATGTTGTTTGCTTCATAACATCATCATCGATTGTGGTGACAGACTGAATCCAGATGTTGCATTGTCAACTCATCATGATATTGGTTATAAAGCAAGTATTTGCAAGCAATCTGATCCAGCGGGAAGAATGATCAGGGATAAGTTAGCTGAGCATTTTTTCAGTAAAAGCCAAAAAGGATTGTAACAATAGTCTCAGTTCGCAGAACCTATATCTACAATTCTCTTTTCTGATACGCTGGATTTAAACTACACATGGTTGATCTAGTCAGTTGACATGTCCAACATATGCCTACCTGCACAGTCCCCTTCTCATCCGGATCAACATGAATGTTACATGGAGAGATCTACTCGTGCTGTTTATAGTAATGTGTGTCGTATGTGGGTGTTCCATCATCCTTGTAGTGGCATGCCTTTGTGTTCTGGTATTCCATGTTGAATGGTAGAGTTTACATAATATGTTCTCCATTTTTGGGTTATGATGTGACTGTCTTCTTGGTTGTTTTGTTTAGTAAAGAACAACAGGAGGAGAGCTTAGGACCGAGGCTGGTCATGAATTTGCTTTATTAGTTTCCTGTGTCGTTGCTCAATAAGAAATCATACTTGACCTCAAAAAATCTACACAAGCCAAAGGTGTAACAGCATCCTGTTTAAGGAGCATTTCTATAGAGAGAATGAAACCAGGTATATCTAAAATGGCATATTGCACTTTACATTCACTTCTTCTTTGTTGACCATGTCTCCTGTATGCCGGAGTTTAGTATTCATCAGCACGCATAAAATCACTTGAGCTGCAAGCATGCGGAAAACTGAGATTGAGGCTTCTCCTTCTTTGGTTGAATTCCATACAAATAATCTCTTAGGACAACTTTTCTGTCTGTGTAGAATAAATTTCTCCCTGCCCTTTCATCATCTCGTAGTTTTCCAATAACTGTTCCTAGCCTCTGTACCTCCATCTGCAAATTAAGAATTTTCTCAGACATTTTGTGTGCTTGTTGTGAAACCTTTTTCATCCTAACAATTCCATCTTCTACTTCAAACATGGAGAAAGATTTCAAACACCACGTCTTGTTGATGCTTTTCATCAAATGTCCATTAATATCTATCAACTTCGAGACAGCTTTTTCGGCTTCGATGAGTTTTCCCCGTATCACTTCAAACTCGACAGCAGGTTTGCTGCCACGTCGCTTGTCGATGACATCAAACTTCCTCTTCAAATCTTGGATTCTCATCTGGAGATTTACTAGTTTTTCCACATCTGTTTCAAGCCTTTGTGAGGTGCTCATCTTGTTTGATTCCCTTTTTGGATCTGGCATTTCTTCGGAGACTTCGTGCATGTTCAGTTTCAGCTCTTTGGCGTGTGAGGAAGCTTGTTTCTCATATCTGCTGTCCCGATTCGAAGTATCCGGTAACTCGACTATTTGGTTTTCATCAGCCATTTCTTTGTTGCTGCAGTGATAAGATGAGCAATCAGATACCTGATCAAGAACAATGTCTTTAGTCGAAACGGAATCACTAGCTTCTGTGTTTTGAGATTTTGGCTTCATCATTCTCCAACTTTGAACCTCATTCTGAAGTAACTGAAGTTGCTTCCTAGAAGTATCCAACTGGGAATGGAGATCAGCACTTTCTTGAATCATATGATCATTCTTCTCATGTGCTGCCTTTACAGCCACCTCAAGTCTAGCCCGAATATCATGCAGCTCCCGCGAACTGATTTGTGCCACATCTTTCACTGGATCCCTTTCGGTTGAAGCATTTTCAATATGTGCATCCTGAAAATGGATAATACAGATAAGTATACAATATTTTAAGGACAAGGCTTTAGGTTGTTTCTTAAGGAAGAATACCTCCAACTTTTCATTCTCGGGATGCTGAAACTTGAGCTGCGTTGTTTCTGTTCGGTCCTCTAGAGATGAAACACATTCCCTCAACTTCTGGATATCCGGAATGAATGCAGCCAATTCAGTTTTGAGATCTTCATTCTCATCCCTGTAGCTAAGGCAAGCTTCCTGAAGCTCATTCCATTTGTGCTCATACAGAAACTGACTTATCATGGAACTCTCCAGTCTACCAAGAAGGACTTCGTTCTCATCTGCTGACTGATTCTTCAAAGCTATGGAATCCTTCAACTCTTCCTCTGCCTTCCGTAGTTTCTCATCAAGATGAAGATTTTCGGTTTCAGATTGTTCCAACCTCTCCTCAGTTAAGCTCAGTTTTCCTGCCAGTGCAACATGGATTTCCTGAAGATCTCTCATGATTTCACCTGAAAAAGTTCTGAAAATCATTGAAAGGTTGTCTAATTCCAGCACTTTATCAAACAAAACACTGTTTTCCTCTTCCAGGAAACAGTTCTTTTCCTCCAAATGTCGAATTTCATTCATCAAGCATCTTTTCTCTGCATAAAGTTGCAAGTTCTCTCCTTGAGAGATCTGGAAAGAATCTTTAATCAGTGACAACTCTGCTTCTTTTCTAGATTTACTCTCCCTCAGCTCATCATTCACTTCCATAAGCTGCCTAAGCAATATGAGAAGGACGGTTGACAACAGAGTCGCCTTGATTTTGTTCTCATCCGCTAGCGCTTTCAACGCTTGCAGTCTACTTAAGAGCAAGCTAATGTCCTCCTGGAATTTCAGATTCTCATCACAGAGAAAGTGGTTGCTTTCCTTCAGTTCCTGAATGGCTGTGCTTAATAAAAGTACTTCCATCTCGAAAGACAACTGCAACTCTTCAAGTTTTTGAACGTTTGACCTTTTCTCTTCCTCCAGAGCAGAGCATCTATTCTCCTCTTCTCCATAAAGTCTTCCAAGATCATCCAATTTCATATGAACAGTTTCCAGCTGCAACAAAAGACGATCATTTTCGATCTTCAGACCAGTCTTTTCATCAGCAAGAATCTGGCATGAGTCTTCCATTTTCACTAGTTGAGACACTAAAGCTTCAAGCTGATTGTGTGCATCGCAAAGGGAGTGTCTGAGAGCAGTATTATCATCCGAAAGTTTCTCCAGGTTCTTATTTGCTTCCTCTAGTTTCAGAGAAAGTGTAAGCTTCTCCTCTATAACGGTTGATCTTTCATTTAGCAGAGACTGCAGTGTCTCTTCCAGCTTCTCAATCTTTTTGCTTGCAGCTTCTAGTTCATTATGTAGATCAGAAAGAAAGCTCTCCAAAACAGAATTTTTTTCCAGAAGCCGGTCCAGAATTCCCAGTTTCTGCAAAAGAGCTGACTTTTCACTGATCTCCCTCTGCCAGCATTCTCTCAAACCAGCATTCTCATTCTTCAAATCCATCACTGAGGTTTCGAAAGATGCATTCACATCCTCAAGTTGCTTGTTCTCTTTCTTAACCCCCAAAACTTCATCCTGCAAAGTCTTCTTCTCAAACTCCATGATCTTCAAACTCTGATCTCTGTGCTGCAGTTCAGCGCTAACAGCTTGAAGCTCTTCCTGAGTGTTTGCGTGCAAATACTGCAAAGCTTCAAAAGCAGCTTGAGCATCCACAAACCGCTGCCTCTCTTCTTGCACGCTGGCCCAAAGCCTCACAATCTCTTGCTCCTTCTCTGTTAGCTCATCACTTTGAGTTCCCACTTTCAACATCACAGCTTCCAGTTCCATGTGAAGAGACTGGTTTAATTTTTCTGACGACAAAAACTTCTCTTGAGCACCCCTCAACTTTTCATCTCTGCTCAATATCTCAGCATCCAGTTTCGCCTCCAAACCAGAGATTTTATCCAAGGACTGTTGGTATTTCTCAGCTTCAGCTTCCTTTTCCTTCGTCAAAATGGTGACAGTGGCTCTAAGAACTTCAAGTTCGCCTTCAGCTTTTTCAGCTCTCTCTTTCAACACCCTGGAATCTTCCTCAGCAAATTGTAACTTGTTCTCCAGATTTGAGACCTTCTCCAGTAGCTGCATATACTGATTCAGGGCAGAATCCTTTTCCACAGCGAACTTCTCGATTTCACCTTTCAACGAATGAGCTTCAACTTCAGAATCCTCAGCCCTGTCCTTCAGCGTTTCAGCATCCTCCTGAAGCTTGGATATCTTCTCCATGGACTGCTGATACTTTTGAAGATTCAGCTCCTTTTCTGCTTCAGCTTCACTCAGTTTCTTATTCAAGATTACGATTTCACTTTCAGCTTTCTGCACATGATCAACAAGGACTGCATATTCTTCTTTGGTTTTAGCAATCTCATTCTCAAGCTGGGACAAGATATCCAAACTTTGTTGGTATTGTGTAACCCCTTCTTCCTTCTCAGCTTCATGCTTAGAAATCGCTTCCTTCAATCTGATAATCTCTTCTGAATCACAATCATGGCTGGTTTCTTCCTTCTCATCGACCACCTTAAAGTTGAAATGCGACAGAGGTTTCTCTCCAGCTACAGATTCCGACTCATCCATCAAGTCTCCCACCTGCTCGATATCTGAAAAATTAGCTCAAACCATGAAGTTCGTCATCTGTTTTAGCAACAAATACTTACAGTGGTGGATGGATCAGAGCTCGTTGAATCGCTTCCAGAAACAGAGCTCCTTGGCGAATCAACAGCAGCCATTGTTGGCACTTGATTTGGAAACGCCTCCGCCATTGTCAGATGAGCGTGCCGGATGACTCTAGTCGCATGATCATACCTTTCAGCCAGCGAACGATATGCTCTGTAGAACTCCTCCACCATTTTCATAAGCTCTGGCCTTTTCTTGAAGTACATGTCTGCTCTCCGAGCAAACGAGTCCGCATCTTCTTCGATCAGCTTTATCATTGACTTTACTCTGAAATCCATATCTGCAGAGGCAGAAGAACACGTTTGATAACCATATCCATCAGCTTTATCATTGATCTTCTTCGTGATCGTCTGGTCTACAAAAGTCACTACCTTTGAGATTCTCTTGAAGCCAGTTTGAATTCTTGGGACTGATATGACTATCCCACCACCAAGAATACATCCTTCTCGAATCCGCTTTCGAAAATTTCGCCATTTCTGATTAGAGCAGTGAAACTTTCAATGGCCCTGATATCTTCTTGTCGGTGGCTATGGAAGCTTTGGAAGAACCTGAAAATCAAGGTAAGAGAGACAAAAACAAAGGCAGCCGAGGAAGGAAGATTCAAATTTCAGAGAACTGAGGAAAGCGATGATCATGGAGAGGAAACCAAATAAGAAAACACCTACAGGGAATGAAAGTAAAGGGAGGAAAATTCTTTGTCTTGAAACAGAGAAGAAAAGGCAAACTTGGACTTGTTTCAACTTACTTTTCACCCCAAAATCCGTCTCTTTCTGCAGATGTTTTTTCACTCATCTCATCATCGCCATGAAGATCTGCGAAATGTTTCTGTTTTCTTTGAACTTATTTTTTCATATGAATCACTGCATCCAACAGTTGACTATCTGTTAAACCCTAAACTGGCTGGGGGGTGGGCTGCCTGCTTTGGAAGAAATGTCAACTTAATTCGCACGTTGATTGGGAAAACATGAACGAGTCCCTGGATGCTTCCCCCTTGCCTTCTCCATTTCTCCATTTCTAACTAACTTTTAACAGTTTGTAGAAAAAAAGTACAAGAATGAAGGAACCGCCGTTTGCTTGTTAGTGAAGTAAAATAATTCACAATTCACATTATACAAAATCATATTAATGCATTTCTTTTTATATCATTTTTATAAAATATTTTTTCCATTTTAAAATATAATTTTTAATCATTTTTTTAATTTTTTTATTTAATTTATGTCTCAATTTTTCTTTTTTTATTGATTTTATATCTTTTTCTGTAATTTGATTTTTTGGAAAGAACTTAAGATCGAAAGATTTATGGGTTTAAAAGTAGATGAGTTTGAACATAAAAGAAGTAAGTAACATAAAGTATTAATATATATAATCCAAGATACTCATTCAACTAAAAGATTTGAAAAAGATACAAAAAAAAATTGAAAAGATTTGATACCATTAAATAAACCCAACATGAAGATTTTCAATTTTTTTTCATATAAAAATCTCTCTTCCTCAGCCATTGAGACGATTTTTGACTAACTTTTTCGTATTTTCATGTTTTACTGAATTAGAGTGGATTATGTGTGCTTGAGTGCTTTTTGGTGAAGCTCTAAATGGAAGCCCCTGTATATAAACATTTATTTTTTATGATATTTAATTTGAGGTTTTCATTTTTTTTTCTTACAAATGCGATCCTAATCACCATTAAACTCTAAGGTTAACCTATTAATGAAGATATGAACTATAAGTTTAAGAATTAAATGTAAGTAAAATATGGATTATCAGGTGAAAAGTTTCTAATAATATGGTTGATTGTATAATCTAATTAAATAAATGATTGTGTAATAATGATTATTGAATAACTTATTTTAGAATAAAACTCCTACTACTTACACAAAAGAGCTAATCCATTATTACTTTAGAGGAAACAATGAATCTTTCTACCCAAAAGACCCCAAAGGAAGGGAGGACTTGCCTAGTAAGGTGAGATCCTACAGAAGGTTGCACAATAAGGGTATGTTTGGTTAAAAGGAAATGAATAAAGATGTTTAGTTTATTAAGGATCATGTATGGGTTTAGTTGAAGGAAAATATTTTTACCCATCTTCCCTTTAGGATCTATTTTTTCCTTTGTGCAAAGAAAATATCATGTTTTTGTTTTTATATGAGTGTAATAAATCCTTGTATCAAACACACAAAATATATTCTATACCCATTTAAACCTGTCCAAACTAATCAACCAAACATGGGTTAAGGGCACAAAGGGACATCTTAATCACCATTTGAATAGGTAGAGTGTTGTTGAGTTGAGGTTGATAACTCCCCCAAGTGTGTGAAGGCCAATGGCCATAGCTTTGCCTTCAAGATTATTAGCCTTTTGGCCTTTGAGGCAAATTGTGTTTAGGTTTTCTTTAAAATATAAGTTATAGGTTAAGAATTTTCCATAACCCAATGAGCACTAAGCCCCTTCGGTCTCCACAGCTAATCAGCAATGGAGATCATCTAGTCGCGTTGATGGTGCATGAAGTTTTCATAAAAAATTCTAAGAATTAATAAAAGTAGGAAGTTGGTCGATGACACTTCAAATTACAATCAATATAAAGAGTTTAACCCTTAAATTTTAAAATTGCATCATAAGCTTTTCAAATTACATTTTTTTGTAAATAGTTTACCTCTCAACTTTCGAAATTGCATATTTGACTCCTCATGTTTGAATCTTCATTGAACGGTTTTAACAATTGTTTTGATCTTTTTTTTTATATATATTTAACCTATTATTTTTAATTTATCATTTTTAAATATACCATGCATACTTAATTTCTTATGTTTGGTTTAGTTTTTAAAAATTTTAAAAATTATTTGGGTTTTCATTAAACGGTTTTGATAACTTGAAGTTTTTTTTTTTACAATTTTGAAACTTAAAGTTTAGATTCTTTATACTGACTGAAATTTGAGTTGTTATTTTTATAATTTTTTCATTAATAAAAATATCATTTAATGGTATTGATAGTGCATGCAATGTAAATAAATAATAATAATATTTTTTTAAAAAAAAGCTCAACCATCATTTAATGACGTTGATGATAACTTACAAAAAAAATAGGTGTCTTCTAATAGCTTTGAGAATTTCTGCAAAAATAAATTAAAAATCAATAAATTTAAAAAAGAAATTTTCATATACGGTCTAGTTGCATTGACGATGCTTGTAGTGTTGATAAAAAAAACTACAGTAAATTTAAAAATAATTTCCGTGACCATATAATTTCGTTGCTAGTGCTTGGAGTTTAAATAAAAACGTTATGAAGAAAAATTCAGATGGCATGTAATAGTTTTTACTATTAAAAATAAAAAAATAATGAAAGAATTTATGAAAATTTACATGCATCATGTAATCGGGTTGACGCAACTTGGAATATAAAAAAAATGCTGGCATCGTCTAATGGACGATTGAATATGGAAAATAAAGAATAAAATTCGAAAAAATGTAAAACAATTTTTACCATGTAGTCAACATAGTAGTGTGGGGGTATAAAAAAAATGAAAAAGTAATACAAATATTTTTATAATCATATTTATGATTAAAAGAAAATATAGCCATCATTTATTGGCATTGATAATATCTGAAAACTAAATAAATAAATTCAAAAAATGTCACACATGCCATATTAAGTAACAGTCAAGTAAAATGAGGTACGATATGATATTAAACATTATAAATGAAATTGTAAAATAAAGTTGTTGTAATGATAATAATTTATCAAAATTTTCAAAATATTTGGTCAAATATGTCAAGCTATGTACTATTAATATTCAAATTTGTCATCATTAATAACTTACAAATTCAAGCTATGTGGCCTCATGGAGTTGGATGTAATCTCCTCTGCAAGTCTTGCGCGCATAATACATGTAATACTTACCCATTACTTCACGTAGGCAAGCAATAATATACTGAGTACAATGGAGTCTAGTCAAGTACGGCTGTGCATTTGGTTTTAACCTAACCAAATCAAACTGTAATTGAAAAAACTGAAATCAAAAGTCTTATATTTTCAAGAATCGAACCGAAACCAATATTTCTTGAATTGAATCGATGAAAAGTTTGATTCGGTTCATAAAAAATAGAATTATCTATTGTTTTTTTCATTTTTATTTTTTGGACATCTAAAAATTATTTATATTATAACAATGAGATAATTAAGAAACACAAAATATAGCGTCTGAATATTTTAAAAAATATCATGTTTCAAATTGACCTTCAGATAAACTTTATTCTAACGATAATTCCAATACTTGGGCTGCGTTTTTACATTTTTTGTATTGAGCTTAATTAATATAAAAAATTATTTAAAAAAAATCTGTTTTTTTTATTTAAACCGAATATTGGAAGCTGAAAACCGAACCAAACCAAAAACTGAGATTTCGTAAAATTGATAAACCAAAACTGAATCGTGAAAATCGAAAAAATTGAACCAATAACCAAATACAAAAAAAAAAAGGGTCAATTTTCAATTAACTGAAACTGAATGCACGGTTCTATAATCAAGTATACTATCAAATTTCACTTAAATCCTACCAACAATGCAAAAAAACTTTTTATGCAGGTGACTAATGTGTGCGTGATAATGCCATTTGCATTGAAGAAAAATATGTTGAATAAAATCTTCTAGCTCTATATTGATGATTTTATATCTGTGTATATGAATCATATAATTGTGAAATCAAAGAATGATGGCTTGGTATGTATCCAATATATGACTAAATGCTCTTCCACTTTGAGGAAATACAAATTGAAGCCCAATCCTGAAACATGTTATCAGGTTAGAAATGGCAAATTCTTGAAATATTATGTTGCATTGAAAGGAATTGGGGCTAATCCTCCAAATATTACAACCCTCTTAGAGATCTAACCCTCTAGAACTCGATGAGGGATGCAAGTCCTGATGGGAAGGCTCACTACTTTGAACCATTTCATCTATAGATCCATTGATAAGACACTTTCATCCTTTAAGATCTTGAGGAAAACAAATCTGCTAGGGCGGGATAAAGGGTTGGAAGGGCATTTGCTACCTTCAAAGAATACCTAACTTCTCCACCCCACTTGGCAAAGTCAGCCCCAGGACAACCTCCCGGGCTATACCTAATGTCCAAAATATAAATAGCATAGGGGGGAGTAACCAGGACTGTTTCGACATAGAAACAAGCCGCCCCAAAATACATGCCTGGATATACGCATCCTTGGCGTATTAGTTTTGCTTCACAAAACAATTCCCCTTCAACTTCACAAGTTTACTTGGCAAGCAATCTGGAGGAGCTTCGGGTTGTCCTCTTTGTGTCTGATGTAACGGTGGATGTTTGGGACAAATTGCTCACTTGATCTCGTCTGCGCTTCGCTTTAGTACATGGCTCCGCACATTGAGTTGCATTCTGAGATGGAGGATGATGAATGTCATCATCTAAAACTTGATGCTCTGCCTTGAATCCAGAGACAGGCCACGGAGAGCCGCAACCTGGACACACCCCTTTCGCCTGTATTCAAAGGGACGTCATCTTCTAATAACAATATCGAACCCAGCAGAGTTCTGAAGGTAGAATCATTTTGGCACCTTGGGTTTAAGGAATTTCACTTTCGAACAGTAGAGATGAATACGAACATTACAATCTTCATTCTTGCAAACCTGGGCCTGATCATATTGTGGAATGAGAAATACGAAGCTACAGCACAAAGACATTACAAGCGAATGTGCCACAGATCAAGCTCAGATGCAGAGTAGTAACTTAAACAAGCGTAAGTAAGTTGAGAGGTCAGCCCATGAAGTAACCTTTACAGCAGCCTCATTGCAAACATCGCATGCAGGAACCTCGTTCATCTGAAACCATGTTCGAAGATCAAGAAAAGTTCTAACTCCAATACCGACATTTCCCTCTGGTAAGGAACACAGCCAATTATCTTTGATCAATTGCTGAAGTGTTGCTTCCTTCAAGGAAAGTGAAAAATTCTTAAACGCAGAAGGAAGTTGACTGCCTCCTTCCTGAGAATGTGAATCACCTCCTGTCCCCTGAACTTAAAATAATACAAGAATCGCAGTCTTCAGGAATTAATAACACAGACCACGGGATGAACACTGACAAATAGTTTCCAATGTAATGCAATAAGGTAATAATTTCAATCCGTTCTCTGAGAAGACAGATATTTCAGAACCTGCATATCTAACTGTACGTATAAAGCATCAGTACTGGAAATGCATCCCCTTGCCTCGGATCTTGTATTACGGCTTCAACCTGATAGCAGTTCCCAGAAAACATGCATAAATTTAACTGTGAGAAGATAACAACAGTGTGTACGAAGAGCCTAAACCGTATCTCACAATGCCCCTATACAGTGCAATTTGTGGAAGTGTATACTTTGTGCCAAGCTTGGATTGGTCATCTGAAGCATTATTGACAACCCCGTAATACACGTCACCATTGAATTGATCCCTGCATGCCCTCAGTTCAAACTGAGCATAGCTTAACTCTTCATTGATCCTCCGCAAATAGTCCTTAAATAACTGGCTCTGGGAGTCTACAAAAACGAAAGATATGGCAAAACCATTGAATAATTGAAGGCATAAGCGTCAGTCATCAATAATCCAGTTGAATCGAGCTTTTCCAAGACCACAACATAGAATGAACAAATTAGTCGAGTAAAGCGTAGAACACAACATAGAAGTGCGGGTCGGCAATCAGGTGGAATTCAACCCCTCAAATACAACTGTTACGGAATAAAAAATACAACAGCTTCCGAAACTGCAGAATCTCAGCAACGGAAAACTCGCGCAACTTCTCAGAAAAATCAGGATGAGAAGAGTAACACCAGCTCGAACACAACAAACACAAACATCACATCCTTTTAGGCGCAGGCTTCCCGACAACCCCACATTTTCAAAAGCATATCCAAAAAGATGGACCTGAATGTTTTCCGGAGACGTCAGAGAAAACGCTCAGAAAGTCGGCCTCCGTGAGAGGACCCCGTGACAGTAACGCCTGAATAAGCGTGTGGTGCCGCCAATCCAGGGGAGGCATCTCTTCAGACGATTGATCAAGGAGAGAGGAGTCCGCGATGGGATTTTGGTGTTGTGGTGGTGGCGGCAAAAGTTAGGGCTCATCAACTCAAAAAATGGCACTCGAATAAATCTTTTTTAACGAATTTTTTTGGTCGCTCTTTTCTTTCCAGCCCAACAAATAGATATGCAAGTACTCTTTTAAAATCAAATTTCAAAACAAAAAAATAATGCTCAAAACATAATTTTGGAATAATTCCTATTTCATATGTATTCCAAAAAGTTTATGTTATGGAAAAAGAAAAATAACCATATTTGCAAACACCCTTCAACAAACAGTAAGCATTCGAATCATCTTGCCTGATAAGGTAGTGACAGGGATTAAATGATGAGGACTTTCCTGGGAGTCTACAACATGTATTCTATTTCTCTTCATAACTCAACAAGTTAGAATTGTACAATTTGACTTAAAGCCTAGTAGCTTTTTTTCAAAATATGGGAATATATTGTTACTATAATAGATTTGTTTAGAATAAAATTACGAAAAGAGAAAATCATGTGTTTTCATTACCCTATATATAAGTAAAGAAGAAAGAGTAAATGAAGATTGTTTTTTTCATAAAAATAACATTCCAAAGGACTGCCATAATCATAGAATTTTGAAAAACCTTGATGATGATGAAAGAGTAAAAGTATCTTTACCAATTTTCGAATATGATGATATGATATTTTCGAAAATTAAGTTATTAAGTTTCTTTTATTAAATTTACTTTACGTTTGTATTCATTTTCGAAAATCATAATATTTAAATAATTTAAAATTATCTTATTTTTAAGCCGTTTTCACAAGGAAACTATATTTCCTCATTTCCATTTCATGAGGAAAAAAGAATCATGCTTACTGATTTCCGGAAATCTTTACCCTATTTATAGAAATGCTACATCAATGTTTTCAGAAATGAGTAAAGATGTTCTAAATGATAACTTATATAATCATATGTAAGGTTTGATCTGAATGCATAAAAACAAAAAACAAGGTAAAAAATCCAAAAACAAAAAGAAAAATGAAATAATTAAAATATACATAAAACAAATACATGAACCCAATGAGGATATCTATTTATATTAAAATCACATCAAATCCATCCTCGTCCACGAAGCACCTCTTCCAAAACATGCAAATCCTAGTTCTTCATAGCATATCATGTTTATGCAAACCAAACTCTGACCTGGTGTGACATGTTCCAAAATTGGGTTCCTCCTCTAAGAAGACTAAAAATGTGGCTTTTTAATGATTTAAAGTTGAAGATTTTTTTATAACACTCTTTACCCCATAGAGATAGGGAATGCAGCTGAGAGGCAAATATGTGGAAAATGATAAGAAGACTAAGATTGATAATCTAGAAAATTAGGAAATCTTCTCATCAATTGTATGCTCTAATGCATCTCATTGAGCATAACTCTTATAAAACATGACTCTTATAAGCAGTATCCCTTATCGACCAGTATGTAGGTTTAGCGCAGGGGCGGATATTAAACATAATAAGCATGGGCTATGGCTCCCTATATAAAAAAAATGAATCAATTTAAAGTTAATAAGATTTAAAGTTATAATAATTAAATTTTAACCCCTCTTAATTTTACATTAATAAGCATGGGTTGATAAAAAATTTTTTTATCTTTCACCAATAGGTTTAGCAGTTTCAATTTCGTCTTAATAAGATTTGAAGTTGAAGATCCACCCTGGTTTAACAGTTTCCTTCTTATTACCACACATGATTTTTAAGGAATAAGGACATGAGTTTTGTCTTTCACCAATAGGTTCACACGATATTTATGATTTTTTTCCTTGTTCTTTCCTTAAAAATATTTTCATTTTTTTTTCAGAAATATTATTGTGAATGTTGGTATTTTTGTAATCTTTGACTTAATATATTTTACCACATGGTTTAGAATTAGAACATTATATTTTTTTATAATAGAACATCATAACTATTTATTAATTGTTTTGTGCTTATATTTTCTTGCATTTTTGTTTGTTTGTTGTGTTTATAATTGCGTTTGCAAAGAAATGAAATACAAAAATTTTATGAAATATATAAAATAAAATAAGTCGTATTACTTAACAAAAGTCAACCTAGTATGATTGCGTTTATAAATAAATAAATAAATAAAATAAATAAATATATTTAAAAGATATTATTAACAACACAAACTATTTAAACCGACGAAGATGCAACTATCTAAACCGACCGTCCCTCAAGCCTCTGGTCCCTTTGTTTCCAACCCTCCCAAGTCTATGCTTGAATGAGAGATGTTGCTCGAGGTTCCGCGGCTTACAAGTTCTCTCCGAGATCCTTTCGATGCAGACCAAGCGTATATCGCCCGGAAGCCCTTCTTGCAGAGGGTAGATCGAGAAAGGTGTGGCCCTGGGGATTCCTATCAGAGTTGGAATTGTTCTATTTTCGATTTTATGGTAAAAAAGCCTGGTTGTTTTTGAGACTGTTGTTTTTTTTTATGCGTCAGTGCTGCTTCAAATGTCCCAGGATGGGAGCTCGCGCGTAGGATTATTCACCGATGGGATGAAGGTACTGCACATAGTTGTATGTTTGGGACAGTATTGTTCGTAGTGGTTTGGTTGATCAGTCGACTTGTAGGAAAGGTTCATTGCCTTCAGATTTAGGTTTGCATTCCATGCGGTTGTTTGTGTGTGTGTGGATATGGGTAAGCATGGTATTGTGTCATATTTTTGTTTTGTAAATGGGAAAGAGATCATCTTTGGGCTATCACTTTACAAGGATACTCTGCAGCTTCTGCTGAGGTTCGGAAACTTTTCAAGCAGTACGTTGCTGCAGTTGTGGAGATTATGGGTGGTGAAGCGATGTCTGAAGAGTTTCAAGAAGTGGCTCTAAACGTATACAAGCTATTCGTTTCAGCCCCCGGGTCTGACGACTATGATATAAACAAAGTGCTTCAGGATAAAAGGTCTGTCATTCTGGTGTTTTTCATTAGAAATTTGATATGCTTTTGCAATATGCGCATTTAAGTAAAATGAACTAACTTATAGGTTATAATGCACGTTAACGGTGATGCATCAAGCCATTTTTAAAAGAAAGCGTTTTCGATGCAGGTCTGATTTGCTTAAACTCGTTGGCCATGCAATTCCAGATGCAAATGCGTTAAAGGTTGTGACACTCGTACGACAGCTTTCTGCTCTACAGATTCGTGAGCATGGCTCTTTATATCCCCTGGAATTGGGCAATGAGGGTCCTCAAGATAAGGAATTTGGGGCTGACCTTGTATTCCACCCTCCTGCTCGCTTTAATGTTGGGCCTTCTTACGAGGAGGTTCAGATGTTTATGAATGAGGCTAGCACGAAAGTGTCTGGTCATGAAGAATTCTGCAAACATACTGTCACAGCAAGTATTGCCGCTTCTCCAAATATAAACAAATTTAACTTGAAATGGCTGGGGGATGCATGTGAGAAAATTGTCAGTGCAAGTCCTTCACAGCTTCCTAGGGATGAACTTGCAATAACCATTTGCCGCATAATTGATTCAGAAAAACCTAGTGATGAGGTTGGAAATCTTGATTCTGATTTAATGTTGTACATCTCATCTACTGTTAAATCAGGATTTTATTGGATTTTAACCTGATAAGGTTGTGGGTGATTTGCTGGATCTTGTTGGTGATGGCTCACTGGGGACTGTACATGACATTATCATGGTAGGGCAGCAGAAGTGTGTTTATTCTTCAACTTTTACTTGTTTCCCGGAATTTAATTCTTTATTTATGTGTCTCTGCGTGCATGCGGGTGTCATTAAATAAATGTGTTTGGCAGTGAAGATGTTAGCTGTGTAATAAACGTTATGCTATCCAATTCTCTCTATATCATTTAGCTTTCTGAAAAGGGATTTCTGATTCAGATTTATGTAACATGTTAATGCTTTTGTTTTTGTTTCTTTTTTCAAAAGCAATCTAGTATACTCATTTGGTGGATTATGTGGTGACCTGAAAAAATGTTGACAGCAATCTAGTGTACTTATTGTTTGCTTTCATGTTTACCCTATTTGATGAAGAGAATTTCTCGGCATTGAATTGTGATCCAAGATTTAAGAATGCCTTGCTTTGCGATGAATCCATTTTGCTCATCAGCATTTTATCCATACCTTTTTCAACACTTCCTTCCTTGGGTTCACATTTCTCAGCATAGGAAGGAACTTGTGGAAAGCATTCATCATGGTCTTTTCGTAATTAGATCTGATAAATCATCTTCAAACACGCAATTACGGCTGCCTAGTTATGCCACTCAGGTAATGATGCTATTTTGGTACATTGTATATCACTTCTGGGATATTGGCGTTATTAGTTATGGAAAGTCAGGTAACTGTTCAAACGGAATCTGCACGTCAAATCGACAAACTTCGACGAAAGGAAGAAAAAAAGCACAGGCATGGAACTGACCAAGGAATTGGGAATGACCTATCTTTTATAACGTTCGCTTCCTTGCTTCAAGCCAGTGAGAAGAATAGTTTACTTGATGATATTTTGGGCCATGGTGATGGCTCTCAATTCGCAGCCATGGCCCTTCCACAAGGTACCCTTAGGAGGCATCATAAGGGTTATGAAGAAGTCAGTATTCCTCCTACACCAACTGCACCAATGAAACCTGGGAGAGACTGGTAGTTTATTTCATTTATGAATGGCTTGATGAAATGCCTCTTGAAGTCACCTTTAAAATTATTGAGTTCTACTGCTGGTCTTAGATTGAAATTAAGGAGCTTGATAATATTGCGCAAGCTGCTTTCCATGGATATAAGTCTTTGAATCGTATACAGAGCCAAATATTCCAAACTACATACTATACGAATGAAAATATACTGGTAATGTGTGGTTCTTCGTTACATATTTGTAGGAGAAAAGATGTTACGATTCAGAGAATCTATTTTCTGCAGGTATGTGCTCCCACTGGTGCTGGGAAAACAAACATAGCTATGCTCTCCATCCTGCACGAGGTATGCTAGCTGCAACCAATCCACTTTGGCCAATATAAGTTCTTGACTGGTACTGTAGCCTATTGTGGATCCTATATGGGCTCATTACAGCCTATGCAAAAACCATAAATTTGGATCCTAGATTTCTTCCCAGGGGGCTATGGTTATATGCATATTATGATTTTAAAAATGGCTGTGAAAGAGAAAAGCAATATTTAGGATCTTTGTATTGACAAAAACATCAGTGTGAGAGATACTGCGGCGATGGAATCACTTCCTAGGATCTTCCAGTATTTTTTAATTAATGAGAAGGCAATTTGCAAAATATGTTTTATGATAGATAGATAGATAGGGGCACTGTCAATAGTGTAGCAGACTTACAATGCAAGGAAAATAACACTTTGTGGATATCCTTTTGTGTGGGCTTTGCACCAGAATGTTACTGACTTGCACAGTGCAAGGCTTGAGTTTTTGTTGTTATTTATGCTAATTTCACTTCATATTCTTAATCGTCCTTTTTTTATGTACTAATTCAGATCTACTATTTGTGTGCTTACCTAATGGAGTGCTACCTATACAGATTGTGAAACACTTTCGGGATGGCTATTTGCACAAAGATGAATTTAAGATAGTCTATGTAGCTCCCATGAAGGTAATAAATCATAATGAATCACACTTGCTAAAAGTTCTGAATATTGTCCAGTTTTTTTTTTTTTTTTTCTTCTTCCAGGCATTAGCTGCAGAGGTAACATCAACTTTCAGCCATCGATTGTCACCCCTAAATGTGGTTGTTAGAGAGCTTACTGGAGATATGCAACTCTCCAAAAATGAGCTTCAAGTAACTCAGGTAGATTTTTGTTATATGACTTTATTGGATGCTATTGCATATCTGCATTTCCACGATCATTTTAATATCTGCATTTCACTTTTCAGATGATAGTTACAACACCTGAAAAATGGGATGTGATTACACGCAAAAGCGGTGACATGTCACTCTCTCTGCTAGTGAAGCTCCTGATAATTGATGAAGTGCATTTGTTGAATGATGACAGAGGACCAGTAATTGAAGCAATAGTAGCTCGTACACTTCGTCAGGTATGTGCAGTAAGCTTTTAGAGATGCAAATTTTTGACCGTTGTTTTTATGTGATGCGTTGACTTTTCATTTCATAATGCAAGACAGTTTTTATGGTATTGTTGGTTTTTGGGATGTGATGTGATTATTTCAGAGAAATGGATAATGGTTTTGAGTAAGCTGGGGGAAGAGGGGTCAGCATTGAAAGTCAACCATTAATTCTAAGATGACCGTGGGCTTGCTTAAATGGTGCTGCTAATTTGGTGCAGGTGGAATCCACACAAAATATGATTCGCATTGTTGGCCTTTCTGCCACTCTACCCAATTATTTGGAGGTAACGTATAACGTTGCTGAAATCGTGTTGAAAATAAAATACTTTTGAATTGAAAATGGGATTTCAGTTCAAATGATTCGATTCTACCCTGCATTAGTTTTGAATTGAAAATCTCAGGTGGCTCAGTTTCTAAGAGTTAATCGAGAATCAGGATTGTTTTTCTTTGATTCAAGCTACCGCCCAGTGCCTCTTGAGCAACATTACATTGGGATTTCTGAGCATAGCTTTTTAGCTAGAAATGAGTTGATGAATGAAATATGCTACAATAAGGTTGGGATATGCTCTTCAATTTTTTTTTTCTACATAATGAAGAATTTGTATTGCGATTTAACAATCATGCCCCACAGGTTTGTGATTCAATCTCACGTGGTCATCAAGTTATGGTGTTTGTTCATTCACGGAAGGACACAGGAAAAACTGCTGATAAACTGGTAGATTGTTAACTATATAAACTGTTGGTTTACATTAAAATACATTGGAAAAAAAAGTGTCTTCATTCATTAGAATAAATTAGGGAAATTGGAAATGTTCTGTTTCAAATAAAATTGTGCCAGCCATGGAAGTGTTAAGTCCTTGAATATTTTTACATTGCACTTCACGAAGCATCCAGAATGAGTTACAAAGTGCATTGCACTTACTTTTCCGGCATACTGTACGTAATTTGATGTTTTAGATCAGGGCATTATTGATCCGTTTTGTTGTAATCAATCAAGCGACTTTTAGTTTGAAGTGCTTATCTGAGTTATATGTTTTATTAGTATAATTGCTCGTGTTTTCTTCGCTTGTTTAGTATAGCAGCTATTTTGGAATTCAATTTTTTGACCTTGACTATAAAAATGTGGAAGTGATACCTGTAATAGTGAAAGGGGATTTGCAGTGAAGTGTAAATGGATAAGAGAAGATGCATTATAGAAAAATAACGTGAAGAGTGCAAAAGTGGTTTGTAGAGAAATAGACCAAATCATCAGCCTCTAGCCATTTTTCTGTGAAGTCTATTACATCCAGTATTAACTATTCTCCCCTGTTTTCAGAAAAGATCTTTTTGGTTTATCTGTTACCTCCGGTATTTCAACTTCAGTGAAAGAGTTCTTCTTGATGGAGCAAATCAGTATTGTAGATTTATACTGTGTCTTAATTCTGGTTTAATGCTGCTGGATATTATATAATTATATTACGATCATACATCAAAACTGTTTCATTGTTATCTTAAAGTGGTAAAATTAGCTCGGTAAGCTTCTGTTGCTCATATGCAGAAGACGGAAGAAACTTCAATACCTCTTTGTCAAAAGGCTGATGCCATCTCTATAATTTAAAACTACGCCTCTGAGTTTTCCTACATGTACGTTATAATTTTTCTCAGTTTTTTTATTTCTTTACTGGCTTTACCTACAGGTTGAAATGGCACGTCGAAAAGAGGATTTTGGTCTTTTCACAAACGCCACACATCCTCAGCAAGAGTTATTCAAGGTTTGGTTTCATATTTGTGTATTTGTACTGGTGGGGTCAGTTATGTTGGTTCTATAGGATATTTCCTTTTTCAAGCTATTTTGTTTTCTCAGAAAGAAGTAATGAAGTCCAGAAACAAGGAGTTGGTCCAACTTTTTGACTACGCTATTGGAATCCATCATGCTGGAATGCTTCGCTCTGACAGGGGCCTGACTGAGCGTCTTTTTAGTGAGGGACTTCTTAGGGTATAGTCGTTCCCTGTAGGTGCTATGTTCTCTCTCTCTCTCTATATATACTTTTAACACGGATATCTGCATGGTAGGTCCTCGTATGCACTGCAACACTAGCGTGGGGTGTAAATCTACCTGCTCACACTGTGGTTATTAAGGTTCTTGGTGCTTTAAATTGTCTCCTGCATTAAAGGAACACAGGACCAATCTTTTGCGTTTAAACTATATTATCTATGTTTTTTTGTTTTGTGTCTAATACTCTTGCTTCTTGGATTCTTAATATTATTGTCGCCTGTGAATCTCTAGTTGGTTGACGTTTGATTTATTTTTTATCTGTTAAAAATTTAGGGAATGAAAATGCCGATAAGTTGATAATTTTTTACCTTCCTCTTCATTCTTCAGTGGCACTTGCATGACTTAGTTTAACCTCTGCACTGCTGATAGGGTACTCAAATTTATGATGCGAAAGCTGGTGGGTGGCGAGACCTTGGCATGCTTGATGTGATGCAGGTAACTGTCAAGTGTTTTGCCAAATTCTATGGTAACTTCAATTTGCCAAATTCTATAGAGTATTTGTGAAGATCCTAATTCTGTTGACTCAAAAAAATGTCCTGTAGATATTTGGTCGTGCTGGTAGACCTCAATTTGATACCAGTGGTGAAGGAATTATAATAACTTCTCATGATAAATTGGCATTCTACTTGAGACTTTTAACAAGCCAACTTCCCATTGAGAGCCAGGTAAATACCTATGTTTTTAACTGCCCCTATCAATCTCATTCAACATATTCTAGTGTTATGTGATGATAAGTTTCTATTTGCAAATATATACACTCATACATATATGTGCTTGTTTCATATTTTGGAGTCCATTTTCCTCTTGTCTCTGAGTCTTAGTGGAATAATGCTTTCCACGTTTAAATTAGCATGGGAAACTAGGATTTCATGTGTCACTCGATAGTTGAGGTATCAGCAAATGATGAACGGTGCTATTTTTCCTTTATGCGGAAAACTATTTTATCACCCACTGTTAGAAAGCAGGATTCTCTTGCCCTTAAAATCATTTTAGATATCCAATTGACATCTACAGTGGATGACTGCGTACTTGATGAAGACTCATTTTAATTAGATTCATGACATTTACTTCTTCTTATCAGTGGACATTTTCCTTGTTTTGCCTCATAGTTTATCAACTCTTTGAAAGATAATCTAAACGCTGAGGTGGCGTTGGGAACTGTTACAAATGTAAAGGAAGCTTGTGCGTGGCTAGGATATACATATCTTTCAATACGAATGAAGATGAATCCTCTTGCATATGGTATTGGCTGGGATGAGGTCATGTATCGTTCTCTCCTCTGGAACTGCAAATAAATATTTTTGTAAACTTTTCATTTCCTTATTGTGCATTGCTTTGTGAATCCAAAATGGTGGATTTATGTGGTAAGCGTTACAATATGTCATTTAAAAGTTACTTTAGTTTTATTGCCAGAGGCTTGAATTTTTCTATTTCACCTGCAAGCAGCATAGCCAGAGTATATTTGCGCATACAAATCCTATACTTCAACAGAACTCTGTTTTTCCAGTTGTGTTTTCCTAGAATTTCAAATTCTTCAGGGTGCTGAAGTATATAATTTAGCTTTCCTGTCTATCATCAGGTCATTGCAGATCCTTCATTGAGCCTGAAACAGAGTGCTCTGGTGTCAGGTGCTGCACGTGCCCTTGACAGGGCAAAAATGATGCGTTTTGATGAGAAAAGTGGAAACTTTTTTTGCACTGAGCTTGGCCGTATTGCTAGCCACTTCTATATTCAGTATTCCAGTGTTGAAACATATAATGATATGCTAAGGCGTCATATGAGTGAGAGTGAGGTATGTGACACACGTGTTATGAAGTAAAGCTTAATACCTTTTCAAAGCATGTAATGCTTTGGTACTTAGCTATGTTATCTAGAATCGCTTTTCAGCGGTGGTTTATTTTACAAAATTAGTTTATTTTCCAGTCTGGGAAAGTGGACTTTTTTGTTTCATTTTATTTTGATGGTTTTATCTGTAGGATTATTGAGAAAATGCTGTCATTGTTTACTTTAATTCTTGCAGGTCATTGAGATGGTTGCCCATTCCTCCGAGTTCCAAAATATTGTTGTTAGAGAGGAAGAACAGAATGAACTAGAAGCTCTAGCTCAGCGTTGCCCTCTAGAGATCAAGGGTGGCCCATCAAGCAAACATGGAAAGGTTTCAATGCTCATTCAGGTTAAGCATCTTACTCAGTGTGTAGTTCTTTCTGATACATATGCACCCAGTTTACTCACAATTTTTGTTTCTTACAATATTTTGTTACAGTTATACATTTCCAGGGTCTCCATTGATACCTTTTCACTAGTTTCTGATGCATCATACATCAGCTCAAGCCTGGGTCGTATCATGCGGGCGTTGTTTGAAGTTTGTTTGAGAAGAGGATGGAGTGAGATGTCATCCTTGATTCTGGAGTACTGCAAGGCAGTGGATCGCCAGATTTGGCCTCATCAACATCCACTTCGGCAATTTGATAAAGATATTTCAGCAGAAGTTTGATAAATGTTATTTTTTTTGTCTTGTTGTGGCTGGACTCTGTATTCTGAAGCACTTTTTCTTCCTAATTTCGTTTATAGATATTGAGGAAGCTTGAAGAAAGATCAATAGATTTGGATCATTTGTATGAGATGCAGGAGGCAGATATTGGAGCTTTAATCCGGTATGCTGCAGGAGGCAAGGTATCCCTCTCTCTGTTTTATGTGAATACCTTTTCTCTAACTGTTGGACATTGAAAACACTCTCATTTCCTTATCTCTTGAAGATGGTGAAGCGTTATCTGGGATATTTTCCAATGGTTGAGCTATCTTGTACAGTCAGTCCCATCACAAGAACTGTTCTAAAGGTATTTATTTATGCCTTCATTATCTTAGGTTGGAGCAATTTGATAGCCACTTAGCATCATGTTTGATCATTACAGGTTGATTTGGGAATATTGGCTGTCTTTGCATGGAATGATAGGTTTCATGGAACTGCCCAGCGTTGGTGGATTTTGGTTGAGGTAATTGATTTTGGGAATTTCATAAAGTTTTTTGAGATATTGTAATGTAAAATCTGTAACTGGAGATAAGCAGCTTGGCCCTTCATTGTGAGTAAAATGTTCTTTTTCCATGCCATTTTGATGGAAAAAGTCACTTTTTGTTCTACAATACTGTTTTCTGTAGCCATCGAAGTGCAAGCCAGCTATTAACTTTTTAGAATTCTTTTTTCCGTGGTCCCTTAATATACTCCCTTAGTCTTAAGTGATGGATGTGTGTGATTATTATCTTTTCCTTAATGTCAGTGGTGAAATTTGTTTGTTTAACTGCCGTGAGTGTTTTCTTTTGATTGGCACTAGTCCTTGGAAGTTTTGTTTTTCCTTTCCTTGGAAAGGCCAACAATTATATGAAGGCATAATGCAGCATCTGTGATGTGCTCCTTTGACCGACTGGTGATTAACCTTCCCAGGATTCAGAGAATGACCACATATATCATTCAGAACTGTTCACGCTAACAAAGAAAATGTCGAAGGGAGATTCTCAAAAGCTTTCCTTCACAGTTCCCATATTTGAACCACATCCACCACAGTACTTCATTCGTGCAGTTTCTGACAGTTGGTTGCACTCGGAGTCCTTCTATGCCATATCATTGCAGAACCTTGCACTTCCAGAGGTGGTTTTGCGTTTACCTCAAATTTTTTTAATAGTTATTGCAGGGGTTGTTAACTACTACTGGCATTCTCCAGGCACATACAACTCATACTGAACTTCTTGATCTGAAACCACTTCCTGTGACAGCCCTTGGTAGTGAAACTTACGGTGCACTGTATAACTTCACCCATTTTAACCCTATACAGACACAGGTTTGGTACATATTCCTTTTTGCGATTGCATTTCCAGTGAGTGTTCATCTATGTGAAAGTGCAATACCACTTCTGAGATAATTTTGATTAATGTTTCAGGCTTTTCATTTGCTTTACCATACAAGCCAGAATGTTCTCTTAGGAGCTCCAACCGGTAGTGGTAAAACAATATCAGCTGAACTTGCTATGCTCCATCTATTCAGTACTCAGCCTGATATGAAGGCATTTCCTTTTTCTTTTCTTACCTCGTCTATTTACTTGCCAATATATTATGCATCACATCCTAGTTATTTTTTTTTTTTTGATGTACCATGTTTTTTTCCGAACATTTCATATGGTGTCCTAAGATTGTTTTCGTTAATGAATTCTCTTATTTCTAGTTGCTGGGTGCAAAGAAATTTCTCACTAAGATTGTTTTAAAATAGGTTATTTACATTGCACCATTAAAGGCACTTGTTCGGGAAAGATTGAATGATTGGAAGAAGCGTATTGTCTCCAGGCTTGGAAAGCAAATGGTGTTCACCGATTCCACTTCATACAAGCATATTACCGTCATCAAATCTCTAACTCTGATTCATAATTAGGTTGAAATGACAGGGGATTACACCCCAGATTTGAAAGCAATAGAAGCTGCAGACATTATTATTTCTACTCCTGAAAAATGGGATGGTATTAGCCGCAGTTGGCATACTCGAGGCTATGTTAAGAAGGTTAATGATAAATTGATTTTGCTTGACTATGCGTATTTTTTATGTTAATCCATAGTTGTATCTTTCATATAATGTAGGTTGGGTTAATGATATTGGACGAGATTCATTTACTGGGTGCAGACCGTGGACCAATATTGGAGGTTTGTGATTGACTTGCTTAGCTTGTTTCGTGCAATATTAATTAGTAGTTGTGACCCATCAGAGGCTTGAAATTTGATAGCTCCAACTTGGATATTTATCTGAGTGAATGTTCGAACACAAGAGATTTAGTCACATTCCATTGGCTTCCTAACTTCTTTGAATGGTTAAGCTTATTGCACGATTGTACCGCTTGAATGAAATGAATCTAAATAATGACATTTTGAGTTCGCTTACCTGAAATGCTCACAAAAACTGCACTTAGGTAAACATTACTTTACCAGGTCAAATTGTTGTGACCTTTTGGTGCGTATACACAAGGCTACGGTTCAAGTATGTATCATTATGTACTAATTATGCATTTTCAAAAGCTATAATGCTCTTTTTCTTGGCGTCAATCCCTTATTATGTGCTGTGACACAGAGTAGGAGTCATATCAGAATGGTTCTGTTTTAGGTAGATTTGAAACTAATTTCTTACTATTAAATGCTTGCATTTTCATTAGGAGGGTATGTTTTGGGTAGATGTAAAAATGATTGAGCACTAATGTATTTTACCTTCTTTCTTTAAGATTGTTAATAAGACCATTCAATTACCATTCATATGGTTCTCACTCTAGAGCTAGGAAAGGACGAGCATAATATACTCAGAGTGCCAATATCCCTACTTTATAGAAGCTTTTCAGGTGACGGTATTAGATCTGGAAATCTTTGTTAGGTTAGGAATATCAAATCGTCTTCTAGTTAAAAAGCTTGAGCTAATATGGCTTTGGTATTATAAAGTCAACTGCATTATTGCACCGCCCACACTGGTAGTGGTTCCTCATATTTTTTAAGTTTGCTCATTTTAAATATAAAACAAAATTCCTGTTTCTTTGATGCCATGCTGAAGAGTTTATAAACTTTGAAGTGACAGTCCATTTCTGGCAACACCACTTTAAACATTTTTATTTATATTAACAGGTCATTGTGTCGAGGATGAGATATATATCTTCACAGACAGACAGGCCCATTAGATTTATTGGTCTCTCTACCGCTTTGGCAAATGCTCAGTAAGTTTTTACCCTCCATTTATGATCCATACTAGATCTGACAGCAGCTTGCCAAACAAAAGCTAAGAGAAAATATTGCTTTTATTTCGTGTGTTGACATTTTGGAATCCACTCTACTTTGTTCACCGCATAGTCATTTTTGAGGTGCGGATTAGGAGCAATGTTAGGCTGGGAATAGAATTTTCTACTCCAGAATTAAATGAATGTTTTATTGAGCGCATGCTGCATTGCCTAAACTTCTTTTTGGTTCTATTGAAAATGGATTTATAATTTGATTCTTAGTTTGCATTATTCTTTGTTGAGATAATTAAGTTAATGATGCCTTAGCCAAGATAACTTCCATAGTGCTGCCCTTTGTTTGAGTCTGCAGTTGTCATCGACATTTCTATTTCACTCATAATAACATGACTCCTGATAGTGCGCACGTGTTGTTTATGCTTGAATATAGCACTCTATTCATGTCTTCTGCGGAGCCTGGAGATACCATAAATATTAGATGAATGAGCTATTAGACATGAAATAGGCTCGTCAGAAGTCTGCACTGTCTATAATTATTGCATAGTATCAGAGTGTCGGTATGCCTTTGACAATGCAAATCTGTCACAGGCTTCCATGCCCTACCTCTTCATGTTTATTTTATATGGCTTCACATGTCTATGGCAGTGATTTGGCCGACTGGTTAGGAGTTGAAGAAACTGGTCTGTTCAATTTCAAGCCAAGTGTTAGGCCTGTTCCTCTTGAAGTTCATATCCAGGCAAGTGATGACTTCCTTGTTGTCTATGTGCTGTGCTGCATCCTCACATTTTTCTGTCCCTATCAAGGGCATACTCATGCTGCTGTTGCATGGTTCAAAGGTCATAATCAGCAGTTATGGTTTGTATGCTTAACTCCCTCTGTTTTCTCATGTTTTTGTCATCAGGGGTATCCTGGAAAATTTTATTGTCCAAGAATGAACAGTATGAACAAGCCCACTTATGCTGCTATATGTACTTATTCACCAGTAAAACCTGTTCTTATATTTGTTTCATCTCGCCGCCAGACAAGGCTTACTGCTATGGACCTCATTCAGGTAGAATTGCATTTCATTTCTTTGATGGCCATCCTTCTATCCACCTTCATCACTTGATACTTTTTCTTGGTCCATGTTCTAAAGTATGCAGCGTCTGATGAGCAACCTAGGAAATTCTTGTCCATTACTGAAGAATCACTTCAAATGATTCTTTTTCAAGTAACCGATCAGAACCTTAGACACACACTTCAATTTGGTATTGGGTTGCACCATGCTGGCCTAAATGACAAGGACAGATCTATTGTTGAGGAACTCTTCGCAAATAACAAGATTCAGGAAATTATTTGGCAATCTCTGTAGACTGTTTTAAATTTGAATTCTGGCTAAATATATATTTTTCATTTTCATGCTTTCTTTCCTAAACCCTATCTTCTGTCAGGTTTTGGTTTGCACCAGTACATTAGCCTGGGGCGTGAATCTTCCAGCTCATTTAGTCATCATAAAGGTCAGTCAATTCTGTGCAGCCTTCCATGTCTACATTTCTGGTACAAGGTTATCACTAGTTTCTGTGCTCTTTGGGTGTGATTGCTGGTTCTCTATAATTTATATTTGAAACTGGATATAAGATTATATGCATCGCTGGTGTCCATAGCTTTTTCTACAATTTTGGTGGGTCACATGTGAAACAGAGTGATCTAAAGCGATGACATCCAATTTTTTGTACAAGGGTGTGGTTGGATGTACCAGAGAAGTCCTATATAATTTGTCCATGCGTACCAGTCATCAATAAATAGCATTTGTTTAGAGGATAGTCATCCCATTCGTTTCTGTGGTATTTATGTTAGTTGCTTGATACAATTAAACAGTAGTCATTTTGTATATCACATGCTGTTTTGTTGTTAGTCAATCTGTTCTTTACAAGTGCCTTTTTGTTTTCAGGGAACAGAATATTATGATGCAAAAGCGAAGAGATACATTGATTTTCCAATTACAGATATATTACAGATGATGGGTCGTGCAGGAAGGCCTCAATATGATCAACATGGAAAAGCTATTATTCTTGTCCATGAACCTAAAAAGAGTTTCTACAAAAAGGTTAGGGACAATATTTTTATGTCACGTCTTGTACATTTAGCCAACGTAACATGTTTTCTTTTTCTTTCAAGTTTCTCTATGAACCATTTCCGGTTGAAAGCAGTTTGAGAGAGCAGCTGCACGATCACTTCAATGCTGAGATAGTTTCTGGGACTATTTCTCATAAAGAAGATGCAGTCCACTATCTTACATGGACTTACTTATTCCGGAGACTGGTATATTTTCATTTCATATTGACATGGAAAATAATAATCATGGAAAGGATTCTTTTTTCTTTTTGCAATCAACCCTACTTCATTATATTCGTCCTACATTGTCTCACATTAATCAGAATATAGAGAACCTTATGCTGTAGTTGCCTTTCCTGTGATTATTTCCTGAAAGGGTGTTGTGTTTATTGTAACAGGTTGTCAATCCATCTTATTATGGCTTAGAGCACACTGATCCTGAAACTATTAGTACATACCTGTCAAGGTGGTTTCAATTTAGTGTTCTTGAATCGACTTGTTGATACATATCTCATTGTTGCATTCTTACCAGCATGGCCATGGCCACCTTTGAGGACCTTGAAGTGGGTGGTTGCATTAAAATTGAAGATGACAGGGTGGAGCCCACTATGTTGGGTTCAATAGCCTCTCAATATTATCTAAAATATACAACTGCATCAATGTTTGCTTTGAAAATAGAAGCACAGACGTCTCTTGAAGTTAGTCACCCAACTTTAGGGAGCCACTAATCCTACAGTGCTGTATTTTTGTGTATCTCACTGAATTCTTGTTGGAAATTTTCTTTTTAGGCATTTCTTCAGATTCTCTCTAATGCTTCTGAGTATGATGAGCTTCCAGTGCGTCACAATGAGGTATGTCTTTTTATAAAGATATGTGTGGAGATTTGTGCATCTTTTGCCTTTTTTAGTAACCTTCAATCCTGATACTCTTGAAGAGGAAGAGCATGTTAATGAACCGTAGAATACGTTCTTAAATTTCTTGCTTTCTTTATACATTCAAAGAATCAAATTATTCTAAATTATATTCTTTCTATATATGCTTCGTTAGTAAGGAATTATGCTTTATCATATGCTTTGGCACTGTTGTTTTTTTGTCGTTCTGTGTGTAGAATACGTTCTTAAATTCTTATTTGATGATCCATATCATCAGCCTCAGGTATAAGTTTATTGTTCTCTTTGGTGTTGTTGTAGGACAATCACAATGCTGAACTTGCCACCATGGTTGACTTCACAGTTGACAAAAATCTTTTAGATGACCCGCATGTTAAAGCAAATTTACTTTTTCAGGTATTTGATGTCTTCATGTCATATGTAAATCAGCTCTGAAGATTCTTTAATTCACTAGGTCTCAGTTACCTCCATGTCCACATTTTGTTGGTTCCAATAATTCTGGATGTGCCTGAGCAAACAGGCATAGTCATTTTGTCTTCTAAAACAACAATTCTTATTGACATTGGATTTCTTCTTCACTTTTTTCTATGATGCAGGCCCACTTTTTGCGTGTTGAGTTGCCCATCACTGACTATGTCACAGATTTGAAGTCTGTGCTTGACCAGAGCATTCGGATTATCCAGGGTATGATAGATGTATGTGCTAACAGCGGATGGCTCTCAAGTACACTTAATTGTATGCGTCTATTGCAAATGGTCATGCAGGTATGCCTATATTCAATGCTTTTATCATTATTATTTATTAAGCTAGAAGCACTGAAGTTATGTTTTGCACAAATCATGATACTTATTTTTTCATTTTCAAAATAAAAAATTAATTATTCTGCATTATACATTTATTTTTTATTTTTCAAAAATATAAAATTCTCATTCTAAAAAATAACATATCAATACAAAATTAATCATTGTTCATTCTGATTTTTAATTTTCATTTTAACATATTTTTTTCAATAATGTTATTTGCTTTATTTATTTCAATTCATTTCTTTAAAGTCCTTTTCCAATTTTCCATGTCTAAAGTTTTGAGAAATTAAAAAAAAAATTTACGTGAATGGTCGTGTGTATATTATTGAAAATAATTTTTTATTATGCAATCTCTTTTTAAAACTACAGAACACCAACTTATTTTATTTATCATTCTTATTTTAGTTTACATTTTTATTTTTCTGAAAATTTATTTTGAGAATGTGTGGAACTTACCCTCAATCTGCACTGTGTAGTATTTCTGAATCAACTAAGTTGTTGCTTTCGTTCACCTTTACGGTTAAGAATGTGTCTGGTTTTTCTAGACTTCAATTTTATTTTTCTTGGTTATTGAATTTTTTTATTTTTATATGTTTTCAGTCTTTCTAAGTCAAAGGGCCATTTTACTGGAAGCTCTATTTGCTTGTGCTGTAGGGCTTGTGGTTTGGGAAGCATTCCTCCTTACAGATGCTACCATGCATGAATGATGAACTTGCCTCTCGAATGGCACATAAAGGAGTCTCATCCATCCTGCAGTTGCTGGAGCTCCCTGTAGCTATTTTGCAGAGTTTCGGTGCCAGTTCGCTAGGTTCAAGGTTGCATGAGGTATGATGTTTTACCACATGAAAAATCCATGGAATTTTGCTTCGCCATGAATACACCAATTTATCTGGCTTTATACCCGGACACAGCAATACAAGACCTGCATTTATATATATGTGCGAGTTATGGTAGCAGAATTGCTGTCTACACGCCCATTATGAGGTTGTGGTAGCTGCTACTCATTTTTCTGTACTGACCTGGATGCTATTCAATTTCTACTCAGGAGCTCCGGCATTTCCCTCGTATTAATGTGCAGTTGAGAGTTGAGAAACAAAATGAGGGTGATAACTCTCAGTTCATTGTGCACATAAGATTGGAGAACTTGAACAGATTCAGAAAATCATCTAGAGCATTTGCCCCTCGTTTCCCCAAGGTTTGTCTTATTTGTGTTGGCTGTCTTTCTTTGAACGAATGGATGATTATGTTTTCCAATTCAGGTAAAAGATGAAGCATGGTGGTTGGTCGTTGGAAATACGTCCACGTCTCAACTCCTTGCCCTTAAGAGGGTTACTTTTACAGACATTCTGCAAACAAAGATGAAGATAGTCTCAAATGTCGATAACTTCCAGGCAAGTTGTTTCATTCTTGAAAAGATAAGAGTTGGTCATCCATCATCAGTGGATGATTTCGAAGGGATTCTGTTCCTTTTTTATTTTCGTTAAATCCGTCTAATATCTCTTCTGCTTCTTCTCTGCCGTCTAATATCTCTTCTGCTTCTTCTGTGCCGTCTAATATCTCTTCTTCTTCTTCTTCTTCTTCTGTGCCGTCTAATATCTCTTCTGCTTCTTCTGTACCTTAACGGGAAAGTCTTCCTTCCTACCAGGGTATGAAGCTGCTGGTTGTTTCCGATTGTTATCTTGGTTTTGAAGTGGAGTATGCGATTGAAGAACCACAGTGAGGCTCACTGAGTTGGGATCTTCCTCTGTCTGAGTCTCGGGAGTGTTGTAATATATAATAAATTAGTTCTGTATGCGGTAAGGCTCCTCGTAAGCTTATGAACCACTCATAAATTAGCTGCCCGCAACGCTAAATATTAGAAAATAAACACGATTTCGTATCATATTATCCAACCCGTTTTGTTCTGGATTAGTAAAGTTGGCATTAAACTGGAAGCACATTCGTAGTTGGGATATGAAAATAACTTGAAGCTTGTCATTGATAGGTGTTATTACTTACCGCAGGTTTAGGAATAATTACTCAAGCTTCTGGTTTTCCCCACATTTGTGAAGGATAATATTTTCCATGCCTTGCCAAAATTCACACAGAAAAATTGGATAACATAGAGAAGATAAAAAATATAATAGAAAGAAGACCACCAATCTTTCAATAATTTTACTTGGGTTAATTATTGGATCAAGAATAAGAAAGAATTAAGAGATTTTAAAAAGATTGTGGCTTAATTCACAAACCTATGAAGAAAATGACAATGAGTTATCTTTTTTAAAATGGATTAAAGAGAAAGGTAAAGTTGAAGCATATTTTTCTACTTGATTATTAATAGTTTTCTTTCAATAGATATATTTATCTAACTATATAAAAAATATCTCACTCTAATTAATAAATAATTATAGTTATAATATATTTTGAGAGTAATGCTTCTAATTTCAATTCTTGAAGAATATTAAAATTATCAAATTTTTCTTATAATATTTAATGTGATTTATTAATTTCATTTTCTTATTGCTCTATAAGTATGCATCATTTTCATAGATTGAATTGCAGGAATATTGATTCTTTGAGGAGCAACTTTATTTTTTTAAAAGATTGTTTCATTAAAAACCAAATATTCGATTTGTAAACAATTCTTGTTTGAAAGATGACATCAAATGAGATGGTAGCTAATGGGATCATTAATGTTGTGTCCATTTGGATATCAAATGGGCAGAGATGCTGGCAATAGTTCCCCTCACCATTGAACTTTCGGAGTCCTTCAAACACCATAGTGAGGCTTTCACGTATCCTTTATAACTTGAAGGGAGAAGGATGTAATGAATACTAGTGGCCATGATAGTATCCACATCACTCTGACTCCAACCAGGAATAGCGAGGACCATGAATAAGAAATAGGAGAGGCAATGTGCAGCCCAACAATCCAGCAAAGTTGACAGTACATGAGAAAGTAGACAATATAAACAATCAAGACTGCCTAGAAGATGAGGTCTACACTCGAAGAAGGAAGCAGCACTCAACCTAGCTGTTGGGTCTGAAGTTACTTTTTGAAGGGATGATAAATATGTAGGCATCCAAACAATAATTTTTTTTTGAAGATTCACCTTATCTTATAATTATGAATCGGAAGATTACAAAAAACGTTCCGTTTCACCATTATTCTGTGACACATTTCCCTAGCTTAGTCTCTATTAGCCGATGCCCATTGGATCTTGAGGAGGAGTTCTTTCCATCGCCAAGATTGATTCCCTCAACCAGTCATGGATGGGGACCATTTTGAGGTTTCCTCTTGTTTGCAACCATGTCATGACTTCACTTTGTACAAGATATGGACTCTTGGCAGCCACTTCCACTGTTCCCATGGGTTCGTCGCGTTGTTCATTGAAATGCTTCTTGTTGTGAAGTTGCCATATATGCCTCATCACAGATGCAACTATAGAACACCACGCTTGTTTGCCTTTCTCTGACTAGAGTGTGTCATGTGGAGAGAGATATAGCAGATCTGTCGAGGTGCCACCAGTCTAATATACATCTCCATAGGCATTGTGCAAAGATGCATGTAAACATGAGGTGATCCTTTGTTTCCAGGCTCTATTCATACCAAGCTCATTTGTCTATCACTACTTGTGTTCTTTTCGCCATCAGATTGTCCCCCGTAGGCAAACTGTTCATGTTAGCTTGCCACACAAAAATTATGATTTTTAGTGGAACCATTCCACAAATAGTTGTGAATAGGTTCCATGAGCGTTGGGGTGATCTTGGGCATAGGATTTCCTTGGCGAGCTTTACCATGAAAGCTTGTCTCTACAAGCTAAATGTAACAATGTCTTCACCATCTCCCTAGGATATATGACTTCATCTCCAGCCTGCAAGGTGATCCGTTATTGTATTGAAAAAAAAGAGCCCAACTATGATTCTTGTTGTATAGCCTGGAACCAGAGTGCCATGGCAGTTTGGAGGAGCTCCTATTTCACTGAGTAGAGAGAGGATCTGCGGGAATGCCATTACCACAGAAATCCACAAAAACATTTTTTAGGGTGCATCCAACAGTCTTTAATGTGCGAAAATGATTGCTCTGCCACTGAATTCCATTTGAAGTTTCCTTCCTTAAGGAACTCTGTAATAGGGGTCAACTTTGTGTTGAAATGAGGAATGAATCTCCAATAAAATGAGGCAAGACCATGAAAACTCCTTACTTCATGTAGAGATGTGGGGGTTGGCCATGCTTCAATTTCTTGCGCCTTTACGGGATCAACTTTGAGTCCATCCCTTGAAATAATAAACCCCAAAAATATCACATGATCAGTGAAGAAAATATGCTTAGTAGGAGTTGCAAAGAAGCACGTTGCCCATAGCGTTTGGAGTATATCCCTCACATCCTTGGTGTGAGCATCTTTGCCATGGTTGTAGATCGAAATAAACCACAGCGCAACGTCCGATAAAGGGGCATAGTAGTTGGATCATGACTCTCATGAACATGCTAGGAGTATTAGATAGTCTGAATGGCATAACAAACCACTCATATAGGCCTTCTCGAGTCTTGAATGCCGTTTTCCACTTGTCCCCCGGTCAGATATGAATCTGATTGTACCCACTTTTTAAATCGAGCTTGTTGAAATAGAGGCACTGTGAATTTGATCGAGTAAATAATCTAATCTCAAGATGGGAAGTCGATATCTCATGGTGATTTTATTGATGTCACGACTATCCACACACATACACCATGCTCCCCCTTTTTTGGTTACGAGTATTGCTGGTATGATGCATAGACTTAAACTTTCTTTGATGTGTCCTTTAGACACGAGCTCCTCAACTTGTTGCCTCATTTCATCATGTTCTCTAGGGCTCATTCTGTAATGAGCCTTGTTCAAAAAGGAAGCTCTAGAAATAAGGTCAATCTGATGTTTAATATCACGTAAAGATAATAGTTTTAGTGGTATGTCATCAGGAAATACTGCTAAAAACTCCTTCAAAATCTCTTGAACATATGCTGAGTAATCTTGAGCATCTTGCTATTAAGGTTTCTCTACAATCAAGAAGGCCATTTGCTGTCCGATCTCAGATTCTAGATGCATACCCAAAAGAAGGTTGACAGAAACCTTCAAGTCACTCCCTGAAGGTTTGGATGGTAATAGTATGATTTATGATCCATCAAAATCAAAGGGATAAGTGTTGGCATGTCCATCATGATACATGTGGCGGTCATATTGCCACGGCCTTCCTAGGAGTAAATGACAAGCATCTATTTTCACAATGTCACACTACACCTTATCCTTATAGAGTTTCCCAATAGAGAAGTTGACCTGAGTTCTTTTTGAGACTTGGAAAACACCCCTTTATCAATCCATCCAAGTTGATATGGTTTTGTATGAGCTTATGTCTTCAATGCTAGCTTCTTTATAGTGTCTTCTGAAATGAAGTTGTCACAACTCCCTACATCAATCATAAGCTTGCACACCTTGTCTCTAATGGTATAACTTGACTGAAAAATATTATTCCATAGCCACGAGGTGTCAGATTCCACTGCAGGAGCTAGACACATCCTTCTCGTAACTAAAGCCTGTCCAACATCCCCATTAACAAGTACCTCAGGGGCAAAGTCTTCAAGTAAGTCCTCGAGGCAAGCATCCTTGTTCTCTTCATCTGAATTTTCAGGATCCATATACATGTTTCATTTCCCCACTCTCCTACACTTAGTACTCTTATGACCGATTTCACCACATGAGAAGCACTTCACCCCAGTGGTTGGTTTCTGGTTTGCTATCTCAAATCTCGTCTTAGATGAGGGTGGAATTGACTCCTTAACATTAGGAGCACTCATAACACTAGCACCATCTCCTTTGTCTCCTCTTTTACCTTGTTTCTCTATTAGTAATGCTTTCTAAAATGTTTCAACTACAGTTAATGAATCAAACATACTTAAAACTTCAAGTATTAATGACCTCAAACTAGCCATATAACGCCCCAACAATTGTTCATCCGTTTCCTATAAATCCGCTCGTGAAATCAACTGATATAAATATGAAGTATGTTCCTCAATAGTTTTTGAACCTTGCCTCAAGCTTTGAAGTTGTAGGAAAAGGGTTCTCTGATACATATAGGGAAGAAACTCAGCATGAAGATTTTTCTTCAGATTCTCCCAAGAGGTAATCTTCGATTAACCCATCCAACTTCTGGTCACTTTCTTCTGTTGCCACCAAGTAGATCCACGATCACGAAACCTTGTGGCCACCAAGCTCACTCTACGATTCTCAAGAACTGCCTTGAATCCCAAAGCCTCATCCACCGTAGCAATCCAATCTAAAAACTCTTCAACACGTAGGGTTCTGTGAAATTCCGATAACTCAATTTTGAATCCAGCCTCCCATCATTGATCAGTGTCAATATTTGGGGTGCCCAATCAAAGTCCATGCCCTCTATTCATTTCATTGTGAAAACCCATCAGAGACTCAAACTCGCTGCGAGTCAAGGTCCATTATGCTGTGGGATTCTGTTGGGAAAGTAAACACTCCATTCTTTACATGAGTTGCTTCATTCGACGCTCTATGGCCTCCATACGTTGTTCCACAGAGGAGGAATTTTGGTTCATCGATTGCATTGGGTGTGCAAAACCTCATCCTCCACGTCCTGCCATATGTATCCTACCCTTTCTCTAGTGCCAAACTAATGTAGATTTATGACAAAAAGTTCTAAAGAAGCTTTTCAATGCTTGTTATAAGCCAGTAACTAATCAAGAACCACAAATAACTAGAGCAAATCACCACATAGTAATTTAAAAGGGAATTATCTTAGAGGTCACAACCTCCACTTCTCAAAATAAGAACAACAAATTAACAAGAGGTCAAACTAGAAAGCCCACAAGGTCACATAAATCACAGCGAACAGACATAGAAACCACAAGAGGTCACAGCCTCTCTAGTCACAACCTGCAGGGTACTTACAAGAAACAAAACTAGACTTGTGAATAGAGGTTTTCGCAAAACCTTGTCACTGTAGCCTTTGGAACAAGGAATTACCTTCAAATTTGCATCAATCGAAAACTGCTCCCTCCTGCTCTAATTCTCGTAGAAATAATTGAGGTGTTGGGATGCCAAGTGGATTGGGCTGATTGGCCCAATCCTTCCTATATCACACATCCGAATTGACTCGTCATTTGGGTGATGGATACCTGGATTACATTGATCCCTAGAACTCTACCCCATCCCACCCTGAACCCCTTAATTAATTGTGAATCATGGGCTTTACGAATCATGTAACTCAGCCCTTCAACCACTATCAGAAAGAGATATATAAGAAATCCCATTGCTTATAGACTAGGGCTGAAGTTGAGCCATTTACCAGGACTGATAGGGATGTCATAGTTATGCATGCCTTGATCCACCTAATGCATCTTTTATCAAAACCCTATAATCTCATCATCATAAACAAGAAATCCCAATCAACACTATTATAGGTCTTCTGAAAATCAATTTTCATGGTTGCAATGTGTCTCTCCCTGCATCTAGCGGCTGCCACAATTTCATCCACTATGAGCATACTATCAAGAATGTTCCGCCCCTTTAAGAAAGTCATCTTCTCCTCACTTATCACACCCTATATCACCTGTCGTAGCCTATTTGAGAGCAGCTTCGCTAGGATCTTATATTGACTGGTAACTAGGCTGATCGGCCTATATTCTCCCAGATGCTATGGACTCCTCTTTTTGAGGATAAGACTGATGAATGTGGCATTAGCCACCACACCGAGATCTACTATCACCTCGAATCTACGTATGCATGAGACGACCTTTGAGCCAATCGTGTCCTAGAAGGTCACAAAAAATTCCGACGTAAAGCCATTAGGGCCAAGGCATTTTTCCTTCCCACAATCAACCAAACCCTCCTCGATTTCTTCCTCTAGGAACGGTTGTTCTAAGATTGCATTCTCAATGGATTGGAGTTGAGGTATGTCTACCTAGTCTACTTCATAGCACTGCGAAGAGGCTTTGTGGAATGCTGCTCGAAAATAATTTGATGCTTCGGTTTTCATGTGGATGGCTTTAGAGATCCATTTAACCACCGGTTGCGGGATTGTGTTTGGTAGTGCACATCATACTCTTAACTCATGTCCAGCCATCGAGATCGAAGTGCTACCCCCATCCTCAGCTCCTCATCCGTTAAAAGACGATTCTCTATGTCATGTTCCCATCTCTCTACCTTCGTGGCCAGTAGCTTAAATTTGCACTCTATGGTTGCCATGGGTTGCATTCCATACCTTGAGTTCGTGCTTTAGCCATCTTAACTTGAACCATAGGGTGCATCCATCAGAGTGGTGATGAAGAGTCTGCATCCAGTTGTTTCGAACGACCTCCTTCAAGTCCTTATGCTTCAGCCACCCATTGTTGAATATAAAAGGTTTTAGCCCATCGTCAACCCACTCTATTTTGAGCATTATTGGGTAGTGGTTAGCAATATCCCTATTTTAACTCTTAAGATGATAGCTCTCTCATATACCATAGAATCTACTACCTCAATTGTCTCTTCATTCCAGATTCATGCCAAACCACCCAAGCATCCGTGAGTAGGCTACAAGAATAACCACAATTAGAGGACCCCAAAATACTCCTCAAAGAGCATTGATCTAAACCGGCTGACATTGTTTCTTGCAGGAACACCATGTCGGCTTTTTACACTGACTACAGTCGTCATGGATAGACAAGTGCATCCTAAGCGTCATCGTGCTGGAAAATGATGCCAAGATGTCCAGCCAACAATATTGCCTCCTCATCCTATGGTTAATTGTTCTCCCTTGATGATTTAGACTGCTCCACTGGTTCAGTACGATTTTGTTCAGGCCTGTTAAGAATCTTGATGTTACGAAGCTTCTCTTGGAGTCTTGCGGTTGGCTCATCACTCTTGAAAGATGTTTGCACCTTGGGCTCAAGATGCTTCATTTGTAGTTGGAAATCTTGGTTGGGCTGCTCATTAGCCCCTACTTCGTTGTCCTTTGATTTAGCCTTGCTTTCTAAAACGTAGTCATCCACAGCGCTCCAGCTCACGCCATTGCTTCACATTGTCTACATGTCACAAGCCAGGTGTGAGTCATCCATCTTAGAGACCCATATTTGTTGGTTTTTGCCTTTCCATTCAATCCAGAAAAGGTCACAGATCTCTCTCCTCACTTTCGTACATAGCAGAACACCCCCGAAATCGATTTGGCGACAGTTTAGTGTGGTTTCCCCAATTGCAATTGTTGTCCCCCATTCTTGTGCTATCTTTCTAAAATTGTCTTCTGATCACACCTCTAGCGGTATTCCCTAAATCTTCAACCATGTATAACGACTTAATCTAATAAAAATGTTTCGTGAACCATTGATTGTCTGTCAAAATGGCTCTGTGCATTTGGTTTAAGTCCCTGAATTCCAACAAGAAATGAGGGCCTCTCATACTCAACACTCATATTCCCAGAAAACATGCCTCCGCTAGCATGATTCTAAATGTGAAGAATGCATAGAGTTGTTTAACCTCACCAATGGCACTTCTTGCTACCCAGGTCTTGGCTTCTAATGCTTCCACTAGAGGAATAGGAGTCTATCTTTGGTCTTTTTTTTCCTTTAGTTGGTAATGCTGACTAGTCTCGGTACTTGTGACATCAGTCATGCCCTCTGCCCCACTTGACCAGTTGGGGGTGCGAAATCCCTCCCTATCGACAGAGGTTGAACCCTCTGAGGGTGAAGCACTCTCGTCTCAGCCTCTTTGTGCTGTATGTTGTCTCTCCCAGACCAATACCGGCACACAACTAAAGAGGGATCACCTCTAAATGGTGTCTCCCTAATGCAGTCTTCCGCTGTTGAGCCTTGTCATGTTTGCTGAACCTCAGGAAACCAAAGTGCTTACTTACACGTCTACCAGCATCCCACATTTAGCAAAGTAGTGACGAAGCTTTGCTACCCCCCTTGTTATTTGGAAACATGGTAACGAAAAAAGTTTGGTGGATGTAAGGTAATGCCTTTCAATAGGGTTCGGGTGTCCTATTTCTACCCTCCCAATGTCTCACCCCGGTGAGACCCCTCTAGATCAGGCCATCGGAAGATGAATGGTGGTCCCGGTGCAGATCTGATGGATTTGACAACCTAAGGCATGGGTTTGGCTCACGTTCTCTCTTTCTTAACATCTTTAAGAAAATTACAGACTTATTTCCTTCTTTCAACATAGATAGAAAGAAGAAGCTTGTAACCTCCCCTCCCATCTTGGATAATCCAGATGAATTCCCACTTTTTTCTTATTCTTCTCGACTAGTAACCCATTCAAAAACCCAACAACTTAGTATCAGAGCCACTTTCGATTCCATAGATGGAAGAATTAATGACTGTTTTGAAGCAAAACAAGCAGCAACTGGTATGATGTTCTGAGGCAACATCGGGAACGACAAAGACTACTGCTAAAACAATGAAGTTAGAGATTTCTAAGTACAATGGAACGCTCGACCCTCTAGGATGGATTAACCGATGTGAACACGTCTTTGAGTACCACCAGACATCAAAAGACAATAAGCTACGAGTAGTGGCAGCATAATTAGAAGGAGAGACACAAAGCAGGTTTATGAAGCTCAAGAGGAACAACCTGAGCTTGATCTGGACTAGCTTCAAATAGCAGTATAACTTAAGATTTGGCCCACGCCATCGAGGTTCAGCCAAACGATTGTCTCACTTGAGGATGTATAAAGATTTGGAGGACTGTAATCAGCGTTTTGAGGAGATTCCCCTCAGCATAGAGAACCTACACCCGGAACATGAAATGCTGATTTATCTAGGTGGTCTATTGTCACAAATCTCAACGCTGCTCAAATTGCAAAACCCCCTAACCACAACGAATGCCATGATTCTTGCAACCATGTTATGTGAAGGCAAAATTGGCAACTTAGTATCAATGATGATGGTTGAAAAAGCAGAGGGAGGCACCAGGAGACGAAGAGAAAACCTAGAGGCAAAGAAAGGTCAATTTGACGAAAAACGATCTTATGAAAGTAAAGGGTCCACCCCTCCCATTAAGTGTCTACCTGAGAAGGAGTTTGAGGAGAGGAAGGCTAAAAACCTCTATTTCCATTGCAATGAAAGATTTGTTCCATGAGATAAATGCGAGAAACTTTTCTTAATTGAGTTCACGGAAAGTGACGGTGAAGCAAAGGAAGAAATTCGAGTTTCCCTTAATGCTCTCACTAGGTTAGCATAGGGGACCATCCCCTTGTTTTCTTGATAGACTTAGAGAGTACCCATAGTTTTTTGCAGGAAAATGTGGCATAGAAGTTAAGGCTACCCATTTCTCACAGGAAAAGAATGAGGGCTATGGTAGCACACAGGGAATCTCCCCATTGCCCTGATCTTTATGAAAAAGTTTCACTACGGATTCGAAATTATGTGTTCACTACCATCCTCCTTTTATTAACATTGGTTGGTTCCATAATACTAGGTTGTGATTGGCTCAAAATGATAGGTCCGATGACATGGGATTTCGAACAACAAGAGATGACATTTTCAATTCAAGACCAATAACATAAAATTCAGGGTTTCCAGACTCAGAGCAATCAACCTACAAGGCAACTCAGAGTTGCAACAATAGTTAGCTCCAGCTTCTGGAGCCAATTAATGGAAGGGTTGATTGAGCAACACTAATTGATTTTTGAAGAACCAATAGGATTACTGCTCAAGCATTTCTATGATCATGAAATTCACTTGATCATTGAAGCCAATCTGACAGCTAGGAAACCATACTGGTACTCACAGAAACAAAGAACAGAAATCGAAAATTAGGTACAAGAATTGTTAGCCAAGGGATGGATACAGAACATCACCTCCCCATTCTCGGCCTCAGTCCTTCTTGTTTCGAAGAAGGATGGAGGATGGCATTTGTGTATGGATTACAAAGCATTGAATGCCATCACAATAAAATATCAGTTCTCCATTCCAACATTAGAAGAATTTATAGGAGAGTTACATAGGGTGCAGATTTTTTCAAAATTAGATCTAAGATCATGTTACCATGAGACTCGCGTGCATGAGGAGTCTATCCCTAAAACTGCTTTTCAGACTTCCCAGGGGATGTATGAGTTTCTAGTGATGCCATTTGGCTTGAAAAATCTTATGAAGTCTATGTTTAAACCTTATTTTCAAAAGTTTGCACTAGTCTTTTTTGATGATATCTTGATTTACAGTTCCAGCTTAGAAGAGCATCTACAACACCTCCATCTAATCTTCCAAATCTTGTAGGAAAACCAGCTATTTTTCAAGGGCTCTAAATGCTTATTTGTGCAAGAGAATGTAGAATATCTGGGGCACCGTATTGGTAGGGAAGGAATTTCGACAAACGAGAAAAAGATTGATGATGTGACATCTTTGGAAAAGCCAAGTAATTTAAGGGAAATGAGGGGATTCTCAAGGTTGACAAGTTACTTCAAGAGGTTTGTACCCCATTTCAGCAACATTTTGTCTCCTCTAACTACTATGCTAAAAAGGGATAACTTTCATTGGAAATCAACAGCTAAGAAAGTGTTTGATGATCTCAAAATAGCCTTGACTAAAGCATTGATACTCTCATCCCTTGATTTTGACAAGATATTTGTGGTTGAGTACGAAGCATCATAACAAGGAATTGGTGCAGTGTTGCATCAGGAGTAGCACCCAATCGCCTACTTCAGGTGGTTATTGGTTGATAGACATTGATCTTTGGCTACCTATAAAAAGGAACACCTCTTCTTGATCTATGTAGTCAAACATTGGTGAGGGTATTTGTGGGGTAGGCCATTTCAAGTAAAGACTAATCATAGGAGCCTTCAATATTTACTACAACAAAAGATCTGCACCTCCTTCCAATAAAAATGGATTAGCAAAATCATGGGATACAACTACATAATTGAATATAAAAGGGGTTTCAATAATGCTACCGTGGATGCCTTCTCTCAAAGACACGGTGAGGAATTGACGGTGACAGCCATCACGACACCTCACCTACAATTATTCAACCAACTTAGGGAAGAGATAGCTGCAACAACTGCACTTCAATAGCTACATCATAAAATACAGGATGATGGCAAGGGTAAAAATTGGAGTGAAAAAAATGGCTTGATCTATCATAAGAATCGGATTTATTTGCCTTCAGACTAAGCAAGCATAGCGCACATCTTAGAGCTAGTGCATGGCAATAACCATGAAGGGGTGGCTAAAGTGCTTAAACTTCTCTAGCAGAATTTTTTCTGGACGGGAATAGATTCCCAAGTACAGGAGTATGTGCGAAACTACTGTATATGTTAGAGCAAGCAAGAGTGAACAACTACAATTGGGAGGCCTCTTACATTTTCTGAATATTCCTAAGCGCATATGGTCTAATATATCTATGGACTTTGTGGAGGGCTTACCTTTTTTGAAGGGTAAGAATGTAATCCTAGTAGTGGTTGATCGCTTATCTAAGTATGCCCATTTCTTTGCTCTATCGCATCCTTATACCATGGTTACAATAGCTCGGATATTTTTTGAAGAAGTGATACGCTTGCATGGCATTCATGAAACCATTCTCAATGACTGTGACTCTACATTTACTAGTCTATTTTGGAAAGAACTCTTCAAATTATCTGGTTCCAATTTACATTTCACCACAGCCTACCACCTTCAAGCTGATGGGCAGACTGAAGTTTTTAACAAAATATTAGAGACCTGTTTAAGATGCTTCACAAGCAACAGTCCTAATCATTGGGGTGATTGGTTAGCCTGGACCGAGGACATTTACAACACCACTTATCACACTTCAATTGGTATGACTCCTTTTGAGTTAGTATACGGTCATAGTTCACCTTCCTTACTTCATTATGATGGACATGCATGGGCTGGCACTTTGGATATGAAGCTATGCAATAGAGATGAAGTATTGAAACTTGCAAGGGAACAATTACATTCAAGTTAGCAAATTATGGCCAAGTATTACAACCAAAAACATCGGCCACTCTCGTATGAAGAGAACGATCAAGTATGGGTTAAGGTTCACCCAACACAATATAGTGCACTCACTGGTGTGAAGTACTCCAAATTACACCCTAGATTTCTAGGTTCTTTCCATGTTAATCTAAAAATTGGGGAGTTGACATATGAGGCTGCTCTCCCTCCAAGAACCCACATCCACCCGATCTTCCATGTCTCTCGATTAAAACTATGTCACAAGATTCCAATGGCAGATGAGACCCCCTTAAAGATCACCACCCAAGTCTTGGACGTGACACCCCAAGCTATCCTAGAGGCTAGGGGAGCTGATCATCCTGAAGTCTTAGTGCATTGGAAGGGTTACTCATCAGTAGAGTCTACATGGGAGAATTTGCATCTATTGCAGGTGTGTTTCCCTAAGATAGACGGGTTATCGAAAGCACAGTGGAGTGTAATAAAACTAGTGGCCACGACAATACCCACATCACTCTGACCCCAACCAAGAACAACAAGGACCACAAACAGGAAATAGGAGAGGCAATGGCACAGCCCAGTAGTCCAACAAAGTTGATAGCACCTCAGGAAGTAGACAAGCTAAGCAATTATGGCTTCCTACAAGATAAGGTCTAGACTAGAAGAAGGAAGATCAGCCAACCTAGCTATCGAGTCTGAAGTTACCTTTTGAAGGGAGGATTTAAATATGGAGGCATTCGAACGATAGTAGTAGCTTTCAGAAAATCACAGACTTGTATACTTCTTTCAACATAGGTAAAAAGAAGAAGCTTGTAACCTCCCCTCCCATCCTAGATAATCTAAATGAATTCCCACCTTTTTCTTATTCTTCTCAATTAGTGACCCATTTGAAAACCCAATAACATAACAAAGGAGTTGTATACATATATACTTGATGAAAACCTTTGCTTTTTCTCATCTACCTAGTAAGTCTCCACTAGAGATGAAAGTTGGGCTGGGCCGGGCTTGGCTAGCCCGACCCTATTTCAACGGGTTTCACCAAGTTTCGGGCTAGGACCGGGCTAAAGCCCGATTAGATAAAAATATGATTCATATGGCCCTAGCCAGAGTATCCATTGGGCTGGGCTGGCCCTACCCGGCCCACGGGCCTATCATATTATAAATAAAAAATTTTAAAAAATTATTAATATTAATATACATTTTAATATTATTTAAATAATTCATAGAAAAAAAATTAAAATCATTATATAAATTATTAATTTATATTATATATCTTAAAAATAAAATAATATATATATAATGAATTTAAATTATTCAAAATTAAATATAATTATAATTTATTATACATAAAAAGTATGTTTTTAAATTGGCCCTAGGCCCGTCGGGCTTTATGGCCCGAAGCCCAATCGACCCAAGGGCTTAGGGCTTCGGGCCAAAAAGCCCGATATGTTTTCGGGTCATCAATATTTAAGCCCAAGCCCGATGTTTTTTAGGGTCGGGCCGAGCTGGCCCACGGGCTTGGACTTTAAATTTCATCCCTAGCTTCCACAACCTATTTCATGAAATCTACCTTTGCAAGTAAATCTGACAACCACCATCCTCATATGTCAAGTAGTTCTTGAAGGTGGTGAAGCCCACCTTCATTCTACATTGACTAAGCTTCTTTATGGCCTCTAGCTTAGCCATAGGCTCCCTAGCCCTACTAGTGTTCATATTTTTTAGATATTCAAAGGTTTGACGCATGACCACCAGATTGGACATGCCCTTGTTCACATGAATAAGCCTTTGTTCATTATCCATTGGATGGTAAATGGGATCCCAACTCTCTTTAGGTCCACTTCAAGGAAGATCCCTTTGACTTGGGCCTCCCCTACTGCATTGGTTCCAAGCCCCACATACTCAGGTGCAAGATCTGACAAGGCATCCACCATGGACTTAATCCATTGAAAGAAGGCTATGGCCCCAATCATCATCCGATGCTAGACCTCGACCATGACGGATGCCTCATGATTGATGATGCCACAAAATGTAAATGTTCTCTAAGTTCTTGTAATTATGTGGACTAACCTAATTGAACTTTTTTCATATTTCTAGTAAAATTTTCTTTTTGATGTGAGAATTTTCGATTCTCATTATTTTTTTAGATCATCAATGTTGGTCTCATTCCTTGATCTCCACAAAATTACCTTTAAATCACTTAATTTTACAAAAATACTTGTCAAACACAGTCTAAAATCCTCAAAATACTTTTTCTCCTGTATCTCCGAAGTAGCACCACTTCATTTGTGGATGAGTTGTCTGCGATTTTAGGGCGCATTTGCAAGTTGCTCCCCGAGAAGAACACATTTTGCTGTTTAGTTTCCATGAAACATGCGAAATTGAGCAGGATTTTTTGCCTCCCCAGTGCAAAAATTTATGGGGAGGGGAACCCAGACTTTGGCGTCTCTTGCGTCCGACCTACAAGATTACATTAACTCAGACAGTCGTTTCCAAGGTCAGAAGATTCATTCGCACATTATTAAAACTGGTGTCAGGTTGAATGTCAACATTTCCACTAAACTCCTCATACTCTACTTGAAGTTGTCTTATTTGTCATATGCTCGCCGGGTGTTCGATGAATTGCCTAGGCGAAGACTCTCGGCCTATAATTACATGATTTCCGGATATGTCAAAGATGGGCATGTCGAAAAATCCTTTGACTTGGTCAGGGAACTTCATGTTTCGGGAGAAAAGCCTGATGGCTACACTTACTCGATGATACTGAAGGCCTCAACTTCAGGGCGTGTACGGGACTTGTGGGAGAGCAGTTCACGCCCAGATATTGAAAAATGACGTTGAGGTGATGACGTGCTTTACACTGCGTTGGTTGATTCGTATGTGAAAAATTGCAGCTTAGCATATGCTAGGAAAGTGTTCGATTTGATGTTGGCTCAGAATGTAATTAGTGCAACATCGATGATAACAGGGTACATGGACCGAGGCCTTGTGGAGGAAGCGGAAGATGTTTTTTCAAGAACCTTTGATAAGGATGTGGTAGTTTATAATGCGATGATTGAAGGATATAGCAAGTCAGTTGAAACTGCGAACGAGGCCATAGAGATGTATGTTGACATGCAACGTCATGATTACCATCCAACCATATCAACATATGCAAGCGTCATTGGAGCATGTTCTCTGTTATCAGCTTTTGAAGTTGGCCAGCAGCTGCAAGGACAACTAATGAAAACTGAGTTTTTCACAGATATAAAGATGGGCAGCGCTTTGGTTGACATGTACTCGAAGTGTGGTCGAACAGATGATGCAAGGCGCATATTCAACCACATGCCTCAGAGAAATGTGTTCACTTGGACTTCAATGATAGATGGTTATGGTAAGAATGGATGTCCATATGAGGCGCTGCATTTGTTTGAGATAATGTTGAGGCAGTCTAATACTCAACCAAACTACGTGACATTTCTGGGTGCACTCTCCGCTTGTGTGCATGCCGGACTTGTAGCTAGAGGACAGGAAATATTTTATAGCATGGAAAGAGATTATATCATTAAACCAAGGATGGAGCATTACGCTTGTATGGTGGATCTGCTTGGTCGAGCAGGAAAACTTCAACAGGCGTTCGAATTTGTGGTTCAAATGCCCGAAAATCCGAATGCTGATGTTTGGACAACTTTGCTGAGTTGTTGTAAACTGCACGGTGAAGTGGAGCTCGCTGAAATAGCAGCTAGCCAGCTTTTGAGGCCACGGAAGGAAAATAAGCGGATGTCTGGGCCGTATGTGACTCTTTCGAATGCATTAGCTGATGCTGGAAGATGGGACAACGTAAGCCAATTGAGGGAGCTGATGAAGGAGAGAGGCATATCAAAAGGAACCGCATTCACTTGGATTGAAACGGAATCTGGTTTGGAAGCCCTCCCTGGCGTCAGCTAGTTGTGCCATGAGAATCATTCTGGTAGGTATGCTCAAAGGCTGGATGGATTGAATACATGACTGAAGTGCATCCAAAGGAATGTTGTAGAAAGAGACTTTTATCTTTATCCTCTGTTCTCCACATCACAACAGCAGCAGCTGCAGCTCACTACTGGGGTCTCAAGGTGAAAGAATGAACGGGTAAACCCGACTCACTGATTCCAGTAAACTGTATAAAGCAGTAGCAGGATTGAACTGGATTGATGCATTATAAATATGCTGCTGCACCATGAACCAAACAATGAATCTCTGTAGTGATTGTTTTTAATATTCAATTTCAAACTTTTTGTAGATGGAGCTACCATTGGTATCATAGTGTCTAAGGTGCCCTAAAAGCAGTGTCCAGGACAACTTTCAATAACATTGTCCTGTGAACTTTCACAATTTAAGGCAAGTTGATAACTGTGTGAAACACTGCCGGTCTCTTCCTACCGATTGCTAAAAGAAACCTCCGTCTAAAAAAATTATTTGCAGAGAAACAGGACGGCTGCTACTCTCAATGGTGTATGGGAATGATCTGCCGGTGCTGGTAGAAGTGTGGAGCAGCCTCTGTTAGCCACGATGGATCAATGGACATGACGTTGCGAATATACTGGCGCTCTGTTGACACAATTGTGTGGAAGATCACCCACTTGGGATTAACTCTGTATAACCAGGACAGTTTAAAACAAAGAGTAAGCGATACCAGAACTGTAAACGCAATGTCTTTTGGACATCCGGAATAATAACCTGAACAAAACTGAAGATGGATGGATGTACACTTCTTGAGAACCTCTTAGTGTCTTGTACAACCCGTTGTGGCTGAACGCCTTGCAAACAACCAAAACAAAAGAATAGATTAAGTAGGCAGGATGGCAACAATACCTCAATGTCAGTTTGGTTCTAGGGAGTAACATGAATTAAGAGAGTACTTACTTCCAAACGACAGGCATTAGCAAAAAAACCAGCCGTGATGGCCTTCCTCACCACCTGAACACAAGAGGACCTCAAACTTGTTTTCAAAACCATGCACGAGTGATACCATGGAATTGATAAATTGATAGAATTCATATTTCCATTTTAAGCAGCGTATAAAAGACCTGTGACACTTATAACTAGTTCAAAAAAAAAAAAAAAGATTTGAAACGAAAATTGGTTGATTAATAAGTTGGCCAGAAAGGACAAAAAGGAAGGGTGAAAAGTAAAAAATCCAAAAGCTCAGTAACAACTCATAAATAAAATAAAAATAAAAACAAAAAGTTCAGTGACATCTAACTGATGATGATGTTAATGAAAATGGAAGAGTTACAAGAGATGACGAATCTATAAACCAACTATTACCTGCATATCACCTTCACAAGATTTCAGGGTGATACCTAGACGTCGTGCAATTCTTTGCAACTGTTGTCGGATATCATCAACTTTTTTCTAATGCAGGACAAAAACAATGTCCAAAGAAAAAATTAGAATGCTTGAATTTCATTAGGGCAACTTCTGAAATTCTTAATGCAGTCTTATAATCTATAGCTGAATGCTACTACTTACCATGGTATGGTAATTTATGTAGTTCTTATGACACCAATTTGACGATTTTCCAGATTCCATGAAGCCTTTGTATACATTTAGAAACGTCACATGATCGCCCTGAAAGCAACATTTTTTTCATAATGAATAGGGACCAACAGGTTTCAAGATCTCAACCATCAGGGAGAGAACAGAATCAATGTTTCCTATGGCACATGAAAGTGTAATAACACTAAAAATCAACGAGTTCTCACATGCAGATAACACTAAATAATCTCAAAGTTGAAATGAGATATTAATTACAATAGATGCAAATAATGTTAAGAGAAAAAACCTCAGCGGCAGCAAATCTCATCTTAGCTTCATCCATTTCCTTCTGTACTCCTCTGGCAGCAAACCAAATTGACTGTGTAAAAAACATACAGACCAATGGAAAGAGAGAAAAATACTGGATTGAGTCTCATTATTGGAAAAATGAAAACAAACAATTATCATCACGGTGGAATTTTTTAATGCCAATGAAATGAATTGGCAAATAAAAAGCAGAATATTGGAAGCTAAATTATAAGATCAGAATATGAACCTGTACGGATAAAATGGCAGCAATTGTTATTACTTCCTCTGAACATCCGTAGTCACTTGAAGCTAAAATGGTTTTTGCGATCATTGGTTCCTACAATACAACCATTATTCTTAGAACGAAATCTCTTTTTTTTTTCTCTCGACAACATCCCATAATGATCTGGACTCTGTAACCCCATCTGTTATTGGGGTTGGTGCAATAAAATTATGGAGTACAGATATATCTGAGATGGACACGTAGAAGATGTAAGTGGAAATTCAGAGAGAGAGAGAGAGAGAGATATATATAAATGATACTTACTAAAGGAATCTCTGCAATCTGGAATCCTGCAGGGGATGTCAGTTTTGCATCTTCATTGAGCACTCCAAGTGAATACAACACTTCAAGCGCTCGAATTAGTGCCTCAGGGGATGGTGAAGCTGGCCAATCAAATCCCAGTATGTTGTCTATGCCAAGGGCCCTCAACTACAAAAGAAATATCAACCCATGAGGGCAAAAAGAGAATTTCCTAGTTCTGCAAGTATTATGTGAGACAAAACAAATGAATAAAAAGATGAAGAGTTTGAAGAAAGCTAGTCCCTTCACCATCCCTAGTCTAGTGAGTTTGATCAACCTGAGCTCACACGCCACAAGAAGATTGAAAATGATATTCAGGTTCAATGTTCACTATCAGCAAACAAAAAAGAAATTACCTGAATCACACACGAAATAAGATTTGATCTCTGAATCTCAGGGACGCCATCAGGAGACATTTCATCAGTAAAATATTCTTCTGTATACAGCCTGAGACAAAGCATTAAAACGCAATTCAACTTCTCATTTCCTGTAGAGAAAAACAGGCAATGATTCTCTGGTGACAGTTTGAACTGTGAACTATGCAATATAAATTGCCATGTAAATAACAACAGCGGCATAAATAACAGATTATGAAAATTTCAGAAATTAATTTTTGAAGGAGTTCCAAACCCAGATAGCAATCTTCAGGGAGGGATGGCCAATCAGTAGTTATGCCAAAATTAATAGATCAAATTAAAAAATAGGAACACAAAATACGGCCAGTGCAGAGTAGTAGAGAAATACACAGAACCCAAAATGGGTCCTCGGTGTTTCTTCTTGTTTATTCATCTAAAAAATACACATGAATCTTGGTTTCAAGGTTTAAAATATAAGGTGGACTGGTTGCATGAAATTCGGGTCACATATAGCAGTATCAAAATAATCGCCAATCCAGAAACTTGAAAAATAAAGCCAGTAATACCTGTAGCACTTCCCTGGACGAACTCTTCCAGCCCTGCCAGCCCTTTGTTTGGCAGAAGACTTTGATATTGGAGCAACAACTAAATTTTCAATATCAGTGATCTGCGCCAAAGGGTATAGAATTCAATAAACAAAACATTAATGATCAGTAAATAGCCATCACATCAGTACCAGGAATTCATTTAAATGAGTAAAAACAAACTGTTATCCGGAACAGCACATTTGCTATCATATTTCTTTTTATTTTATTTTTTGTAGTACTTCAGGAATAAAGGTGAGAATCTGTTTGATTCCATCTATCTAATTGTGCTGGTTCACATAAATGATTTTCTTTCTTGCCATCCTGCATAATCGAAGTGCTATCATTAAGCACCATTTTATGAAAGTCCATTTCACCCCCAGAAATATGCATACATTCTGTGAAATCTTCAAAGTAAAGTAATAGACACTTTGTGGAGAATAAGAAGCTAGGAATATTACTGGATTGTAGAAACGTTGCTTTGAGAATCCACAGTCAACAACATATACAACTCCCTGAAATGAGCATTGTAAATGTTGATCAACATGCAATAGTCACTATAAAAAAGATAAAATATTTTATGATTCACATGGGAAAATTTTACCTCCAGCGTTAGGGATGTCTCTGCAACATTTGTTGATATTATTACCTTTCTTTTCCCGCGTGGAGTTGGAGAAAACACAAGATCCTATAAATATATATAAATGAAAACTGGAACGTCAAATTCAAATATTAAGGTGGAAAGCAAATTGATGTTCGGGCAGCCTGATTCATTGAGCGGCATAATTAAAGTAATAAAAAATAATGACCTGATCCGCACGTGGCAGTCCAGAGTATAGAGGCAAGATCATTAGCCCTTCAAGGAAAAACAAAAGAAAATTAATTAATCTGCTTCCCTATTTTTTCCAGTAAAGAAACGATTCTTTCCATCAACCAGAGTTGACATTGCATGACAATAAGAACTATTAAAACCAACTGATTTCTCTAGACTTAATGTAACATGAACAAGAATGGTGCACGACAAACTCAATGTGACTTTTCAGCAACTAGGTATTTATGTCAAGCAATGCGAAGAAAATTATGTACCACACTTCACACCCAAAAAGGAAAAAAAAACCTGAAAAGCTCGTTTTACTTTCCACTTTTCTGCGCTACCTTTCCTTGTGTTGTCAGAATCTTCATTAAGCAACTGAATTGCTGCATCAATATCTTCTTGGCTAGTGAGGAATACAAGTACATCACCCATTGCCCCCTGCAGTGATTATCATTCAAATATTTGTCTGAGTGTGAAATTAGATTGGATCAAAACCAACATCATGGATGTACAAAGGTCAGCAACTTATTCCACTTTGAAACCATTTTAGGACTTTACCATATTCATAGAGCATTACAAATTGAAATGTTGAGCTGCACTAAAACAAAGCATCCAACAGATAATTAGCGTATTTCTACCTTGTAAGCCTACAGAATACATGAGACATACAACATAAAGGAGGATATAAAGCATTAAAAATTTTATCTACCTTCCAAGTCAGGGGAATGCATGAAAAATATAGGCCCATGAATAAATGAAGGTTAAAAATATTAGCAAGTTTGGCCACGAGGAACCTGGATAGTTTACTGCAAATAAGCTCAACAAACCATCTTGGCACAGAAATTTACCCACCTCATCATGAATTGAAATAACAGTACGAACTGCAGCTTGAATATAATTTGAAACTGGCTCTTCCGCATAAAAAATTTCCACGGGAAATCCTCTGCCCTAAAAATCCAATGTAAACATCAGAAAGTAAAGATAGAGCAATGCGTATCACAAAAAAAAAAAAAACCCGAAGGTCCAGAAGTAAATATGTGTTTTGGTACAATTATGGATAATGACCTCCACAGAAAGAATTGCAGGCTCCTTCCTCACTCCATTCTCTTTATCATCCTGTCCCCCATGCTTTCGACTAATTTTCAAGCATGTTGAAAAGAATATTGTAAATATGAACTGAAGATAAACATTATGGCAGCCTCACACAATCATTAACACATTATCCAGTTTCTTGAACAAGTTATGAAGGAATAAAAAATGAGAAGAGGAAAAGGAAATAAGTTAGCCTTTCTGTTACACATCTAAAAAGTTATTTTCCAAGAGAAAACAACTAATGTGATGAACACTATATCAAACCACATTGAATTCATATTTGGTGTAAGAACCTCATATTAAAGTACGAAGCAATAGATTTTGCTTCAATCGTTGCTGATGAGATAATCAGTCGAAGCTCAGGCCGACGCCGTTGAATCTGCTTGGGGAAAATTAGGTTCAAATAACTGATTGGTTTAATTGAATGAGTGCACTGGAACCAAGAAGTGGTAAATGCCAGTGAGACCTTTTTAAGGAGACCTAACAAGATGTCTGTTGAAAGAGATCGCTCATGAGCTTCATCAACCATGATAACACTGCACTTGCAAAGCACAGAAATAAGCAACCGTGGTATGCCAAATGCATGCAACGCATTGTTTGCAAAACAAGGGTAAAAAGTGAAATATAATAGAAATTAAGAAAGTGAGAGTTCAAGCCTCGCTTTCAAGATATAATTGCTCGTAGATTCATTTTTTGAGCCACAACTTCATTGCAATTACATTAAACATTTAACCATTTACGCAATACCACACATTAAATGTATGAAAAAATGGCTTGCCTGTACTTGCTCAGCAAAGGATCATCCATCATTTCTCGCAGCAACACTCCATCAGTGAGAAACTTTATCCTAGTTAATTCCTGGTTCAGGACTATACGTATTAACACTGGAGTCATGTTTAGTACAAAAAGACTAGCTACTGTGAATGCAAGTGAGATCATGATGCCCTGCCAGGTGTGTGACTATCTGATAGACACACAAATTGAGACCGCAATAAAGATATGACATACATAAAAACATAAAAATGAAGAAAGGAAAAAAGTGAAAATCCTAACGCTGCTGGTAACATCTTCAAATCGAATTGTGTAACCAACTTCTTCTCCTAGTCTGCAACCCATTTCTTCTGCAACTCTCCTAGCGACACTCTGAAAGCCATCAATTTTAATTCAGATGAGCGAACTAATTAACACTTCAACTGTTAAAGAGCAAGGTAGCACAGGTACTAATCACGAAGCGACAATGGCATATTCCATACTTGCACAGCCAGGCGCCTGGGCTGAGTGCATGCTATCATCCATCCACTCTCAGCCCACCCAGATTCTTTTAGATACTATATGCATTCAGTCCATAAAAAAAACAGTCAATTCACGAAATGAGGTAAGTTGCAGACTTACTGCAGGGAGATAAATATGAAGCAAAACCTGAGGAATCTGAGTAGTTTTGCCACTGCCTGTTTCGCCCACGATGACGGTAGTGGGGTGCATCTCCACCAAGTATAGAATGGCATTTCTGTACTTGTAAACTGGAAGTCTCTGCCTCTGCATCTCAATATTTGCGTAGCCATACCTAATTCCAATCACACTATACTGAAGAGATTCATCAAAAGGAAAAACGGGAAAAGATGCTGGTCTGTACCCTGAAGTTGAAGACAAAGCAGATGAGTAGAACAAAACGCCACCTTCTTCGTCGTCCACGAGGCGGGGCTTCTCTGTTCCCGGCTTCCAGAACCTTGCCATATTTTCTCCGCCGATTGTGTTCTTTTAACGTACTTTTATGGGAGTAGAAGTGTATTACTGATTATTCATTCATATTTAATCATAATGGTTAATATTATTTTTTGTATCCATATAATACCGTTTTTTCATTCTTAATCTTTTTTATTTTTTTGTTGCAGAAATGGCCATCCTTCTTCATCTAAAATATCATTCATCTTCTAATGAGTGTTTTTCGATGGAGTCATCGTCGTGGTTAACTAATTTAATTATTGTTTGAGATCAATTTTTTACCTTTTTTTCCACTTGTTTTTGCATCCATAAGAAATTGAAAATAGACAAGGATGATTAAGTCTGGAGAATTTGATACAATATATCCATACATTTAAAATCTATCCAAAATAACTTACAAATGATTAACTCTGGTTGGTAAACTCTAAAATTTAACAAACATCAAGTGGGCATGTGCCCATAGCATCACTTGAAGGGTAAACTTGGAAAATATAAATGATATTTTAGGTGAAAAAAAAGAATTATTTTTGTAAGAAAAAATAAAGAGATAAACAATGAAAAACAGTATTATATGGGTACAAAAAATGATATTAACCATAATCATAATCATATATTGGGACTATGTTTAGTTAGGAGTTTTTCATGAGTTAAGAACTGAATTTAGTTATAAACTCATATTTGATTTAGGGTTTCCAGTAGATAAAAATATAACCACCTGATCCCTATGAGTTTATGGAAATCAAGTTACATAAACCTAGAAAGTGGGAGTGGGAGTGTAAGTTTATTTAAACACAACCCTCTTCTTCCTTTTTTGCCCTTCCTGAAATTTGAATTGAAGCTAAAAGACTTCTATCATTTCACAGCGTCATTGGGAGTTTGGAGCATTACAGTTGTCCTCTAGTATGCAAGACTTCTTTATATGTCATTCCACCATTTAATTTGGGTTGGGTTTTCGGGGACCCTCAACACATTCTATTGCTTGAGTTTTTGTTCTTTATTGATTTTCAATTGGTTTTGTTTGATGGAATCTGTTTAATGTATTTTTGTTAATGATTCTATTTGTTGAGTGGGCGATATGAATTTTTTAAGGGAATGATATATTTTTTGGGTTGATGACTGGTGTGTTAATGGAGTACTTATATAATATGAATCTATTGTATATTTATCATAAAAATGTTATATGATGTATATAGGAGGAGACAAACATTCACTCACACATAAAATTTCTAAAAAAGTGAATTACATTAATAAGTGTTTTAGGGTTGAGATAAAAATCTTGAGAATTAGCATAAATGATTTTGATATATTATGTGGCCTTTTGGAAAATCATACGGGTTTCAAAGCTATGAAATATATCAGCATATTGGAGATGATAATCATGTTCTTAAGAATGTTAGGTCATCATAAAAAAATATTAATCCAAAAGCATACATTTAGGAGAAGTATCGAAAGTGTGTGGGGGTCTTTTTTCAATAGGTGCTAGATATAGTCTCTATCTTCATGATGTCTTATTGGAAAAGCCAACTAGTGTAGGTAAATGCATATCATTTAGAGGATTCAAAATACTTTAAAGTACCATATTTTTAAAAAAAAAAATTTGGTGGTATTGTGATTATAATGTATTATGATTTACATGGCTCTCATTATATTGTTTATGTGAAAAATTGTGTTAGAGTCATAGATGGCAATTATATCGATGTATGAGTGAATTTAAATGATATAGCAAGATATAAAAATTGCAACAAGGTGATATCAACTAATGTTCAGCTGAGGATTATGTTACATTCCTAGTTATTTCCAGCCTGCCAAAAAGTTTACAATTTGAGATTTTTGTATGAAGTTTAGGTAGGAGGTTGTGTGAGTTGTACAGTTCAATTGTAATGAATAACTTTTTTTGGTGAGTTCTTAAGCATTGAAACAGCATGTTTTAACTAACAAAATAATGACTATACAAAATAGGAATATCTTACACCACCTGAAAGCAAATTCAAGTTAACATCTATATAATCTAATTCATGATAGTTCATGCATTTAAAAGATTGTGATGATTCATTCACACGTCTTGAAATGCGCCAATCTCCCTTGCAAATTTCTGAACCTCAAGTTGCTTGAACCCATTTTTCTTCATCTACACATGTATACCATATTATAATAACATCGACTACCAGAAGTGGCAATAACATATAGACTGTTAACTTATAAACTAAGGTGATCCTTTTAGCTCATAAGTTTCCAATGCAAACAGCAAAAACAACTTGATGTAGTATAATAAGAAATAACCACATTCACTACCCCCAACTGCTTGGGCACAGTAGGTGTACGTAAAGGTATTTTGTAGTAAGTCCCAAAGGTTCATTAGGCTTCAATAGGTTAAATAGTGCATGCACAAAACTATAGGCCACAATATCTAAGGTTAGAACATTTGTAACAAATACCAATATGAATGGCTTACTCTCTAATACTCTTATATTTATCACTTAAATTATTATGGCCCAAAGAATACAATGCAATCATGCATCTTTTTGCTCTCATTCCCATGTTTGAAAGATACTTGTAGCGCACATGTAGAAAAGCAGTTATAACATGTGTTATTAGTAGTAAAAATAGTTGTTTTAACTACTATACATTGCTATCACGTGGATCATTACATATTTCTGGGAAAATATGGGCATCTTGCTGTAGTGCATCATCAAATCTTATGTTAGATTTTCTGTGACAATCATTCTAACGACCAAGCAATCAATGAACAAAAAGTTATTAATTCTTAATGCTAAGACACCATCTATGCACCTTCTGCAAAACACACCAAGAAAGTTGTTAATGTCATTGATAATTGTTGTCTTAATGTCACTACGTTTAAACAACTATGGCCATTTGTCATAGAAAAAAAATAAGAAACATGTATGTTTTCATTTTTGGATATCTATGCAAGGTGTAGGTTTCATCAGGATTCGATCTCTCTTAATACTCTATCAATAGAGAGTAGACCAACAAGTTGATATGACTTATCACATTATTACAAGTAAATATCAAAAACGAAATACATGAAGGCTATTAAATACCTACTTCATTATTGTTTCCATTAGAAAATGTGAATGTGTTGCTCAAATTTGAGATTTGGATACTTGCTTATCCACCAAAGATGTTTATTGGAAACTCTATGACATTGAACTTCATAGTGACAAGTGTTTCACTAATGTCAATTTTCACATTCTCAATTGAATCAGGTTGTGATTGCACATCATGTCCAGCAGCTCCATCATTTGCTTCTGTCTACATAACTTATCCATGATCAAGCTCATGTTGTAAGGGAATTTCAGCCTCTCCATGAACATCTTCAACTTCATTCCCAATCGGTTGAGTGTTGTTTACACTTGATGATGTTGTGCTCGCCGCTAGTGCTTATGAGTTATGATTTATTTTTTGAGCAAGTTCATGAGTTGTGGCAAGCAACCTCACATGTTTTGCATTGATTAATCCTTGGAATGCCTTTAGCTTTCTTTGACTTTTTTCCAAACATTGGCTCATCAGCACATCTTTTCCTCAACTTTGGTGGGCATCCTTTTTTATTCCTTTAGTATAGGAGATTCCTTTTTCTACCTTAGGCAAGTATTGTATTGACTTAACTCCATTGATGTACCAATCGCATGCCTTAAAAAAAATCAATTTTGTAATAATCATCCACAAAACTAGTAGGATCTTGCCTACTTGCCCACTTGCCCACATAGCTACCACAGCATGTGAACAAAGTATCCCATTCAAATCCCAATGCTTGTAGTCACAACTATGTTTCTCAAGATTAACTATGACCTGATCATCTAAGTAGAAGACCTCCCATTTATCATTGATGCAAAGATTAGTAATGTAATTCTTGGTCTTATCAATATTTTTTTGTAGAAGGCATCTGATTCTAGAACAAACATCAAATTCCCATTTTTTTTTGCTAGTTTTTTTGCTTCATAAAGTCTCATAATAACCATTGTTCTAATTGTTTCAAACAACTACACTGTGGACTTGTCTCTAGCTTCTGGGATCCATGCGTTAAAAAATTCTGACATGCTATTCAATATGGTGTTGCACTTCAGCTCAACATCTTTGAATCTAGCTTTCTTAATGTTGGTCCAAAAGTGCATTATACAAAATCTATTAACTACTCTTGGAATTGTGTTCCTAAATGCAACTATAAGCCCCTTGTCCTTGTAAAAAAATAAAATTAAAATTTGATTCATTATCCTTTGTCATCTTCACATCAATTTACATTAACCTGAGGAAGCATGACTAGTTGTGCTCGTTTTCACTCTCCATAGTAGCCCACGCAATTGGAAATAAGTTGTTGTTAGCATATAAACTTATCGCAGCCAATAAATGAACTTGAAAAGGGCTTTTTAAAAAAGATCCATCTACTCTAATAAGAGGTTTACACCCTTGTAAAAAACTATCTTTCCAAGTACCAAAACAAAAATATAACCTTTGGAACATTATATTTACATGACCATCAGGAACAACACAAACAACAAAATGCACATCTTCATTAAAATGTTTCACCTCAGCACAGTAACTATAAATCCATTTATACTATTCTAGGCTATGTCCATTAATGATATTTAATGTAGCTTTCCTAACTATAAAAGCCTACTATTTTGAAACATGGCACTTCAACTTCTTTGTCAAGTATACTTAGAAATCCTTGGCAGTATGGGCATCTCCCTTAACTTTTGTACATATGCCCTTACCATTCAACTAGGCTTAATTGTTTTATTAACTTTGGCCAAGCCACACTTAGAATGATATTTATCTTCATGGCATCTAAGAATCCAAGGGTCCTCATTTTTCCCTCTAGTAATATACACTAGCCAATCACACTGAATATCTAGATTTGTTGTGCAAATGATCAATAATCCGCAATGCCTCAATGTGAGTAAATTTTATTGCCTTTCCGTACTTGAAAGCATGAGTCTTAATGGTTTATGTTGCTTGCTCCCAAGACTGAAATTTCATATACAATACTAAATCTGGAATTTTTCCATTAATTTTAGGATTGAAATATCTAGGTTTGCTGTTATCATCATTTCGCAAACCTTCCCCATTGTCTTCATTTTCAGTTCATAAATCATTATCACTACTACTAACATGACCATCATCTGCATAAAACAATTATGAGCATAGTGATTAGGGTCGAACACGAAGAGCAGGTGATTGTCAAGTGATTAGTCAAAGCATGAAATCAGTGTCACGTTGGTAAATTGGTCTTAACTAGGACTAAGGCAGAATTACAAAGAATTACAATAAAGAAAAATAATAATTTCTGGAGCTCGGTTATTTCTGGAATGAAATAGATGATGCCTTAGGACTCCTAGGGGATGTATGCTCATCACTAAGCAAGTTCACACAGACCACAAATCATACAACTAACTCACAAGGTTTAGGTCTACCCGAACTCTTGTTTTTCCCCCTAATCTTTGGTCCACCTCTAATTAAGGTTGTTGAACTGGGTTTCACTACTTTCGCCTCTTGGATCTATCTTGGTTTGTTAAGGAAGTGACATAATTTATGGCTGTTTAGGTCTAAAGATTGATTAGCATATTTCTCTTCTTTTCACCCCAAGGCACCCCCCTAAGTACTTAGCCACTCATACTTGAAGCAAACGAAAATAGAAAAGAAAACATCATCCACAATGTACTCATCGTTCAGTCTACAACCAGAAAATAAACAAGCTGGAAACTTATAAGTTCAACAAAAAACTGGAACTGTCACAAGCTAATCTTAGCTAAGAGTAATAATCCTTGGAAAACAGAAAATATTCTTCAAGTATCAGCTTAGTTCCTGTTCGTCTTCCTCCTTCTTCCTCCCCCAGAAACATTCCCCAGAAATTTGTTCGAGAGTCTCCAATGGGGAGATTTGTCTTCTCTCTCATCTTCTCTCCCTTTTTGTCCAAAATCTCACTTTTTCTCCTCCTTAGACTTTGTGTGTACTTTTTTTCAGACTTTTGCCACCTTCTCTACCACTACACTGTTCATATTCGGCTCCTTGGGATTTGTGTTGCGACCTGTGCTGCATTGCTCGAAGGAAACTATTAGAAGGTTGGGATTAAATCTGCAATTTAGTCCCAATTAAGACTAAATTTGCACTACTACAGTACTTATGTGCAAAAATATAAAACTAGGCAATAAAGCTTAATTTTTGTAGCACAAAATGAGTAAATTCCATGCATTGAGCCACTCAAAAATATGTGTTATCATCTATATTGCCTAATAAAATACCAGCTCCTACTACCTCAATAGCCATCTCTATATGATTGATGGTTTTATCATTGTCATTATAATTAGGAAGAATTTCATAGTCAAAATCATACAATAACTACATCTTCTCCATCTTCATGACCACACTCTCCCTTACAGGTAGCTGCTACATCTTCATTACTACCATGCTTTACATTTTTTGTGAAAAATCCTCCAAGCATATTCTATTTATCATTCAGCGAACACTCCATAAACACCTCAAACTATCAATTAAGTGGCAACATGGTTGCTCCAATGCCGCAATAGGTTATTAGAAGTTAACAATTCACAATGTATATCTAGACACTCTCCATACTCAAACCATAGATTATATTTCTGATCATGTAAGCACCCTAAACCTTCCACTAACTCCACTACATCCACAAATCATAAAATAATAAAACATGATTGCTACCGATGCAACATCTAAATGGAGTATGAAACATCATACCATTGTAGTTTATGCTCAATGTACACAAGATGCTATCTCTAGGATAATGCAGTTGAGCAGAAAGACTTGGTTCCCTTCTACGAATCATTTCTATTGCAAATAAAAGTACAAGAATGCTAAATTCATCTCTTAACTATATCGAATGCTAGGGAACAAATTCCTTCTTTCACCAAGTATTCAAGTGAGAATTTCAAAACATGACCAACTTTATTCTTTAGTGCTTGATAGCACACAAATTTTCATGTTTTAAGGTATGAAAAATCATAAATTTTTAATTATGATTAAGTGTTCATTTTATAGTTTTAAATGTTTTTATGAAAATTCAAGAAAATGTAATTTTTGATGTGATTAGTGGGCTAAATCCTTTGATTTAGTCCACCTCATGTCTAACCCGATTTTGAAGTCTAGCAGCAACCCAAGAATCAAGGAAAAATCTGGATTTCGTGCAAGTCACCAAATTGCAGGGGGGCAATGAGTACACTGTCACGGCGACAGTTTGCAAGTCAGGGCCAGGAGCAGCAGATCTGTCAGAGAATGCACTTGCCTTGGGCAGTGGGAGGTAAGATAAAGATGAGGAGAGAGAGTGGCAAAAAGGGGACAACCGAGAATTTTCAGAGAGCACACATGAGGGGGTTTCCCCCCAACTCGAACACGAAGAACACGAAAGGAGAAGGAGGAAGAAAAGGGGATTTTTCTAGAGAAGAACCTCCAGCTTGAAGGAAGAAGATCAAGACCCAGTTCAACGCTACTATTCCAATTTAGGAACAGTAGCAGATGGAAACCAGACTTTTTACTGCGTTATTTTTGTTTGTTTATGTTTTGTTAGCTTTTGTAACCAACTTTTGCACGATGTTGTCAACGTTTTCGCTGTTTTATGTTAATGCTATTCCATTTTACCTTCAAAGCATGAGTAGCTAAACCTTAGGAGTGTCTTAAGGTGAAGTATGGTGGTGTGGGTTTTGGAGTCTTGATAAAATACACCATTGTCCCTTAACTCTTGCTTCTATCAAACCATGGGTAGACCTAAGGAGGGGAATAAGTAGCTTCACAACTTAGATGCTTGATTTAGAGGTAGACCAAGAAATCAAGACAGGAGCAGTAGATGTTAGTCTGGGGTAGAACCAGTAGAATAGGGTAGACCTAGTTCTATATGCTTTGCATGCGGGTAGACCTAATTGTAAGGTTGGTGATGATATGGAGGATTGGCTTGGCCGAAAATATGATGAATGACTTGGGTAGACTTAGGTTATTTGAAGTTGTAAGTATAGGAACATGGTAGATTAAATTAGGAATTTTGACATCACACCACCTGTAGATCCTTAAGGCACGTTAGTATTATTTGAGTTAGAACTAGCACCAGTTAGTTTAGCGTTAAGACTTGATATTGTTTACTGATCTTATTTACCGAACTTGTTTATCACTATTGGTCCGAGCATAGACTAAGACTTACCATTACTTTAAATTCTGTATCTGCTGAAATACATGACAAGCACAAGCTTCTTGTGACCGACCCCGACATCCACTATACAAGTTTTCTAAATTTGTATTTTGTGTAGATTAGGGCTTATAAATGTATTTAATACGGACGTTTGATTTTATTGCAACGATATGCTAAAATTTCTGTTTATCAGTGTTAAATTAAATTTCCAAATCATCATTTTGTGTTTATTTTTCATAGGAAAATTCACATAAATATGGACTTTTTGAAAAAAAAATGCATTTAATCATATTTTATATTTAAAAAATTCAAATATAATATATTACAATACAATTATATTACAATATTCATATTAACCAACAAGTTAAAACATAATCAATTAAGTGTATGAAAAACTTATGCAATAAAACATAGAATAGTTGCATACACAACATTATTTGAAATAAAATCTCAAAGTTTCGAAAATACATCCATGAAAATATCTGAAATTGAAATTAATCAACTCTTGATCTTTTTTTCGAATGTATGAGTTAAACTGCATGAAAATGGTTTTGATCTAGCATAATCTCTTATAGTCACTGTTCTTGTTAAATTGTAAACAAGATCAAATAAAGATGCACCTCATCCACCCTTAGGAATTGGTGGATTAAATTTCCTTTTGTATATTTTCGTAAAAGTTTTCATTTTACAATATTTTGTAACCTAAGAACTTAGGTCTTCATTGAATTCCATGTACACCGAGAATAAGAACATGTTATAATATTGTAAGTAATATGATACACCAGAAGATAATTCTTACCTAGATATTATGCAAACATGGAATAGCTTTTTGCTGTCATTTTTTACAAATACATGTCAAATCTATCAAACAAATATTATAATAATGTTTGTTTTTTCTAGAAATTTTGCTTCGAAATATTATGGTGGCACTCATTTTCTTTGCATTGTATTTCTTGACCCTATAGTTGGTTAATTTATCATCACATCTCCTATAAATAGAAAGCGAATATGGAGTAAATAATTGGCCCCTTTCCATGATTAAATCCATTTTTGTTGTACTATTCGTGAAAATCTTAACACATCGTTCGAAAGCGGCCTCAACAAGAGCTTTTGTATGTAATTTTTGTGCCCCATGTAAAACACTGTTTAACGATTTAGAGATACTTGTGATATGCACACCACATTTACAAAAATAAGAATTATAAAGTTAATATAGTAATAATATAAATAAAATTATTCCATTTTGAGTTACCTTATACCATTATCATACGATAATCTTCATTGCTTTGAATCAATTTCATGAAGACACTCAAATGCTGCTGCATTCCTATTTCTGATTTTTTGCATAACTATCTTGAACTTTTTTGTTTTTGAACTTAAGGCAGCCTCCTAAAATAAATAAACCAAGTGTTTTGACTTGAAATGGGACATGAAATTTGCAAGTAGATATTGCATACAAAATCTGTAATCTTCCATAAGCTCATTGAAAGCAGGTATATCCTTAATTGCAAATAACAATCCTGCACCACAATCAGTTACTAAACAAATATGCTTAATCAAAAGGTTAAAAAACCAATAGCAGAATTGATACAATTCTTCCTCAACAATAAAAAATGCAAGTGGAATTATAGTGCGATCACCATCAAATGTGCATGTTATTAGAAGGTGATATCTATATCCTACATATAGATGTGTTCCATCAATAGTAATAACTGGTCGATAATATCGAAAAGCATAGATGCATGACTCAAAAACCCAAAGTATATGATGTAGCATTGACTTGTCATCATGAGAACAAAGATTCTTATATTCAAATATAATATATATAATATAATATATATAATAAAATAAATATGTTAGTAAACATACATCAATACTTGTAAAATAATAAAAATGAATTACCTTAATATGATGGTTTTCTTAATACATACAAATAAGAAGTGAGCTTTGTCATTGATTTCTCTCAAGTGCCATATATATGTATGATAGCACGCCTAACAGTAGTTCATCCGAGTTTATATGATATCTTAAAATGATAAGTTTCATCAAAATCATCAATGACATCAGAAACACATATCCGTGGATTAGCTTTAACCTTGCTCATAATGTGAAGAGACACAAATTTGCTAATAATGCTATTATTTTTAGCTGTCCTGGAACTGCTAAAAAAACAAGCATGAGCCCCCTTGTATTGTGTCAAAGTCTAAAATTGAGTGACACTATTGTTCCTGATAAACGGAAATTTTAGCATATCATTGCAATAAAAGCAAACTTCCGTATCAAATACATTTATAAGCCCTAATCTATATAAAATACAAATTCAGAAAACTTGTATAGTAGATGTCGAGGTCGATCATGAAGAGCTTGTGTTTGCTAAGTGTTTTAGTAAATACATAATTCGGGCTAACAGCAGGTCTTAGTTTAAGCTCGGATCAACAGTGGTAAACAAGTGCAGTAAACAATATCATGTCTCACGCTAAAGGTAACAAGTACTGGTTTTAATTTAGAATAATACAAATATGCCTTAAAGATTTGAAGGTGGTGTGGTGCTAAAATACCTAACTTAATCTACCATGTCCCTATACCCACAACTTCAAATGACCTAAGTCTACCCAGATCATTCATCATATTTTCGGCCAAGCCAGTCCCCCATATCATCATCAACATCGCAATTAGGTCTACCCGCATATAAAGTATATAGAACTAGGTCTACCCGGTTCTACTAGTTCTACCCCGAACTAACAGCTACTGCTCCCGTCTTGATTTGTTGGTCTACTTCTAAATCAAACATCTAAATTGTCAAGCTACTTGTTCCCCTCCTTAAGTCTACCCATGGTTTGATAGAAACAAGAGCTAAGAAACAATGGTCAATTTTTATTAAGACTACCCACATCGCCATGCTTCACCTTATGCCCCCTAGGGTTTAGCTACTCATGCTTTGAAGGTAAAATGTAATAGCATTAACATAAAACAATGAAAATGTTGAGAACATCGTGCAAAAGTTGGTTGTAGAAGTTAAAAACATAAACAAACGAAAATAAAGCAGTAAAGTTTCTGGATTCCTTCTGCTACTATTCACAGGCCAGAACAATAGCGCTGAACTGAGTCTTGATCTTCTTCCTTCAAGCTGGAGGTTCTTCTCCAGAAAAATCGCCTCTCTTTTTCCTTCTCCTTCCTATATTTTTCGTGTGCGAGTTGGGGGAGAAACCCTCTCATGTGTGTTCTCTGAAAATTCTGGTTGTTCTCCCCTTTTTGCGACTCTTGCTCCTCATCTTTCTCTCGCCTCCCACTGCCCAAAGCAAGTGCATTTGCTAACAAATTTGCTGCTCCTAGCCCTGACTTGCAGACTGTCACCGCGACAGTGTACTCATTCCCCCCTGCATCCTAGTGACTTGCACGAAATCCAGATTTTTCCTTTATTCTTGGGTTGCTACTAGACTCCAAAATCAGGTTACACATGGGGTGGGCTAAATCAGGTTACAGTGTAATCAGGATTTAGCCCACTAATCACACCAAAAATCACATTTTCCCTAATCAAATAAAAATACTTAAAAATGTAAAATTAACAACTAAACATACTTAAAAATTTATGATTTTTCATATCATTAAAGCATGAAAATTTGTGTGTTATCAGTTCTATACCCTAACACGTCATTCATATGGAGGTGTTGCATTTCAGTTGATACAATTTATTTCATATTGTTTGTTGTTGCTTTTTTCAACATGGAAATACTTTTTTAACTTCATGATATAATAATAACTCAGTGATTTCTTCATTGAAGTTTTATCTTTAAAGAAAACCCTCTTGTGTGGATCACCACTTGTCCCATCAAAGAAGTTCAAAGTTTTCTCAAACTCAACTGCTATTGGAATTTTCATTGCAAATCGTTTTCGTAATATCTGCCTTATATTTATTTATCATCATCATTATTTGAAGAAAGTGGCGATGGAATAACTTTTTGCATCATTTCGTATTTTCGCTTACTCATTAGTATTTTACTCACATAAATGGTCTGAATCCTATAATATGTATTTGTCACAAGTTGATTAGGGTGGTGAAGAATTGTGATATGTTCATGAATTACATGAATTATTATGATTGGTTGATACTTCTTCAACATTAAATAAAGATTAAAAATACAATATACCATTAGCATACTTTAATTATATGAATTCAAAAAAAATCCTAAATGTAATTTTAAATTAATAATAAAAAAATTTACTTGATAAAAAAATTTACATAGCAGTATGTTGTTGAATGGTCAAATTCATAAAGCTTGGAGTTACACTAATATACATATTAACACTTGAAACTATACGATTTTGATTAAAAAAAAAACAAACTGTCATCCGTTTGATCAAAATGATGAAAGTACCTCATTATTGGATACATAGTAACATAATTCACAATAATGTTAATAGAATACTCAATTAAAGATAATTGGATAACTTAAAAAATCAACAACAATAGCATGGATATTGAGATATCTTGAGCAACCCAAGCAGAAAATCGCAATGGTGAATAATAACGTATACCATTGTTTACATAAAACAAGTTATCTCTCTAGTACAATCGGATCTCAATTGGAGAGAAAGTCTTTGAAATTCTTAGAGGAAGAAGAATGATGATATGAGAGACGTATTTCATAATATGCTTTATTCTTTAATTTTGAATTGGAAAAAAGATAAATAAATTTAATGTTACACCAAACTTTTTTCAGAATTTTAATGCTAAAATCTAAACATGCCAATGTCATGTGTACTATTACGCTGAACGGATTGTTTTTTATATAATATAAAAAAAACACAAAATGTTGATGTGAAAATTTGATTGAACACTAAAGGACAAAGTTGGTCATGTTTTGAAATTCTATCTCCAACATTTGATGGTTGAAATAATTTTCTCAAATGCTATGCATTTCTCTTAATAAGGAAATAATTGGAAAATGATTCTTTTTTTGCACACACATGAGGTGTTGCTCTAGAATCCAAGAGTCAATCATCATTGGAACTAATTAAGTTCAAATGACTAATTACAACTATGAAGGGTTCTTTCCTCTCAGCTTCAGCCATGGTGATTTGGGTTTTTGGGGCTAATCACCATTTTTGCCTACCTTTTTGTGTCTAGATTGGACTACATGATGACTTGGTTTCCATAGACAAACCATTGTCCATTTTTCTTCTCCAATGGTTTGTTAGTGACCACAAGAGAGTCATATTCCTTTGAATTGGGTTTTGAATTGTACCTCATTTGATCGTTGTTTATCAGATTGACTTGTGGAGAATTCTTTTTCATTTTTTGAGTTTGACTGTGTTTCAATTCAATGGTAATGCAGTTGATTAACTGCTCCAAATTCAATTTTCAATATAAGTGTTTCACATTGTTTTTGTAGATTTTCAAGATTTTTGACAGTTTCTTAATTAGTAGATTGATGAAAGAAAATTTTTCTATAGATATAACGAGTCTAAGGAGTTTCCTCATCAAAACATTTATAAATTGAACATACAATTCACAAATATTTTATAGAAAAATAAATGTAGTACAACAATTATAAATCAATCTACAGAGAGCAATTGATTTTTAATCACAAGTTCTATATGAAAACTAGAATAAATAGAAGAGGAGGGGGGGGGGGGGGGTTGGCAAAGTGTTTGCCAATACACAACAGTTAAACGAATCATTTCTAGTTGATCTAAGCTCTTTTTCTTACGTATAGTTATTCCTCTAGCAGGTGAATACTACAAGCATTTTTCTTACTCTCTTGCTATTTATAGTTGGTCTAAGCTCTTCCCTTTACCACACATAATGTAGATCTTGCTGTTTTTCCTTCAGCTTCCTCTTTGAAGTTCTCTTGTTTCTTTAGTCCCACTCTCTTCCATAGAGGTTGCCGGAAAAGTATCTTTGCCCTATTTCCTCCTCCTTTAACTGATTGCTAGCCAATCTCTCGACTCAATGGGCTCTCCTCCTTTTTTGTTCTCTCTCTTATTTTAGCTTCCCACTAAGATTTGTATTCTCAATTTTACCTTTATTCTAAAAAATATCTCCAAGATTGGTTAAATCGTATGGCCCAATCCAAATGGGCTGGACTTATACAGAATTCACAGAATAATAGACCCATTTAACATCATATAAGAGAGAAATTGGATGAATGCAAGTTTTCCTTGTGAAAAATTAGAATGCATATGCTTTGGGTTATTTTCCCACTAATTCAAGTGTTTCTATTCTATTTTTATTAAAATCTAAGCATAAAAACATCAAACTAAAACACAGCATCATAGATCAACAACAAAAGGTGATGTGAGTTTTATGTTCTGTGCAATCATGTTATGTAGTATGTGGTAAAAATCATTCAATTGAATGATAACATCCCTTTTTTCATCAATTTTCCATTGGTAAAAGTTGGAGATAGTAAATTTGATAGCATCTTTGATAGTATATTTGATAGTCATGGATTTTCAAATTAAAATGATCTCCCTATATGTTATGTAGACATCAAAAAGAATATTTGAGAAGGTGGAGAAAATTGTGTGGTAGATATGGTGGTCATGGATTTTCAAATTAAAATGGCATGCATATCCAATAGTTGGTAAATCCAATCTTACCATCTATGAAGTGGGAAAATATTTTTGTGGTGTTTTGTTCTACATTGAGACCTAAGGATTTGAATGCATGTCTAACACATGGATACGGAATCCAAGAGTAAATTGCAAGCAACAGATCACTGAAAGATGGTGCCGTAGGTGGTGTTAGGCTGGTTGGGGCAGTGGTGGCCATGTTTTGAAAAGATGCATTGAAATGATCAATGATGGCAATCATGAGATGATGAGTGGGTTGGGAGATAGAAGTGGGGTTGCTTAAAACAATATTAGAATCATATATCATGGTAGAAATACTTTTAGATTATTGATTGAAAAAGAATAAAAACATTAGAGCAAAAAATCGCAAGTACAATAATCCAATGTTCTAAATTTATTTTTGATCACACAATTTGATCAATTATTCCTAGAATTCAAGTTCATTATCAAAAGAATACTCCATTTTTATAAATCATGAACAATTGAATAAGATGAAACAGATTTCATAAAAGTAAGATATCATATAAGATCTGACAACTTTTCATTTCCCACGTACGAGTAGGGAAATGATTGTAGTCACCTAAGACTAGACAATTGCAATCTAGATTTGGACTTACTCTTTCAAATACTCCTACGTAGAGGACTTTCCTTTAGATTTTTTTCCTTTCCTATTTCCATCTCTATTCTGAAGAATATGTTTTAGTTCATTAGCTACTGCCAAAGCTTTCTCAAAGCTTTCGTACGACCCTTCATACAGACAATCATACCAACTCCCATTGAACATAATTCTACCCATTAGAGAAAGGAGGTCCAAAGAGGATTTTCTCCATTGAAACACGGAGTGATGCCAACAAACTGAAGTGGCAGTAGTTACACAATACGCCGGAGAACCAAAAGATTCCCAACCTCCGAAGGCTCTGATCAATTTAACGTAGCACCTCCTCGAACCGAAAACGAAAAATGCCCACAAAAGTGCAAGAAGACAACCAGTATCACCCAAAGGAATATTTTCCTCACTCAAAACCAGAAATACAGTGCACGTCTCATGAAGACGTTTTACGAAGGAAGCTCTAGCAGTAAAGTTACACTGACTAACTAATATGCACAGATAACCGTCCGCGGTTGCAACGTCTGAGGTGGCTGCATGTTTGTTCCTGGAGAAGCAACTCGACAAACAATGGAGATCACTAACTGCTATAGTTACAAAACGTCACTGGGGTTGCTCTCTCAACGTCGATGTTTCGCGGAACAAACACAAGGGGTAGCATAAACAGATGATCGACGAAAATCGTGATCACCGGTATATTTTGGTGCCGGAGCCCATTGATGTCAGACACCTGACAGTAAATGTACAGAAGAACCTGATCAAAAAAAAATGTACAGAAGAAACAACTGGGTATGATTTCCCTGGCAGTCATAAAGTTTATCAAAGGATGGAACCAGCGCAATGAGTTGGAAAGAGGCAACAATGAGAGTGCACATGCTGAGGGCTTCTGTCGAATCCTCAGTTTTTAACTCTAAGGTAGAGTTCGACTCACAAAAAAGGAAGTGCACATCTAGAAGAACATTCCAAGAAAGCAATCTCTAACCTTTGTAGATCAGACCAAAAGGGTGGCTGATCTTAGCTGTAGAGTTACAGAAAGCAGGAGTTGAAGGCAGGCTTATTTGGGGTACGGAAATTGTCTCCCTTCCGGACATCTGATCGTACATTAGATGGCTGAAGTACGTATTTACACTGGAGCAGGAGGCCAAATCCACTTTTCCCTTGCTCTTAAACCTTCATCTAACACAGATATGAGGAACCAAGGGAAAATCGAAGCACTTTTCTGGTTACCTAAGTAGTTGCAAAAGGTACAGTTCATTTTCAAGTTACCTGTCTTTCTTCTTCTCCAAATATCTTTGCAGCGATGCTTTTCTAGTTGAAGGTCCTTCTGCTCCACCCACATGGATTTAAGAAGAACACGTTTAGAAGAAAAGAAGGAATTCTCATGAAGTATTATAAACCTTACCAGGAATCTCTTGATAGGCTTCTTCATTTCCTTCTCCACGCTCTACAGCATAATTTTCCATATTCACTACTGCAGCAAAAGCATATAAGAGAATCAAAGTTCAACACACCTGCAATTAGACGTTTCATTTACCTATTTTAGGAGGAGGCATGATAGCAGCTGCAGAATCTGGTTTAGATTTTGGACTGCAAGCTTTGGAAAAGGACGCTGGCCGTAAAGTCCAATTGTCTACTAACAGTTCTTCCGTTAAATGCAAAGGGGTTGCAGCAATACTCATTATTACTTGTGCCTTATAGATGCAAAAGGAAGTTTTACCAGATGATGCAGAGGCCAGTCAAAATCAAAGCAACTGCAAGTTCCAGTACCTTATCTGGAGATACATCATCATACACGTTCACTTTGCCACCGTAAAATATTGTCAATTGATCAATTGGAGTTTTCGGAGTACTCGCAGTTCTGGAAGAAAACAAGGAGATTGTCAAAGAGACGGCTTTGCTAATAAAAGAAAGAGCCTTAAATAACATTTCAGACAATGTAAGCGAATCATGGCCATTGAATTTCATGGCACCTATAAGATTACCTAGGTACAGTGCATTCTTCACTCGGATCAACAAAACAATGAGGAACCAAATCGGGTTTTTCAACATCTTTTTGAGAAATCTGAGTCATTTCCTCAGCAGATGCAGAGTTTTCTGCATCCTCAGCTGTAGGCACCTACATGCATTCACCCAATACATTAAAAGACTCGCCACTTGACCGACATCTGTAATTAGGAACCAAGTAAAAGGACACGGCAGACGAATAAGCAGAGCACTTTTCTAAAGAATAAGCAGCTCACGCACACCATCAGGAGCAGGACTCTTGCCACTATTACTGTCAGCAGTAAAAGAAATCCGAAGCCTTTTACTAGAACCAGCATCGGAATCTGGCGTAGATTCAATTAGGCTCTTGAGCATTATTACTTGCTGAATTGCCTGAGATTTGTTCCAAGAAGGTCTCCTCATTCCTAAGAACGAAAAAAATTATTCCGAAGCAGCTACAAAACCGACCAAAAGTAGAACTAATTCAGTTGACCTTCCTCGTTACCTTTCTCCTTGAGGTACCGTCTGCAGTCCTCACGAGTAAGCTGAGCAATGTCATCTTCAGTAAGCTGTTGAAGCGGCTTTTCTAGAATCGCTCTCGCCGTGGCCCCCTCCTCCGGCTGCGCAGGACAATCCTCCGGCATCATTTGACAAGGTCTAACGATTCAACCCCTCGAGAAACCGGAAAACAACAGATCGAAGATTATCACCGTAGAATCAACAAGAAAAGTGAAGCCAAAACGGTGATTAAGATCGTGCAGGTGTCTGCGACGTGAGTAGGACTGAAGAATGAAAGGACTCCGCCGTCGCTCGCAGCTGTGACTTCTACGGAAAATCTCTCTTCATTATTTATTTGTATTTTTTATATTTTGTTTTTTTGTAATTTCCATTTTTTTATTATTTTTGGGGAGGTTCGGTTATTGGATGGGGAGAATTAGCGCAAGTCCGAACGCGGGGGCACCGCGGACTTTGTCCTCTAACCCCGTGGCGCCGCGTCATCATCATCAGTTATTATTGCATTCTGACCCCCACATTTCACTAAATTAAACATAGGCCAACCTCGTTACAGCTCACTCCTTGGTCAGTAAATAATAAAAAAAGAAAAATATTTGTGTCTTTATTGTTGGATGTGATGATCGGACTCTATTAAATACAAATATTTTCAGGATATTAAATATAATTTATTTAAGAAGGGAATGATACTAAAAAATATATTATAGAAAAGTAAAACTATGCAAATATTGCTTATCAACTCTTCTATTTTAAAATAAAGTATAATTACTCCATTGTTGTGGTCGAAAATCTACCTGTTAGAGGTAACTGATTTTTGGGTAATGTAACCAATTTATTTGGATCCAATCCGCATGTTTTGGGGTTTCCAAGTAACTATGTTGATAACATGAATAAAAATAGATAGAGATTTTTATATGGAAAATGTTGGAAGACGTAAAAACTATGGAATTGACGAGGCTCACTGAGAAATGAGGGTTTCACTAACGGAGTAGAAAATGGAAGTTACAAGTAAAAATGTAGAGAGTTCAACTTCTTTTTCTTCACATTTCCTTGTATCAACTACTTTATGTGTTTGATAATTGTACTATAGTTCTGCTGACAGATAATTGTCGACTGTTCTAATATTTTTATAATTCAACTACTTTTCATATTTTTCCAAAAACGGCCATTGTTGCTCAGACTATCATAACCATTCAAATCCTCTCTCTAATTGATTTGATCCCTACGTGGTACATATCGATTTAGTTCCCATCATCCATATTATTCGAAAAATTAACATTTTTAATTATCATAAATTATAAATTATATGCAAATAATTTCCAATATTTTTTAAAAGTAACAAACTAAATAGTAATATAGTATAACTAGGTTTCATCTATCAAATCTTAATTATTTAAAACATTAATTCTCATATTCAACCCAACCTACTTTTCTGAATTCTATGATCATTGCACTACTTGCCTCTGCCTTGGCAATAGGCTAATAGCGTACCCTTCGCCTAATGAAGATGAACAAGGGAGTGGCCTGCCCGATCAGGTTATAACTTGTTGCCAATGGACCTAATGAGGATCAAGAGGAATTAGAGTGTCAAGGTCTTTCCTCCATCACTCGACAAGGTGTACTGTACTCCTAATGTTCAAGACCTCGTCATAAAAGGCAGCATTGGATACATCATAGTACATTCTAGATTTAACTTTTAAACCCTAAACCCTAAACTTTTAAACCAACATTTTTCTTCAAAACTACAATAACAACATAACCGAAAAACTGACTCTATTCATCAAACCGAAGAGCTCAAACAATGCCAAATTATCTTCAACCAACCAAGCAGTTTCTCGACTTCATTCGCATGTGGCCGCTCTCCGTATCTTCCTTGCAGAAAACACAGTACAGAATTATGAACTGACACTCATTTTCTAGGACACTAAACACACTACAAAAGATTGAAATAAGAAGCACATCCATGACTTGGGTAATTGCCTATATTATCAGAAACAGAGATGAGCAGTCATACCAGTTTTCCTGAGGAAGTCGGCGGTTGTAGATCGGAAACTCTAACAGAAAGACTGCTTTAAACCATGAAGGAAGAGGGCCATATACCGCAGGAGGGAGCAAGATTAGAGGACTGAAAAAACAGTTTTCATACACATATCATCAACTTTGTAGAAATGGTTTATTTGGTTGAAGAAAAGGGAAGACACTAACCTCGTCGTCCTTTTATACTCCCTGTATGCACCAACACTGCCGTACTTTCGATCAGCAGAATCCTAGAAAAGCAGCTCAATAGGTTACTAAACGTGATTGTCAGTATAGATATCAAGTTACATAACACCAGCCCAGCAAATCAACCTCAAGGAGTGGTATGCCGCTAACGAAAAGCAGCAGCAATGTAAGAAATATCGGTCCGATGATGACCAGCCACTCTGCCTTCTCTAGTACAGGTGATGCAGCCACGAAAATGCCCCACCAAAGGAGTATCTGCATGAAAAGGAGAGACAAAGTCACTCGGTATGGCACAGATAAAGAAGAAGGGGGTCATTCTTGTGTTGAAGTGTTTCCTTCAGTTTGATCATAAACCAAACTGAAGCCAAATTAGATTCAGTATAAAGAGATAACAGAGTCTTTAGGTAAAACTTGAAAACTTTATAATATGAATCAAACATAAAATTCACTTCCATCAGTAGCACAAACATCCCAACCTCGCCAAAGTAGTTAGGATGGCGTGAATACTTCCAAACTCCAGCATTGCACCACTTGCCCCGATTCTCCGGAGAATTTTTGAAATTCAATTTTTGTTGATCTGCAGCTGCTTCAATAACAACTCCTGCAACCCACAGAACCCACCCTATAATGTCCCTAGCTTCTAATGGAGGATCCCGGTCAGCTGCATTCACAATCGTCACAGGTAAACTCACTGTCCACACCCAAACAGCCTGAGAAATAGCAAGACAGCAAATTCCTGAGACATGACTGCTGTATCCTGTCTCAAACCAAAAGTGCTTATCAAACACACTCTTGAACCTGGAAAATCCAAAACACTGCCAATTTTCCCAAATTGTCACGCATTTCATCGAATCTACGATCCTCCCCCATTGAATGATTCTGAAACATCAGCAAAGCCGGGTATTGAATCAGTTAGATAAAAAAATAACTCCCGAACTCTCTTTCCTTTGAGTGATGCACTGTACAAAAAAACAAAGGAAAACTCGTTTTCTTAACCAGACCTCATGAGTAAAAATACTGCAAGACGAAGACCCCAGACAACCACAAGCACAGACAAAACTACCTGCAGAAAAAGATCCTCAAGAACTTTATGATTCAGGCATCAGAACAAAGAGTATCTGTCACCTCACCTGTCGAAAATGCCATGACCCCTTAACAACCAGTGTTAAAACTGCTAGTATAATAAAATTTGTGCTACCTGGCCAACATAAACGTGAGTCAAATTTACAGGAAATCACAGAAAGGCTTATGTGAATAGACTCATTCTCACAAAAAAGAAGAAAAAATCAATCGGATCGCATACCAGCAAAATCAGTGACTTTGTCGAACCTCAGAAGAGCCGTGATTACAAAGAAGAGCAACTGATAACCCACCTGCAAAGATGGAAATCGTGTCCATATAATCAGAGAACGCGGATACCATTTTTCTCGTAATAGACTTACGGTGACGATGGCAGTAAGGCCCAAGAAGTGGGAATCAATGACGGTCCCCATGAAATGTCAACACAATCACCAAAATCTTCTTCTGAAACTGTAAGTGAGTTGCTCAGGAATCACAGCACCGGAACAAATAAGTAGCTTCTTTGAAATTCATAAGCACTTTTCAACGGAACAAGTTTGGAATCTACGGCCACGAAGCCGCGGAGTTTTCCAACGCCGCGCTGTGCAGTTCTCCACCGCGCATATAAACACGGCTATGATCCCTTGATGCCGGTTGGCCCACTTGGTAGTACTTTCATTTGGTGTTGTGTCAAAATGCCATGCTATTCACCAAAATATTTTAACACGGTTCCCATTATTTGATAAAAATAAGAAGTTTAATTTATATTGATATAATTGATTTCTACATATGAAACCTCTATAATACTCAAAATTTAAGTATAGAGAAAAATAGTTCTCAATATTTTTTATTCAATGTATTTTTGATTTCTAATATCTAGATATCACTTATCAGATATGTTTGAATTCTACTATTAGCCAACTTCCAGTGAAGTGGGAATGAAATTTCATCGTCAAATGATCGTGTGAACAAGAAATCTACATTGAAGGGGAATCATCACATAACCATAGCCACTTGCACTATGTTTAGATATAAGAGATGTTTGGTTTCAAGAAGTTGCAATACGTTTGATCCTAAGCTCCATTATCTTTATGTATCTTTGGATATACATGTTACAATAATAACTTTATTTAGGCATTTGGCTGTTTGGGGTTATGATCCCTACTTTGGTGATATAGGTGATATTTTTTTTCATTGGTGTTGTAACCACTTAAGCATGTTAATATCTACATAAATATGCATTTGTTCGCATGGGACTCTATGTTAATATCTTCATAAATATGATTTTTTTACTTTGAATTTCTATTTTGTAATAATCATTTACAGCTAACCTTCTTGTTTCTATATTGGAAGATTTCTTCTTCTATATTTTGTGATTAATCTTCATTTTTCTACTCAATTTCATTTTGGTTTTCACATGTTCTATGCACATGCATTGCAATTTTTATATAATAGTGCTTAGTCATGATTCACGACTAGCTGGGTACAATTTTTGAATTTTGAAGAGAAACAAGGTAAAAAAACACTAACTTTAAGTTTTTGGTTAGAGGGAGAGAATGATCAATTCATGATAAGTACCATATTGCAATGAATAAATGATGACCTCATATCTAGACAATATGATGATTGATAACATTCTAGCACATGCATATAATTTGGTCTTAGAATTGAAAGGAAGCTTGTTTTCTCTTGTTTTCTTGATTTTCACGACAATTCTCTTGTTTTCTTGATTTTCACGGAGAGGTATCATGATACGATTCTCATGCCTCCTTCTATGAGGATGAAAGGAAGCTTGCATGATTCCATGTTCTTATAATTGAATACCTAAATATTTAAACATAGATGAAAGTCTTTTTTATCAAAATGCATGTATCATAACTTTTTTTCTTATTAAAATGCCCGTTAAAATTTTATAATTATTAAAATATTTGTATTTACTTATAATATTACTAAAATACCTGTATTTTTTTAATCTTTTTTGTACATAAATTCATTGTTATTAACATAATTGAAGTTTTTTTAAATTGAATTGCTTTCCTATAATTTTAGTTTTTCAATTCTGATGATTTTGTTCTCTACTTTCTGATCTCCACATTTCTCTATATTATTCTTTATTCCTTTCTTTGACATTTGTTCTATGGGGATCTTTCATTTTCAAACAAATGGGAAAGTCTATGAAATCAAGAACACTATCATGATGTGAAAAGATCAAGTAGACATCTTCTTATAGCTTATAGCCCCATTGAGCTTAAGGGTTCATTCTTATGGCTTTCTACTTTAATAGCATTTAAAGCTGCATTGCGATTTATGTTGACGCTATTTTATTTTTTCTTTTGTTATTATCTTACGGATTCATCTATATGTGTTGTATCTACTTTTGTATAGGATATAGAGATAAGATTTGAGTATATGCCCACAACAGCATAAAAACATTGTCATATGATGAATTTTAACGTATATAATACTAGTAAAGGAAGACAGTGTGCACTAAATGCAAATGAATCAAGATCTCAATACAAATTCTCCAAAATAGCTGTCCACCAACTAGTGGCCATTTAGTGATTTTGATCTACCATCTAATCAAGAACACTCAACTTATCACGGTGTTACTGATGACATTCTAGAAAAAAAACTCCATAACAGACTAATAATATAATAGTACGAGAAAAACGTACAACTTCCTCCTCGGAAGTCTCCATTGTAATAACAACATACGTATTATTGATGTATGTTTAGAGCTCAATCATAATAAATTGTGAATCACCAATAATGAAGAGTTCTTTGGGCTTCCATCCAAACTGTTCGATACATAGCTCATGGCATTATTGTGTTTTGCATTTTGTATGAGTCTGAACCATTGGTGTAACATCAATATTAAGACTTCATAGTATGTAAACATCTTGGAAGGTGATGGTGGCTTCTCCACATGGTAGGAAGAAAGTGTGCGTATCTACATCTCTCTATTAAAACTGTGAGTAGATTTTGGTTTGATTCCATTTGTAATATATTAAGAACCTTATAAAAACCTCAATGATCAAGATATTTATAATCTAATTTTACACTAGAACATAAGTAATGTAATGCTATTACATATTCAACTGACTTGAATTCTTAGGATCATGAATGAGAGTAAATGTTGATTCACATAAAAACTCTAAATAAATTAATAAATATTATATATTTAATAAGAAATAATATAATCAATTAATAAATAAAATATATTAATAAACATAAAAAATAATGAAAATATTATATTAATGTAAAAAAATCTTATATCAATTTATAGAAAAACTAAAAATAAATTTATAATTATAATATATTAGATAAGAAAAAATATAACAAATTAATAAATAAAATGATTAATTAAACCATAAAAAAGTTTAAAGAAATCGGCACTCCTAGCCTCCAGACTCTACAAGGCCCGGCCCACTAGGATGATCCACCTTCCCCCTAGCGGCCCACTAGGCCTTTGCGCCCCCTCTAGGCCCAACGATCCAATCCTTCCAATCCCCTGGCCCTTTTCCACTTCCAGCCCAGCCCGAATCTTCCATGGCTCCCAGCCCAGCCGCTCCCTGAGTTCGGCCCATTAGGTCTTGTCGCTCCCTCTGGGCCCAAGGGCTCATTCCTTCCCCTCTGGCCCTTAGCCACTTCCAAAATAACTCAAGATGGAATTTAATCCTTGTGCGTTAATTCTAAGAAAGGTTCCGGGGTCTCACAGGAGGCTCCTCTTCTTTCCTCGCAGTTAGCACAGTCTACCGTCGGTTCCGTGCCCCCATTGTCAGACTAAGAAAGGTTAGATTTGTTTCTGTTTTCTTGTTTTTGTGGTCTATGTCATGGTTAGTGGTTTCTGCTTTGATCTGTGCTGCTGGTGAGCATTAATACTCTGTTCGTTGGTTCTTGTTAGTTTTATTCATCTCTTTGTGGTTATGTTTCTTTTTAGTAAATTTTATTAAGGTGGTGGATTTTTTACTTGATTTTCTGAGTTGCAGATATGAATTGCGTTCCAATTTCTCGTTTACTGTACATCAGATTTTGGGATGAATTGGCAAACCACATTCATTTATTTAATTCAGGATACAGCAATCGGTTTTCCTTCTTTACTGTATAGAATTGTCCCCTTTTGCGAAATTGCTTAAGTGATTTGACTGAAACAAGGTTTTTCATGTGAAAATATTCATAGGTTGTGTAAGAAATTCTGTTTATCCGTAGAATCCCTGGCTGCCTTCGTCTTGGGTGCTGAGCATATGGTTATTTCCACCGCTAAAAAGTAAGAAGTGATGTCAAGGTCACTCGAATGAGGATAATTTGATTGACTTTAAAAGGGTATTAATCCCGTATAATATTCTGATGCTGACCTGACTTTCATTCTGTCTGGCTTACTAATCTAAAGTTTGTTCTAGAACACAGTGACTATGTACAACTTTCTCACGATAGTAACGTAGTCTAACGAAGCTAATTATCATCCTTTGTTTGGAAGTTTTTGAAATCTTGTAAGAATAGGTTTCGTCCCAAGTGTTGCACACCTTTTAATTGACGTTCTTTTATTGATGGTTTAGGATTTTCACCTGCCAACAGTTCTGGTTTCCCTGTTGACTGCCTGCGCACCTTTATTTTACAGGAACAGAATGAGCCGTTCTGTATTATCTTTTATACAGGAAGAGAATGACTAAAAATTTTTTCTGGATTTCTTTCTAGATCAAGTATAATCTTTTGGGGTTGAAGAGAAATATAAATTAAAAAAATCATCTTTTGCTACCACTTGATGCTTATTTACTATGTTCTTTCAAGTTTGGATGGCAATTTTCTTCTCTTCATTTTTCTTTTGTCATTCAGTTGTTGTGTGCTGCATTTATATAGAAAAGCATCCACTTTCAACCCTTGATGTGATGCTAGATGAATTTTTACATTGATTTTGATAAGAATCCATGATTATTAGGTTTCCGCTCTTCCTCAAAAGAGGATTTTCATTGGAGAAAGCCACTCAAAATTTATGATTTCAAGCTGACATAAGGAAGTAGTTATGACAGAGGTATATTTTTCCTTCTTTATGCATGCTTTGGCCTGGACTAGGATTTTACATTTATCCGTCCATTTGAATTCCATTTAAACCTTCATATTGAAAAAGAAAATTCTCTTGATGTGGTGATCAAACCTGCTAAAGCCTTCTTTATTTGTTTCTTTAGTACTGGGTCAGTCAAGGTAACAAATGGTGTGATACCTGTAAAATCTTCATATCAAACAATCCTGCCAGCATAAGGAATCATGAGCTTGGCCAAAGGCATAAGGAGAATGTCGCAAATAGACTCAATACCATGCGAAAAGATAAAGCCACAAAAGAGAAAGAACAAGAGCGAGCTGCTCGGGTGCTGGAACAGATAGAAGCTGTGAGTGGTTTACATATGTCGATTGGGATTTCAGTTTTTATATCTATGACAGTTTGTATAATTGGATTCATGGCTATCTGGAAATAAATCTTTCTTCGCTGCATGTTTTTAGCATAGTACATATTCTCACTATAGCTGAATTCTTGTAGAGAGCAAGCCACAGCTATCAGAAGGATTTAGCTAGTTTTCAGGAGGCAAAGGAATCTAATGCTCGAACATTTAATTACGAAGATGAAGGTTTCACAATGCCTGGAGGTGCAAATAAATTTGCTTAAACTTTTCTTCCAAATTTTCCATCTTGAGTTATTCTCTGGACTAATTTTATTTGGTCTTTTTCATGTTTGGTAGAATGGGATCATGAAAGCTCCTCAGGCTACTATTACAATAAAACCACTGGTTACTACTATGATCCAAACTCTGGTTTCTACTACACAGATGCACTCGGTAATACATGGTATCTTTATGTAATTGTTACCCACAACAAAGTTTTCAGATGCGAATCTCTGGCCACTCATGCTATAGGTAAATGGGTGACACAAGAAGAAGCAGTAACTGCATTTCGTGCTTCTTCGGGAAATAAGTCTGTTTCAGGAAAGACACCACCTCAGACATCACTGGATAAACCGAAGGCTGTAAGTGGACCTCCTCCCGGACGAGTTGTAACAACTCCAGTCAACCCAATGAGATCGTTCAAGACTGCCCCTTCCTCAGTGGCTGTCAAGAGGAAAAGGCCTCCTGAGAAGCCAACTTCATCATCAAAAGAGGATGCAGATGCACTAAAGGCAAGAGAGGCTGCCAGGAAACGAGTAGAGGATCGAGAAAAGCCACTCCTCGGACTGTACCGGCGCTGAATCGGCAAATGCTCTTTCCAATGAATCCTTCTGCCTCACTGTGTTATATGGAGCATGATGCAGGGGCCAGTAGTGACCAATGTTTGCATTGATGAAAAAAATGGTTTCCAAACATGTAGGGGATGGTTGTTACTGGTTCAATGATGGTTTTTCAATGTACTTTGTTTAAGATGTGTGTTTGATAATTATTTTTAAATTATTAAATTTAAATCTTCTATATAAAATTCATATATCAAATACATTTGAAATTTAAAAACCATAAAATACATTTATCTAAAATCCTAAATCATATATCTAAAATTTATCATTTAAATATCAAGTAAATTATCCTCAATCCATAGCGCATATGACAGTCACATTGATGTATAAAAATTATCGCTGTAGTATGGATGCGGTTTTACACAAGCAGAAGAAAAGAACGGTGTGGTTCATTGATGAATATCGAATTTCCACTGAAGCATAAATAACAAAAACCTGTGTTCTTACCCGGATTTGTTCTAAGTACATACACATAGAACCCGTTCATTGTATCCTGATTCATTGGCACCTACGGATTGAGAACAAAGTTTCAACCTCGAAACACGTACTGCAGAAATTGCAGCTTCTGCCAATCAGCATAATCAAGAAGATCCGACTTCAGTGTTGTTAGGATGCCTGGTGCACTCACAGGTGCAGAGGCTTCTAGATTCTTTCACTACACGCTGTGATCTTCTTATATGAAGCTTTATGTTTACCAGCTTCCCGGCAATCTGGTTGTACCACAGAATATAGGAAGCATCAGTTATGCTGAAATTCACGTAGAACTCACCAAAACAATAAATGTATTTACAAACCATTCGCCACGCTAGGTCTTCAGGACCCATCGGCTGAGCTGGATGTGAATATAAAAAATGTCTCACGTACTGAGAAAAAAAAGAGCACATGAGAATTCGTGATCCAGTTTTCAAAGTGAGCGAATGAGAGCTAGAGGTAACACTATTCTTAGGATTAAACAACAAAACATATGCTAATAGACAACATATCAGGACAGTATGAGAGTTGGGATCCAAAGACCTTGGCTAAATTCATTTGCTTCTGCTTAATTTCCGCAGGGGATATGCTTCTCAAATATGACAGGAACCATCCTGGCTGTACCGCATCAATTGAAGAGACAAACAATGCAACCTGTTAAAGAGAATCAAAAGGGCGTGACGGTCTTTATCATTCAGGGGGTTATGCAAACTAATAGGTAAATGTGCGCTCTTTCGCACATGTTACAATTCAGATTCAAATGTTCCTCATCATATCAATGTTTTCACGTTTTTATCTGCTGCTGAAATCATGCTACAATTGTCAACCTATTTGCTTACCCTGCGGTAGTCAATCATTCCTTCGAAAGGAAGCTCTAATTCATCGCTAACTATCACAGGGATGCAACCACTGACAATTGCATCAAAAAGCCGTGCAGATGATGGCGTATCACCAGCAGGACTAAGGCAGAAGATTGATCTGGTTGCCAAGTAATAATAATAAAAAAACTGAGAAAGGTTCTCTGTTGCACCAGTGCCACGAAAATACACAAAATCCAGTTACACTTTACCTGCGCATACCGATCTGGGCTGCAGCCTTACCATCCTCTCCGGAGCTGCCCTCCTCTATGATCACATCTTGGATTCCTCTAAGTTCAGTCACAAGTTTAGCCCGGATTTTGCCACCCTGGATACAAAAACAGATATACAATCTCATTTCAGAAAATGACTCACAGAACTAAGCGAGAGCAGAATAGAGAGAGAGAGAAAGAGCACTGACTGCGTTTCTTTTCAACCTTCCACGAAAAAACAGCAGCGTGGTTCTCTTTGCATTAGATAAGCATTTGGAATCGCAAAAATCAACATTGGCAACATATGGAAGTATCAAATCTTTCTCAAGGTACACTTGTCCAGGCTTATACCTGAGTCAATAGTTATACATTCAGTAACATAGCCAGCCCTAAAAAAAGAAGAGCTACCATTTCCAACGTCCACCTACCAGTTCCCAGTTGAGTCCATATCTGGAAGCAACCAAATTGCATTTTTCATGAACTTTCTAACAGATTTAAATGACCAAGGATGATGAACCGGCAAAATATGATCCCTGCCATCAGACCTCTTCCAAGCTGGTTGATCCATAACCCACCTCAGAGCTTCCTATATTGACAGAGCAAATTCTTGCAGTTCAGAGATTAAGAAATTAGTACATCTGATTAGACCATTAAACACACTCTAGGGTAACACACTCACACCCTGTAGAGAGGCTTGCACTGCTGCTGCTCCAGCAAGAAATAGGCAATGGTGGTGAAAAACGGAATGTAGAATAAGTCCGCTTCTTCCTGCTTGTAAACTCTAACGACATTCTTCAACGATCTCTTAGATTCCGGTGTCATCAAATCCGCCCATAGCCAGTAATCAATTGAATGCTACATGTCATAATATGGACCTAATTTATGTGAGATTGGATGCATTGATTTAACTTCAAGACTGAGTAAAACTTCTAGAAGTAAACAACAAGCATACCTGCTCGATTAAACGATGAACGGGACTGCCGTTGGAAGTCAGATTAGATGTTTCCTTGTAGGTATTATGAAATAGCCATAGCAAATCGTAGGTGAATTTAGAGGGCATATTGTAAACATAAACCCTGATAGGAGAAAAGAAGCCGTCTCCGTCCCCGAAATTGCCCTGCTCCTCTCTATGAGTTATCAGATCGTCCAACACCTTCACATCCTGCTCCGTCACTTCGCCCCGAACAGTGTCGTCAGGGACTGGGGGTTTCGATTTGGAGTCAGCGAGAAATTTCTCGAGCGAGGAAACAAAAGAATACTCCACGTCGGGATCAGGAACAGCGGCCATTGCCTTAAGAACAGCGCGCGAAGAAGAGGGAGTGAAGACATAGCAGAGGATACAAAGGAAAAACAAGGAGAAAATGAAGAAGTAGAACAAAGGTGTTCTTCGGCGATTCATCGTAAAGAAAGCAGATGTGTAGTGCTTCCCAGCCATTTGCCGGGGGTTACTCACGATCGGAAACTGTCGGCCTTCTTCAACAAGATTTACTCTGATGTTTTAATTTGGTGCTTATTAAATAGAATTGAGATTAATTAAATAAAAAAACATGTTAATTCATTTTTAAAAATTAATTCTCATATATTTTAATAGATAATTTTATAATAATAGTAATAAAACACATTAATATTAGAAGATTTACATGTTATTTAGAAGATTATTTGTAATATTAAGTGGTTGTTTAAAATTTTGAAAAACATTAGTACAAAAAAAGTAATAATCCCAAAAAACCCAAAAAAAAAAGAATTATGAATAGTTATAGACTAGTAAAAAGATTTCCACTAGGAACATGCCAAGGTGATGCCTCCAAGGCTGTTGCATCTTGTCCTTAGGAGAATTTTGATAGCTTCATTGGTAAATTTAGTAGCCCTATTGGGCTTCGAGTTTTTATTTTTTCACAATTCATTCACCTTCACCTATTCAAGAAAAAAATATTTTCATTTAAGAACACTTGGACTAAAGACATACTTTTGTTGGGTGCCCATTTATTTATCCAATTGGTGCTTCAGATCATCTGTTTGAGGTTAATAAATTTTGTCAAACAAAAATGAAAGAACTAGTGTCAAGGAAACACAAGTTAATAATATGTAAAGAGATTGATAAATTAAGTTGCGCTTTATCCATCATCACTTTAGTTGTTGTTTTCACAGTCACTACAACTAAACATACATAAGATGATCTAAACTCAACGAGTTACGCATAAAAACTTCTTCAAGTAGGCGATGTTACATGACTTAGTAAGATATCGTCTTCTAGTGCTTTAAGTTGGTAAGCTCATAATAAATGAAAATTTTTAATGTCATTGTAAAAGAAAATAAATTTTTATATCAAATAAATTTATAATCATTAATTTTCACAAAATACAAATTTGATACAAATTATATAGTGGATTTCAAAGTCGATTACAAGGAGTAGATGTTTGCATTATATTTTTCATAATGCAGAATTTAGAATAAATTTTAATCTTAGTTCAAGGTTTGACTAACAATAGTATGGAAGTTCATTAATTACGATCATATCTTAACATAAAAAGTAATAAAAACATGTTTTGTGCAAAAAATAACTCTAAGATGTCTCAAAGTAGCTCATGTGATGTGATACAAAAGTTCTTAATCTAATCTACAATTTCTATCTATATGCACACTCTAAACAACATAAGTATACCCAAGTTGTTTCTCATATTATCGATCAAGACAGTACCTAATGTCCATATCATTTCACACTTAGCTCTACTTATATACAAAATACATAAAATTAGGTATAGACAATTATATTGATTCTATTCAAGACAAACATCTACTACCCATATATTAATTCGTTGATATATCTCTAAATCAAACATCTGAGTTATAATGATGCTCACTTTCCTCTTAGATCTATCCAAGTAATGTTAGAAACAAACTATTAATGTACATAATTGTATATTATCTTGCAAATCCTAATCACATCATCTTTCCATACATTAAGGAATCTCTACAGTCTAGTAACTCATAGTCAATAGATAAAATATGATTTCATAAACATAAGCTAAAGAAAATATCATATACATTATAAAATACACAATCATAGAAACAAAATATTCAACAAACTAAAGACAATGTAAAATATTTTGTTTTTCATCTACTACTGTTCATTGCTTGGAACAGTTGTAGTTTTGAATTGGGTTTTCGATGATTGTTATTCATGTTGAAGGTTTTTTTTCTGGAAAAATCATCTTCTTTGACCTTCATACTGGGGTCTCGTCTCATTCTTCTCTTCCTTCCCAAAATATCTTCACTTGTTTTGGTTTATTTTTAATTTTTCAAAATATTTCATTGTTCCTCACATATATATTGCTCCTGACCTAAATCTATACACTACAAGCAGCAACACAATGCTTTTTGTCTCCTTTCAGTGCTCTCTTGACTTGATCTATAACATCTCAATCTGATTCGTTGCTGATTTTTACTACTAAGACTCGATTAAACATTAATAACACAAGACTAGATTTAGTCTACTTTTTCACATAAAGACAAAAATATCCTAAACATCACATATAATATTAAATACTATATAAACAAAACATAAATTATAACTAAACATGATGACTTTATATTAAAAAAATATTGATAAAATGTTTGTCATCAGCTTCAATTGCCAGTAAATCAATTAAAGGGTAAGGCCCCTCTCTAGGTTACTGGCTTTTTGAAATGCCATGATGTTTTTAAGTAGCAAGTTCTCTTTATTTAATAACCAAGAATGAACTTTGCCGTTATAAATCCTTTAGGCTTTTGTCATGCTATGATTCAAGTATACCCTTCATTCCTCTTTTCTTCTTACAATAGGAAGTTCAATTTATGTAGATGTTGTTTAGTAGCTTCCTAATATGTCTATGCCCATTAATTTTTAAGCAATATTTCCAAGGGAACTAGTGCTTCCATTCCATATGTTAGCGAAAATGGGGTCTACTTGATGGCCCTTTTTGAGGTTTTGCGACATTCCCATGGGACTCCAATATTTGTCCAATTACTCTTGAGGTGAGAGATTGAAGAATAGATGTGGTGGCTGCACATCTTTTCCCATAGTGCCTCAATGTGTGACCCTATGATTTGCATGTCATTATCAAATACCAAAATTTTGGGAACTCCGAAGGTAATGCATTCGCAATGGAAAGACTTCACGATTCTCTACATCATTGAGGCTACGTCCTTTGCCTCAATCCATTTAGTGAATCATCTATTGGCATGATGCAAAGACACCGTTGCCTAATTGTTATGACAAATGATCTTAGAACATCAAACTTCTATCCTTCAAATGACATGATGGGGGTGAGTATTGTAAGGGGCATGCACCTTCTTACATACTCTTCTACATTTTTCACCTTGTTGGGTCAATAATAGTCATATGTTTTCGCCAATGTGTTGCCCATTGGAGTGAATACCACATAACATATTGTAGAAAAATTAACATAAGTAATATTGATTAATAAATACAATATATTAATAATAATATACACGATTAGTAATAGCGCTTTGTCTATCACGCCATCATTGATGGCGTTTTAGAAATACACGCTACACGCCACCAACAATAGCACTTTAGAACTGTATGCTGGAGAACGCCATCAGTGATGATGCCTCTGAGTCCACATAGAATGACACCATCAATGATAGCACCTTGCAGCAAGTTGCCATCCATAATGGCGTCTCGGTGCTCCTAATGGCAGCGAGCCCACACTCCCCTCCCATTCCCTTGGCACGCTCACCTGTCCTATTATTACATTCTTCTTATAAATACCCTCATCATTCTTCATATGTTACAAGTGCAAAATTATGATCAAAAAATATTTTGATTACAGGGGTGAGATTATTAAATTTTTATATATATTTTTATATTCATAAGTTTTGACATTTTAATTTTTTGATTGCATGAAAACATCAAGTTAGTTATTTAATTTTTTTATTGTTTAATTACTTATTTTGTTTATTAATTTATCATATTTTTTTATTACATATATGATATTTAGCAATTTGTTTTTAATTTTTTTGTACATTGACGTAACATTTTTTTTATGAATAATATGTTTTTATTATTGTTTTATTATTAAATAATATATTTAATTTATTATATTATTTCTTATTAAATATGTAGTGTTTTTTTTGTAGATTGAGGAGATTCTTGAAGAGGAAGTTGTACGTTTTGATCATGCAATGGTATTACTAGTTGAGTGTCCTTGATTGTTAACCGTGCCAAGTTGAGTGTCCTTGATTGGATGACACATCAAGATCGCTGGATGACTACTAATTGGAGGACAGCTGTGATGAACATTGTAAAGGGTTGCTAAATGTTGCGGTTTAGCACATTCAACGCATCAAAAGAAATTTATAAACCAAGCTATTCTACTACACAAATCATAAGAATTAATGTAGTGTGGCAAGCAAGGGTCGAATCCACAAGGAATGGTTGCAATTTTCTGAAGTTTAATACATTTACTGGAAATAGGGGGGTTTTCTGGGGTTTACTTCTAACGCGGGTAAGATCTAAAATAACAGTGACTGAAATAAACGAGTTGCAGAAGTGAAAATGGATTGAAATTATCGTGAAGATGCAGAAAACATAAAATAAAAGTAATTTGGCTGGGTTTTATACCAGGGTCTGGTTCTTGTGTCACTTAAGAGAGTTCATAGGTTTAAACTCAGCTTTGGAACGCTTAAAAACAGAGTATTAGTTTGTAGAAATAGAGCATGGTTCGCAGGAACAGTAAAAGTGCGTTAAACTTAAAGGCAAACATGAAAGGCTTAAGCAAGAACATGTTCAATAGCAGAAATAAGGTCTATAGAGGATTTATCGTTCACGACAGGGTGCAAGAACATAACAGAAAGCATGAACACGTTGAAGGTAACATCAGCTAATTTGTCAATGAAAGAGAAGTGCAGAAAATAGAAAATGAAGTGTCTAGCGGTTGCCCTCAGTCGTAGATTTGCTGGAAATCAAGTTTCTGGGCGGATAGACAGTGTAGACATGTACTAGCTTTTACCCTGGCAAGACTTAAAACACAGACTAGACGAAATATTAGAGTTTTCGACTCAATTGTTGTCAATTGAGCCTGTTTTCACAATAAACACATTTTAATAGTCTAAATACGTAAAAGAAGATAATTTAACACACTAAACAACATCTAACCCCACAAAACACACTTAAAAACATATATAAAAACACAATAAAAACGGTGTTATCACACTATCCTACAACGACTCTAGACTTGTCCTCAAGTCTAAAATAGAAAAGAGAACAAAAACTATCTAAGATTGAGTCTGCTGAGACAAAGAAAAGGTTTCGATTCATGCTATCCATGCAAGGAGTGAAGAGAAGAGGTAGCAAGTGCGGGTAAGAATAGTTTCACTCAAGCACAGATAGTAGAGGTTGCTCGCATGCTTGAAGTGTTCAAAAATCACATCTGCACGAGTACGAACTTGATCCTAACAAGCAGTAGCATACTAACAGTGCCATGTATGAGTTTTACCTTGTGAGACACATATGACTTATAACAAAAATGATGGCTGAAAATGAAAATGATGCACATGGAGGTACTAAACAAGATCATAGAAACTTGATAACTCTTCCACTACGACTTAGTCATATTCCCCTCCATTTGTTCATCCTTATTTCTTCTAGAGTGGTTGGCCAGACCACAAGAAATGTTCAGGGAAAATGATGAGTTCATAGTGTCGAAGCCTCAAGCTCTTATTTTCTACGAGATTTTTTTTTACAGCACGGCTTTTTTGGTGTGCCCGCCTTTTGTACCTCTCTACTTTTCTCTTCTTCTTTTTTTTTCTAGCTCGGCTTTTTAGATTGGAGCTTGCCTTTTATCGCTGGCTCAGTGGGTACTTGAGTTGGTCCAGGGCTCTTCCCTGCAAGGTTCCTCTCGCTTGTTTCTGTCGCGTTCTTCTTGCTGGCAGCATTTTCCTCCTCCCACTTTTTGGCTGCCAAATCATCTTCCTCTGCCCTTTGCTTGCGCATTCTGTAGGTCCGATGAGTCACACACTACTTGACTCTGCTTCGCTTGCCCGTAATAGTGCCTGCTGGTGGAGTTAGAGGATGGGAGGTTCGCCATGGAAGAGGTGCAACGGTTCTGTGAAAAGGGAGGAAGGGGTGCAAAAGGGAAAAGTAACTGTTGGGAAGAAGGGTTCCCACTCTTTTTAAATTGAACCCATTGGGCTTGTGTAACTAAAAATAACGAAAGAATTGCAACTACACAGGAAATGGGCCATTGCATCAGAAACTAACAGTGGGGCAGAAAAACCAACAAAATAAAAGATTGCAACCGCACAAGAAGCAGAATGCATAACTAAAAGTGCAAAAAGAAAATAAAAATGCATAAAGGAAAGAAAAGTAGAAAATACTGGTTACCTCCCAGCGAGGACCTTAGAATAAGTCTTAGGGTAAGACTTAAGTGCAGAATCAATTAGAGGGGAATTTCAGTGAATGCCACAACATCCACAGGGTGTCCCACTTCATCGATCATGAACTCATGGAACACTTTCAATCTGTGACCATTCATAGTAAAGGAGCTATGCATGTCTCTATCAAACAACTCAATGGAACCGTTAGGATTCACATGTTTAATCATAAAAGGTCCTTCCCAACGAGATTTCAGTTTACCTGGGTGAAGTTTGAGTTTAGACTGAAACAATAATACCTTTTGTCCAAGTTCAAAGTGTTTTCTCAAGATCTGGCGGTCATGGAACTGCTTCGTGCGTTCCTTGAAGATCTTAGAATTCATGTAGGCCTCATGTCTTAGTTCATCAAGCTCTGAAAGTTGGAGCTTCCTCAAATCATCATTGCCTTGAATCTCCAAGTTCACTTGCTGGATTTCCCATCTAGCCTTCTGCTCGAATTCAATGGGCAAATGGCAATGTTTACCATACACGAGATGAAAGGGAGACATACCGATGGGGGTTTTGAAGGCTGTGCGAATTGCAAACAAGGAGTCATTCAGCTTGGAGCTCCAGTCCTTGCGAGAAGAAGTCACAGTCTTCTCTAGAATTTGCTTGATCTCCCGATTAGAAACTTCTGCCTGCCCATTGGTCTGAGGGTGGTAAGAGTTAGATGGCTTGTACCAGACTCTGTAGCTTTTCAGCAGTCTCTCCATAGCCTTGTTAAAGAAATGGCTTCCACGATCACTGATCAAGACTTTGGGTGTTCCAAACCTCACAAAGATATTATTCTTCAGAAAGCGTATCATTGAATGAGTGTCTTGTGACTTGGTGGGGATCGCCTCTATCCACTTTGAAACATAGTCTACGGCCATCAAGATGTACTCATAGCCGTCAGAGTTTGGAAAAGGGGCCCACAAAGTCTATGTCCCACACGTCGAACACTTCCGAAACAACAATTGGCTGCATTGGCATTTCATGTCGATTTGAGATATTCCCTGTTCTCTGGCAGCTCTCGCAACTCTTATAGTAAGACTTAGCATCCTTGAAAACTGTCGGCCAATAATTACCACAATCCAGCACCTTCTTGGCAGTGCGGTTAGGATCATGGTGCCCTCCACAAGGAGACGCATGACTGAAAGCCAACACTTGCTGAACATCATCTTCCGTCAAGCATCGTCGCACAACGTCATTAGCACAATTTTTCCACAGATAGGGGTCATCCAAAAAATAGTACTTACTCTCACTCTTCAACTTCAGCTTCTCATAACTCTTTAAGTTTAATGCCATCTCTCCAGTGCATATATAATTGGCTATGTCAGCATACCATGGTTCACTAGTCTTCCCTACATCAGTCTTAATTGCATAGAGTTGTTCATCTGGAAATTCTTCAACAATTGGAAAATCATCCATGGGTTGCTCGATCCTACTGAGATGATCTGTAACTTCATTGGGTTTCCCAGGCTTATCCCTGATTTCCACATTGAACTCCTGCAGCAACAAGACCCACCTCATAAGCCTCGGTTTAGCCTCCTTCTTGGACATGAGGTGTTTGATGGCGGCATGGTCTGTATGCACAATCATTTTGTTACCCAACAAATAGCTTCTGAACTTCTCCAATGCAAATACAACAGCTAGCATCTCCCTTTCAGTTGTAGTGTAATTTGCTTGAGCATTATCCAAGGTTTTGGAGGCATAGCTGATGACAGTGTCTTCTCCATCAAGTTTCTGGCCTAAGACAGCTCCTACTACATAGTTGGATGCATCAGTCATCACATGGAATGGCTCACTCCAATTGAGCGCTTGTATGATGGGAGTTGATGTCATGGCTGCCTTGAGAGTGTCAAAAGCATGCTTGCATTAATCTAAAAAAACAAACTCAACGTCTTTCAGCAAGAGGTTTGTTAGTGGTCGAGCAATTTGAGAAAAACCTTTAATAAACCTCCTGTAAAATCCGACATGGCCTAAAAATGCACGAACTCTTTTTTCATCACGTGGATATGATAAACCAGAAATAGTACTTACCTTTGGAGGATCTACCATAAAACCTGCTTCAGAAACAACATGCCCAAGCACAATTCCTTGGCGTACCATGAAATGGCATTTTTCAGAGTTCAAAACTAAATCCTTTTCAACACAAGTTCTAAATGATTCAAACAATCATCAAAACTAGTCCCATGCATAGTAAAGTCATCCATGAATACTTCTATGAAATCATCAATATAGTCTGAAAAAATGCTGGTGACACACCTTTGAAACGTCGCTGGGGCGTTGTAGAGGCAAAATGGCATCTTCTTGTATGCATAGGTGCCAAAGGGGCAGGTAAAGGTCGTCTTTTCTTGATCATCCGATGCCACAAAACCTAATTATACCCTGAATACCCATCAAGAAAGCAATAGAAACTCTTACCACTTAACTTGTCCAACATTTGGTCAACGAAGGGTAGAGGGTAGTGATCCTTTCTTGTGACTTCATTCAGCTTCCTATAGTCAATACATACCCTCCAGCCATTTTGAACTCGTGTCGCCACCTTCTTTCCATCAGCATCTTCGGGAACTGTAATTCCTGTCTTTTTAGGGACTACGTGGATAGGACATACCCACGTGCTGTCGGAAATCGAATATATCACTCCAGCTTTCAATAGCTTTTGGATTTCCTTCTTCACTACCTCCATGAGGGTAGGATTAAGCCTTCTCTGAGGTTGTCTAACCGGTTTTGCTCCATCTTCAAGATAAATCCTATGCATTGTGACAGAAGAGCTAATTCCAGTTATATCATCTAGCGTCCGGCCAATAGCCTTGCTGTTAGCCTTGAGAACGTCCATCAACTTCATCTCTTCTTCACAAGAAAGATCAGCACTAATAATCACCGACTTTGAATTGTCACTAATAAATGCATACTTGTGATGTGAAGGCAAGGGTTTCAATTCTGGTGGTGCAACACTAGTCACCTCTCCAAGCTTCACCAAGTGTTTATCTTCAATGAAACATTCCAACATTAGGTGCTCAGCTTCGTCTTCTTCGAGCTCAACATCTCGTCTAAAAAAGTCAAGAATATCATGCTGCTCTTCATCAAAAACTTCCTCCACTAATTCGTCAACGACATCGACTCCAGTCACAGGTGCAAAATCATCAGGGAACTTTTCAGCTTCATTGGTCTTAAAGATAGAAATATCATCAGCATAACCAATAGTAATGGCTTCTTTCCTACAATCAATTTGAGCATTTGCAGTAGCTAGGAAAGGGCGTCCCAGAATCAAAGTATTATCATTTAACCTAGCTGGAGGCATTTTAACAACAACTTAATCGCAAGGATAACAGATATTGGAAACTCGAACTAAAACATCTTTAGCAATACCCTCTGGAATGGCCACAGATCTGGTTGCAAGTTGCAATTTCAGGTATGTTTGCCTGAGGGGTTCCAAATATAGTGCTAAATAGACTTCATAAGGCATCATGTTGATTGAAGCACCTTGATCCGCCATTGCCCTGCTGATAAATTTAGTTACTACCTGAATAGGAACAAAAAATGTCCCAGGGCCTGAACATTTTTCCGGCATCGGTTGGGTCAAGTACGTGGAGACTTGAGCACTGACTTTGATCACTTATTCATCCTTGCTCTTCCTCTTCGAACTACACAAGTCCTTCAATACTTTCATCCCTTTCAGCACTTGCCTCAAATAATCTACAGCCTTCATGGTAATCATAGCAGAATCTAAGGGTGTAATTATGGAGTCCTTCTCTTCTTGCCTTGCTCTAGCTTATAATCTTCCAGTAAAATGAGGAGTCTTCTTGATCTCAACAATAGGTTCCCCTGCTGCTTTTCCTTGGTGTCTCGTATCTTCAGAATTAATTTCAGAACCTCCAGCCACTTTACTATGACTTGTAGGGACCTTTCGGTCAAGTAGTTGCTTTCCCCCACGAAGTTCAATAGCAGAAATGTTTTCTTTTGGATTGGCATTGGGCTGAGATGGTAGTTTCCCTGAATTTCCTTTCAGTTCAGCGAGCTTTATAGCAAGTTGGCTAATTTGCCTCTCAAGACTCTTCATCATCTTCTCAGATTCAACATCTCTTTTTGCTTGTTCAACATCACGTCTGGCCATGTTTTCCAGCATCATCTTCATCATTTCTTCAGTTGAAGGGGGTGGTTTAGGACCTGAAGTGCTTGGCTGGTCGACTCTTTGATTTGGGGGTTGATATGGCTTGCTTGGATACCTATTCCCCAGCTGAACACTCTGTCCTTGCTGAAACAAAATTGGTGAAGTTGGTTGCTGCTGCGGTTGAGTGAATCCCAGATGTTGTGGATTTTCAACGTTGGTGCTTCTCCAGCTAAAATTGGGATGACTCCTCATAGGTTCAAATCGTTGGTCATTCTTGGGTCTGAAATAATCAGCTCTATTATTCATGTACCCCATTGCATTCACTCCTTCAAGTGATTCTTTCAGGTTTCCTTTCATGGAGCAATGATCAGAGGTGTGACAAAGAATTCCACAGACTTCGCAAGGCATGGATTTTGAACAAGAAATAAACCTTTCACCATATCCTTCAATTCAGTAATATCCTTGTCATTTCTTGCTGCTTCATCTTCTCTCAATACTCCCATCTCATTCACTTGTCGTTGGGCTCGAGATCGAAACTGTGAATGCCTTGAATGTCCCATCATTTCTTTAATTTTCTCCCAGCCTTCAGATGAGGTCAGAGTCCTCATATTACCGTGTGCAGCAGAATCCAATTTATCTCTTTGGGTAGTAGTCAAGCCCTTCAAAAAACACTTCACCTGCTTCAATTTATGAAATCCATGGTGTGGACCGGTTGAAAGAGGAGTTGTGAACTTGTCCTAATACTCATGTAGAGGCTCATCATAATCCTGAAAAATATTTTCAATTTTGCTTCGAATTTCTTCTGCTCTAGAGTTAGGAAAAAAAACTGATTCAGAAATGCTTTCTTCATTTCCATCCAACTTCTTATACTTCCAGGTTCAAGTGTATTGAACGAAATCTTGGCATGTCCTTCAAGAGTAAATTGGAAGACTCTGAGTAGTAAATTGTCCTCAATCACGTCCTTGGGTCGCAGCATAGCTCCAACAGCAATACAATCATCAATATGCATGTGAGGATCCTCATTCCTGTTCCCATAATATTTAGGAAACAGAGCAAGGGTTCCTGGTCTCAATTCCAAATTAATTGCTGCTGTAGGAAAGGCAATGCAGTGCCCTCGGTATGTATGATCTGGTGACTCATAATTGCCAATTGAGCCTGTTTTCACAATAAACACATTTTAACAATCTAAATATGTAAAAGAAGATAATTTAACACACTAAAAAACATTTAACCCCACAAAACACACTTAAAAATATATATAAAAACACAATAAAAACGGTGTTATCAAGCTGTTCTGGCGAATTAGTATCGCGAGCTTGATTTGTGTGTGCTTAGGCAAGTTACAATGGGTGGTGCCCATCATCTTCTTCATGTTCCATTTCTTGATTTCTCTACTAGTATTATATACGTTAAAATTTGTCATATTATAATGTTTTTTATGCAGCTGTGGGCATATACTCGGATCTCGTCTCTACGTCCTATACTGAAGCGTCATTTCCCACATGATGTATATTGGGAGGGAGAGGGGTTTAAATCGTTCGTGTATGGTTGGAGGTTCAAAGGTTGGCTCGACCACTCAAATGTGGTCTCCCACAAGTTAGAGCCAATCCGTGACACACTTGATTTGGTTTGCGGGGATGACGAGGTACGTTGTTATCATATAAATTTATTTTTCGTTGAACCGTGCATATTGACATTTCATTGTTTTTTTGGACAGTTTGAGTGGACTCCTTACAAGGATATACATTTATTGTGTGTTCTGGAATGTGATCGTATGCTTTGGCAGTATGCCGATCCGATGATATATGCATCTCGAGTGGAGCCCCATTGCCCTGATCGAGTTTCTTGTCAGTTTGGATGTGGCCATATTATTCCACTCTCTTTAGATCGATATCCTACAGAACATAAGTTCATCAGAAACTCCTATAATACTGATTGGACGTTGGAGCATGCTGCACGTATAGCTTTGTAGGCATCTAGACACACTCATATTCTCCAGATGCATGACATCCCTACAGTGTCTGAGGTGGCGTACATGACTTGGTATAGGCCGCGCGCGTTGCTGTATCTTGGAAGAAGACTAGAAAAGGGTGATGGATATCGATGTGGAGATGTAGAGCCGATAGCTTATGTGGTAAAATAATCCTTTGTGCAAATATGAGTTAGATCGTGTAAACTGATTTCTAATATGTTGTTTGTTTCCAGGTCGCATAGCTAGATAGATTTCGTGCTGGGTCTTAGCCAGCAGCTTGGATGTAGCCAGTCACTCGTGGCACATCACTCACTGCTACCTAGTGATGACAACCCTTTACAAGTCCACATGGACCAAGCATACGAGGATTTCAATGCAGAGTTGTTTCAACAGTATGCTGCACCAATGAGTACACCATCAACATGTGAGGCTCCTACTTCCTATGTGTGACCATCACTCTTGGCTATTACTCCGTCATATCCTTGGCCGCCTCCTTACCCGGAGTTCATGATGCCTCATATAGGATCGAGTTAGTCTAGTGTTGGGAGGGGACATGGGTATTGGAGATTCTCATTTCAACCACCATATAGTGGTCCACATGATGCGACCCGTCCATCATCATCACGGCAGCGTAGGCATGAGTAGATGTGTTTTGTTGTTATCAAATAAGCTACTTTTATGAAAGTAGTTTGAAAAAAAACATAAATAAAATATTCAAAATAAATAACTCCAACTTGCAATTAATCAAAGTTCAAACCAGAAAAAACCAAATTTATTAGACTATTTTGTTGGTGGTTGATTCACTCCCCAATCCATCTCGTTGTGTATTCTTGTGCGACACTGTCTGCCACAATAGTCTGACGGCATGTAGGATCATGGTATAGGGTCCAGCCCGGGTAAGGGACATAGGCATCAGAATCAAGAGGGTTGAAAACCTCTTCACTATACATTTGTCACAACGCATGCAATATATCGAGACTAATCTTGAGATCGTCGGCACTTACCTTCACCTTTTCAGCAACAACAACATCATGAGAGCATGGAACACCATACTTAGTCCACTTTCCGCAACTACAAGTCTGATCACAAAGCATCACTCTATAATGATAGCGTCTCCCTTTCCCACGGCTGACGACTTCAATCTGAAATGACATATTCGCCGTCTCAAATTGACGCACCTTGTGTGTCTTAGCTCGTTCATGTGCTCTGTCCCCAAAATGTATTGCCTCATCTGAGAGCGCCTGCATACATAGATAACAAGTGTTATACATAAAGTAGAATAATAAAACATTAAAAATACTCAAAATTAAGTAACGTCAAACATAATACCTGGTGGTTTTCTGTCATCAAGGTGATCACCTCTTTACGCTCGCGGAGGATGGCAGCTATGTTGTACAACGTAGTCTCAACAATTGTATATGAGGGAAACCGACGGCAAACCTTGAGAACGTTGTTCATGATCTCTATTGCATTAGAAGTTAGATTCCCGTAGCGTCTGCCTGAATCATATAAGAGTGCCCATCTCTCATATGGACCATTTTCCGGCTCAAAGAACCATGCATAAACCATCAGATTTTTCTTTTGAATCCTTTCGAGGTGCATCATCATCTTTCTTGGATCACAAGTCGCTCCGGCATTGTAAGCCATTTGCTTAAGTATTTTGCTTCCAAACTTCTTGTTAAAGTTGGAAATATAATGACGCAAACACCAAAAGTGGGCCAGACGGCCTTCTTGAAACTCAGCGTAACCAATAAACCAAAGATATGCATCTCTACTCTCATCGTCGACGAATGCATAGGCTAACGGTAGGATGTGACCACCTCGATCTTTGGTAGTGGCCACGAGCAACTTGTGGTCATAACGTCCATATAAAAAGGTGGCATCGACCATAACAACAAGCCTGCAAAACTTGAATGCTCAAATAAAGGGACCATATGCCCAAAAAACATAGTGCATGATTTTATGATCCTCTCCTACAATAGTGGGAAAACAGTCCCTAGAGACCACTGTACTTGAATTAGCTCGCATGATTGCCAGAAATAATGTAGGTAGCTTTTGCATTGATGATTCTCATATTCCATAGACCAACTCAAAAGCAAGTTGAGCATCGTACCATGCACGTTCATAAGTAATCTTCTTTTGATATTTTTCAGAAATACATTTTCGAGCATCTGCAACCTTAATCTATACAACAAAGAAAAGTTATTAAAAATATAAATTATGTAAAAAAATTTAAGAAATATTTAAATTATACCTCATTCTCTATGTGCAGTATGCATAAGTTTATATCCAATGAATAAACCAAAAATGTTGCCCATCCATATATGCCATGCAAGTATGAGGAAAGTCACAGACCGATACTTGCCAAACTTCATCACGTGCAGATCGCATAATCCTTATGCGCCAATAACACTTAGGATCCATGTTCGCACGAGCACATTTGCCCTTCCAGATTGTGGGCTGACTAACAGGAACGATGAATTCATATCCTTGTTTTATATGATAGTGGGCAACACAATATTGAGAATGAACTTTACTAGCAAATGCAATTCCCTTATTCAACACATGTACCTTCTCATCGTATCGCCTATATTTGCCACCATATTTAAATTCCTCGGATACGAATGTGTTTACCATATTGTTTTGGATAGAGGGTATTCCTCCCTCACGAAACACCCTAGAGAATCGTCGAGAGCGAGATCTGGGCAATTGTACTGCATGAGGTGCCTCAATTCTGGTCTCTGGTGCTTCGTCCTGACAATTGTACTGCTAGCGAGGCTTTAGAATCCTCACTTGAATCGGTGTCTCCATCGTCATCATCAAGGCCAACCATATCTTAAAAAAAATGATAATAATTTCATATATTAAGACTTAATCTTACTAAAATTACCTTCCATAGGAAATCCTTCAGCCACGTTCACATTTGGATTGTTATCATGATTTAAAGATAATGATAATTGAAGACTCGGAAATACACCTACAATACAATTAATTATTACAAATATAAAAAAATAGATAAGTCTTAACATATGTAATAAAATAAGTACCTTCATAATTGACATTTGGCATATTGGTACATGGCCGTGAAGGAGTATGCGAACTTTCACCCTCAATGTAGGGCAAATCGGATGACATTTCCAAAAAATCAAAAAAAATCACTAGTGTATTTATCTATTCTGAAATGGTAAAACAAATATATGTAATCAATTATTGTATATTTATAGGAAATATAAAAAATTTAAATAAATATAAAATGAAAAAACGATATTACCAATATTTTCATCAACTCCGATTCTACTCAACTTTGAAGATGAATGAAAAAAATTGTGAAGATGTGAGATATATATAGAAGGAGAAGTATGGGCTTAGCAGATTTAAAGCACCATCACGTATGGTGCCTTATCAAAGACACCATCAATGATGGAGCCCTTTCTAAGGCGCCATCAATGATGGCGCCACTTATTGCGCACACCAAAGAGCCACTACTAGTGGCGCAAAACATTAATATTTATATTACTTTTTCAATATATTGTATACTTCTGTTATAATTTTTCTAGCCTAGAATGATAGCATACACCTTAGGAATTGGTCATCATAGGTTCTATGATATTCATAGGCTTTAAAAGCCAATTTCCTCACCTAATAAGAGTTATCAATTGTAGTCTCATTCCAAAGATAAATAATGATCTCAATAATGTTAGAGTTAGATTCTAAGTACACTTCAATGGCATCCATGAATTGCTCACCATAGATCTAAATTAGATTGATCTCAATCTAAGGTTTATACCTAATTTGCATTTGGAGAGTAACTTCCTAAATGCTTTTAATTCTAAGTCAAGAGTGCTCACTTCTATGAACCATTTTTCACCCTCCCTATCAATTCAAGATTTGATAGGATAGATTTGAGGGGGAGATTGGTGAATATCTTTACAATTCAATCCTCATAGTAAAGTGCTAGTAGTATTTTAAAGTTAAAACTATTTTTTTACACGCAAATTGTAAGTTTTAACAAGTTTCAAACTCTTACATATGTAAAATATTAGTTTATGGGTGGTTGTGGAGATGTTCATAAGGATAACAATTAATGTAACATCTAAAATGATTATATATAATCTATGAGATTGACTTAAAATAGAATTCTCCAAGAGAGGGGACATCAAATACTCCTTCAGAATTGAAAAAGCTTTCTCACACTCATCGCCCCATTCTAAGAAATTCACCTTTCTAAGAACAACTTTAAACATCAGCAATACTTTGTAGAATTATCCTCTCCTACCAAGCTTTCACAAGACATTCCAATCAATAAGTTTTAGCATTCTAAGTTAGGTTCAAGTGCATTCCTCATGATGCCAAATTGAATCTTAAACATCATACCTATAAGTCACTAGGATTCATAGGACTAGTATTGTGAAAGTAAATGACGAGGCATATAGTTGTGATGCTAATGAGAGTCCAATAAAGAAGTAGAAGGACAACTATGATAAGGATAAACAATCAACCTAAGGAGTCTCATGACAAGCTCGTACTAGGAAGTTGAGTCATTCATGTCTCATGATAAATAAATGGAAGTAGTTGTCATAGGTCTAATAGACATTCCAAACTACTCTAAAATCTTATCAAACTAAGCAAGAGCAGGGTCAACATTCCAGTGACTCTTCCAAGGGGATGCATTTTCCCCAAAATGGGAGAACCAGCCATACTCTCGAAAGTCAAATCTGACATTTAGTTAATATGAGAAAGATTGACCTTTTTTTAGATTTAGTTATAGGTATATAAGGAAGCATTCTTTATCCTTATCAAGGAGTCCTTGAGAATCAATACCAACTATGTAGCATTGTTCGAATTGACAATGTTACACATGTGAGAGAAGGACTATCCGAAGTGAAGGGCTGTTTGAGGCATCACTACATCTTGATTTCATGAGTCAATGAAAAAATGTCCAAGCATGAAAACTTGAAACTTCGAGAAAAAGCCAAAACTATTAAATTAATATAAATATCATCGGAACATCTTTCATAACACCCGATAGATGGTGAAATGCTCTCTATACCAAGGCAAAATACTAGAGAACTGAAAAAATGACAACAATCAATGACCACACTTGTCACCAAGGGCTCGTGCATTCTTCTATGAACATGACCTAATCAAAGGGATTAGAATCAAATGATCGAAGAGTGCTTTAGAAACCTCCCGCAACTCCTTCATAGTTGATGGGTAGGGTTTCTCATTGTGCATCATTGAGGATAAGGAGGGGAAAAAGGGTGTGCATGGTGGCCTTGTACAATTATATAGGGGGAGAAAGTGTCAGATATGGTATATATTGTGACCCTCTTTCTTTGGTTCTGGAGATTTATCAAAAAAATAAAGACAAGAAATGAAATCTTGAGAGCGAAGTTAAGTTATCTTTTTTCAATATTGGATATCATGATGACGCATAGTCAAACATCATCATCAATCTATTTGAGTAAGATTTTGAGTAAGAATTGTGTGGATTAGATATATAAAAGAGTATTAAAACTTGATAGTTTAATAAAGCAAATATGTTTATAGCTATTTTTTAAATTTTTTGATCAATCTATCGTTTTCATGAACTTTGTATATATAGTAATGAAGTAGTATGGCACAAAAAAAAATCCACTTGGTTTTAGTTTGCACAATCAAAAAAAAGAAAGAAAATTGGATACGAAAGAAACTGATAATCAATTACAGATGTAATCAATTTTCCCAAAGCTAGTAATCAATCAAATGCTACATGTCATATTATGGAACCTAATTTCTTAATAAGGCATGTGAGATGGGATGTATTGATTTAACTTCAAGACTGATTAAAACTTCTAGAAGCAAACAAGAAGCATACATGCTCGATTAAACGATGAACAGGGCTATTGTTGGAAGCGAGATTAGATGTTTCCGTGTAGGTGTTATGAAATAGCCATAGCAAATCATAGGTGAATTTGGATGGCATATTGTAAACATAAATCCTGATAGAAGAAAAGAAGTCATTTCCCTCCCTGAAATTGCCCTGCTCCTCCCTAAGAGTTATCCAACACCTTCACATCTAATAAGAGGTTTTGTGTGGAGAATGTGAAGATGGTGATGGACGTTGGAATGGGTTTGCTAAATGTTGCGATTTAGCACATTCAACACATCAAAAGAAATTTATAAACCAAGCTAATCTACTACACAAATCACAAGAATTAATGTAGTGTGGCAAGTAAGGGTCGAATCCACAGGGAATGGTTGTAATTTCCTGAAGTTTAACACATTTACTAGAAACAGGGGGGTTTTCTGGAGTTTAGTTCTAACGCGGGTAAGATCTAAAATAACAGTAACTGCAATAAGCGAGTTGCAGGGGTGAAAAGGGATTGAAATTGACGTGAAGGTGCAGAAAACATAAAATAAAAGTAATTTGGCTGGGTTTTACATCAGGGTCTAGCTCTTGTGTCACTCAAGAGAGCCCATAGACTTAAACCTAGCTTTGGAATGCTTAAAAACAGAGTATTGGTTTGCAGAAATAGAGCATGGTTCGCAGGAACAGTAAATCGCGTTAAACTTAAGGCAAAGCACGAAAAGGGTAAACAATAGCATGTTCATAAGCTAAAATAAGGTCTCCAACTAGTTTCTTATTCACAATAGGGTACCGAAACACAACAGAAAGCATAAAAACGACGACAATAACAGTAGCAAGTTCACGCAGAAAAAGGAGTGTAGAAATCTGTAAATAAAAGTTGCAGGATGCTTCTATGGGCTGGAGATCTGATGGAAATCGAAGTTCTGGCCGGAACGGTGGTGTGGACACGCAGATCTGGAGGTCGTTGGAGACTTTCGCTGGAGAAACGGCGTTCTCCTTGTTCCCCTCGCTTCTGTTTGCTATTTGTGCACTCTGCGTGCACAGTGCACTCTCCTTCTTCTCTCCCTTCCTTTTCCCTTTTGCAGCTCAAAATTAAGGGTAGCTTGGTCTTTTCCTCATGCTTCTAGAAGGGAGATCTCTGCTCCATATCTTATCTCTTCAGAAGGGCGGCTATTTTCGGTGGAAAGTGGCTTTTGCACAGCTTTTCTATCCCTTTTTGACTTCTCAACGCGGAAAGTACGTTGCTGCAGTACTAGCTCTTACTCTGGTAAGACTTAAAACACAGACTAGACGAAATATTAGAATTTTCGGCTCACTTGTTGCCAATTGAATCTATTTTCACAATAAACACATTTTAACAGACTGAATGCACAAAAGAAGACATTTTAGTGCCCTAATCAACATTTAACCCAACAAAACACACTTAAAAACATATATAAAAACACAATAAAAATGGTGTTATCACACTATCCTACAACGACTCTAGACTTGTCCTCAAGTCTAAAACAGAAAATAAAACAGAAAATCTAAGGTTGAGTCTGCTGAGAGAAAGAAAAAGGGTTCCGGTCATGCTATCCATGTAATGAGTGAAGGTAAGATATAGCAAGTGCTAGGAATAAAAATTTCACTCAAGCAAGATAATAGAGGTTACTCGCATGCATCGAGTGTTCAAAAATCACATCTGCACTAGTTTTAACTTGATCCTAGCAAGCAGTAGCATTCAATCAGTGACATATATGGCTTTACCCAGTGAGACACTTAAGACTTATGGGGGTGTTATGGCTGAAAGATGAAAATGATGCACATGGAGGTACTAAATGAAAATAAAAAGGGTTGAGAACTTGTTCACTACTACCCTGACATAGTCCCCTCCCGTTCATGCATCCTTATTGCTCCTAGAGTGGCTGGCTAGACTACTAAGTATGTTCAGGAAAAATGTAGGGCTTGTAGTGTTGAAGTCTCAAGTTCTTCTAATTTTTTTTATTTTTACAGCACGGCTTTTCTCGTGTGCCCGCCTTTTAGCATTGAAAATCTTTTATGTGCATCAGCCATGAGCTACATGTCTCACTAAGCTCAACTCACAGCCACGTATCAATGTGCAACATACCAGCTATTCACAAGTAACGCCTAGTTCAACAGAGTAAAACACAGGCGACATGCATGCACTTCTCTGAAATCTCGCTACCCTCAAATAAGTCTTAAGCAGGTAAGAACTAAACCAAACACATATACACAAAACAGGGTAAAAGTCTCATCAACGTTTATAAGGGACGGTAGGACCTGCATTTGTTTGCAAATCAAGTAGAATTTCCAAGTACATCTTCAGAGTTCCAACCGTACCTCACAGCTCACGAACTTCCTTCAAACAGCAGCACTCTCCACTTTTCACAGATGCTTCCCCTGCCCCAGCAGATGTAGAAGCTGCCTGAGCATTGGGCAGGGGTTGCTCCACAACGTTTCCTTCACCTGTGCTCAATAAAAACACGATCTTGCCTTTGGCAAGTCGAATCATGCCAATATTCGTGAGGAAAGACAAGTCAATGGGGAGATTAGGGGGTCCAATGTGCAAATTGGCATTTTCTAAAGCATCAGGACCGAATTCTTTTAAAGCCAAATAAGAAATCCAGTTTCCAAACCGTAAAGTCAGCACACGGGTCCTATTTCCTACTTCCTTTTTCATCATATTGGCAAGTAAAGCACCAACATTCAATGGCCTTTTCATCATTAAACTCCACAAAATAAAAGTCTCATTTTTAAACAAGGAATTGAAGGCACGTTGATGCTGGAAAAAGGAAGCAGAAAGGAGCACATGAATAATTCTCCACACGGGATCAACTATAAGACTAGCCTTAGTCCCTTTTTGTTTAAAAATAACCTCACACTGCCTAGTCAATTGCTCATATACTTCTTGTTCATCAAAATATTCAACACCAGGAAAATCAAACATGTAAGTCTGAAAAGTAGTGGAGTTCACGTCGTCTTCAGAAACAAATCCTAAAGCTCTATTACAATCAGCTAAATAATAGGCAAACCATTTCCCAAATAGTCTAAATCGAAGAATGCCAGGAGCAAAAACAGTTTCAGGCACATCGTACACAAATGTCATGAAAAATTCGTAACACAGTTCAGCACAAGTAGGCAGCTTGTTCTGAAAAATGTGAAGGAATGGTGTACCAGCCAACCGTTCATTTACCTCCTGCTCAATACCGAGGTGCTGAAGTATTTCAGTGTCTAGATAGCGCACCGGTTCCGGCCCTGCTCCAAAAATTATATCCAACTTTTCCTTGTGGGCTCTGCTTATGAACCGTAGGTGCTCTGTAAAAATCTCTGTGTCCTCCTTGGTGAAAAATGCACGCCCTCCTCCAGTCATTCTTCTTGAGCAGTCCTCCAATTTTGACATGGTAATGTCCCTATCTGCAAAAATAGTGGAGCCAATAGGGGGTTCAGTCATTTTCTGTTTACCTTTCTCTACCTTGCGTTGCTTAGCTTTGCCACCCTTTTGTGTGTTGCCAGCCTCCCTCTCTTCGCGAGGCCGTTTCTTCTATTCCTTGGTGGTTCTCTATGAGTGTTCTCTTCGAACAATGGCGTCCTCCTTCCTCGCTGTCTCGGTAGGTGCGGGGGCTGGTTCGGGACTCTGTCTTGCTGGTGGCTTCTTGCTTGTTGCCGTGACCTTCTTTTCACTAGCAGATACTGCCTCTCTTGTTGGCTCAGAGGGTACCTAGGCAGGGGCAGGAGCCTTCTTTGGGGCCTTGTTCTTGGGCGCTGCTGCTACACTGTTCTTCTTGCTGGCAGCATTCTCTTCCTCCCACTGTTTGGCTGCCAAATCGTCTTCCTCTGCCCTTTGCTTGCGCGTTCTGTAGGTCCGATGAGTCACACACTGCTTGACTCTACTTCGCTTGCCCGTAACAGGTCTCGCCGTGGTATTCCCTGCGGGAGCAGTGCTCTTGCAGCATCCAGAGCGGAAGTGATAGCAGGGGCCGCACTCTCGAAAATACCCTTCTTCAGGGGTCTGAAAATTCTTGGTCCTCAAGGAAATCCGCATAAATAGAGTCCGGTGTAAGCGGGGGTCCAGGGGTGAAGGACGCCGGTGGTGGAGGAGTAGCAGAAATAGTAACCACCGGAGGTGGGGAAGGGGTGCGGTGGTGGGTGGTCGGGGCAGCAGTCGAGGGGCGAGGGGTAGCCAAAGTAAGGGAAAAATCAAGCGCACCCACCAGATTCAGAATCGGAGAAGCAGGCTGCAGTGAGGAACGCTGGTGCGGTGAGGGTGTAACAGCAGCAGGGGCTGGCTGAGATGCAGGAGTGGGTAAAGGAGCGCTGGAAGCGAGCAACTGGACTATGCGTAAACTCAGCAGCAACTGCAAAATGTCGGCTTCCACCTGCGCAGCGAGCAGCATTTCATCGGAAGAGGGCCTAGGGCTCGTGGCAGAGGACGCAGTGATAGATTGGAGGAAGAACTGAATAGTTTGTGGCATGGTAGAGGTTGGGTTGGTGGTTACGGAGGCTGCCAGAACAGATGGTTGGTCAAGGGTGGCCAGCGGCATGGCGGTTGAGTCGGAAGATGGGAGGTTTGCCATGGAAGAGTGGCAACAGAGAAAAGAGGCAAGGGTTGCGAAAGAGAGAAAGTGACTTTTTGGAAGAAGGGTTCCCACTCTTTTAAATTGAACCTACTGGGCCTGTGTAACTAAAAAAATAAAGAAAAGAATTGCAACTACACAGGAAATGGGCTATGGCATTAGAAACTAACAGTGGGGTAGAAAAACCAACAAGATAACAGATTGCAACCGCACGAGAAACATAATGCATAACTAAAAGTGCAAAAATAAAATAAAAATGCATAAAGGAAATAAAAGGGGAAAATACTGGTTACCTCCCAGCGAGGACCCTAAAATAAGTCTTAGGGTAAGACTTAAGTGCATAATCACTTAGAGGGGAATTTCAGTGAATGCCACCGCATCCATAGGGTGTCCCACTTCATAAATCATAAGCTCATGGAACACTTTCAATTTGTGACCGTTCATAGTGAATGAGCTATGCATGTCTCTATCAAACAACTCAATGGAACCGTTAGGATTCACATGTTTAATCATAAAAGGTCCTTCCCAACGAGATTTCAGTTTACCTGGGTGAAGTTTGAGTTTAGACTAAAATAATAATACCTTTTGTCCAGGTTCAAAGTGCTTTCGCAAGATCTGATAGTCATGGAACTACTTCGTGCGTTCCTTGAAGATTTTAGAATTCATGTAGGCCTCATGTCTTAGCTCATCAAGCTCTGAAAGTTGGAGCTTTCTCAAGTCACCACTGCCTTGAATCTCCAAGTTCACTCGCTAGATCGCCCATCTTGCCTTCTGCTCTAATTCAATGAGCAAATGGCAATGTTTACCATTTACAAGACGAAAAGGAGACATACGGATGGGGGTTTTGAAGGCTGTGCGAATTGCCCACAAGGTGTCACTCAACTTGGAGCTCCAGTCCTTGCGAGAAGAAGTCACAGTCTTTTCCAAAATTTGTTTGATCTCCCGATTAGAAACTTCTGCCTGCCCATTGGTAGGAGTTAGATGGCTTGTACCAGACTCCGTAGCTTTTCAGCAGTCTCTCCATAGCCTTGTTAAAGAAATGGCTTCCACGATCACTGATCAAGACTTTGGGTGTTCCAAACCTCACAAAGATATTATTCTTCAGAAAGCGTATCATTGAATTGACTTGGTGGGGATTGCCTCTATCCACTTTGAAACAAAGTCTACGGCCATCAAGATGTACTCATAGCCGTTCTCTAGCAGTTCTCGCAGCTCTTACAGTAAGACTTGGCATCTTTGAAAACTGTTGGCCAATAATAACCACAATCCAGCACCTTCTTGGTAGTACGGTTAGGACCATGGTGCCCTCCACAAGGAGATGCATGACAGAATGCCAACACTTGCTGAATATCATCTTCAGTCAAGCAGCGTCGCACAACAGCATCAGCACAATTTTTCCACAGATAGGGGTCATTCCATAAATAGTGCTTACTCTCACTCTTCAACTTCAGCTTCTCATAACTCTTTAAGTCCAAAGCCATCTCTCCAGTGCATAGATAATTGGCTATGTCAGCATACCATAGTTCACTAGTCTTATCTGCATCAGCCTTAATTGCACAGAGTTGTTCATCTGGAAATTCTTCAACAATTGGAACACCATCCATGGGTTGCTCTATTCTACTAAGATGATCTGCAACTTCATTGAGCTTCCCAGGCTTATCCCTGATTTCCACATTGAACTCTTGCATCAATAAGACCCACCTCATAAGCCTCGGCTTGGTCTCCTTCTTGGACATGAGGTGTTTGATGGCGGCATGGTTTGTATGCACAATCACTTTGTTACCCAAAAAATATCTTCTGAACTTTTCCAAGGCAAATACAATAGCTAGCATCTCCTTCTCGGTTGTAGTGTAATTTGCTTGAGCATTATCCAAGGTTCTGGAGGCATAACTGATGACAGTGTCTTCTCCATCCAGTTTCTGGCCCAACACAGCTCCTACTGCATAGTTGGATGCATCAGCCATCACATGGAATGGCTCACTCCAGTTGGGCGCTTGTATGATAGGAGCTGATGTCACGGTTGCCTTGAGAGTTTCAAAAGCATGCTTACATTCATCTGAAAAAATAAACTCAGCATCCTTCTACAAGAGATTGGTTAGTGGTCGAGCAATTTGAGAAAACCCTTTAACAAACCTCCTATAAAATCCGACATGGCCTAAAAATGCACAAGTACAATTCTTTGGCGTACCATGAAATGGCATTTTTCAGAGTTCAAAACTAAATCTTTCTCAACATAACGTTTCAAAACAAGTTCTAAATGATTCAAACAATCATCAAAACTAGTTCCATGCACAGTAAAGTCGTCCATGAATACTTCAATGAAATCATCAATATAATCCGAAAAAATGCTGGTGACACACCTTTGAAAAGTCGTTGGGGCGTTGCAGAGACCAAATGGCATCTTCTTGTACGCATAGGTGCCAAAGGGACAGGAAAAAGTCATCTTTTCTTGATCATCCGGTGCCATAGCAACTTGGTTATACCCTGAGTACCCATCAAGAAAGCAATAAAAACTTTTACCACTTAACTTGTCCAACATTTGGTCCACGAAGGGTAGAGGGTAGTGATCCTTCCTTGGGACTTCATTCAGCTTCATGTAGTCAATACATACCCTCCAGCCATTCTGAACTCGCGTCGCCACCTTCTTTCCATCAGCATCTTCGACAACTGTAATTCCTGTCTTTTTAGGGACTACGTAGATAGGACTTACCCACGTACTATCAGAAATCGAGTAAATCACTCCAGCTTTCAATAGCTTTTGGATTTCCTTCTTCACAACCTCCATGAGGGTCGGATTAAGCCTTCTCTGAGGTTGTCTAACCAGTTTTGCTCCGTCTTCAAGATAAATCCTATTCATTGTGACAGAAGAGCTAATTCCAGTTATATCATCCAGCGTCCTGCCAATAGCCTTGCTGTTAGCCTTGAGAACGTCCATCAACTTCGTCTCTTCTTCACAAGAAAGATCAGCACTAATAATCACCGGCTTTGAATTGTCACCAATAAATGCATACTTGAGATGTGAAGGCAAGGGTTTCAATTCTGGTTATGCAACACTAGTCACTTCTCCAAGCTTCACCAAGTCTTTATCTTCAATGAAACATTCCAGAATTACATGCTCAGCTTCCTCCTCTTCGAGCTCAACATCTTGTCTAAACAATTGAAGAATATCATGCTGCTCTTCATCAAAAACTTCCTCTACTAATTCATCAACGACATCAACTCCAGTCACAGGTGCAAAATCATCAGGGAATTTTTCAGCTTCATTGGTCTTAAAGATGAAGATATAATCAGCATAGCCAATAGTGATGACTCCTTTCCTACAATCAATTTGAGCATTTGCAGTAGCTAAGAAAGGGCGTCCCAGAATTAAAGTATTATCATTCACCCTAGCTGGAGGCATTTTAACAACAACAAAATCGCAAGGATAATAGGTGTTAGAAACTCTAACAAGAACATCTTCAGCAATACCCTCCGAAATGGCCACGAATCTGGTTGCAAGTTGTAATTTCATGTTGATTGGCCTGAGGGGTTCCAAATCAAGTGCCAAATAAACTTCATAAGGCATCATGTTGATTGAAGCGCCTTGATCTACCATTGCCCTGCTGATGAATTTAGTTCCTACCTGGATAGGAACAAAAAATGTTCTAGGGTCTGAACATTTTTCTGGCATCGGTTGGGTCAGGTATGTGGAGACTTGAGCACTGACTTTGATCACGTCCTCATCCTTGCTTTTCCTCTTCGAACTACACAAGTCCTTCAATACTGTCATCCCTTTCGGCACTTGCCTTAAATAATCTACAGCCTTCATGGTGATCATTGCAGAGTCTATATACATAAGAATGTGAAGATGGATACATAAGAATGTGAATCGATGCATTTATATTGAATATCAAAGAAGGGTAATTTTTATAGTGATAGATATTAGGTATTTACACAAAGCGACATGTATAGCTGCTCTATGCAAAGTTAATGTTCAAGCAAGGAATCCCATGAGTCTATATCATTTTTTCTAGCGCTTTGACTTCCAATTGCTAGGGATTGATCATTGTGTGTCCATGCATTTTGCCCAATGGCTCTTCGAATACATTAGAAGTTGAAGTTGCCATCTAGGTTTGCCGAGAAGTCCTAGTCCAAGAGAATCTTTCAAGTATTGAAGAACGCAAAGAGCAGCATTGAAGTGCAGCTTTGTTGGTGAATGAAAGTGTTGTGATAGTACTTATGTTGCATATGTAATATCCAGCCTCATGAGTGTCAAATAGATCAATTTCCCAAATAGTTGTTAGTAGATAGTTGCATCCTTCAGTTTTTGAGAATCTTGCTGATGTAATTGATGAGGTATGACTATGGCATGTATACCCACAAGCAATAGTGCCTGCTCATAATCGTTGGCATCAGGTTACTATCCATACCTTCATTTTGATATTAGTTCATTAGGCCATTACATTAATTGTCTAAAGAATTGACGAGCTGCTAATTTCCTACCTTGTTAGGCGCTACTGAGTGAGCATCAGGATATGTCGGATAATATTTTTTTAATCTCCATTATGATTCCAATGCCTTGTGGGGGTCACTAACTTGATATTTGAGTTGAATCTCACTAGTGGTGGTACTCGATCTTAAACAAAAGCTTGTAAGATTATCCTCCATTCTTTAGTTTATAGGCAAGAAGTTGGCAATTCCTTCACATTGCCACCTAATATAATAAATTGAAGGTTATCAGGACACTAACTTAGGCTTCATATGAGAGGGAGGTTGTCACATTTAAATATTGAGAACTATCGAGTCGCTACTCTCATTGTCATCTAGTGGGAGGTTGTTGGGTGGCCTCCTTCATTATCCCATGGAGAATCTCTGTGTAGAGGGTCATTATATATTAGTAACATATATGAAAATACATAGGGGCAAAATTATGTATTGGAGGGTTATTATGCAGAGCTTCATTATAGATGGGTATTGCTAGTGAAACTCATAGAAGTGAGATTGATTTGCTGATATTCATTATCTAAGAGGGTTACTATACAAAGTTGCATTAGATATAAATATTGCATGTGAAACCAAAAGGAGTCAGGTTGTTGTATAGAGCCCCATTATCTTATAGGGTTGTTATACCAAGTTCCATTGAAGAATAGTATTGTAGTTGAAACCCGTAAGATCATGAATACTGTACAAAGCCCAATTACCCAGAGGCACAATAGTGTTGTGCAAAGTCTTTTTCTATACCTTTCTCTAAAAAAAAAATTGAATAATTAATGAATTTTATGTATAAAATTATTAATATACTTTTTCTAAAAAAAACTCGATCCCTTTTATTTTGTTTTTCATGATCCCCCTACTTACCTTCATTTCATTTCCCCTCTTCCATGGTAATGCATTTCTTTTCCCGCATCCCCCACCTACCCTATTTCTTCCGTCCTCTTGGTCATGTTAATGTTGTCACTGTGTGTTTCAGGCAATACTCAAGTAAGTCAAAGCTCTGATGCATAGTTTACACTTAAGGGTTATTATGTTGTATGTTATCAATTTCTAAATCTCATCTTCCCACTTCATTTCCTCCATTATAGATCAATAGAGATGCTTAACTCAAGGATATTGAAGAATGTAATGAAAAAGTCAATGAAAACTAGAAGTCTAAGGAATAGAATGAACTCTTATAGTACCTGAAGCATATAGTAAAAGAGAATTAGAAAATCAAGAACAGTTTCAAGTGTGGGCATCACCAAGCAATAGTTAGCATTCTTGCAAGTTCACCCAATAACTGACACCCATGCCTAGAGGTGGGACTGGTTCGGACTTGTACGGGAATGAGTGCAACTTCCCGGTGTAAAAAATTAAGTAGCTCACAAGGCAGGTCAAATCCGTGCGGGTTAAGTCATTGACCCAACTCGTACTTGGAATGACCTAGTGGGCTGGAGCAATCCACGTCTGTATGTGTATTTGGAGCAATCAATCCAAAGAAGATGTAAGGATCAAATACTAAAAGAAATTAAAAAATAAAAAACAAAGCACACGAGCCAAAGCGGCGATAGAGATAAAATGCTAATAGAATTTTAAATAAAAAAAACAATGAATTACTTGCACTAGTTAAGAAATAAATTAACAAAATTTTTAACTATATTTCTATAAGGAAGTATGGAATGAATCATCAAAAATATGAAATTCTATCTGGTTGATAAATCACACTTTAAAGTTTTAAATGCAATTCTATTAGTTTCACATAAACGTTTAAATTCTGTTTTTTTTTGTACTAGAAATTTTCAGAAGGTTAACTAACTTTCATAAAAAAAAGTAAGTAAACTAAAAATGCTATTAAGTTCTAAAACACCTTCAACACATAAATTTAAAATGTAGCAAATGCAACTTGCATTAAAAAAAGTATCTTCTAACATAGGACTCATAAATGATCTCAAAATTCTAATTGCACTCAAATTATTTGAAGCATTATCTAAAGTAATTGAAAAAATGTGACCATGTATCATGTATTCACAGCAATTATAAAAAATAAACATGTCAATGTGCGCATGTTTGTGTGGAGGTTCGTAAGGTCGAAGCATTAAAATTTTCTTTTACATGGTCCATGTGTTATCTACCTATGAAGCAACAACAATAACATAATCATCTGCATTCATTCCATGCCATCTATCACAAGTTAAACAAATTTTATAATTTAAAGATTAGAAATAGAAATAGCCTTTATTGAGGAAATTGGAACAAAATGTGGTTGCAAATGAGAAGTAATAAATTTTGTAAAATACATATTTTCTACTTCACTAAAAGCCTTTTCATACGAAATTGAGTAAAATAATAATTTCTTTTAAGAAGATTTTACATTAAAAATAAATTTAGCACTAACATTACTACTGTTACGGGTGAAAATCAGTATACTGGACTGGGTCGATTTTCGGGTTATGGGTGGTATCGAAGGTATCGTTTCTTCCTCTAGTCTGTTCGGTTCGACCGGATAAAATGAAAATAGATGGGGATTTTTTACGTGGAAACCACCGTGAGGCGGAAAAACCACGGAGCTATCGGAGCTCGCTGGAGAAAGTTTTTACTAGACGGAGATGGTGGAGAAAAGTACAGGTTGGAAGGCTAGGGGTCGAAGCCGTTCTTCACAATGACTTCTTCTACTTATAGAAGAGCTCGATCCATCCGAGTCCTGACATCTGCAGATATCGGTTGCTTTCTGCGCTTGCTATGTGATCTGCTTTTTAGATATCGGCCGCCGATTCTGCCATAATTCGGCTGCTTTTCAGACTGTGCCATACGGCCATCGTTGTCAGATTTATGACATATATCGGTCTGTTGACTGACATTATCCTATCAAAGTCTCTTTTGGCAGCCTTTTAGAAGCCGATTACCCTCGGCCAATATATACCTCATCATTCAGCCCCTCTGATTTGCCAATATTGGCCTTTTTAGGGCAAACCGGGGAATTAGAATTACTACTACACCGATTTCTGGCATGCCGCTTTTCATGGGTGAGTCTCAGGCCAGTTCAGACCAATTTCTTCGCCACGCGTCACCTCTTGGGCGTGCCACGTTTTTTCCTGCTCATTCTTGGCATCCCAAACGACGCGCCGTTTCGTCTCCCAAATATCTCCCCTATTAATAGATGCTCTCCCCATCATTTTTTCCCCTTTGCCTTCTTGGCTTGCTCGCATGATTTCAGTGCTCCCCGAACTCCGTCGTGCTCATCCGCCGCATTCGCCGCTGCAAATCCCATCGGAGATCGAGGTCTTCAAAGGTACCAGTCTACCCTTCATCTTTTCCGTTTAGTTTTGGGGGCTCGGGTTCCCCCTTTTTTGGGTCTCTTTATCGTAGGGTTCTTTCCGCTCGTTCCTAGTTTTTCCGCTCCCTTATTCTCTCAACTACGATGGATAGAAAATCTAGTGAATTGAACATTCTCGCTATTCGGACCAAATATTCGATCCCCGATGAGTATGTCGCCAGTCAAGCTAGGGATAGTCAGATACCGTGGGGGATGGGGGAACGACCCCTACCCCGATTCAGCCTTCGGATCCCTATAGCTTACCTGGAGAGTGGTCTCCGCTTTCCTCTCCATCCCCTTATCGTCCAATTCTTGAACATGTTCTCCATTCCCCTTTTCTGCCTTTCCCCCAACTCAATATTCTGTTTCACCACCTTCCTCTTCTACTCGGCAGGTTTGGACCCAAATATGACTCTGGTGGATTTCTTCCAACTTTTCAAAATTGCCGTTCGTAAGGCCAAGCGCCCCATGCATAGTTTTTCTCATTTCCAATTTCTCCGATTTGAAGATCACCCCGATACCCACCATAAGTGGTGGTTTTCCTTCATTTGGGTCGCTCCCCAATCTGGGGCTAGGTGGAATTTTCCGATTAAGCCCCCCCACGCCTTTCAAAGTAAAGCTTTTCAGACACTTCCGTCCCTCTAACAAATCTCGTAGGGAGGTATATCGGAGACTGGGTGAGTGCTCTGTTAGATTCGAGTCTCGAGCCCTGATGCTTTCACAAGAATCCTTATCGGCATGCAGGATCCTTGGTCGTAATCGGTATGGGTAGTGGCCCAATTTTCTTATTCCTCCGGGTTCTGATTTGGAGTATCAGCTTCTTTTGCAATCTCCACGTAATATTCCTTCTGACTCGGCTGCCCTCCCCACCTCTAATCAGTTATACCCTCTTCCCTCTGATCCGGCTACCGAGTCCTCTACCTGGCCTTTAACCCAAAATAAATTAAAAAGGGTTCAGGTTTTTGCGCAAAGACCTTCTAAAAAGCAAAGAGGTAGCCAGGTTCCGCTCCCCTATCTTGTAATTTCTTTATCGTGTTTCACCATTTTTTCGGCTTTGATATGCAGTTGAAAAGATGGCTCGACAAAACGCTTTGGAGGATTCGATGATGATGCGCTTCTCTGTTGAGATGCGCCGAATGGAGGAATCGGATGCGGCTCCATCTGCGCAGGTTTGTCTGACTAACGGTGGCCCATTGCTAAGAGTCTCTGATTTTAACCTTTTAACTTTTCTCCTAGGCCGATTCACCCTCAGCTCACTCAAATGCTGCCGGTCACCTCCCGAAGGATCAAGTGGTTGAGGTTTCCGGGACATGGGAATCGACTCCTCCCCGTCGGGAAAAGGAAAAGAAAGGCTCCCCCTTCTCCGATACCCAATGAAGATCCCGTTCTCGGCACTGGACTTATTTTGGCTGGGGGGATTTCCACTCCTCCAATTCAGGTAAGGGAGGATCCCACTCTTCCCCCTCTTCGGTCCCCTTGGAGCTACGAAGAGCCTTAGAAGAGGCTACCCCAATCTTTCGGGAGTTCAGCCGGAAATTATACTTAAGGGGATTTGGCAGGTATTCTCTCTCTTTTTTGGAATCATGTATATCCGGTTCCTCACTTGCCGAATTTATCCTAGGCTTTGACCTTCGGATGGGGGATGGCCAAGGAAATGAGGTCCCATTCGGAGGAAGTCTCTCGGCTTCATGCTCAAATTGCGGCTCAGGATGCCAAGATAAAGTTAATGGGGGAGGAAGGGAGCGAATTGAGAAGTATGCTCAGGAAGCATACCCGCCGAGAAGAGGAGTTGCAGAACCTTGTTGGTGAAATGGGGAAGGCAATTGATGATGCCAACTCCGAGAAGGAGAGTTTCAAAGTGCAACTCGAGGAGGCGGAGGCAGAGTTGAAACAAGCGAAGGATCGCGTTTCGGCCCTGGAGGCGGAGCTGTTCAACCAGGAGGCATCTCGTGGGAGACTTTTGGAAGATTTCGTGAACTCGGCCTGCTTTTCCGAGTAATAAGATATTTACGTCGAGGATTTAATCGGCCTTCTCTTGTATTGGCAAAGGCGTCAGTTCAGCCGGGAGTTTGGGCTATCCATCACTGATCCACGTTTCGCAGGGATCGACCCACTAAGGAAGGATGAGAATATGTTGGACATCATCGCTGACGTATATCAAGCCCTAGAGTTCGGGTTTGAAGCTGATCGGAGGCTGATTGCGCTGATTCGGGCGAGGATAGGGCGAGAGAATGATGCCAAGCTGAGAGCAAGGATGGAGGGACATGTCGGTCCTTCCATGGGTCCGCCCGATAATCCCCTTCCTCCTCCTAAACTCTAATTTTTTCCGGACTGATATTTCTATCCCCGATTTGGGGTTTTTTGTATGTTAGAAATCCCGATGTGGGACTCGTTCCTTAGTTTACTCAACCTTCACATACTGCTTTTGTTTCCAACCCTTTGGTTGGGCTTTTTGATTTCTATTCGCCTTAGTCTTTCCTTTCTTTCCTTATGCGAGCTGAACTGCTGCTAGGGAAGTAGATCGAAACCCCTCACGGGTTGAGCGACCTCCCCAATCCGAATGGGCCCTCTTCTGGCCAAAACTCCATTTTTTTGAACCTGGGTGGATTCACTTTGGGTGCTCTTCCCGTCTCGAGATCTCGGCAATAAGGTGAGTACTTAAGGGCTTTTCGGGGCTTACGCGTGTGGTTTAAGGAAACCGATGCTCGAATTGTACCAGGGCTTACCCTTATCACTGGCGCCTGGGTTTAGGAGGCCACATATATATATCAGGGGAAACCTCGAGTTGATTTGCTGTATCTAGCAGGGGGTGCAGACTTAGGAGATCTGCCTAGGCTTATGATTTGCGAAACCCGTCAGGGGGCACAAGCTTCAGGAGTCTACCTGGGCTTACATGACTTGGCCAGGGCTTATGGTTTAGATTTTGAGGATCTGCCCGGTCTTACGCGACTTGGCCAGGGCTTATGGTCTTGTTCGCTCACCTCCACTTTGGAGGAATTTATGGCCACTTGAATGTTTTGACAAAGAAAATATCAAATCCTGGGTAAACCTATGATAGAGATTGATATTGAGCTAGTTAGGCGTAGAATTTCCTTAGGTGGGGCGCATTCCATGACCTTAAGAATTCCACGCCATCTAACCGTTCTAGTCGATAAGCTCCTTTTCCGATCACCCTTGAAATCCGATAAGGGCCCTCCCAGTTGCGGTCTAATTTCCCCACATGTCTCTGTGATTGAATGCTTCGGAGCACCAAATCTCCCTCGAAGAATTCCCTTGGGGATACCGACTTGTTGTAACTCTTCTCCGTTCTTCTCTGATAAGCCCCTAGTCGGCTATAGATGCTTTGTCGTTTTTCTTCCAACAGCTCCAACTCCAATTTTCGCAAATCAACATTTTCCTCTTCATTATAGTGCTCTACCTGGTTGCTCTTCAGGGTTAGTTCTATCGGGCATACGGCTTCTGAACCATAAACCAATAAGAAGGGAGATTCTTCCTTAGTAGTTCGGGGCATGGTACGATATGACCACAGCACTTCATCCAACCGGTCTGCCCATGACCCCCCGAAATTTTCAAGTTTGGTTTTCATTCCTTGTCTGAGCGTTCGATTTGTTACCTCCGTGAGTCCATTGCTCTGAGGATGATAGACCGAAGTGAAGTTATGCTTGACCGAATATTTATTTAGGAATGCATCCATTCTTCCACCAGCGAACTGGGTTCTATTATCGGTCACTAGTTCCAGAGGTTTCCCGAATCGGATGAAGACATTTTTCCATAGAAATTGCATAACTGCCTCTTTAGATATTTTTGCCACTACTTCAACCTCGACCCATTTGGAGAAATATTCGACTCCCATGATGACAAACCTCCTTTGGCCCGAGGTTTGGGAGAACAGCCCCATAATATCCACTCCCCAGCGATCAAAAGGGCACGAGAGTGGGAGAGGGGTCAGGTTGTTCATCGATTTCCTTGGTACATTTGCGTGATATTGGCATACTTTGCACTTCTTCACCATTTCGCTAATATCCCACTTCATAGTTGGCCAATAATACCCGCTTCGCAAAGCTTTACTACATAAGGATCGTATCCCGACGTAGTTGCCACATTCTCCTTCATGCAAATCGGCTATAAGCGCTTGAGAGTGCTCTTTCCCGATACACCTCAATAGGGGTCCATCAAGGGATCTTTGATAAAGAGTCCCGTTCACCAGTGTATATCTCTTTGCCCAAGTCTCCAACCGTCGGGCTTCCGATTTTTCGGGTGGTGTTTCTCCTCTTTGTAGGTACCAGATATAGGGCAATGTCCAATCCTCGAGAAGGTTCAATTGCGGAGAGATATTGTTCCCCGGTTGCTGAGTAATATGGTTTACTGCCTGCAAGGTTACTGAAGGTCCCACAACCGGATCGTCACACTCCCATCTTTTAATTCGGGGAATCCTGCGGCCAATCTAGTGAGGCTATCCGCGGACCTGTTTTCCTCACGAGCAACATGGGACAACGTGAACTCTTTGAAGGTCTTTGCCAATTCCTTCACCTTGACGCAGTACAAAGCCATGAGCAGGTCATGGGTTTCATATTCACCTGAAAACTGTCCTTGCACAAGTTGTGAATCGGTGTAAGCGTCGAGTTTCGCGACTCCAAGCTCCTTGGCAATTTTCATCCCTTAAATTAGGGCTTCATATTCGGCCACATTGTTGGAGGCGAGGAACAAGAATTTTCATCCATCCTAGGTTCGGATGTCTATTCCTCCTCCGGCTCCGTTGTATGTTGAGCCGTCAACATAGATGGCCCATCGGTCATTGGTTTCCACGAAACGGTCAATAGGCCTGGTCATTTCGACTACAAAATCGGCGAGAGGCTGGGCCTTGATTGATGTTCTCGATTTAAACTCAATATCCATAGTACTCAGTTCAACTGCCCATTTGGCGACCCTTCCGGAAATCTCAGGTCGAGACAGAATGTTCTTTAGAGACTGATTAGTGAACACCACAATGTGCCGATCCTGGAAATATGATCACACCTTGGTGGCTGCCATTTTCAGAGCCAGAATGAACTTCTCTGTTACTGTGTATCGAGTTTTGGTCGACAGTAAGGCTTTGCTCACATAATACACCGGCAAGTGTTTATCCCCGAGATGGTTGATATTGATAGATAAAGTCCTAGGGGCTCCCCTTCCATCGGGGCCACTAGAAGCGGGGGCGATGAGAGATATTTTTTGAGCTTCTCAAAGGCTATCTGACAGTCTTCGTTCCATTCTAAAGCATTTCCCTTTCGCAAGGCCTTGAAGAAAGATGCCGACTTGTCAGCCGACCGAGATATGAAGCGGCCGAGGGTGGCCAGTTTACCCGTGAGACTCTGGTACTCCTTAACTGTCCTTGGGGTTGCATTTCGCATATTGCCTTAATCTTCTCGGGGTCAACTTCGATTTCTCTCTCCGAAGCAACATTTCAACGGGTTGAGCTTTAACTTGTACGACCGACATAGAGAGAAACAAGAGTCCAAATATGCTAAATGGTCTTCTTCATTCATAGATTTCACGATCATATCGTCCACATACACCTCCATCGAGGTACTGATTTCATAAGAGAATATCTTATTCACCAACCTCTGATAAGTTGCCCCAGCATTCTTCAAACCGAAGGGCATCGCCACGTAGCAGTAAACTCCATCCTTGGCGTAGAAGGTGGTTTTTGGTTGGTTCTTCTCGGCAACGAAGATTTGATGATACCCCGAATAGGCATCCATGGTGCTCAAGAATCGGGATCCGGCAATAGCGTCCACTAGTTTATCAATCTTTGGCAAGGGGTAAGGATCCCTTTTACAGCAGGCGTTGAGGTCGATGAAGTCGACGCACATTCTCCTTTTTCCCCCGGGCTTCGGGATGACGACTGGGTTGGCTACCCACTCAGAGTACTAGATCTCCTTCACGTAACCAGCTTCCAGAAGCTCCCTTGTTTTTTCTTTGATAATTCGGCACTTTTCCTCGGAGAAATGCCATTGCTTTTGCTGAATCGGTTTTGCCCCCGAGTAGGTATCAATGTGATGCTCAGCGACGGATCGATCAATGCCTACAAAATCTGCAGCAGTCCAGGCAAAAATATCGGCGTTCTTCATCAAAAGTTCAGCTAACCTCTTCTAGGATCCGGTGTCTAGATTGACGCCAATGCGGGGTGCCTTCTGCGCATCTCCTGATACTAGTTGCACCGGCTTGTACCCCATCGGTTCCATTGCTTGTCTGGGAAGTTCCCAAGGTTCCTGTTCCACCATCATCACTCTCGGCTTTTTCGCGTAGGGGTCCCGGCAAGAAGATACATAATAGGACCGGGTGGCTGGTTGGTCGATATCCATCGTGCAGATGCCCCTCGATGTTGGAAATTTAATTTTCAGATGCACAGTGGAGGGTAACATACCGAATTGGTTGATGCCGGGTCGCCTGAGGATGATGTTGTATGAGACCTCCGAATCCAAGATCAAGAATTCCAACCTCTCGGTTCGGCTCTGCCCTACCGCTCCGAATGTTACGGGTAGGGTTATTTTCCCAATAGTTTGCACGGCCCGCTAATCGAATGCGTATAACTCCATGCGCACGGGACGAATATTTTCCCAATATTTTCCCAATAGTTAGATAGACTCTGCTCCAGCTTCGACGTTCCTAGGTCCCGCTTCATTATCTCCACCCTCTCCTTCAAATCCAGCTGGACATCTTGCGCCAGGCGTTTAAATCGGTCGATTAATCTTCTCAAGCTCTCTTTTCGGTGGTCATACCGAATAGAGTACAATGCCGCCTTTGAAGGTGGAGCTTCGATGTTGACAGCATATCGGGTAGCAACACCAACTCCTGATAGGATGCCACACTGCATGGTTCTAATTGTTTAATCCAAGTCTTTGCTCCCTTTTGGAGCGAGCAAGCGAACAGCTTACATTTCATGGCTTCCGAATGTCGAACCGTGGACATCCTCATATCGAAGTCGGTTACATGAGATATGGGGTCCCCTTTTCCGTCATACGTGGGTAATCCGTCCGGGACTCTGAATCCCCTCTCGAGCTCTTCCCTGATTAATTCGTCCGAGAAAGGGTCAAACTACAGCGCTGTGGTTCCAACTGCTCCTTCAACTCCGCTCTTCAGGCTCAGATCAATATCGGCCAGAACATCACCTCTCCCAATGCATATGTTCTGATCGAAAACGTCCCTGAAGCCCCTATTCTCTCTTCTCCCTGACAACATCCGTTTGCCGATAAGTCTTCTCCTCTCGCGGATCTGGTCTAGCTCTCTCTTTAGCTCTTCTTCCCTTTTTCCAAGATTTCGCCAGTCATGTTTTCCCTATCTATTCCTGGCTCATAGATGACTTGGTTGCGCCTCTTTGTTCACAGCATCTCCTCCTCGGTTTCGGATTCAGTCTTCGTGTCCGAGGGGTATTCTGGAATCAGGGGTTGTTTTTCTACTCGTGGTGCGGTTTTGGGTATCCCTTCCTGAGCATTGGAATTCAACCCCGAAGGTGTCCTAAAGTCGAAGAGAATTTCCGTTAGGAGGGCCTTCAGTTGTTCCCTGTTGGTAATCATAAGACTGTGGTCTTGTACGCCTACACTTCCATCGGGGACTGTGTTGATGGCGGTGCTATTTTCCGCCATGATCGATGTCTAGTGAGCGGCTCCTATTGGTTTCTCAAGTGGGGCGATAGATCTGCCCCACGGTGGGCGTCAAAAATGTTACAGGTGAAAATCGGTATACTGGACTGGGTCGATTTTCGGGTTATGGGTGGTATCGAAGGTATCGTTTCTTCCTGTAGTCTGTTCGGTTTGACCGGATGAAATGAAAATAGACGGGGATTTTTTACGTGGAAACCACCATGAGACGGAAAAACTACATAGCTGTCGGAGCTCACCGAAGAAAGTTTTTACTAGACGGAGGTGATGGAGAAAAGTATAGGTTGGGAGGCTAGGGGTTGAACCCGTTCTTCACAATGACTTCTACTTATAGAAGAGCTCGATCCATCCAAGTCCTGACATCTGCAGATATCGGTTGCTTTCTGCGCCTGCTATGTGATCTTGCTTTTCAGATATCGGTCGCCTGTTCTGCCATAATTCGGCCACTTTTTCAGACTGTGCCATACGGCCATCGTTGTCATATTTCTGACACATATCGGTCTGTCAACTGGCATTATCCTATCAGAGTCTCTTTTGGCAGCCTTTTAGAAGCCGATTACCCTCGGCCAATATATACCCCATCAACTACCAACAACATTCAATTTAGATTGTTTACAAAAAAAAATTTATTAGGATGCTTAGTTTTTATGTGTCTTAAAAATTTGATGGTTGAATTATATTTATCATGTTTATATTCCATAGCACAATATTTACACCTCACTTTATCCAATTTTTTTTGAAAAACAAAATGATCATGCCAATCTAGAGATTTAGAAGACTTGCGTTTCTTTGGGTTCAACGTAGATCCATGAACTTCTGTTTGACACTTATCTTACAATTCTACATCAAAAATTGGATTTTTAGTTGCTTCACATGAAAAAGAAGGGTTTGAAGACTCTTTCATTTTGAAAGAAAACTTGAACACTTAACAAAATAAAAGCAGCACATAGAAGAACAACAAAATATTCTAAGAAACTAAAAAAAGCAGCGACAACACTACTTTATAACTTAGAACAACAAAAAAGAGAGAATGGATTGATAGTATGGCAGGAATGGAATCGGCAAGCAAAGTGTTGCTGCACTCAACACCAATGAAAACAACGATAGCCCAACTCGTCTCATATGATGACAAGATTGGAATCAAGCATGTAAAGAATAAGACTTTGGGAGCACTATAAGAGTAGATAGCATAGAAGGTAAAATTAGGTTTCATATAAATATGTATATTTATATTTTATCTATATAGTTTATATTTTTTTAAAAAAAATTAAATAGGTGGATATGGGTTGATGGGTCAAACCCATACCCATCCACCTCTACTAGTATCATACCTGTTTAGTGACAGGTATGAGCCATGGACTAAAACATGATACAAGTCAACACGCAGGTCAGATAGGTGGACCCAGACTCATAACTTGCTCTACCCATGCCCATATGCACATATCAAATAAGGTGGATAAATAGAAAAAAATTATTAACTTCTTGTGTATTTTTTATCTTTGTCAAACATCGATTCAATGAGATAACTAACATCGTAGATGTTGATGAGAAAGTTTGGAAGTAGATTGAAAATATATCATTTTTTAGAAGCATAATACAATTATCACTAGATGATTCAAATAGAATAAAATGTGATGCTTTTATGGATCAAGCACAATAGAATCTTTTCGGTCCGAAAAATACTTTAAATACTAGACTAATACCAATGAAATTTACCTCAAGAAGGGTTCATACATCCAATAAGCCCAACACCTTGTGTGTAACACAGCAAGTAGCGTTGTGTGTGATCAAATGAGCTCAGCTCGCACCCATTGATGAACAAGGTGTGCGTCGAATAAGCCCTACTTTATAATAAAAGAGAACCGAGTGTAATTTAAGTATGCCCCAGTTTGTGTTTAGAATGTTGGCATCCACTTTGTCCAATTAACTATAAATTGATAATATAAAATCTATACGATTTCAATAGTATAAGACAGATAACACTATAATTTAAAAATATAATATAAAAGAATTGAATTTTTTTCTTTATAAATATCCTTATTAGAAAATAATTCATGTCGATCCGCAAATTCAAGGGTCTAATTGAACTATTAGTGTTCGGTCAAAAGTGAATGAAAATAAAAAAAATGTCTCAGGAGGGGTAAGAAAGTAATTCGGTGTTCAAAAGAATTGTGCACAGTGAGTCCGTACTGAAAGATGAGAATTGTTGCGTTGCCGATTGACGGGCCCTCCACGCTTCCGGTTGGGCCCACGCAATAAAAGCCCACGTTCTTGCCAAAACCTATCTTCAGACAACCCGGGGCCCGTGGCTCCTTCTCACGTGCCGTGCTGTGCCGTGCCTCAATTATTCCGTCTATTCGAACTCGGAAGGGACTGGGAGTGAAACGGCGGGCATGGTCGTCGTTTTAACCCGCATCCCATCCGACGGCTGAAAACATCGCATCTGAGCCGTCAATTCTCGTGGTCCACGATCAATGAATACCGGCAGTTGGCGTGGTGCCCACCGGTGTTCCCCTCCACAGCGAATCCTGACTAAAGCTTGCCCTTTCTTTCCCCGACCGCGATACGTGTCCGTCCAAAAGCCGTGTCCCCACTTCTGACTCTCCATCCCCTGGACACGCTCTCACAGTCGCTAGCACGCCAGCGAGCGTGGGGCGCTTAACGCCGTCACCTAACTCCGTTAGGTCCTTTATAAATGCACCTCTCCTCTGTCTCCGCCAGGCTCCATCGTCCCCGTTTGGATTTTCGTCTTTCACTGAAATCAAAATGGATCTGAATCTTGATGCGACTGAGCTGCGATTGGGTTTGCCTGGAGCCGATGAGACGCGTTCTTCCTCTTCGTGTGTGAGTAGCAAGAGGTCCTCTGCTGAGATCGGGAAAAGAGGGGATTCTCCTGTTCCGAAGTAAGTGATTGTGAAAACTCATCGCCGAATTTCTGTTCTTGAACTCCGTGTAACATATTCGATGAAATTCCAGGCAGCAAGTGGTTGGATGGCCGCCGGTGAGATCTTACCGTAAAAACTTGATTCAGAGGAACGGCGAATCGGAGAGCAATGTTTCAGGGATGTTCGTGAAAGTGAGCATGGATGGAGCTCCATATCTCCGGAAAATTGACCTCAAATTCTACAACAACTACGCGGATCTACTCAAAGCCTTAGAGAACATGTTCAAATGCAATCTCGGTAAGCTTTTTCTTCACAGAAAGAAACAGCAAATTAGGAGATTGATGGATTATAAAGAAACGTCCTTCTTTGTTGATTCAGGCGCCTATTCAGAAAGAGAAGGATACACGTCTGAATACGCACCAACATACGAAGACAAAGATGGGGATTGGATGCTTGTGGGTGACGTCCCGTGGGAGATGTTTTTGACTTGCTGCAAGAGGATGAGAATCATGAAGGGCTCTGAAGCTAAAGGTCTGGGCTGCTTGCAGATCCAGCAACTGTTCAAAAAGTAAAATGATAAAACAAAACAGACAAAGCAAAGGGCCTCGATGGATCATCGGTCGTCTTCCATTCTCGTGATCCGGTAAGCTTGAATGCGAGAATCGAAGACGATGAGCGGAGGAGGAAACCGCTGGCTCTGTTTTTGGGGAGGCAGGAGGCATTGTTGTTGCTCATGGCTTTTGTTTTTTAGCATAAGCATTCCATTCCATGCGTCTGTGTAAATCATCTTTTCGTTTTCGCATTCAAGTGCTGGTTCTCTTAAACACGGACGCTGAAACTCAACTCGGATTCATTTATCATATCCGCCATTGTTGCTTTCCATTCTCGATTCAGTCGATTTGCAGAATATGTTCTAGAACATTTTACAACGGAAATTCCAGAATAGTAATACTCAAAAAGAAAATAAAATAAACTCTTTATTGTAGTAAAACGGTAATGATCATTGCAATAGAAATTTGCATTCTATAAATAAAAATGTAGACCTTGTCTTAGCGGGTAACCAATATTACTACTACCCACTTCCTTGTAGGTACCGTTGAAGCAAGTCTTGAAGCCATCAATGAAATTATGCTGAAATAAACTATCAACAAGAGTGTAGTAGTGGAAGTTATATAAAGTAGTTATGAAGGAAAAATTATCAAATATTTTTCATTTAGGAAGTTTAAAGTTTTAATAAATTTAGTTAGATATAGTAATATTAATGAAGCTTTTTTTGTAATATGAAATTTTGAATTAATAACACACTCTTTCCTTGAATTATATTTTAAACAAATACTCTTTTTATTTATGTTTTTCTTGTTTTTATTAGTGAAAATCCATTTTTTATTACAACAAATTGGTATCATTATCATTTGATTCGAGAATACACACATGTGACCATATATGTTCCAATCCTAATCAAGAATAATTATGAGAAATGGTACATTGGAATATGAGCTCATCTTGATGCCTTTGAATGCGGGGGTGTCATCACTAATAAAGTTGTGATAACGTATGCCATAGCACAAAGAATTTACAAAAAGGCATTGTCTCTTCTTTATCAAGCATAAATTCTTTGAGACAACTGGAACATGGAACAACACCAACTTGTAGCATATGTTGAAGTTTTTTTTTCCAAGGGGTTGATCAAGAAAAGAAGAGAAACTAAAGATGCTTCTAGGCGAATCAGAAGCCTTGAAGCGAAAGAGAGTCAATTGTACAATTACTTTTTAAAGTCTAGGTTACCACCAATCAAATGAGTACACTTGTGATATATTCAAAATAGGGAGGATTATTGAGAAGATTCCAAGATCTTTGGAGCTTAAGTTTGATCATATAATTGAAGCTATTAAGGAAATTGATGTAGTTTAGTTCTGTTAAGAAGCTATTTAAAAAATCAATCAAGATAGATTCAATAAAGGTTCAATAACCTCCAAAAGGTAGAATTTCCAAAAAATGTCAATCAAAGACACAACCAACAACACAACGAAGTCCACTAAAACTTGAAACCAAACAAATAGCTGAAATAAAAATAGATAATTTTCACAAGAGTGTTTAGCACTCCTAAAATCATCCTTGCAATCGAGAAAGTTAAGAGTAGTACTCCTACTTGAGCCTTGGTCACCCAATCAACACAGAATGCCCAAAAACTGAAAAACGGTTGCCCTCCTTCCTTCCTCTAGTGCTCCCTTCTCAACCTTTGGCTCTAGTGGACTGGTAAGGAGGTCCCATCTTTCGTGGGCCAATCCAAGAGATTTTGGTCTAGGTCAGCATCCAGAACCAATGAAGCAAATGAAATGAGTATAGAAGTGACAGCACACAAATTTTTATGTTTTTAGGATATGAAAATAATGAGTTTTTAATTATGTTTAATTGTTTATTTTATAATTTTAAGTGTTTTCATGTGATTTAGGAAAATGTTATTTTTAGTGTGTTAGTGGGCTAAATCAAAGGATTTAGCCCACCCATATTCTAACTCAATTTTGAGCCCAACAACTACCAAAAAATCATAGCAGAAACAAGGATTGTGTGCAAGTCACCGTGTAGCAAGGAGCAATGAGTACACTGTCGCGGTGGCAGTTTGCAAGTCAAGGTCAAGAGCAACAGAACTGTCAAAAAATGTACTTGTCTTCGGCAGTGGAAGGCGAGAGAAAGGAAGAGGAGATAGAATCGTAAAGAGACAAGAAGTTTTCAGAACACACACAAGGGGTTTTCCCTCCAACATCCAACAATGTCTTGAACAACTCCTACACCAACAACAACACCTCCAATACGAAGAACACCGACTAGAAGAGGAGAAGAAGAACTTCATTCTCAAGAACAACATCAAAACCAGTTCAACGCTATTGTTCCAACCGGGGAACAGTAGATGATATAAACGAGAACCCTTACTGCTTTACTTTTGTTTATTGATGTTTTAAGTTTATGCACTCAACTCTTTCGTGATGTTCTTGATATTGTCTTTACATTATGTTAATATTATCATGTTTTACCTTCAAAGTATGGGTAGTTAGAACTCTAGGGATGTCTTAAGGTAAAGCATGGTGGTGTGGGTCTATGATTCTTAATAAAATTCATCATTGTTTATCAACTCTTATTTCTATCAATCCATGGGTAGACCTAAGAAGGGAAACAAGTAGCTTCACAACTAATATGCTTGATTTAGAGGTAGACTAACAAATCAAGACGGGAATAGTAGGTGTTAATCCGAGGTAGAACCAGTAGAATTGGGTAGACCTAGTTCTATACACTTTACATGCGGGTAGACCTAATTGTAAGGTTGGTGATGATATTGGAAACTAACTTATCCAAAAATATGATGAATGACGTGGGTAGACTTAGGTTATTTGAATTTGTGAGTGTAGGAATATGGTAATTTAAATTAGACATTTTAGCATCACACCATATGTAGATCCTTAGGACATTTTCGTATTATTCTAAGTTAAAACCAGTACTTGTTACCTTTTGCATTGAAACCTGATTCCGTTTACTGAACTTACTTGCCACTGTTAGTCCAAGCTCAGACTAAGATCTACTGTTATTCCGAATTATGCATTTACAAAAACAATTAGTAAGTATAAGCTCTTCGTGATCGACCCCGACATTCACTATACAAGTTTTCTAAATTTGTGTTTTGTATATATTAGGGACTATAAATTTATTTGATACAGAAATTTGTTTTTATTGCAATGACATTGCTAAAATTTCCGTGTATCAAGAAGAATTGTGTGGTTCCTTAAAAGTGTATAGAGAACATATGAAAAAAAAAGAGAAGAACCATCATAACTTATGCTTCAAGCAAAAGCAAGCATATAAGACAAGGATAAAAATAAGATAGAGATAGAGGAGGTTTTTGTGGTTATGGTAAGGTAGAAAAAATTTACATTACTCATCATAGACATGTTGTTATGATAAAACCTCCAATTCATAACAATGGAGAGGAAGAAAAGATCAAATTATTGAAATTCTGGTGATATCAAGGAGATAAGTCGCAAGTGAAGCTTTATTCTTGCCATAAGTTGGGACACTATTACTGAGAATAGAGGAATAAAAGGATAGTTCCACATCTCAAACTCTCATTGATGAAGAAAAGGAAAATGAAGAATTGGAATCTACCATTTTGCTACTTGCATGAAATGATGATAATATTAATTTCAAGTATATTGACTCTAACACAAATAATCATATGAATACAAATATTATAATGGATGAATATTATTTGGAGATTTTTCAAAAGTAATGATTGATGACGTGGGATTTCTTAGAATCAAGTAGCCACACCTTCTTCAAAATGTTTTATACGTTCCAAGTCTAGAATCAAATATTTTAAGTTTGGGGTAGCTCATGTATTAATGAGTTTTAGTAGTATGTTTATTTTGAATATAGAAAAAGATGAACCACTAAATATGAAAATAATTTACTCCAATCTTTCATAGTTATTGCATGCTCAACATACATATAAAAATTGATTAATAGTCTACTAAGTATTTTGCAACCATTTCAATTATGTGGAGGGCGTTTATTGGTGCAAATGGAAAAGGAAAAATGTACCAAAAGTATCCTCTTTTAAAGATATATATCTTCTACAAGTTGTTCTGTGTTTGGTGGTTGTTTATTCCTTCTTAAAAGAGAACAATCAATTTTTCTTATTAGTAGAAGACGATTATTCTTGTAGGTTTTACATTTTTTAACAAAGAAATATGAAGTGTTTGATACGTTTAAAAGATTTCAGGTTGTGGTTAAGAACTAGAATGAGATGAAAATTAAATTTTTACACTCTAACAAAGAAGGCGCGAATTCACTCCTAATGATTTCATGAAATTTTGTTGAAAGATTGGTGTGAAAGGGTATCTCACAGTTACTTGTAGTTCTCAGTAACATAGTGTGGTAGAAAGAAGGAATCAAATGGTTCTCAATACGATTCATTATATGTTCATAATAGAGAATATGCTTTATACAATTTTAGATAGAACAACTATATGTACAATATATATGTTAAATAAATTGTACAAAAAAGTCTAGATGGTCGAATTTGAGAAGAGACCTAGAGTGGATTCAAATCTCATATTTCTCAATTGAGAGCTTTTCGATGCATAGCATATATTTTCATACTTCTAGCCAAATTAAGGGAAAATTGAATGTTTAGTCTAAGAATCTAGTTGGTTCTCGAGTGTGATGTCTCTTTAAAAGATTATAAAATCATTAATCTAATAAAAGTTAAAGTGGTAATTATTAGGATACTGTATAAAAGAATAACTTTTTGAAAGCTAATGAACACATTAATCTTATCAATTTGTTCAAAATACTCAACTATTTCATTCAAAAAAAAAGTTTTTGTGTACAAGTAGTGTATATGGCTTGAAAGCCCTTAAACCATTTTCGTGTACAAGTAGTATATAAAAGTTTCATGTAAAATATTTTAAAGTTATAAAATGGATTTTACATGAGCTATAAAGAGTCTAAGTTTCTTCCTTTGAGTCATCTTTAATTGTAATTTAATTGCTATTAAAACATTTTTAATTGCCTTTCATTTGGTTGAAGTATAAACCTTTTCTAAAGCATCATGTAGAGATACATATAATTCTTGATTAATGTTTTTCATCGTTGTCCTCCACCTCGTTTCCAAAATCAAGAAGGAACAACTGTTTATACTTATGCATGAGAATAAACTTTTCATCAGAATGATAGCAAAGGTTTTTATCTTTTCTCTCTTCAAAGTCCATGAAAAATAAATGACATAGTGAAGTTGTACTTTTGTTGTTAGAAGGTACCTTATTTTTTGGTCATTTGTGTATTGTGTATAGTTTTATTGCTTTGAAAGTAGTGAGAAAGATAGTCTGTCTAGCCATAATAGAATATTAATGCATGACTCATAGCATTTATTGTATCAATCGAGTTTTGAAGCTTGATTAAAGTTGAATGTGTGCAAGTAACACTTCGAGGTAAATAGGTTTTCAATTTGAGGAAGATCATCAATACCACGGTACATTTCCTCAAACTATCAGTCATATTCCTTCAAGTTTTGCCTCATTTTGAGTTGTGTGAGATGTCCCAAGATTGACTCACTTGAGCGAGGATAAATTGTTTGTGGCACTATTAATTGAATCTAGATCAAATTATATTCGATCTATCCTTAAATTTCATGAACCAATTGGGTAACTACTACTTACAACTTATCCTCTTTAGGAGTTTGGTGATAACATATAATGGCATATGTCAACTATCCCAACATATCATAAACCTTTGTATTTGGGAATTTCTACCTTCATCAGTTTAACAACATTCTTCCAATCATTAGAAAAGTTAGAGTCAATAGAGGTGCTCTTAGATCTTCCATGTGAAGAGAACATCCTCAAAAGCTTCAAAACGTTTCTCTACTTTATTGAACTTCTGTATCATTTGTAGATAGATTTACTTTAAAAAACTTCCATCATTTCTCCCATTCCATAGGTCAAGAGTGGTGGCTCTAATATCAAGTTGTTCTAGTCTTGTTCTATATCTAATACAAAGACATGTGTTTTTTAGCAAAAGAAATTTTTTTCTTTGATCTAGAAAAGAACTTAATAAAAAATCAGATTAAGATGTTCTATCAGTTCTATATATGACTTTTCTAAAAGAGCAATCCTTATAAAAGTTTTACCTCAAAAAAAGAAATACTAAGATATATCTTAGTTGAAACCTAGTTCAGCTAAGATTGATATACATACAATATTGAATGTATTTGTGTTCTTTTTCTTAGGCTAGAGAAGATGCTTGAAACTTGAGAATATTGATTCAAATGTAATGAAGTCTTACAAGGAACCATTCTTACAAGATATTTAAACCAATACACTAGTTTCTAGTTGACCATTAGGCTGGTTTGGGCATTATGCTGAACCCTAGTATTGACCCAGCACATGATTTCTTCAAGGTCGCATTCACTGCATTTCTAGTAGCGATTCGTGTGCACCAGCAAAATGGAAAACCCTCGTCTTCAATCAGCGATGTAGCATAATCCAACACCTTCCCTTGCTGCAAAGAGTTTGTTCTTTCTATAAGGCATTCTCTCAGTCGACTTTCTCTCTCAGATAGGTAAACTGCCTTGGAGGTAAGAATTTTATCAGAAGGTATGCTACCTATTGATTTATGTGGATATATTTGACCTCAACTTCTCCATTAGAGACAAATTCTCTAAGTGTATGATAGAGAACTCTAATGTGCTTGCTTCTCCCAAATTGTATTGGGTTTTCTCCTAGGGCAATCACGTGAGTCACCACTCATGCATGCTCGAGCAGGGCATGGGGGACTTGTTGCTTTATTTATCATTACATCAAGGTCTTCCAGTATTTTTCGTAGCCATATTGCATGTTTTGGAGCTTCAACTCCAGCAACATATTCTACTTATATGCATGAGAGTGCTATGATATCCTAATTTTTTTGAAGTCTAGCTGAAAGCTTCAGAACCGAACATGAATTGGTAACTGCTTGTGCTTTTTTAGCTCTCAATACTACCTGCATAATCTGAGTGAGTGAAACCCATTAGTTTCATACATGTTCTTTTCTTATAGGGAATTCCATAGTACTTCATTGAATTTAGGTACTTGATGACTTGCTTTGCTGGATCCATGTGAGTCTTATGCGGATTTGTCAAATACCTAGACAAGAAACTCATAGAGAAACATATATCAGGTCATATAGCAGATAAGTATATGAGTGAGTCAAACATACTACTGAATATTTTTTTCATCCATAAGGTCTTCTTCAAATGTTGGATCTCATTTAGTCACAGGTACACTTGTAGGCTTGCATTGTTCAAGTTGTATTTTTCAATGATATCCAATATATATTTCCTTTGGCTCAGGTAGATGTATTCGGATGAGTGTTTGATCTCTAATCCATGAAAATAACACATCCTATCCAAATCAATCATTTCGAATATGATCATTAGTTCCTTCTTTTCTTGGTATAGCAGGTTCTTGTGCTATCCAGTGAGGAGTATGTCATCCACATAGAGTGACACAATGAGGTATGCGTCTCTCTGCTTCAATGTATATAAATTTGTGTCATTCTTACTTTGTTGAAAATCCTTGGATTGGAAGTGTAAATCAATTCTAGTATATGAAGCACGTGGTGTTTACTTGAGGCCATACAAGGCTTTGTGGAGTAAGTATACATTGTTTTTCTCCCATTGTTTAACAAAGCTTGGAAGTTTGTGAACATAGACTTCTTTCTATAGTTTGCCGTTTAGAAAGGCACTTTTGACATCGAGATGGAAAATGTCCCAATGATTGCAAATAGCTAAGGCAATTAATAGTTTGATGGTATCCAAGCGTGCAATTGGTGAAAAAATTGCACTAAAATCAATACTGGGTACTTGTGCATACCCTTGAGCAACTAATCAAGTTTTTAGCTTGTTGATAGTACCATCCGAATTTAATTTGGTGCGGAAGAGCCATTTGACACCAATCGTCCCGGTTTCATGAATAAGGTACCAATTGCCATGTTTCATTCTTTTCAATAGATAGGAGTTCTGATTCCATTGTGGCTTTCTAGTTAGGGTCTTGATAGGCGATGTCCCAGAGTATTGATTCTTAAGCAGAAAGGTATTGGGCATAGATTTCATGTATATTGCGATAGCCTTGTACAGGTGCTTCCCCTCCATCAGAAATAATTTCAGATTCCAACTCTATTTCATTGTTCTGTGTGATTGATTGGTCATCATTAGGTGTTGCAGAGTTCACACCAGATTGCTGCTCCGCATTCAACAAGTGGTCATCGAGGAAAGGGTTCTTTGAAGAGGTCACTCCATACATCTGAGGCAGGTATGTCTTCAAGTGTTCAATCCCACCATTTTTGTTCATCCACAAGTACATCTCTACTCAGAACTTGTTTATGTGTTTCCACATTTAACACTCTGTAGGCCTTTAAGACATCCCTATAGCCCAAAAAGATCCCTTTGTCGGTCAATTTGTCCAATTTTCTTTGCCTCTTTTCCTTTGGAATGTGTACATAGTAAAGGCTCCCAAATACTCACATGTGCTAGATGGAGAGGCGTGCGATGCTTCATAAGGGGTTGCAGTTGGCAACAAGGATGTGGCACATCGATTCAGAAGCTAGTTTGAGGTACTTATAGTTTTACCCCAGAAGTAGTTTGGTAGATGTTTCTGAAAGAGTAGACACCTGCTCATGTTCATAGCTATTCGATTTTTCCTTTTTGAGGTGTCATTCTACTAAGGTGTGTATGGTATTATGAGTTAATGCTTGATATCTTTAGAGTTGTAGATTGAGATCAGTTCAATTGATGAGTATTCTCCACCATTTTCGGTTCTTAGCTTGAAAATCTTTTCCTTAGTTTCATTTTCAACTACAACCTTAAACAGCTTGAAGTAGTAAAGGACCGATGACCTATGCTGATAGAGAAAAATCCAATCATATTTGGTGAAATGGTCAATAAACAGCAGAAAATAGCGGTTACCACTTGGAGTTTCGTAGCTCATGAGCCGCACACGTCTGAATGTATCAACTCCAATCTTTTGGTGCTTTTTTAGGTTTTTGTGTCAAAAAGAATTCTAATTATTTTTCCTTGTTGATAGATTTGACATATTTTATCTTGGTTCTTTAGGTTAGATATGCCTTCGACTAAATGATTTCTCTTCATAAGGAGAAGTTTTGTTTGACATATATGTCTAAGGCGTTGATGCCATAGGGTTTATGTTGTTAGGCTGCTCAGACAGATGCCATTTATAGTTTTAGTGAGAAATGAGATGGGATATACCCTTTGCTGTTTTTTTGCTTGAATAATGCATTTTCAGATGAGTTCCGAGCAGTGATTGAAGTATTTTCATGTATATAGTAAATGTCTTGATCTTGTAACTGACCATAGTACACATCTTTAATAATTTTCCCAGACATTGAGATGTCTTCAATTCCATCAGGTATCAATTGTTCTTGTCTTGCTGCTTGGAGGATTTTCTTTTTTGAAAGGGGTTTTAGGATTTTGAAGTAGTTAATATCATATGCCAAGGTGGTTTGCTACAGCCGCTATCCAAATATCATTACTTGTCTTTTGTAACTAATCTTTTTGTGGTAGATAAACTTGCATATGTCTCAATAATGGCCAGAACCATATCGCTCATATTTTGGGGAAGTTTAGATATTCAGGCTACAACTAACAGTTCTTTAGCCTTTTGTTTTTCAGGGCAGACTCTTTCTATGTGTCCCATAGCAGAGCAGTGTATGCACTTGTTCGAAGGATTCCAAAAACAATCTCTGCTTTGATGATTTTTTTTCCTTTACAAAACTAGCATGGTGGGTGAGGCCCTCTTTTCTCCTTTTTTACTACGTGACATTGATTTGACCTATAGGCTGTATAAGCTGCTTGTAGTATTTTTCTTGAGGTTTCTCTTGTTCATCCAAGATATTGAGTCTTTGCTCTTCACCCCTCATAGTGTTCAACAATTTAGATAGCATCAGATTAATCAAACTCCTTGTTGCAATGAGTGCACTCACAACAAGGCTGAATTTTGAAGGCATGCTTGTATAAATTTTGTTGATAACCCTCTCATCTTCCACCGTGCCTCTCATTTGTTTGATCTTGCTCATAGGTTTGTTCAGCTTGTCTGCAAATGACTTAATAGGGTCTGAGTTTGAGATTTTTACTAAGTTAAATTCCCTCCAAAGGTTCAATTTTTCAGCTTTTGTGAGTTTTCAGTTCTAGAGAAATCTATCTCAAATATTTTCCATGCTTCTCTTGTTGTTTCGCAGTTGAATATCATCAAAAAGATTTCATTGGTGAGGGAGCCATGTACGGCAACCAGAGCTTGTGAGTTTGTCATCGTTTTCTCTTTTGTGAGTTTTTTGGTTTTCCCTTCCTTATATGTTGGTGGGTCTTTGGTCACTATGACCCATAATCCCAAGGCTTGTATGTAACACTTCATTTTTGCTACCCAAATAAGATAGTTTTTTCCATCGAACTGTGGTGATTGTAATGGTATGAATTTTTTGGCTTTGTTGCTCATTTAGTTCCTATGTGACTAGTGAGATAATAGTGTAGGAAGGTATTATACCTAAGTTGTGGATCAAAGTAGCTCTGATACCAATGACGTATTTGTGTTCTTTGTCATAGACTACATAAGATGCTTGAAACTTGAGAATACTAATTCAAATGTACTGAAGTTCTATAAAGAACCACTCTTACATGATATTTAAACTAGTACACTAGTGTCTAGTCAATCATTGGTATAAGTTTTAATGTATTTCAGTTTGTTGGGCTGGTTTGGGATTTATGCTGCACCCTATCATTGATCCAGTCAAACTCACATTCATTACATTTCCAGCATTTCCAGCAGCAATTCGTGTGCAGCAGCAAGGCGGAAACCTTCGTGTTCGTGTTGAATCAGTGACCCAGCATAATCCAAAGGATGTAAGTTAATTTCCAACACCGGGCCTACCTCTATCACTATATGCATTCATGACCCAATTCTAGGATTTTACTGCAATATATTCCGTGTTGATTGTGATCTCATGAACTATGTAGAATCCAGACCGACTGAACTGGAGTTCCTTCACAGAATAAGTACTTCCCAGCCGAGATTTGTATTGCGTTTTACATGGCAAAATACGAATGAATTTCATAATGTGCTCAGTTTTTATCTGAACCACCATTCAAGGAATGAACGAATGAACATCTGTCTCTAAACTATACAAATAACAAAAGAATCTGAATCAGTTCCTAAAGTTCGTGCTCAGGGTATGATCACACGCCACCCTCTTTCAGTTTCAGGTCAGGTGAAGGAGAGTCTACACCTGCCACTTTCATGCATACACCGGAACCACTCCCCGGAATGTAGGTGCAAGGGTTCGGTGACGGCGGCTTACTCTGCAACGACGGTAGAAGCAGATTCGCTTGTTTCGCGAATTCCTCCGGCAGGAGACGTATGGCTTCATTCGTATCAGCACTGAGAGCAACCAGCAGAACGAAAATGGAAACAGCAGCAATGGAACTCCTCCTCCTCATCATCCTCTTCTGGGTCAAGCAAGCAATGAAAGAGAGATAGATTTGTGCATGGAACTGGGATCTCCGGTGCGTGCGCTTTTATACTGCTCCAGGAATGCAATGTGCACGCTATGGAGGTCCGAATTTGACTGGTATTATTCAAAGAGACTCCGGGATGCGGAAGCATGCTGGTGACGGATTTTTCAAAGAGTTGAATGAATTTTCTGTGGTTGGTTTTTGATTTTAGTAGCTTTGCATCAGCGAAACCGAACCAGTGAGGTAAGTTTTACAATTAAACAGTTGAATAATCTCTGCCAGTTGAAATTTCAACCCAATACTTTATGGGTCGGGTCACTTTCAAAACCTTTGAGCCGTTAAGTGATTTTTTTTTCTTCCTTTTTGTAGAATAGTTAAAATATATAGCTTTGGAGTTTTGATTTATGAGATTAATTAATCTATAATTCGTTTTTTGTTAATTTTTTTATATAAATCAATTATTTAACTCGATTACATGTAATTGTGTACAATATGTTCAATTTTTATTCGCTTATTCATTTTTCTTATAATGAATGATAAAGAAGTCACTTTATATTTATTTGTATAATAAAGTTTACAATATGTTCAATTTTTTATTAGGTTATTTATTTGTAAATAAAATTTACGAATCCCGGGATCAGAATTTTACGTCCACGAATTTAGTTGATTTATCAAATAAAACACTTGTTATATAACATAGTGTTTTTGATTTATCAAATTTAGGTGTTATTGCAATATAATTTCAAAAAGTTAGTTACTTAGTATGTGACTACTAGGTTTTATGACTAATGCCCATTGAATCATTTTTTTCAGATATGAATGTATATGAATATTTTGATAGTAATTTTGTAATTGCGCATAAAAAATTAAAACAAAAAATAAAAATTGTTTTCACTAAGAATTGATATTTTGAATTTTTCCTAAAATAAATGATAAAAAATAAAAATATAATTTTGAAATTATATAAAAATATTGACTTCAAAGGTAGAAGTGACAACAAACCATTCTGACCAACCCACACCCTCCGGACATGGAAGGCCGTCATACGATGACTTTTTGATGCTCAAAATGCTTGTTCATATGTGTATGTGATTCTCAAACATTTACTCGTTCACAAAAATTTTAAGAATATTATTCTAAATAAGTGATACTTGTTAATTATAATACCATTATTTCTCATTTAGTAAAAATATAGAATTAATTACTTCACTAGAATCATTTCGTCTTTTACGATAACTTATATTTTTCTAACATTTGATTCTAACCCAAAGAATTTACATACTAGTAGATATATTAGATCAAATGTGTTTTGACAACAATATACAATTGATTTTTTTTTTCATATGGTCTTAGGATTTGGTGATAATTAAAAGCATATTGACAAGAAAAACATTTTTGTAAAATGAAATTAAATATAAAAAACATAGTAAATCATCAACATGTGTAAGGACTTGCATAATCATAGTTTCAATGAGAATCCTTAACCATAAATGTTTACGCGCACATGGTTTACTTTAGGACACAAAAATTACTAAAAATTGAAAACAAATGAAAATTTGGAAATCAAGACTTGACTATATTACTTCTGAATGATTCGAAGACTTCAGACTTTACAAAAGCATGGTGATCAGACTTCAGACTTAATTTTTTTCTTTTTGGATCTATATTTAAGTTTTTTTTATCTATCATCCATCTTAATTTTTCAAAATTATTTTTAAAATTTTTATCTAAATCATAAAATTTTTGATCAAATTTTCATCTTTGAACTTTCTTCTAGTTCAATATCGATCTTAAATAGACTCATTCATCTTAAGCCATGACTTTCTTTTAATTTAAATCAAAATTATTCTAAAAATTATAAAAGTTAATTTTATTTCAAAAAGATCATATTAATATAAAATATTTAAAAATATAGAAACATATACATAAAAGAAATATGAAATAATTCAAAATAGTTATAAAAATATAAAAACATAGGTACTACTTATCAATATTCATAAAACTGCTAAAAATCACATTCAATATAACAAAAATGATTGTGTATATGCATGCAGAATAAATATAGAAGCTTAAATATATTTGATAAAAGTAAATCAAATTTTATGTCGTAAAAATATATTTTTGTGTTTGCTATAAAAAGAAGATTCAAAGTGCCTCAAACAGTTCAATAGGCTTTAAGTTGTTTATATTAACATAATAATAATAATAATAACAGTAAAATTTTAGAATGAATTTTATAATTGGTGACGCATATGAATAAATGGATTATCTACTAGCATTTAAGATTACATTTGATATGATGTTTGATAATATAGTTTAATTATGAATATTTTTGAATTACGTATATTTGGATAAATATATATTATAGAATTAACATTATAAATATATTTAATTTTAGATCCGTATAGTAACCATCCTTAGCGCATGTTTAATACTTGGGTATTGATGATTTATACCTAAGTTTATATATATATATATATATATATATATATCATTATTTAACTAACTAATATATGTATGTCAGCTTTGTATAGATATATAGTTTATATACATATTTTTGAATATAGATAATATATACAAATGAATAGAATATTAATTATATTTATATTATTCATATACTCAAATTTATATTCTCTAATATCAAGCATTATATATAATTAATTATATCTATAGTTAAACATACTAATATACTAGTATCAAACTTTTTGAATAATGGAAGTTTGGGAGGTTGCTTGCTCTATGGTTGATTGAACCGGTGGACGCATAGGAAAACCGAGTTCAGGTCATGATAATACAGCCAGCCGGGGGCGACCACCTGATTAGTCATTAACAGACTATAAATGTATGGATGTGTCTTCATAACTACCCACCCGCCCCAAATTTGCGCCGTGCTTCAACTCAACTTGGTAGCGAGGGTCCACGTCACATCTGACTGACCCGACGCTTGAAAAAGTTAAACGGGTAGGATCCAGTTTGAATGGCTAATTTCATTTGTTTTTGGATTAAAAATTAGATTTTGATTGAGTATGGTGTCAAATGATTGTAATCCAAGGATATTTGATTTTTTCATTAATTTTTACTTTGATTATAATCATACTCTTTTGAAAATTATTGAAGGATATTTGCTTTCTTATTGACTTGATCCTGATAAACAGATATATCAAATTAAATAGAAGAACTAGGAAATTCAATTTAATCGCTAATTTAGTCACTTATCAATTTTAAAATTTGTGAGTAAAAAAGAAATGAACTAAGTGTTTTGAAGGTGCAGCAAGTTTCAACCCAAGCGACATATTGTTACTGTTTTGGTGGAGAATTTGAATGCCTCATGTTCTCAAACACAGGACCCTAATCTGTAGACAATGACATCCAAGCTTACCCTATGATGGCAACTGCTGATCATTCAAGTGAGTGCTTATGTAACAAGTACTGGGTTTTTATTAGATTGGTGAAATGCATGGCAATAATGTTAATTAAATTATAATATGAATGTTGCTGGATAGCTAAATTCGCATATAAAAATGCTCATATATTGATACATCGCTGCATGACTACTCTATGGAGAAATAAAAACTAGTACCCACGTATATTACCCAAGGGACACAAATCCACCAATGGAAAACCCACTCAAACAAGATAAATGCTTGAAAGCAGTTAAGTGAAGGTACTTGAGAACAGTTAAAACAATATTTTGGAAAATTCAAAATTATTTTTGAAAAATAAAAATAAAAACGAATTTATTACTTTTTCAAAAATAACTTTTATAGTTATAATTTTAAAAATGTTTTTGATAGAATTATTTTTATAATTAAAAGTATTATAAAAAAATTATTTTTACTTTTGAAAAATAGAAATAGATTTTAAAAATTTTTCAGAACACTACTTAAGTATTGGTAGCACCATAGGAGAAATAGTTATGAGGAGCTAGAGAACAATGTTTGAACTCATGCGAAGTAGGGTTCTTCGATTGATTTGAGCGATAGAACTCCTTCTATTCACATGAGGAGAACTGAGCACTGCTACGCCCAATGTGAAAGACGCTGAAGAGAGGGAAAAAGGGACTGCGAAAAAGATCATTCCTAAAAAAACCTCAAGCAAATAATGCATCACTTAGTGTGCACTGCACTAATGATTGGTGGAAGAGTGATTTTTAGGATGGAAAATTATATTTGATTTTTTTTACATGAATAATTAATTTTTAACTAAATTCACAATTACTTTTGTACAAAAAATGAGAAAAACGAGAATAATATTCAAACCATTGAACACAAGACTTTGACTAGAACCATCATGGAAGATGTTTCCATGAAAAAGATTCGAACATGAAAGGTGTAGTTTATGCAATTTAAGCAACAACTTCTATTTAATTCATAAGTAAAAGTTATTGTATAAGTAAATGTAAAATAAATAGAAGTGATTTATTTGAAATTAAACAATTTATTTATTAAATAATTCACATTTTATCAACTTATGTAATAAATAGATAAAGTAGTTAAAATTGAAATAAATTAAGAATAAATAAAAATATAAGTATAAGATAAGTTTTATAACAAGTAAAGATATTTTATAAACATTTACTTTTATTTTAAATCATAAGTTGTAAAATAAGTCATACAAAAACTACACTCCAAGTATTTGAGAAAATATCACTTTGTAGAGAAAACTAAAGTACGATCTATGGTGATGAATCTTCCATGTCGAAAAGCAAGGACTTAAGAAGTAGGTTTCCATCCAAGGAGACATGATTTGGGCTAAATACCTGTTAAAATAGGAGCATTGCATATGTCGAGAGCCCCAAAAATCTCGTTAGCCATGTGGTTGCATTATCTCAGACTCAATAGTAACTTTCTAAGAGATGCAACACTAAGCTCCTAACTCTTAATAGTAAGCACCCATGTACAAATTTATGCCCCAATGCCCAAATAGCAACAAATAGAGTGATTGCTCATATGATGGACATGAAGCCCCTAGCTAGAAGCACTATTGTAGAGCTCAACATGACCATCTATGTGGACCCTATGCTCATTGAGTTTTCAAGAAGCCTATTGAAACACTATTTATCAAACACTAAATAAGCATTGAATAGCAAAAATCTCGAACACATGAGCACTCAAAAAACCCCTGATGCTCAATGCGTTTTCAAGTTTTTAGGTAATTAAATTTCTACATTTTTTCCTTCTCCTAAGAACACCAAAACCATAAACTAAAAAATTCAAAAAATTTCGACATTTCATGGGTGATGCTAAGTTTGGCATTTTACAATGATTATTAGCCCATGTCACACAATGATTAATATTAATTAGCCCATAATATAAGTCAATCTCAATCCCATCAACTATTGTTGCTTCTCTTGAGCATTTTCCATTATGAAAGGACCATTTTAGTAAAGTATTCTTACAAATGTACTTGTTAATGTACTAATAAGTGTTGATAGTTAAAGGTGAATAGAGGTATCATGTGCCTGAGACTAATGCCTAACATGTGAAGCACCTTCATTAAATGGATGCTTAAAAAATGTAAGTAACAAACCGATATGGGACAAATAAATTCCATAAAATGAAGGACTTGTCCACAACATGAGTTACAATTGTACAAGAAAGAAAACTGTGCAGGTATAAATTTAATCTGCAAGGTTCTAAATCATTGATCTTACAATTTGAAAACAGTGACTTGCAACCAAGAATGTATGTAGATGCAAATCTCATTGGTCACCCAGACACTAAGAAATCAACTACTTATGTAATTTCAATCCTTAGATTTGGTGCAATAATGTAGTACTTTAGGCTTCAAAAGGGAGTAGTTCTCTCATCCACAAAGGTAGAATATGTTGCTTTCTCTGAAAGCGTAAAACATGCAATATGGATTGAATTGATCATCTAATGGACGAACTGGAAGGAGCTGATTTGAAGACAATCATTTTTAGTGATATCATTAGAGCTATATATGTTGAAATTCAAGATCCGATGGGTCGAGTGAGCACACATGAAGGTCAAATACACAAAAAACATAGATTATAATAGAAAAAATTAAACCCAATCGATAACTTATGATTTACAATTTCTAATATACTTGATTATACCACTTCAATTTTTCGATCTGAGATTATATATTTTAACAATATCACATAACAAGAATACATTTTTACACTCTTTGATGAAACATGTTGATATTCATGCCCATTGGATTCGACAGAAAATCAAAACTGAAGACCACTGCAGATTTCCTAACTAAAGTTCTTCCAAGCTCCAAGCACAAATCTTGCGTCAAAAAGTGGGGTTTTGAGTTTAATGCATGAAATACAACTCATTCGAATTCTTGTGTTGGGTTTACAATTTGCTAGTGTGGAACTTACTTTAGTTATATACAACTAAGAGTAATGTGTTGGGCGAATGTCGGTGAGTGTGGCCAAATGATACTAATTTATATTAAACTTGTGTTTGGTTGATGTAAATAGAATAAAAAGGGTTTAATTTCTATGAATTTAAATAAAGATGATATAGAGAAATTAGTTTTTCAAATAGTCTTTACTTGTGAAGTTTGAGCTGAGATTAAGTGATTAAATAAAGTAAATAGAAATACATTTTTAAATAAATTGATATACATAAAATTAATAAAAAAACTCATTTAATCCTAGATTTATTTAAACTTATAAAGTCAACATCCTATAATTTATTATCTCCCACCCAATCTCATCAACCAAATACTAAGTGACAAAAGATGAAAAGGTCCGTCTTTTTGGGAGAAATACTATCTAATTAGAATAATTTATTTTCGTTGCTTTTTTTGGGAACATAAGCCATATTGTAAATAAGGCATGACTCTTTATATGGAATAAAAGAATGTATAGTATATTAATCGAATATCAATTTTTTTATGTAAAAGATTTAATTTAAATAAATGATAGTTTACTATATTCCATTCTATCATGTTAAATATTGTATTGATGACTTAGAAAATCAAGTTTAAGAAGTGTTTTTTATAAAGAAAAACTCGAGGGTCTACAACTTCTTACAAAAACGAAGGGTTTGTTTGATTATTTTTGGCATATAAATAACTTGTGTATGATAATTTAGCTATTTTTGAAACGTTATTCTAAAAATGAAAACTATTATTTTGTTTCATGATCGAGTAAATTTTAAAACATTGATAAGATACTGATTTTTTAACATAATCAATATATAATTTTTTGAATATCTAAAAGAATATTAGACTTGACCTAATCAGAAGGTTTACACTTTCACGTACAACTCAACACCCGGCGCATCACACAGGAATGAGTTGAAAAGAATGAGTTAAGTTATTCATCAGCCGAGTCGTTTGCTCACATCAGCTTTCGCTAGCCTTCCCGAACTGCACCACCGTGACCTTGCCGGACGGCGGAGGAGCCTGGGGAGCGACCGCCGCGAAGTTCCTCTGCCCGAGCGTGTTCGCACACGGCCGGCCACCGCGCCCCGGGATCCACGTGCATCCGCTGGGCGACGGAGGGCCGCCCGGCCTGCTCGGCCTTGCTTGCAGAGATGGCAACAGAAGGAGGGCTCCGGTGGGCGACGAGGATAAACCTTGCTGCTCCTGTTTGAGAACTCTAGAAGCTTCGCATGCTGCTAGAAGGAAAAGGACGCAAAAGAGAACTCTCTGGAACGCCATTGTATTGGAAGAATTGAGAGATTTGAATGGGGGAAAGGTGGGGATGATGTGCGCTTTTATACCAAGAGGACCATTGAATTTTTCAATCTGCGTGTATTCCCTCAGTAGTTGGTGACTGGAAACACTCGCTATTTTGGGCGACTTGGCATTCAGCATTCCATCTCTGGGGATTCATTCCCACTGGCTGACTTTCTGCTATTTAAAAATTCAATTTCCGCATATTAAATAAATATTTTAACGCTGGGCCACTTCAACGCGGCAAGTTTAGTTTACCGTACGAGTACGCCGGGGATGCGCTATTATTTTATTATTATTATTATTATTATATTCGAAATTCATTTACGCGCTAAAAGTTGCATATTGAACCGGCGCCGGTCCTGCCTGTTTATTTTAATTAATATCATAATTTCCTATTAATGATAGGAGTATTTGATAGGGCGCAAATCAGTGTTTTAAAATCATGGGTTTGACCCATGGTTCCATCGGTTAGATCCGAAGTCATATTTTAATGGATTGGATTTAATTCAATTCTTTTACTTTTATTTTTTAAAAAAATTTTAATGTGTATTTTAATAAATGATTAATAGCAAATATAAGAGATATTATAAATATTTGATATATATATATTGATTAAATATGAATAATTATATTATATATATATTTTTTATTGATAGTAAAAAATATTCATTTATAGTTGGATTATATATTATTTAAATGAGATATTGAATTATTAAAATGATTTAATGTAACAGTATTAATTTTTAATATATATATATATATATTTCTACATTTTCACTATTTTGATACATTAAAGTATGATTTTATAATTATAATTTAATATTTTAATAAATATAATCAAAATTTAATAAACCCGATTCAATCCATATTAAAAAGGGTTCAACCCAAATCCATAATAAAACGGTTCACCCGTTTTTAAAATACTGATGTAAATACACCCATTTTTTTATGAATTTGTTGAATATAAATTTATAAAATTATAGGTATATCGCAAATATAAAAAAAAAATCAAAAATATATTATTACAAAATATCTTAAATTAGGATAGCTACACAAAAGTTGATAAACAAAAGAGTATGTAACCATGGATTTAGGGTTTAATGCTTAAATTGTAAAATTTTTAAATTCATATATGAGAAAATTTGTACTAATGACTACTTTTGTAAATGAGGGATAATTATAGGTCATGGCCTTCAGTTGGTCCAGCTACGATCGAGTACGGCCTTCAAATCTATCACATTCCAACAATCATGCGAACAAATTAATCTTCTTTGAAATTGTCTTCCAACATGCTTTTGTCCACTACTTGGGAGACAGACTTGCAATAGAAAAATACTTCATTTTAAATGATTTTAATAATATTTTAGTTTAATAAATCATGTTCCGTAATCAATTTTCTATGAAATCTTTTTTTACTATAAACAAAAAATCAACTCTTTTTTTACTTTAATCATTCAATCCTTTTGAAATGATATTAAATACAATTTATATTTGATATCTTTATTAGATAAATACCATATTATTCAAAAAAAATTCAATAAATACCAGTGTGTTATTCATTATACAGTGTAATATATGAAAACTTTATACATCGTGAAATAATTACTATGAGATTACTTTCAATTTAGGATAAAATATTTTTTATTAATTAACATGATTTTGTAGACAAAATACTGAAATCCCAAATATATCTTAAAAATTTAGTTAAATTATATTTTAACAATTCTATATTTAACTATACTAACTACCAAACACTCAAAAACTTAAGCTAAGGCCATTGCCATTAATCCATTCAGCTCAATTGTCTTCATCTACTTCAATTGCCACCCCAATCTGCACAAATCTCATTTGAGGAAGAGGAAGTTGAAACATGAAGAAAGATAATGAACAAGTTGGCTCTGTCCAATGGAGAAGCATTTTGTTTAGGAAGTTAAACTGTATGATCAGTCAAGAAAAATTGTAGTATGATGGTCTTTAAGAGCATGTTCGATTATTGGATTCCAATATATTGAAAAATATTTTTAATATGGATAAAAAAAAATGGTATAGGGACATATGTATGTGATGAAATATGTTTAGTTGATTAAGGATGAAAAATGCTTTATTTATACAAAAACTTATTTTTTTAATATAAATAAAAAAATAAATAAATATAAAATATAAAATGTGTGTTAAATAAGGAGCGATATTTTAATGCATTATTAAAATTTGAGCAATATTTTAATGCATTCTTCGAGTTAAGATTCACATATTCCAAACTTGGGCAATATTAAATTTTAATTTTCCTTAAATCTCTTCTACTTAATAAACTTAGAATTTTGATATATGTATTAATATTTTTCATCTAATACGAATAATGAATTTTCGAAAGAATCTATACCATTGTTTTGGAAAATTTTTGAAGACTATTTCTATTTTTCAAAAAGTAAAAATATTTTTTTAAAACAACATTAATTGTAAACGTAATTATATAAAAAAAATAATTTTAAAATTATACTACAAAAATTGTTTTTTGAAAAAATAAGTAGTAGTTTATTTTTACTTTTTATTTTTGATTTTCTAAAATAATTTTAAAAAATTAAAAATAGTTTTCAAAAATTTTCCAAAACACTGTTTATGATTTGATTTTGTTGTGCTTTGGTTTGCGTAAGCAACAAGTCTCATCCAACATTATAATGGTCTTGCAATCAATCGAATTGAAGCGCCACGGACCATCCTCCACGTGCGCCCGCTCGGACAAAAATGCCGGTCAGACCCTTCGGGGTGTGGATGGTGAAGACTGAGGCAGCGCAAGTGAATTTTCCGACGCGTAGTTTTGTAAATTCCCGCTGACTTCAAATATGGACCTTGGAAAACAACAACAATTGCTGACTTGGACTTCAACAATTCTGATTCATTGTGTGTCTGTTTCTGTAGTTAATTCAAATGGGTATTCTTGTAAACTAAAGTTGTGCTCGGAAACATTTTAAAAAGTATTTATTAGTTTTTTTAAAAAATAGATTTTCTTATTTCGTATTTCAGAAATATTTGAATTTTTTGTTTCTTACAGCTACTCAGTAAATATGAAATTACTGAGCATTACAATTTTTTTATGGAATATTCGTTATGAAATTTTAGTCTGTTCAAATAATTCTCATCTTTTTTTTTTTTGAATTTTTACCAAGATTTAGAAGGGAAAGTAGGGGGGTGGAATGTTGACCGAGTTTGAAAAGTCTGGTTTGTGGTTTTGAGTTCTGAAGATTTTTAGGCGGTCAAGGGCAGCCACCCCCTCCACCAAGATTTTTACCAAGATTCATTGGAATCAGTGATTGCATCAATTCGCCCTACGTTTGAGTTTTTCTTTTTTAAAATTTTTAATATTTGTAATCAATAATAATAATAATAATAATAATAATAATAATAATGTATTTAATTAACTAATAAAAAATGTAATTCATTCACTTGATTTTTGTTCATAATTTAGTATCATCTTAATCTCAACAGTCATCATTCATGGATTGTAGTTATTATTCATCATTCAAAGTATGCCGATTATCATTTATTGCTTATCGTTTTAATTTATATTTATTTTTTATGAATGTTGAATTTTTTATTTGGAATTTATATTTACGGATTTGTGAATATAATGTTATGATGTATGTAAATTTTTAATTGTTTAATTCTAATTTATTTATTTTTTATTTATTATTTGATTAAAATTATAGAAATATCTTTCAATTCTGGTAATAATAACACAAATAATGTATATAAAAATTTGTTTGACATACTCTAATTGGATCACTCTCAAGAGAAAATATACATACTTGTTGCAATATTTTTTTTCATTAATGTTTTTATTTAAAAATTAATTTATTTTAGTATTTTATAAAAATAATTTAATATAATTTAAATAATATAAATTGAAATTACTATGATGTATCTATATTTTTAAAAATAATGAATTAACACATCCAAATCTATGAATCAACGATTCCATGTACCCACATCTATATATCCTAGTTGGTAATAATGTTATTTTGTAAAGGGAATCTTTTTACAAAGTGATTGAATTATATTGATGAAGTATGTTTATGTTTGTTATATTGAACGAACAAACATGAACATATATGTTTGTGAAGTAAAACATGTTAACATGCTTATAGTTGTACAATAGTCATATGTATCATGACTTGCCATCTAACAAACATCACCTCTTGGTGTTAAATTATTAATAACAAAACTTATGGTATATTTTGCACACATTTTCATTGTCACTCTTCATTGTCCAAATGAGAAATTAACAGTTTTGAAAAATACATTGACTGTTTATTTTTTCAAAATGAAAATACAAAAATTTCATTTATTTTATTTATAAATGTTCTTGTATTGAACTCAAGGATGATTTATCGAAATAATGGATTTGTAGCTCTTCTTATATGTATATATTTCAGGATATAATGCATGATGAGTTTTGCGTTAGTTTTTTTTCGGGATATATTCAAATATATTTGAACTTTTTTTAAAATAGTCTGCTGTATAATTATATTTTCAGATTAACCCTATTTGATAAAAATTAGTTAAATAGCTTTCTTTTTTTAAAAAAAAGTAATTATCTATGAATATGTATTTCCTATAGTGCATAAAAAAATGCATTTGTAATATAGTTTATAATATAGGTGTATGCGTTAAAATTATATTTTTAAAATACAATTTTTATAAAATAAAAAATATAAATTCTTTTTGTCTCGCGTGCGCCTGCAGCTTTCCTATACGTGCAAGTTAGCGTTCAATCATTGCTACAGACTCTGACATGTCATAAGTTAGGGGTCTTGACCAGTGTCAGTCTTCCGCCCACAATTGTTCCAAGTCACGTACAAGGCACAAAAAGTTAGACTCTGACAACCTGCAATACTTCTGCAACACTCCATGACAATCTTCTCACATGTCTCTGTCAAAGTGTGAGAAAAAAGATATAAAATATATACAAAATAGGAAAATATGATTTTTCTAAGGAAATACAATATTTATCAATATAAATCCTCAATTAGATAACTTAATACTAGATAATACATAATAATACCTAATAAATAACTCTTAACAATAATGTATTTTAATATAATTTATTATACAAATTATATATGTGTAATCATTATTTAGTTTTTTAATATTATCAATTTTAATATTTCCTAAATAATAATATAACTTACTTTAATTTAATTATAAAATAGTACACAGACATATCATATACTAAATAGCACACGAGCATTACTTATATATTGTTGGGGGTGAAAATCGGTCTTCGAGATGGGGCCGATTTTTGGGGTATAAATGCGATCGGAAATATCGTGCTTTTATGCTTTTTTGGCGATTTGTTTGACGTGATTGAAAGAAATAAGGGTAGGCAGAGGTTTTTACGTAGAAACCGTCATAAGACGGAGAAAACCACAGAGGTGTCGGAGCTCACCGGAAAAAAAACCTTTACTAGACGGGTATGGAGAAGAAAGGCACAAGCTAGGGGCTTAAGGTCCAACCTTCCCCCTGTTGTGATTTCTTTTGTTTATAGAGGGGGTCGATTTGAACGGATCATGAGTTCTGCTAGTGTCGGCTATCTTTCTCTATTTGTACTTTGATCCTGCTTTATAGGCGATCGCCGCCTGCTCGACTACTTTTCAGACTATACCATACCGTGCTGTCAGATCTCTGACCGGTAGGAGTTGTCCCATCAAGACTCCTTTTGGCACCCCTTTGGAAGCTGATCATCCTCACCCGAGTTGTACCCCATAATTTAGCCCCTCTGATTCGCCGATATGAACCCTTGCGGGACAAGTCGGAGAATCCGAATCACCACCATTCTGATTTAGAGCGTGCCGCCCTTCCAGTGATGAGCCTCAAGCCAATTCAAAATGATCCCTTCGTCTTGCGTTGCGTCCTGGGCATGCTACACTTTTCCAGCTCATTTTGGGCAATCGAAACGACGCGTCGTTTTACCTCCCGAACATTTCCTTCATAAATACGAATCTTTCCTGTCACTTCTCCCCTTTGCCCTCTTTGTTCTTTCGCGAAGTTTCAGCACTGTTCGTGTTCCGCCGTGTTCGCTGCCGTGCTGCTCATCGGAAATCACTCGTTCTTCAGGTATCCGTATTTTTTCCGCATCGCCCCTACGTTCCTGGATTAATTTTGTGTTTTGTGAGGTTTTCGAAGTCCTTTTCTTCTTCTCCTATGCTCTCCACGGGTTTCTGTTCTTCGCTCCTCTCCTTTATAACTTTCTCTATCTTTCAGTTCTCAAAAGCAAAATGGGCAGAAAATCTAGCGACTGAGCATCCCTGCAATCTGCTCCAAATATTCGATCCCGGAGGAATATATCATTTCTAAGGCTAGGGATGGCTAGATTCCTTGGGGACCTAGGGAAAGACCTCTTCCCCATTTTAGTCTTCCCGTCCCCATTGCTTATTTAGAAAGCGGCATTCGATTTCCGCTTCATCCTTTACTCATTCAGTTTCTTTACATGTTTTCAATACCTCTCTATTGCCTGGCGCCAAACTCGATTTTTTGCTTTACGGCCTTCTTGTTCTATTCTGCGGGAATGGATCTAGCGATGAATTTGGTGGATTTCTTCCAACTCTTCAAAATAGCTGTCTGAAAAGCTAAACCGCTCTCGGTAGAGGCCCGTTTTCGGGCGATGCATCAACGTCGGCTCCTCCGAATGATACAGAGCGGGATTCCAATCCCCTAACTGAGGTAAGGGAGAGTCCTGGCCTGCCCCCCTCTTCATTTCCACCGGGGCTGCGGAAAGCCTTAGAGGAGTCGACTCCGAAGGTGTCGGGAGCTGAGCTGGAGATTATACTCAAGGGAATTTGGTAGGTACTCCTCTTCTTTCTCAGGGTTATGCACGTTCAGACGCCGACTTGGTTACCTTTCTTTCAGGCTTTGACTTTCAGTTGGGGGCTAGCTAAGGAACTTGGATCCGCTTCGAAGAAGGTTTCTCGGCTTCAAGCCCATGCCAGGGCACAAGATGCCAAGATAAAATCACCGGGAGAAGAGGGAAGTGCATTGAGGTATTTGCTCAGGAAACGTGTTCGCCGGGAAGAAGAGTTACAAAAACTGGTCGGCGAGATGGGAAGGTGATCGACGACGCCAACTCTGAAAAGGAGGGTTTGAAAGCGCGTTTTGACGAGGCAGAGGCAGAATTAAAGCAAGCCAAGGATCGCATTTCGGCCCTGGAAGCCGAGTTACTCGATCAGGAAGTGTCCCGGGGGAAGCTTTTGGAGGATTTCGTGAATTCGGCCTGCTTCTCTAAGCTGTCAGATATCTATGTGGGGGATCTAATCGGTTTGCTTCTGTACCGGTAGTGGGGGCAATTCAGTCGAGAATTCGGGCTTTCAGTCATGGATCCGCGCTTTGACAAGATAAATCCCCTGACAAAGGATGAAAACATGTTGAATGTTATCGCGGACACATCCTGAGCCCCAGAATTTGGGTTCGAAGCAGATCTTGAGCGTCTGTCAGAATTGGTTCGAGTAAGGATCGGGTGTGGCAACGAGGCCAAGCAGCGAGTGAGGCTACGGGGGCACGTCGGCCCCTCGGTTGGCCCTCCCACTGATCTCCCTCCCCATGAACTTTAGTTTACCCTTTCTTTTCCTCTGCTCCCTTGGAGCTAACGTTTTGTTCCTTGATTTGGGGTTTTTGGATGTTTTGAGAGTCCTGATTTGGGATTCTCCCTTAGTTTTGGGGCCCATTGCCTTCTGTTTTTTACCAGTCGCACCGATTTTTGCGAACCGCATGGTTTGCTAGTCGCTTAATCGGGCGTTCCGACCTTCACTTGCCTTCGTCTTTTCTTATGCGAGCTGAACCGCTGCTAGGGAAGTAGATTGGAACCCCTCTTAGGTTGAACAACTTCCCCAATCCGTGGGCCCTCTTCTGGCCGAGATCCCATTGTTTTACACATGGGCGGATTTGCTTTGGGTGCTCTTGCCGTCTCGAGATTTGGCAATAAGGTTCGAACCTAAGGGCTTTTTCGGGGCTTACGTGGATGGATGCAAGAATCGGTGCCCGAGTTATCCCAAGGCTTACCCTTACCATTGGAGCCTGGGTTCGACGGAAGGTATAATTCGGGGGGAGCCCCGAGTTGGTTTGCTATGCCTATCCGGGGGCGAAAATTTAGAAGGTTCGCCTGGGCTTACATGACTTGGCCAGGACTTACGAGTTAGGCTTAGAGGGTTTTGCCTGGGCTTATGTGACTTGATCAAGACTTGTGATTTCGTTAATTCTTCTCCACCTTGGAGTAATTTATAGCCACTTGTGTGTTTGGACGAGGAGAATCCTGAAACCTGCACAAACCTAGGGTAGGGAGTGGTATTGAACCGATCAGGCGTAGAATTTCCTCAGATGTGACGCGTTCCACGATCTCGGGAACTCCACGCCATCTAGTTGCTCCAGCCAATACACTCCTTTTTCGATCACCCTTGAAATCCGATAAGGGTCTTCCCATTTTCGATATAATTTTCCAAGGTGTCTTTTATGGTTGGATGCTTTAGAGTACCAAGTCTCCTTGCGAGAACTCCCTTGGAAAGATCGACTTATTATAGTTTTTTTCGTTCTTCTCTAGTAAGCCCCCAGTCAGCCATACATACTCTGCCCTTTCTCCTCCAACAACTCTAATTCCAGTTTTCGTAGACCAACATTTTCCTCTCCGTCATAGTGTTCCACTCGGTAACTCTTTAACTTCAACTCGATTGGGCATACTGCTTCCGATCCATAAACCAGTAAGAAGGGAGGCTCTTCCGTGATGGTTTGAGGGGTGGTGTGATATGACCACAACACCTCATCCAAGCGGTCTGCCCATGACCCTCCGTAATCCTCAAGCTTGGTCTTTATACTCTGTCTGAGCGTTCGATTTGTTACTTCCGTGAGACCATTGCTCTGAGGATGATATACCGAAGTAAAGTTGTGCTTGACCAAATATTTATTGAGGAATGCATTCATTTTTCCTCCCGCGAATTGGGTCTCATTATCGGTCACTAGTTCTCGAGGTATTCCGAATCAGATGAAGATGTTTCTCCACAGGAATCGAATAACGATCTCCTCTGATATTTTTGCCACGACTTCAGCTTCTACCCACTTGAAGAAATATTCGACTCCCACGATGACAAATTTTCTCTAACCCAAGGTTTGAGGAAATGGCCCCATAATATCCATCCCCCACCGATCGAATGGGCACGAGAGCGGAAGAGTGGTTAGATCGTTTGTTGGTTTTATCAGTATGCTCGCATGGTACTGGCATACTTTGCATTTCCTCACCACCTCAGTAATGTCTTGCCTCATTGTCGGCCAATAATATCCACTTACTTTAATTTAATATTATAACTTACTTTAATTTAATTATAAAATAGTACACAGACATATCATATACTAAATAGCACTGGAGCAATACTTATATATTGTTGGGGGTGAAAATCGGTCTCCGAGATGGGGCCGATTTTTGGGTTACAAATGCGATCGGAAATATCGTGCCTTTATGCTTTTTTGGCGATTTGTTCGACGTGATTGAAAGAAATAAGGTTAGGTAGGGGTTTTTACGTGGAAACCGTCATAAGACTAAGAAAACCACGGAGTCGTCAGAGCTCATCGAAAAAAAACCTTTACTAGACAGGAATGGAGAAGAAAGGTACAACCTAGGGGCTTAAGGTCCAACCTGTACCATATCGCCGCTGTCAGATCTCTGACATATATCGGTCTATCGGTAGGAGTTGTCCCATCAAGACTCCTTTCAGCACCCCTTTGGAAGCCGATCATCCTCACCCGAGTTGTACCCTATCATATATAAAACATGTTCATAATTTAATTGATCATATTTTGTTCTTTAAATTTGATGGTTGAAAAATTATATTTTTTTGTAAAATTAAAATTATTTTAAATTACTATTAAGAAAGATATACTGTTTTTAATATTTTATTGAATATAACTTTTACATAAATTTAAAATTATATTTTAATTATAAAAATTATGGATATAATTAGCTATTTTATTGTGTAAAATACCATATTATATATAACATAAATAAAAATTAGTAGTATTTAGCAAATAAGTATATAAAAGTCAATTTTGATAAAAAAAAAATTACAGAATATAGTTATTTCACTAATCAATTAATTTTTGAGAGGGGGTAAAAATATCTCAGCAATCACGTGACCTGCGAATCTGGGAAAATGATGCCAAACATCTTGAGACGCGATTATCGACGATGCTCTTCGGTGTCAGAGGAGACAGGAGTCTTATGTATTGATCCTCACCTGCTTCACTTTTTTCTTTTGTTTTTACCTCAAAAATCACTTTTTCTGGGTATGAATCATGCTGCCAGGCTTGTCTATCCACATCAAGTCTTCATCTTTTGATCCAGACCCCGAGTGGAGTTCGTCCGGAGAAAAGGTACTATCATGTTCCATAACCCTCTTTTGTGAGTTTTTTAGCGGTTAGATTTTTGAAGTATATGATTTCTGGTCTCATTGATCATGTTCTTGTTGGTGAATCTGAATCTGGCCGAAGTAAAGGTTTGGTCTGGTTATTGTCTGAAACTGAATTATAGTTATGTAGTTCATTCAATGGGTGTTAAGTTTCGTAGGTGTCAATGGCGGCCACTTCTGACCATGAAATCGATGATCATGATTGGGATAAAGAAGTGGAGGAGTTTGAGAAAACAAAGGCCGGAGTCAAAGGGCTTTCGGATTCTCAGATTAAAAAAGTTCCCAGATTCTTCATTTTCCCATCACTGGAAGTCAGTAGTGCTGGTGCATCCCAAATTCGTATCCCAGTGATAGATTTTGAAGGTGTTGAAGATCTTACCCGACGGATGGAGATCGTTGCTGAGATTCGTAAAGCATCAGGGTCATGGGGGTTCTTCCAGATGGTTAACCATGGAGTTCCTGTGACTGTAATGGACTCCATATTAAAAGCCACAGAGAGATTTCATGAACAACCGAAGGAACAAAAAATGGACTTCTACTCCTCGGATAGTAGACGCAGAGTGAGGCTTTATACTATCAATGGGAAGCTGACCAGACACGATGTAGCAAACTGGAGGGATGCTTTAGCGTGTTCTTTTACAGACAATGAAGTAATCCCTGATGAAATCCCCCTTGACTGCAGGTATATTTGAATTGCTAATCCTCTCATCTCATTTCCATTGCCTGTTTCTAGTTATAACATCTTTCCCCAGGAAAGAAATCACAGATTACATGAATCACATATTGAAACTGAGAGATGTTGTATCAGAGATGCTCTCTGAGGCTCTGGGGCTGGCCCCAAGTTTCCTGGAGCAGATGCAATGCATGAAAAGCTCATATCTAACATGCCTATACTATCCCCCCTGCCCCGAGCCGGATCGCACCCTCAGTGCAGTCGAGCATTCTGATCCCACAGTCCTCAACATCCTGCTACAGGACAACGTGGGTGGACTCCAAATCCTTCATGATGACAATTGGATCGATGTTCCACCCGTTCCTGGCGCTTTAATAGCAAACATTGGCGATTATATGCAGGTGGGAGCTCAAGAACTGGAACTGGTTTCTACCCCATTTCATTTACTCCCACTCACATCGCTTGGAACCACTGCTTTTTGCAGCTTATTTCAAATGACAGATTCAAAAGCGTGGAGCACAGAGTACTGTCCAGACACAGCGGAACTCGGTTATCAGTGGCATGCTTCTTTCTCCCAAGTGGTGAGACATCAACGAGGCCCCATGGACCCATCGAGGAGCTTCTTTCTGAAGATCATCCTGCGCTGTATCGACAAGTTGGGTTTTTGGACTTCGTCACTAACTACCAGAGGAAGAGTGTTCGCAGAGACCATTCAGCGCTTTCAGTTTACAAAACAGTGAAGTAAAGCTTTTATTTTGATTATTGTACAGAAGGAAAAACGTTGGTCATACATTCTCAATATGTTAATAGTTTTGCATTAATTTCTATTCTAAAAAACTAACATATAAAATGAATTATTTTATGTAGTTTAATTTTTACTTTTTCATTCTAACATAATTATTTTTAATAATATCTTTCGATTTATTTTTTTTCCTTCCATTTTCATCATGATTTCTTTAAATTTTTTTCTCCGATTTCTGACATCTAGAGTTTATCTCCTTTCTTTTTTTTCTTTTTTAATATATTATTATTTAATAAAAATTAATTTTTGATGATTTTTATTTTTAATATTATGTAGTAAAATTATAAATTCAAATTCTGTAATTAATTTAAAAAATTATTGAAATTATTGAATCATGGATCTATTATGTAATTTGAAGATGTGTTTCATATTATGTTGAATAGAATCAATTTTAAATAAAATGAGCTTAAGATTGTAAATTATTTTTTAAGATAATATAAAATTATATTATAAAATTTAATAAAGTAAAATATATATTGTAAAGTTTAATAAATTAAATTATTGTATAATTTAATATTATGATATAAATTTATTTTTAAAATAGATAAAAATTGAATAATATAGAATTTTTTAAATTAATTTCTTAATTACTCTTTGAAATAAAGATTTATTAAATTTAATAATTTTAAATTTCTAATTTTATTATAAACCCCTAAAAATTAAAATTTTTAAAAATTGAATAGAATCACTTTAATAAATTGATAACACAAAACATGCCCATAGATTAAATTATATTATTTCATTTTTATTTATTCTAAAAATACATTTATACGTCTATATAATAATTTAATATATTAAAATTTAGGTTATACATTTTATATTATCCCATAAATTTTTTTTATAATATTAAACTAATTTTATTCAAATAATATCAAAATTTGTTTTATTTTAATTCAACTTCAAGCTACAGAATAGTCCCTTATCCTATACAATTTTTTATTTTACTTTTATTCTAATTTTTTATAGTTATATTTTAAAAAAATTTCTAAGAGTTTTTGGTAGGTTTGTTCTCTTATTTTAAAAAAAAACATTCCTGTGTGTGTGTGAAAAAACAAAGCTACAGAGCAGTCCTTTATTTTATATAATTTTTATTTTTCTTTTATTCTAGTTTTATTGTTATATTTTAAAAAAATTTCTAAGAGTTTTTGGTAGGTTTGTTCTCTTACTTAAAAAAAAAAACATTCCTGTGTGTGTGTGTGTGTGAAAAAACAATAATTTTTGAAATAAATAAAATGTTAATATTTGAAGGAATATGGAGGAAGAAAGTGCTAGTGATCAATAACAGTGTATTTACATTTTGTATAAAACGGATATGAAAAGTCTAGCGCATACTAAAGGTATTTTGTACAGCTGAAAAAAGAGAGAATCCTGTGCTTTCCACGCAACGCAATCCGAGTCCTTTCGTCTTCACTCGGTTATTGTTTCGAAGTTCAACGTTTCTAGGGATAAAGAACGCAAGATTACATTCTCGCGAGTAGCCGAAAATTGTGATTCTTTTATTTGTTCATGCGATTTGGTCCAAAACTTGTTTCAGGTGTTTGTTTTACTGCTGCCTGTAATATTGAGGTTCCTGGGTCAGAATTTTTCCGCGATTTCGAGGTAAAGGCTTGTTCTTTAGTTTATGTTTTTATGGGTATTTTTTGTGATCGATCGCTAGCTCTTTTGTGCGTTTGCGTCGGTGTTGTTGAATGTGATCGCATGAAGGCTATGTTAATGGAAGGCAAAACTAAGTTCGTGAATTTGAAAAAAGATTGTGATCCACTGAATTTTGGTTATGTAGAATTGGCTTAGTTTGCTGCTCATAAGAAGATTGATTCTTGAAGTCAACTTGTTTTTATTCTACTCGTCATAATCAATTTGTTTTATTCGTTTTGATCGTTTGTCCATGAGAGAAGGTCATAAAGTCGATCAAACAAATGTTTTTGCGTAGCATTTTCTTGCTATTGATTGAGAAGCTTGCTCTTTTTCTCGAGATATTTCCTTGGCAGTTTCATGTTTTTCATAGCATATCAATCTCCGTTCTGTGATCCGATGTTAGGGTTTTAGGTTCAATACGACTAGTGGAAGTAAGTCTTTGTTGATTATCGCAGTCCTGCAACCCACATAGCTGCTTATTGGGATAGGTGACTTTAGCTTTGAATGCTGTGCTCGATTGTCTATCATAATGTGCCAATACGTGTGGTGCACGTTGTTTGGTGTTTTAGAAAATGAGTTAGTTTCCTCCATTTTATTCTTTTTTGATGCAGAATTCTGTTGTGATTCACCTACCTTTCGGATGGACTGGTTCTGTTCACCTGCTGTTAGCTTATGAGTGATGTTCAGTGGGGAAAAGTTTTTTCAAGCTCTCAATCAATGGAAACCTAAAACTGAATCATCTTTAAGTGCTGGTCTTCTTGATGATTATCACCATGAAATCGAATTGTCTGATTACCATAAGCCACCTAGCCCACCGAGTGAAAGCCCCTCCGGGCTTCTTGATGGGGAGACTTTGTATGCAGAACCTATTGACGATTTGGATCTTTTCTTTGAGAAAATTTATTTTTATTATTGTGACAGAGGCCTTTGGTGTATCATCATTAAGTGGATAATTGAGCTTCTGAGCTTGGCCTTTACTGTATGCTTTTCTGGATTTTTCTTACTCTTTGTGGACTGGAATGGGCTTAGAAATGCTAAATGTGGGATGGATGCTGTAGAATCTGGAATTAAACCATGTGATTTGTCTAAAGAGGCTTTACGCCAGCATCCAATGGCTCCTTTTACTGTTGGGAAGGCTATAATTGTTGGGTATTTGGGGATATTTTCCATATACTGGGTCTTCTGCTTTTTTCGATTCTTTGCGCAGTTGAAGGAAACTCTTAAGATCCGTCAGTTCTATAACAAGAGGTATGTCTATGATGGAAATGCTGCCCAAAATTTGTGTATGAACTTTTATCAAGATTTCTTTGCATTTGGCTTCCTATAATTGTTGCTGATAGGCATCAACTGTGCAGTCTCTGTGTAACAGACAGTGAATTACAGACATTGCCATGGTCATTGGTCCTTGAAAAGGTTGTCCAAGTACAACATAGGCAGCAGCTATGTGTCGTCAAGGACCTTTCTCTTCAGGATGTGGTGATGAGGCTGATGCGAAAGGAGAATTACTTGATTGGCATGCTCCACAAAGGAGCACTTGCATTCCCTGTTTCAAAATGGCTCCCTATTGCTGGTATAACCTACAGTGGAGGTCCAAATGGTGTTAAGGAACGACTAATACTTCCAAAGACCCTTGAATGGATATTGAATTGGTGCATACTACAGAGTATGTTTGACAGGTATGTTCTAATGAATGCAACATTTAATTTCATAACAATGCATCGGTTTCTCCATTTTGTTTCTGCATGTTGGTTGATCTACTTGTGTCTTCTTCTATCCATTCACAGGAACTTTCTCATTCGAAGGGACTTTGTCTCTGACCCAGGAGCATTAAGGATAAGACTTAGGATAGTTGGCATCGCTCTCTTTTTTCTGTCACCCTTTCTTGTTATTTTCATGCTCGTGTACCTCTTTTTAAGGCACGCTGAACAATTCTATAATCATCCAAGTACGGCATCCTCCCGTAGGTGGTCGAATCTTTCTAAATGGATGTTCAGGGAATTCAATGAGGTATCTACATGAATTTACCACCCTGTTTCACAAGGCAGATTTCTCTTTTGCACAAGTTGTTCAATTTTCCTGAGTTGGATGACTGAGTGTGTTGGTGGGTAACATTGTGCTTCGCGTGAAAGTCTGACTAATTACTATACCTTCTCTATTCATTTTATGACTATGTCAAATTTTCATATACTTTCATTCTTCCTTATGATCCAACATGAGAAATATCTTCCCAGGTTGACCATCTATTCAAGCACCGCATGAATAACAGTGTTGTGCATGCTTCTGATTATCTAAAGCAGTTTCCTTCGCCCATCTTGACTATTGTAGCAAAGTTCATTTCATTTATCTCGGGTGGCTTTGCTGCTGTGCTTATTATCATTGCATTCCTTGAGGAATCTCTTCTGGAAGGCCATGTAATACTCTGTTACTTTTTTTGTTTGAAAAGCATATGATCTTTGTAGTTCTGACATTTCCCACTTTCCTTTTGCGTTCTGGTTGACCTGACAGATTTTTGGGCGGAACTTGTTCTGGTATGCAGCTGTTTTTGGTACCATAACAGCTATAAGTCGGGCAGCAGTGGCTGATGAACTCCTGATTCTTGATCCTCAAGGAATGATGTCACAAGTAGTCCAACATACACATTTTATGCCCAAAAGATGGCGTAGAAGAGAGAACACCGACACCGTAAGGGAGGAGTTTGAAACTCTTTTCCAGGTACGCAGGAAGATTTTCAGTTTCCAATCAAGTTGTACACATGGATTTGTATATCTCAGTTTCAACTCCACATTACTTGATATGAGGTTGGAGACTGTTTTCCCCTTATTGAAACCTTAGATGTGTGTGTGTATATATATATATATTATACATTTTTAGTCACTTGAAATTAACTAACAAGGAAACTACTAGTGTTCAGTATACTGGAATGATGCTGTTGGAAGAGATGGCCTCAATATTTGTCACTCCTTACCTGCTCATCTTTGTTGTTCCAAAGGTTTATTTTTGAGCGTATCCAGTTTATATATCCCTCTTGGAAACTGTGTTACACATCTTTTTTATGCTGCAGAGGGTGGACATAATTTTGCAGTTCATTGTTGACTTTACAGTGAACGTTGAAGGTGTTGGTGACATTTGTAGGTATGCACAAGGCCTTCAATTTTTTTACTGATTCTTACAATTCCAATTCTTTCTGATACCCATATCCTGCTTTTCATTGCAGTTTCAGTCTCTTTGATTTTAGAAACCATGGAAACAAAAGATATGGTTCACCTTTTGCTCTTCCTCGTGACCGGAGGAGTTCCCAAGGGAAACTGGAGAAGTCCTTTCTAAGGTGCAGTATTCATGAGACAACGTTCTTTTTGGGCATTCTTCATTTTATCCCCACTGTGTGTGCAGTTTCCATTTGGCCTATCCTTCGTGGGAGCCTAACCCAGATGGAAAGCGGTTCCTGGCAACTCTAAAAACTTTTAGAGACGAGAAACTGCGTGGCCATGGAATGATGACCGGAAAAGCATTCCCCTCAATGCCATATCATGGTGGAGTAGCGAATCGGCATGGCTTTCTTGGTCAAGACTTACGTTGCAGGGACACTTGGGATTTCTCTCAAATGGAACTGCTGTGGCTGATAGATGGACAGCAAAGGAACTTCCCTTACATTCTTGACTGGTTCTACACTTGCCATAACCAAGAGATGGATGGAGCAGCTGCGCCGAGATTTCATGATGGTGCTGATGAGGAGAACCTCCCCGCAGATCCATGGATTCCAGGGGACATGAGCCGCATGGACATGTGGGACGACAACCTTGTGGCAGACCGCATAAACAGCAACCTGCAAGCTTCTTCATCCGCCCCTCTTTTCCAGGAAAGTCTCCTCCATCATCACGATGAAGCTGTCACCATGGCTGCAAGGAACCGCTGGTGGGCTCGTGCGCAGGCTGAAGTGGATGATCAGCAAGCAAGCTTTCAAGAACCACCCAACGTCGTCGCTGGCGCAGCATCCCACCGGCTTGCGAGCTTCATCGAACCTCCTGAATTCTATAGCAAGAACGCAGCTCATCATTGGAATGGTTTGGATGATCTATCGGAGCAGAGCTCAGAGGAAGGCTCCCATGTTGTCGATCTTAGGGGCTCACGGGGCCTGTCCAGAACGTTTTACATGGAAGACTTGGAAGCTGAAGACTTCGATCCTCCGTTTGGGGATGTGTATGAGACGCCCTGTGGGAGCATGTCTGGGAGTGCTGCCTGATCTCATTCTCATTCTCATCTCTGTTGCTGCTGTGACATTCTTTACTGTGAATATTTGTGCATAAATTACATTTCCAGAACATGGGGATGCCTTCAATTGGTTCCTCTCTTTCAACATATCATGCCCTCATACTAGAGTTGCTATCGGTTCCGAATCAATGGGTTCGGAATTAAACGGTTCTTTTGAACAGTCGGTTCATAAATCATGATTTACTGTTTAATTTTGTTTTTATTTCGAACTGAAACTGAATTTTTAAATCTTGAATTGAACAAAAAAAAAAAAAAAACATTTAAAACAAATCAATCGGATAGTTTTTTTAGAGATTAATTTTTAGACATCCACATGAGATTTTAAAATGTATCATTTTTCTAGAGGATTTTTCTGGATCCAATAACAATTGTTTGCAGTATTTAAAAATGATTCTAAAAATAGAAAATATTTTTCATACAGAATCATTGAAAATATTTGAAAAATATATTATTTTTTAAAATTTTTTTCAAACTCCCATAATGAATGTGAAAGTATTTGATATCATTTAAAAATAAAACTAATAGTTCATCAGTTTTAAACCATCGATTCCACACGAAGTCATGATTTCGATTCCAGTTCAATTCAGGAATGTATGTGTCCGTACGGTTGGGGTTGATTTGAGATATTTAGAACCCTGAAACCGTGTGATTTCCAACTCTATCTCATACTATTGTTACCAAGCTTCAAATGGTATGTCCAACTCTCCAATAATTTTAATAAAAAATTATACGAGAAATTTAATTTTTTAATTTGTAATTTATAATAAATATGAAAAAAGTTAATGAAATCCATTATTATTTAATTCGGCTCGGCGAGTCACGAAAGCAGAAGAAATAATAGCGCAGGAGGTTGAAGGGTTTTAAGGGGGGAGCCAAATTCTTTCAGTCGGAGTCTGCAACTGAGAGCAATCTGAAATGGTGTCGATCGGAACGTGGGGGCGGTATCTATCGTGCAAATTCAACCACTCTATCTTGGTTGGACGGATGGTAACTCACTAGAACGTATTTTGAATTTATAAGTGCACCTCGCAGCAATTGGTTCTTTATTTGAATCAATTTCTTTTCATGGGTTAAGTCATCATCGCTTTTTTTTTCTTCTCCTGCCGACTAAACCCTTTTGATGATTTAGTTTGTAGCTTGTAAAAGATGTTCATTGTAGGGAAGCTCGTCCTGTCTGAGGATTATGGCAATGTGAAATTAGGATGAGTGGGTTTTAGTGCTCGAGCTTTGCTACTTTAAAATACTGTTATTTTTTTTTTCACAATCTAGTTAAATGGAATGCAGCCCACTCATGGAAACCTCCCTTAGGTGGGTCTTTGTTGTTAGGTTTCTCGTCCAGTTCCTTTTGTTTTACTGTTGGTTAAAATATCGTGAGTTCCAGTAAGAGCTTGTTGTCACCCTGCATGTGCGTGACGCAGAGAATTAAAGTTTCTTTGCATGGCCTCGGGTTTGTTTCTGAGTTGGGGAATAATACATGGATCATTTCAACTATTTGATTCGTACTTATATGACACTAAATTTGGTGAATAACGAAAAACAATTAGTTGTATGTCATCACATTGGAATATGACCATGTATCCTCGTATGCGAATGTTGCTCTTCAAATTATAAGCTTCTCTTTGATTCTCTTATATGAGTCTCATTCACTAGATGGCTCCTATATCTGAAATCCTTGAAAACATGCTGTTACTATTGACCGCTGATCTTTTGATCCTTTAAAGGCAATCCTTCAAGATGGAACACAAGTGTTTAAATGATTGCTTACTCGCATTTACAATTTTATTTATTTATCTTGACTAGTTTCTGCAATATCTATGCACCTGGTACGACGAGAATTTGTGGTTGTAGGCCTTGGTGAAAGGTCTTCGAGATACTGAAGCGCTTGACATGATGTATCGAAGTTTTCTTCAAGGAAGGCTCACGTTTGTGCACTGCAACAAAGGAGAAGAGAAAGCTCCCATGACCAGGGACCTGTTTGGAACACTTCTCGTACGGAAACTTCCATTTCCAGATCTGATGTATGGTTCAAAATAAAGTTTTGATCCAACGTCTGTAAAATTGTAGGATTCATAATTAAATTCTAGAAGGCACTTCAGTGGTTTCACACTTGATGATAGATATGTGAAAGGCTAGAGCTGCCCTGATCTTCTGATTGAATGGTTCCACTTTTCTATGTACCAGGAGAGTTGATGTCAGAGACGTTGTTGTCCTGAAAGACCCCGTGAAGGATGGTAATTATATAGTGCGCCGGTTAGCTGCAGTTGAAGGAGATGAGATGCTGTCAACTAATAAAGATGACGAGGCTTTTGTGCTGGAAAAGGATCAGTGCTGGGTAGTAGCTGACGACCAAGATCTAAGCCCTCAGGTATGGAGTTTTCATAGCCATTTACTGCGTTACTCATCATATGGAAATTGAGAGTGGATATCCCCTGCTTCAATCTTCCTGTAGGAAGCTCATGATAGTCGAACCTTCGGTCCAGTTGCTATAAGTAACATAGTAGGAAGGGCCATTTACTGTCTGAGGAATGTGTTGGACCATGGACCTATAAACAACAGGTATGAAGGTCAAACCATCATGGTATAAAGTTCTACATGTTATTTACAAGTATTCATTCATGTCAGCGCTCAAAGCAAAGAGCAGGATTTTCCTGTTCTAGAAGTGGAGCTCGACATCGATGCTATGGCAAAAGATCACGAAGTGTGAACTCTAGCCAGTTCCCATGTAACCAGGACATCATCTTACGACTCTGCTGGGTGAAATTGCAGAAAGGCTGCGCTTGCATTCGTTCACATGTTGGATGTTTCACTTGCAGTGGGAACACAGATTGATTTGTAGGAGGACTACTACTGAGTTGGTTCACCTCTCTGCAGTCTGCACTGCCATCTTAACGAGGGGAGCTTCATTGAAGCAACGGTGTGTTCTCCCATGTTCTTCTTGTGTTTTGTCTTGCTTCATGAAAACTAGCGTGTGGATTCGTTTATCCATCTCTTTCCCAAACTTGAATCAATCTCATGCGTTAGGAGTGGCGAGGAAGTGTTACTGTCTACAATTGGAAATCAAATAAACTGCTTTCCAATAGGTGTGAAGTACTAGAAATTGGCATGTACTGTACTGCTACAGTGGAAATATGAAGGTTGACAATGGGTCAATTACAAATCTAGACACTATCAAAAATTAATTTTATAAAAATTGGCAATTATGTGTATTAAGTGATAAATTTAGGTATCTTTTATTTTTTTATTTTATTGTTTTAGCTTTCTTTTAATTGTATTTATTAATAGTATTTGGAATGTATTTTTTAAAAAATAGAACTATATTACAATATAACTATATTTCTATTTTTATTAAATTTCAATATAAAAAATTTGAGGATTATCAATGACATGTTAAATAAATGTAGTAACTATATTATATATGTAATTCATATTATTTTTTTATAAAAAATTAAAACAATATTATTATATTATTGATTCTAAAAAAAACACATAGAATTATTTAAGATAATGATATAATGAACAATTAATTTTAATTATTAAAATTTAAGCAAATCGTAATTCTATATTACTATAAAATAAAACATTATCATAAGCAAATCTTAATTACATGTATAATATAGTTACTACATTTATTTAACATATGTCATTGGTAATCATCAATTTTTTTTATATTGAAATTTAATAAAAATAGAAATATAGTTATATTATAATATAGTTCGATTTTTTAAAAAATACATTCCAAATACTATTAATAAATACAATTAAAGAAAGCTAAAACAATAAAATAAAATAAAAAATAAAAGATGTTTAAATTTATCATATAGTTGTCTATTTTTATAAAATTAATTTTTGATAGTGCCTAGATTTGTAATTTACTCGTTGACAACTTCTTGGTGACGCCTCATATTCATTCCATGCTTGACGTTGGATGCTTGACGTTGCACTTAGGAAAAAGCAATGCTGCTACTGCAAGTGGGAAGAAGAAAAAAGCAATGCTTCGGGATGGAGTCTGGTGCTCCACCAAGAGTTCTCCAACTATAAAGGAAGAAGAACACGGTAGCCCTCAGATTCAGTTTCTTCTAATCTACCAGAAGTCTCCATTTATGATGTCTTCTCGAATGATGTTTTGGGGCAAGAATGATGTGATCCTCTAATCTAAGAGATTAGCAATCCACGAACAAGAGGTGATTTTGAAGCTTAGAAAGTAATCCACCCAAGTCTACCCTCAAGAGAATGAATCTCTTGCAACTAGACCTTGAAAGAAAGGAAATTAGGAGCTACACTTCAGAAAAAAAAGGAACTGGAAATGATAATTTTAGGACACCACATGCTCGAAGTTTGATAAGTCAAAAGTGTTCAAACACTCAAAGACGAGGAAAATCTTCACAAGATACATCAAATGAACTAAAGATCCTTCAAAAAGTATATCTCTAAAGTATTTATACTCTAAAATTGGGTTTCAACATTACGAAGCCCAAACTAAAGAAAAAAGAAAAGCCTAAAGTGTCCAAGAACACACATGAAGGATAGGGAGATGTTTTGGGCTCTAAGGTAGATGTAGACTCCAATAGTTGAACTTCTTTGATGGTAATACTTTAGGTTCAATATTAGTTCCAATAGTATTGAGTAGAGTATTGAGATTAGCTTCAACCATCTTGCTCTTACTTCTTGTAATTGGTCCTAATGGAATGATTTTTGTCTCTAATGTGTTCACTTTCACAACATCCTCATCATTCTTTAAATATTCTTCATTATCTTCCTAGGGCTCATCATCCCCCCTTCTTTAGGAAGATTTGTTCTTGAATCTGTATCCATTTGGAAAAGAGACAAATCAGCAACATTGAAAATTGAATGAACAGAATACTCACCTGGTAAATCTAGCTTGTAAGCATTATCATTCACGCGCTCAACAACTTGGAAAGGTTCAAATACAACTTTGCATCTCCCCCTATTTGCTATTGATGCATATTTTGTATTACTGGATTCAATCTGTTGTTTCACCTTCTCATACAATCTTCTAATTGCTTCAGCCTTTTTCTTGCCATCTAAACTAACTTTCCATTACAAGACAAAGGTAACATATCCAAAGATGTAAGAGGATTAAAGACATAAACCACTTCAAATGGAGATAATTTAGTAGTGAGATGCATGGTTCTATTGTAAGCGAACTCAAAAAGTGGCAAACATTCCTCCCATGTCTTAAGATTTGATTTAATCATAATCCTAATTAAGGTAGAAAGTGTGCAATTTGTCACCTCAGTTTGTCCATCTGTTTGAGGATGATATGTTGTTAAGTACAACAGCTTACTGCCAAGTTTACTCCAAATAACTCTCAAAAAGTGACTGAGAAATCTTGCATCTCGATCAGAGACAACAGTGAGGGGCATACCATGAAGTCTAATGACTTCCCAAAAGAAGAGATCAGCCACATGAAATGCACCATCAGTTTTGTGACAAGGAATAAAGTGTGCTATCTTTAAAAACCTGTCCACAACAACAAAAATTGAATCTCTATCCCTTTGGGTACGAGGTAAGCCTAAAACAAAGCCCATAAAAATGTCCACTCATGGTTGGGAAGAAGTAGGGAGTAGAGTATACAAACCATTAGGGGCAGTGGTTGATTTAGCCTTCCAACAAAAAATACATCTATCATAAATTCTTTCAACATCCCTTCTTATATATGGCTAAAATAAATGTTGGGTGAGAATATCAAGTCTTTTTAACACCAAAATATCCCATTAATCCACCCCCATGAGCTTCCTTAACAATCAAATCATGTATGGAACAACAAGGAATGCACAATCTATCTTTCCTATAAAAAAAACCATATTTCCTAAAGAATATTCCAGATGGAGCAAGTTTGCATGTCTTATAAACGTCTCCAAAATCGTGATCATGAGCATATAAGTCAATAATAGAAGCAAATCCTAGAATTCTTGCATCAAAATTAGCTAAAAGAGTATACCTTCTAGATAAAGCATCAGCTACCACATTCTCCTTACCTTTTTAGTATTTGATCACATATGGGAATGTATCAATGAATTCCACCTACTTAGCATGTCTTCTATTCAACTTTCCTTGACACTTCAAATGTTTGAGGGACTATGATTAGTGTGTACTCCTTAGGTCACAAGTAGTGCTGCCCTGTCTCCAAAACTTTAACCAATGCATACAACTCTTTGTCATACGTTGGATAGTTGAGGTTGGCACCATGAAGCTTCTCACTAAAATAAGCAAGTGGACGTCCATTTTGCATCAATACAGCACTAATGCCTAAACCCGATGCGTCACATTCAATTTCAAAAGTGTCAGAAAAATTTGGAAACACTAGGAGAGATGTTGAGCAAAGCTTATCCTTGAGTTGTTTGAAGGCATGTTCTTGCTTGTCTCCCCAATGAAATAGATGATTTTTCTTGATCAATTGAGTGAGGGGTGCTGCTATAGACCTGAAATCCTTAATAAATCGTCTATAGAAACTTGCTAAGCTATGGAAACTCCTAACTTCACCAGCTGATGTAAGTGTTGACCATTCTTTGATTGCTCTCACTTTCTCTTCATCCACACCTACTCCTGCATCATTTACAATATATCCAAGAAAAGAGACACTATTCGTACAAAAGACACACTTCTTGATATTAGCAAACAACTTCTCTTTTCTAAGAGTATCTAACACATACTTCAAATGCCCTACATGTTCCTCAAGACTCTTGCTATAGATCAGAATATTATCAAAATAAACAACTACGAATCTACCTATAAAAGGCCTAAGAACGTGATTCATCAATCTCATAAAGGTGTTAGGAGCATTAGTAAAACCAAAAGACATAACAACTCATTCATACAAACCAAACTTAGTTTTAAAAGCGGTTTTCCACTCATCACCTTACTTCATTCTAATCTGATGATATTCACTTCTCAAATGAATCTTACTAAAAACACAAGCACCATGCAATTCATCAAGCATATCTTCAAGTTTAGGGATAGGATGTCTATACTTGATTGTGATGTTGTTGACGGCGCGACAATCAGTGCACATCCGTCAAGTTCCATCAAACTTAGGAACCAATAACACCGACACAGAGCAAGGGCTCATGCTCTCACACACAAATCCTTTAGACATCAATTCTTCAACTTGCTTTTGTATTTCCTTCGTCTCCTCTTGATTGACTTGGTATGCTAGTCGGTTTGAGAGTTGTGTTCCAGGCACAAGGTCAATTTGGTGCTCAATCCCTCTGAGGGGAGGTAAGCCTTGAAGTTCTTCTGGAAATACATCTTCATATACCTGTAAGAGAGACACAATACAAGATGGAATAGGTGGAGCGTTGTTAGGAAAAGTAGGAATTTCATCCTCGTATATAAGTGGAAGTAATGATTGCCTAGCATGAAGTGAGTGTCTAATCTCACTTGGGCTTGCTAAGAAACTCTCATTATTTATCTCAATTTCTAACACTCTCATGTTTCCACTTTCTGTTTTGCACTCATTGTCACCCTTTTTTCCACTCAATTCCTTCCCATCTTTTCTTTTCTCTCCACTTTTTTGAATCTTTTTTTCATTCATTTTCACTCCACTCTCTTTTCGATCTTCTCCACTCATCTCTTCTCCCTTAGGTACGACCTCCTTGTGCTTTCCATTAACACTATGCAAAGCTCTAGCATCACCAAGGATTCTGACTTGATTTCATGTACCTCCTTTGGAGATAATGGAGCAAGTGTGATGGAGCGTCCATTATGGCCAAAGGAATACTTGTTCTTGAAGCCATCATGGAATGCCTTTTTATCATATTCCTAAGGCCTCCCAACAAAAATGTGACTGGCATGCATAGGAACAACATCATATAGGACTTCATCTTCATATCTTACTACAGAAAACGCCACGAGCGCTTGTTTGGTAACCTTTACCCCACTTCCTTCATTAAACCACTATAAATTGTAAGGCTTAGAATATCTCACGGTTGGTAATCGCAATTTCTCCACCAAGATATTGTTGGCAACATTAGTGCAACTACCTCCATCAATAATCAGGCTGCAAACTTTCCTATTAACAAAAGTACCATGTTTGAAACAAGTTTTCCCTTTGCTCATCATTATCCTTCACTCCAATATTAAGTGTCCTTCGAGTGACTAAAACTTCCCCAGAAACAGGCAATTCATCCTCATCACTCAATTCAGTTTCTATCTCCACGAAATCATCATCATCTTCACTAATCACTTCTTCATTGCCTCTAATCACCATCGCTCGTTTATTTGGACATTCAGAAGTAATATGTCCATGCCCCAAGCATTTGAAACATTTTATGTTCCTTGTAGTGTCCTTTGGAGGTGTTGTTCGCTCCCCTTGCTTGGAACTTGATGGAATGTCGAATTTGAAGTTTTCCATGGATGACTTCCCTTTATTTCTCTCCAGCATCTCCTTGGTGCCGCCAAATCTCAAACCAGGATCCCTCTTGTTGAAATCTCGAGCAAACGTCTTGTTAGAGAGTTGTTTCTCAACTTTTGTGACCATATGAATCATGTTCTCCATCTCAATGTAGTGATGAACCTCCACAATATTTGCAATTTCCTTATTCATCCCATGAAGAAACCTAGCCATAGTTGCTTCACTATCTTCATGAACATTGGCTCTAATCATCAAGATCTTCATTTATTGCCAATATTCCTCCACTGACCTTGAGCCTTACTTGAGATTCTGCAACTATTGATAAACATCTCTTTGGTAATGGTTTGGAACAAATCGCCTTCTCATGACTCTTTTCCTCTCAGCCCAAGTATGAATTGGTTCTTCCGATTCAATCCTTCGTTTAGTCACCAATTGATCCCACCAAATTACAGCATAATCACTGAATTCCATGGAAGCCAATCTGATTTTCTTTTCTTCGGAGATATGTGTCTGGATCATTCTTTCCTTAAAATTGAGGTATCTTCATCTTGATATTATCAACATCCTTTCCATTTCTTCCCCTTCTCTTCTACCTCCTTGATCTCTAAATCTTCTTGTATCCCCATGTAAAAAATCAGATTCACCATGTTGAAGATAGTCATCTTCTTCATCACTATTCAGGATTCGATCTCTTCTTCCAACAGTCCTTGCACTTCGTTGATCACTGAAATCATGTTCAGTGTTGATGCGTTGAGGCATTTGAACAACTCGATCCCTTCTAGTAGTGTAATTATCTGGTCCTTGGGCTCTTGCAACATTTTGTAGAGAGTTTTCATGTTCATCCAGCCTAACATTTATATTTTTCAGAATGCGATTCAATCTTGCAAATTCTTGTTGCATAGCTCTCAAAGTGAACTTTTCATCTGGTGAGTCATCCTTTTCATGCTCACTTCTTGAATTTGACATTCTAAATAGAAGACAAAAAGAAACGAGCAGCAAAAAAGAATAAAGTGAAAGAAAAAAGAAACACACACAAAGTTTACCACTCAATCCTCAAACTTCAAGTCCTTGATGCACTCCGTATCATCATCATGCTTGACCTCATGGCACCTCAAGAATTAATCACTTCCAGATTGGTATTGATTATGGTGTTATGATGGGGTTAGATGAGGGTGGCAGTGTTAATTGTCTCAAGATGGAGACAAAGGAGGGTTGGTTGAATTAAGTTGGTTACTTGTTGTAGTAAGTAACTAGGAGGGATGGACAACAAGGTAAGAACATATGAAATCAGAGGAATGAGTACTACACACGAAATATGTTGCTTGTGAAATTGTAGAAATATAGGAATGAGCAATCAACAAAGAGAATAGTCAAATGGAATGGTAGGAACAGGTAAATGACAACACATGATGATTCAAGATAAGGAAAACAACAATAAAGTGGTTGCTTGGTGGAATGGGAAAAGTAAAAAGGTCACAAACAAACATATGCAATAATGGATGATAATGATGGGTGATGGATGTTCATCTTTACATTTCTTTTCTTTTTACACCCTTGAAGTTGATATTCAAGATGTTCTTGCTATTCAATTGAAACTCAATTTTGAGCTCTTCCTCAATGAACTTCATGCGCACCCTTTTTTTTGGGCCAAAGCCGAAAGTACGAAGAAGGACGTGGCTTGAACGTTTTTTTTTTTCAATAAGCAAGAATGAAAGAACTAAAACAAGAACAGGATACTAACAAAGAGAAGGAACCCAAAGCTCTGATACCAAATGATGTGATCCTCTAATTTAAAGAGATTAGCAACCCACAAACAAGAGATGATTTTGAAGTTTAGAAAGGAACCCACTCAAGTTTATCCTCAAGAGAATGAATCTCTTGCAACCAAACCTTAAAAGAAAGGGAATTAGAAGTCACACTTCAAAAAGAAAAGGAATTGGAAGTGATAATCCTATGACACCATATGCTCGAAGCTTGATAAGTAAAGAGTGTTCAAACACTCAAAAGAGGAAAATCTTCACAAAATACATCAAATGAACTAAAAATCCTTTAAAAAGTACATCTCTAGATTAATTATACTCTAGAATTGGACTTCAACATTACGAAGCTCAAACTAAGGAAAAAAGAAAAGTCTAACAAGTCCAAGAACACACATGAAGAATGAGAAGATGTTTTGGGCTCTAAGATAGATGTAGACTCCAGTAGTTAAACTCCTTTGATGGTAATACTTCAGATCCAATGTTGGTTCCAATAGTATTGAGTAGAACCTTGAGATTAGCTTCAAATATCTTACTCTTACTTCTTGTAATTGGTGCTAATGGAATTATTTTTGTCTCTAATATATTTACTTGCACAACATCCTCATCATTCTTTAAATATTCTTCATTATCTTCCTGGACTCATCAAAGGAGGAAGCCCGATCCGGGAGATAAAATATTCGTGCTCTATCACCTCAAACACAAACCGTGGCTCATACAAGACACAAGGGAGCCGATTATTTGTGGGTTTGCTATTTATGGTAATTTAAATTATTTAGGATCAGAAAAAAAATTATTTATAGATTTAAGATAAAAAAAATATATGTATTTAATAGATGTATTGTATTTATTAAAACAATATGTTTCATTGACATATATTAAAAATTAAATATGAAAAAATAATCTCAATATTAGAATGTTAGATTTAAGAAAAAATTAAAGTTTCAAATTAGATTATTTTATCCTTGAAATCAAAATCTAGATTTTTTTTACTTAACTCAAGATAGATCGATTTTATAAAATTTTAGTGAGTAGTGATTTTTTTTAAATAAAATATTTTCTAAATTTGATTATTATCCTCAAAATTTGAATTTTTGAATCAAATTCAAAATCTAAAATTTTTCCAAAATTAAACTAATAAAGAGAAACAAGCCCAAGGAGTTGAGTTGTAGGTTAATTTGTGATATATTAAATAACACATAATTAAATTAGTAAAATTGTAGAGTTATGCCCATATCCTATATCAAATAACATTATTCATTTATTATATAGAATGTTATTCATGTATTTAAAAAATATAGACCGTTTGCATTAATTCAAACAATTTTTCTTATGTAAAACACACACCATCAATGAATTCCCAAATATTAATATGTATTACAAATTATTAATTTTAATTAATATTAAAATATTGCATTTCTATTAAATCAATTTTTAGAAATTTAGAAAATAAATTTATACTAATTGATTTAAAAATAATATGTAATTAAATAATCAAATATAATATTATGTGGAATGAAAAAAAAGAATTATATTACATATATGTATGAATATACATGCAAAAAAGCAATGTGAAAAAGTTATGTAAAAATTATGTATATCACTAATAAACAAATTTGCTTGCGCAATAAAATTATCTCATCAAATATTAGTGAGAAAAAGAATTTACTCCACGCCCGTGTGTAATGAACAAAAAGATATATTTACTAAAATATTTTACGAATAAAAATCACAAGTATTTTGCAAACACCCCGCTGAGTTGGTTGCCGCGAAGTGGAAATTTGCTAAGTGCATGGAGGACACACAAATCCCATCCTACAAGCTATTCACAGCAAGAGATACGATCAATCTTTCAACGCAACGGGATTAATCAGTAAAAGAACTTTCAGGGATCGAGTGAATATCAGGTGTTGTTCTCAGTTTGGCAAGACAGAAAGAAATGACAGCTCTTGCACTAATGGAACAAATGTGGCATTGCACTTTGGGCACTGAACCTAGTCATTGACCATCACAGTGAAGCAATGCACAGGCAGGAAGAATAGGTTCAATTACAGAACAAAATCTCCAATACAAAACATAGCAGAATTCATCTTCTATGTCACTGGCTAGTAAACTCAAGAAGAAGTAGTACTACATACAGGCATATTCATCAGAAAATGATGAGAACTTTGATGGAATAACGGCCCACTTGCTTAGTACTTTGGTGCTGGTTGTTGGGTTGGGAGCAAACCGAACCGCTTCTTCAGTAGAACTCTCTGCCTTGAGTACTTATCATCAGGAGAAAAGCGGGCTGCAAAAATAACAGAATACGAATAAGAGGTGTGGATAAGTTGTTGGTAGATGTTGAGAGTCTTATTTTGAATTGATGTTCATGCGTCCTCTTGCAAAATAGTGAAAAAGTTATTCAACATAATGTTATGTGCAGTTGAATCCCATATCGGAATAATGTACGAAGCATGCGTATGGATAGATAACATGAAGAAGAAGGGCACTGGACTTCTATTTGCGGATTTTGAGAAGAGAATTTAGACAGCATGCATTATATATTGTAAAAATATTATTTTGAGAAGCAGCATGAGGTAGGCAAATGACTGGATAACATGATGCCATCAATAAAGTTACAGGAAGCGATTTCCTTTAAACAACTCATTAGCATTTCTAAAAAGAAAATTACCAGGATGCGCAGACTGAGTAGCGAGGCCTATTGGAGACTCCTTCTGCAAGAGGGCATACAATTGAACATAAAGTCATCCACTTTCATTCTTAAGTATGCTTCACATAGTTCAAGACATTCATCAAAAGACAAAATCGAAGCTGAAAACTCAAAGTCACAGAGTTTTACGGTAAACTACAAGTAACACTAAAACCTGAAGACACGGCACCAACAAGAAATTAAAAACTTTAAACCCCAACTTCTCTAACTTAAAAAAAAAAAAAACACACATTAAATACAGAGGGAGAACGCCGAAAATAAATAACTGGAAAAGATAAGCCGCGAAGAACCTTTGTGGTGTACACTTTGTCGCCGTTTTCATTGATGTAAAACTGGAGCAACATTTTTTGAATCAATGAGCCTGAAAAAGTATAAATCGAATCTGCGATGGAGAGAAATCAGTGAGAAGATGAACGAACAAACGCAGTTGAACGCGAAAACCAGTATTCAGCAGTCAGGGACGAAGACGACGAAAGGAGATTAGGGCAGAATATAGTCAAAGCCCAAGCCCATATAAACCAATGGTATAAGCCCATAATTTATCGACCCTATTTCGAATTTCCAGAATATTTTTATTCTCTTTTTTAATTCTCATAATAAAAAAAAAGTCACTCGACCACATAATCCCTGGCCTAAAGTTTTTAAAATTGAAATGATTAATCCCTAATGTTTAATGAAAATAACATAAATAGTACACATTGGCATATTTAATCCCAACATTTGACGTATTTAAATATATTTAGTCCCCAACTTTTAACGTATTGAATATAGTTAATTTTCAATATTTTTTACTTTAATCATTTTTTATTTCTACTATTTAAATACCATTATAATTGGTACTCAATATTAAAAAATCAGATACATTTAACCAATTGTTTAATAATTTGGTAAAATTGGTACTCGTTTTCTCCGACCACCATTCGACCGCTGTTGGCAATAGGTCGAAAATAGCAAAACTGAATTGTAGAAAAATTAGGGTTTAAAATTGGGGATTGATATTGTGATTAGTGTAAATAGTGTGAACACTTTTTACCCAATTTTGAAATAATAATGATCAATTATAAATGATTTTGAAATAACGGAGACTAAAACGTTATTTCAAGGGACTAATTATACCATTTGGATAAATAGTAGGAACTATTGGCGTAAATTTTCCAATAAAAAATGGCTTTGGGTGGTTTTATTTTCTTAACTCTCATAATAATTTTATGATTTTATTGAATATATAAAAATAAATCAAAATTGTGCTATGTTATGATGGTATGTTGTATAAAAAATTATTTCCGTATAACTAATCAGTATAATTGTTCTTTTTTCTTTTTGTGTTGTTTAAGGATTTGATTTGGTAAGACCCATCAAGGTTGGCGCTTTCCATGTCAATTGTCGTGGTGGGTGCTGGCAACATCCTCCCAACTGCCAAGCGGAGCTCTTACACATGAGGCTGCAAGAAGAAAAGTGTGGGAGAAGGCTATTGCAGCACAGTGAACTTGCAAACTTGAGCAGGGATATCTTGGATCGCACAGCGGTGTGTGAAGAAGGTACCAAAGCTCTACATTATAACCGTATTATGACAGAAGATTCTTTAAGGCATATGTTCAACTACGTCTCAGACATCTGGTTACCCTTTTTTCTGTTGGTGAGAATGCACTGAAATTCGTTAGAATGCATATGGCGAATAAAGTTAGTTGTTGTGATTTTCGGGCTTTTCCTTAATTATCTTTATCCTGTTTCAAGAGTTGATGGCAAACCGATTTTTTCTGCAAGCAAAGCCGATCCTTTTGCCTCTTGCACCGCTGCCGTGTTTTTTTGTCAATTCCCTTTTTGTTTCTTCTTTTTTCTGTTGGTGAGAATGCACTCAAATTCAATATAACTTATGGGGTTAATGCTTCTGATTAATGCATTCCGAATAAAGTGAGTGGCTGTGATTTCCAGGAACTTTCCCTTAATTACCTTAATATTTTTTTAAAAATTTGAAGGCAAACCATTTTTTTCTGCCAACCGTCTCTCTTCCTAGAACTGATCCTTTTGCATATTCATTTTTTGGTCCATTCTCTTTTGATTTCTTCTCTTCTTCTTTTTTCCATGTAGATTGTATGGAGTTAATGCTTCTGATTAATGCATTCCGAATACAGTGAGTGGTAGTGATTACCAGGGATCTTTTTCTTCATCACCCCTATGTTGTTTTAAGATTCGAAGACAAACTAATTTTTTTGTCAGCACCGATCTTTTCGCCTGTTGCACCGCTGTCATTGTTTTTTTGTCAATACCCTATTGATTTCGTTCTTTTCTTTTTTGGGAAATGTGGAATCTTTGATTTCTTGTTGATGATTTTTTTGTCAGCATTTCAGTTATTTCTGTGATGGATTTATATGAATGTTGTTGTGGGAGAATGCCTTTGAATCGTATGTAAGAGAAGTTTTCTGATGGATTCGGCAAAGAGTTGGTTACATAAGTTTCAGCCAGGAGAGCGCATGAATCCCAAAAAAGATGATTCAATGGGGAGTGGGAGAGAATCACCAGCAGCAGAAGAAGATCCGATATCAGATGAAGAGGCTTCAAACATGACAAAACAAAGGGTTGCTGCTGCAAAGCAATATATTGAAAATCACTATAAGTTGCAGATGAAAAATCTACAGGAAAGAAGAGCAAGGTACGTGGTTTCATGCTTGGATTAATTAACGAAACTACCAGATAGGAACAGTTTTTGTCATGAAGGAATTCCATTGTGTTGTGAAATATTTGCATTGTTGAATCTTTAAATCTATGATTTTTCAATTGTTTTGTTCCTTGGTGTCATGAGATTTATACATTGACAGACGAAGCTTACTGGAAAAGAAGCTAGCTGATGCTGATGTATCTGAAGAAGATCAAAGTAACCTACTGAAGTTTCTGGAGAAGAAGGAAACTGAATATATGCGGCTGCAGCGGCACAAAATGGGAGCTGATGATTTCGAGTTACTAACAATGATTGGAAAAGGTGCTTTTGGAGAGGTATGGTGTCATTTTTTATGTCTTTTACCGGGTTATACATATGCCTCCATGCCCACATGCTCATCAAGGCTCAAATTCAGAAGCACATGCTTTTGAAATGAATGCCAGTTCTTATGATCCTGGCCTCTGTCCACTCATAGCTAACAGAACTTGGATGCTAAGAATCATTTAGATGCAGACTAAAAACAAGCAATTATGTTCTTTTTTCAGGTTAGAATTTGCAGGGAAAAGACGACAGGATCTGTCTATGCAATGAAAAAACTAAAAAAATCTGAGATGCTTCGTAGGGGCCAGGTATTTCCTGGTTTATGTTCATGTTCCCAGAACGTTGTTTTCACCTTCTTTTGGGATCTAGGTTGAGCATGTCAAAGCTGAAAGGAATCTCCTCGCTGAAGTGGACAGCAACTGCATTGTCAAACTTTACTGCTCTTTCCAGGATGATGAATACTTGTATCTCATCATGGAATATCTTCCTGGTGGAGATATGATGACTCTGCTGATGAGGAAAGATACATTGACCGAGGATGAAGCCAGATTTTACATAGCCGAAACTGTTTTAGCCATTGAGTCTATTCATAAGCACAACTACATTCATAGGTTTGTTGATGGTTCAAGGCAAGTTTCAATTTTGCAAGCTTCTGGTTGCCTGACTTTCCTCCTTTTGATTCCTACAGAGACATAAAACCAGACAACTTGCTACTTGATAGATATGGCCACATAAGAGTATCAGATTTTGGCTTGTGCAAGCCATTAGATTGCAGTACAATCCAAGAAGACCTTTCTGTTGGAAGAAATGCTGCTGAAATAACAAAAGACAGTGACCAGCCAGCTTCAAAACGCACACAACAGGAGCAGTTGCAACACTGGCAGAAAAATCGGAGAACACTTGTAAGTTCTCTTCTTAGAGAGGTAAAATCCATAGTAAAGCTGAAGCATGCTACATTATCACTTGGATACTCTTGTGCAGGCGTACTCCACTGTTGGCACACCAGACTATATTGCTCCTGAAGTCCTGCTGAAGAAGGGATATGGCCTCGAATGTGATTGGTTAGTTAAAAAATGATGACCATCACATGTAAATCTATCACTTGCTCCTACTTGGTGCATTGCTCACAGGTGGTCGCTAGGTGCTATCATGTTCGAGATGCTTATTGGTTACCCACCCTTCTATTCTGATGATCCAATGTCAACTTGTAGGAAGGTATGGCAATGATCCTTGATTCAATTTCTTTGCATTCAACAAAAAAGCTGGATTACAACCGGATTACATGCATATGCAGATAGTAAACTGGAAATCACATCTAAAATTTCCTGATGAAGCCAGACTTTCTTCTGAAGCAGTGGATCTTATAAGCAAATTGCTATGTAATGTAAATCAGAGGATTGGCTCAAGGGGAGCTGAAGAAATAAGGGTGATTTGAATTGTATGGTTTATGCCCGTCATTCATACTGTTGAATCTTCAAAAATGAGATGTACCTGCTGCTTGCTTAGGCACATCCTTGGTTTAAAGGAGTTGACTGGGATGGCATATACAATATGGAAGCTGCATTCATTCCTGAAGTCAAGGATGAGTTGGATACTCAAAATTTTGAGAAGTTTGAGGAGGTATCTGTCTATTTGTGTTTCAACCTTGGGATGATGCATTACACACATTAAATATTCATCTTCTTGGATTGCTAGTCTGATCACCATCACCCTCAATCTTCATCAAGATCCGGCCAATGGAGAAAGGTATGATGATTTCTTTCTATTTGGTCACCAAAATTCCTGAAGAACAAGCATAGGTGGTACAATCGCCATTGATTTGATTCCAGATGCTTTCATCGAAGGACGTCAACTTCGTAGGATACACGTACAAGAACTTTGAGATTGTAAATGACTATCAAGTTCCAGGAATGGGTACTTCTCTTAAATTACATCTTTCGCTTTCACTTATCACTTGGTTTTCTGTTTGCCTTCTGATCTACAAGGATTCTTCTCATGCTGCTTGCTTCTATGGACAGCTGAATTAAGGAAGAAATCAACAAAGCCAAGGAGGCCTGCTATCAAGACACTTTTTGGTATGCATGTATTTGAAAAATAACTTCTGAAACATCTGTCTGCATATCAGCAAGTTAACTTCTGCATTTCACTGTGTCTTTCCACAGAGGAAGAGGGTGGAACCTAACCAAGGCTAACAAATTACCAAAGACTTTATTTACTGCAGTGGCCTTAACCATATTCTAGATGTACATTGCGAATTCAGCACCAATTTCACTTGTCATTTAACTCCCTCGCATTATCAAGGTGAACAACATAAATATCTGAAAATTAGAAAAATTGTTGTAACCTTGCCATGGTTCATCAAGGCAACTTTATTTGTAATTTAACCAAGAATTGAAAACAAAGATTGCTTCCAACCTGTAAATGCAAAGAGCCTCTAGTTCATCAGGGCAAAAACGGAGAACAGATTTAACATGAAATAACTGAAATGCAGTTTCCGTATCACACTTGTTCAGAATACTAGATGACAACAAAAGGTTAAAATTTCTTATAGTTTGAAGCAAACTTATCTGGGTAGCTATAAATCTATGAAACAGAACTGTTTTTCTTGAGATTGACAAGCTCTCGCTTGACATCCTACAAATGCAATTTCAATCAATTCCAAAGTTATCTATGTCGAGAATGTAAATTGTAGAAACAAGATAAACAGGGAAAAATATATTCCCTCATAAAGAAAAATCACTGATTGGAAGAATTTCATTGATTAGAAAAATTTCAATCAAACAAGTATTAGATAAAGTACATATCTTGTATTGCCCCCATACATCCATTTGGAGCTTTTCCAATAAGTCTCCTACAACACCATCACTAGTATTAAAAGATAAACCAACTTGTCTACTTGCTTGACAATATTTACAAGGTTTCAAGTTTAATTCCTCTTTTAAAGATATTAATTCAACTTTCTCATAATATGTGCTGGTGCATGCCCTAATCACATATACCATTAGAATTGGTTTAGAGAAATCAGCACTAGCATACAAAATACTTGCAAGAAAATAGTGGATATCTTCTTAACACAAAAGAAGGGGAACTATTCTTTGCAAAAGATGAATCCAGCTAGTAGAGTCATTTCACTAAGCTTTTTTTAAAATTCTATTTAAATTCATGTATAAATAAATTTCTTTCATCCATGAATTTACATTGTATAATATCCCCTTCATATTTCATTGTATAAGTACTCCCATTTCAAAAATGAATCTTCATTGGAACTCAAAGCAACCATAAGGAGGTAAAGTTATCTTTCTAGAAGCTCACACATGTAGTGGCTCCTATATCAATGATCCAACAACCGATATTATTTTGATAATTTACTATAAGATTACTAGATAGATGTAAATTATTGACGGTGGGGATGGAGGTGATTTTGAAATCTACTAACAAATGACTTGTGTGAGAAAACTACTTATCCTATGTGTAATTTTTTTTGTTGATTGTGTGTGAAGAAAATGAAGCATGAATAGTTTTATAAACGACTCATAAAGATGGGTTCCGACTTTTATGCAGCATACGAGGTATGCTTAATGTTAGAACATTGTTAAAATATCACCTTCAACTCATCAATCTTTTTTAGTTGATTATCCTGAATTTTACTTCAATTGTCTCCATAATTTTTTTTTAAACCTTGCAAATACTTCATAATGAGAAAAAAAAGTGTCTTCTTCATGTCGAAGACAACAACTACAATTTTTGCATTCTTGTCAGAAAACAACATTATCCTTTGGCTTTCGATAATTTCCAGACAAGATTTTCTTGTCTCGTTTTTATTTACTACGTTTATTTTATTTGTTAAACTTTTTTTTTTTTTACTAAAGTGAATTGGATAAGATTAAGAAATGAAAAAAAAATCCATAATTATCAACAGTGGCAAAAAAAAAAAAAAAAAAATTGCATCAGATTCTCAACCTGCTAAAATCTTATTTTTATGCGTGCGCTAGTTATTCCTAGTTTTGTTCTACCAGAGAAGCAACGTCTTCGCCAAATCTGCACTGTCGCTAGATCCTTGCCTGTGAGTCTGGATCTCCATCTTTGTGGGTTTTCACGTGTGTGGGATTCTGGACTGTATGATTAGGGAGTGATGGCACTTGAAAAAAGAAACTAATCGTCTTGAATCATGCCTTGCTTCCTGTTTAATCTATTGAGCTGTCCTTTTTTAGTAATTTGCTTATAGCTTTGATTTTTGATATCTGGCCTTCATGTCAAGGTGCCCCCCACTTTTAGGGAGTTGATGCAGTGATTTCTGTGTCATATAGTCTAGAACTAGTGGAGGAATTGTTCGGAAATGTTGTTTAACCTCTTCTTTGTGTCGTGCTTAGTTGAGGCATATAAGTGAAATCAATTCAGTCCCTTGATGGGCAGCATTTTTCACCTCTGTGTAGCTCAGCACAAAAATGGAGGGGACGGCTTTCACACCTGCACTGGATGGATTTAAGCATGTCCAGTCTGAAGATGGAGTGATTCTGGCTAAGCCATTCCTGGATGTGTGCAAGCTTATACTCCCTGTTTTAGGTATATTGAGGGATTCATGGTATCTCATCTTCAAATCTTTCAACTTTTACATCTCTCCCTTTCCTGAGTAGAATCAAAGGCACTAGTATCAAGTGTGCAACATAGTTGTATAACTGGCGGCAACATTGGAACTCTATTTATATGTTTGGTTCGATCTTGATGCATGATAATGCATTTGTACACAGTAAATTCCTCTCTGTGTCACCACACGTCTGTGTATGTTGATGGTTACTGCTCTATGATCTTTGGTATTCTGAAATTCTTGCATGCTCTAAAGTTCGCTTGTATACAGACAAGTTCGGAACTGCAATGACAATTGTGAAATCTGATATTGGTGGCAACATAGCGGTGAGATATGTTCACCTTAATCTTGTCAAGTGCGTCTATTTTAAGGTGGTATGGTGAGCGTTTTTGCGGATGGAAATCCTTTAAACTTCTTTATCTATGGTTCAGAGATTAGAGAAGAAATATTTTTCCAACCCAGAAAAGTATAATCACCTGTACACCATGGTGGAAGAAGAAGATGAAAAGACTGCAAAGGGCCCTACAAGTTGTACGACTGGTCTTCTGTGGCTGACGAGGTATAGATTGCTATCTCATTAGCTCATAAGAACGTGCAAAATTTAATGTTTGATTTGCTTATACTAAGCATATGTGCATTGTAGAGCAATGGATTTCTTAGTTGAGTTGTTTCGGAATCTGTTTCTGCATCACGACTGGACATTGTCTCAAGCGTGTACTGATTCTTACAATAAGACACTGAAACAATGGCATGGCTGGCTTGCAAGTTCAAGCTTCTCGGTGAACAATCTGAAACCTTTTGATTAATCAGCTTCCTCACATCTTTACCACAGCTTCTTGACATGTGTGTGATTGGGGAACTGCTGGAGTTACAGATTGCCATGAAGTTTGCTCCTGACAGGAAGAAATTATTAGATGTGGTGGGTGGATCTGGTGATATCTATGGTGACATTGAGAAGTTCTGCAACACTTTCTCACCATTACTCGAGAATAACCACAAATTCTTGGTAAGAAATTCAATGCACTCAAGAATCTCCACATTAGAATTTCTGATTGATCGTCTTAGATGAAGTCAAACAATGATTCACTGCATTTTCCTGCAGGCTAGCATTGGTATGGATGCTCTCAAGGCGTCTTAATGATCGCTAGAGCTCCAACTAATATCTTTTAAGCACCATTCAGTTGGTACAAGTATTTGTTGAAGTAATCCATCTGAATTCTCTTTGTTATTGGCTGCGTCCTCTGTAACTGATTGTGCGATTGCTTTTGTAGTATATGTTTGGTAACCTGTAGCCATGTACTCTCAGAACCAACCCTTCTTTCTGCCTCATTAACCCCACATGCTGAATTCCCCGTTCCATGGATGAATCTTAAGTCCATCCACTGAAACTGTTTATACACTCAGAATGTTCATGCCCTCATTGTTCTGCTATCATCATCATGATTTACATTAGCTCCAATTCCAAATCACGCAGTTCGTTGGTGTTTCTGTAGCCAGAAACAGTAAAGGCTGGTAGAAAATGCCAACCTGCTTGAAGGGCCTCTTCAAAGGCTCAGATACATTTGTGAAGTAGTCGGTACAGTTTCATTTTAGCACACGTGTCCCCTGTAATTCAGATTTCGTTTAAAAGGTCCATTCCAGAGTACGAGGGGAAGAAGAAATGCAAACTCGACTCCCTACAGTACAGTGTAGAAGAAATGCCAAGTTGCTCATGTTCAATGACAATCCCCTTGTATACGAGGTTAGTTCTATTTTCCCATTTGAAATAAAGTTGGCAGCGACTGAATGGTCAGGAGTTTGCACGATACAATCCCCTGGTATAAAGGAATTCAAATCCTCAGTGAATTGCTTGAACCATGATGAGAGATGTAGAAACCACAGGCGCTGCCGAAGGTAGTTTCAGCAGATTCTTAAACTGTATTCCTTCCCTGCAAATGCTGAGATCCATCCGGCAGCACCGGCGATGAGACACCAAAGAAGAAAGAAGGATCAACGAAAATCAGGCGCAATGGGCTCCGTTTGTAGGCCATATCTTCCTGAGCCTCAGCTGTTCTTCACGGGCCGACACCGCAGAAGAAAGGACGCGCAATGCGAAACATAGATAGATCATGATCGTTCCAGACCATTGGCAAATGATGATATCACTTGGGAAAGACTGAAAACGTATCATGGTTTGTTTCTCCGATTCATCAGAGGGTAGTTGTGTACGCTCCTCACGGCCGCCGGCGGAGCTCAGGTCTGTTCCGCAATCCCCTGTACACAGCCAACGGGATATTCCCAATAAAATCTTCGGAACCCGTTGCCTCAGTTTTTTGACATAATTCCGTTGCCAACTTGTCAGAAAACCTCATAAAACTTGAGATTCATCATATATACAGTTAAGAAAAAGGTCAAAAAACAAAGGTCTCAATCTTCAAAAGAACAAAGACATCATTCCTAGGCAAAATAAGAAAGAAAATGAAAACCCTGAAGCAACGAATGATGCATGAGAAGGACTGGATGATGATTGCAGAAGGGCGTTATGGGGAAGTTGCGTTTGTTTGCAGGCTTTGAGCCCTCCAATGGCTTTGACTCTGACAAAATTCAAGCTTTCACCCACGCAAACGTCCAAATTGCCCTCCACGTTGAGTTTCATCCCCAGCCTCGATAGGAATGTTGCAGAAAATGGAAGCTTCCCAGTTAGCCGGTTGTTCCCCAAGTTGAGTTCATTCAGCTTCTCCAGAGCTTCAAACTCCTCAGGTATTACACCTTCAAGACTGTTGTTTTGAAGACCCAAGTAGGATAAGTTTCTCAAATTTGAACCCATAGATTTTGGAATACTGCCAACAAGACCCATTGAAGACAACCCAAGTCCTTTGATTCCTCCAAGATTCTCCCATATCTCAGGAATCTTGCCTCCCAGATGATTGTTGCTTAAATAAACTTCCTTTAGAGAAGGCATTTCAGACAAGAACACAGACAAACCAAATTCTCCAAAGCGGTTATGACTCAAATCTAGAAACTCTAAGCTCTTTAGGTTCTTTAGGAACTCTGGGATTCGTCCTGAGAAGCTGTTGAAGCTGAGATCAAGCTTCAGTAATTCACTTAAACTTCCAACTGAATCTGGAACCCTTCCGTGGAAACCATTGTCACTTAAGTCAAGAACTTTGAGTTTCTTCATGTTGTGAAAAATGTTCATCTCCAGCTCACCTTCAAACTTGTTTCTTGATAAAGTAAGCTGCTCCAGATTCACCAAACCATGAAACCCACCCCAAGAAACGCCGTTTCCACTCAAAACCAACTTTCTCAAGTTGTGCAGGTTATTGATTTTCCTTTCAATGGACCCAGCTAGTCTTGGGTTCCGCATAAAAACCAGTTCTTGTAACTCAGTAGCGAATCCCGTAGAGAAATCTGGAAATGGGACTTCTCTCACAGTGAAACATTCATAGAAGAACAACTTCCTCAGATACGTGAACGCCTTCAGTAGCGAACTATCGAAGGTAGCGTTAGCATCGCATGCTGGGTTGGGCGAGAAATCAGAAACGTAACCGAAGCTGAGCTCTGTCACATGGGCTTCCCCTGCTTCGAAAACGTCGCAAACGACACCGTGCGGGGCAGAGACGCAGAGATCGTCTGGAAACAGAGTCCGCCAGTCATTGGCGGCGTTGACCGCCTCCAACACCCTGTAAACTCCTTCTTGCTCCGCCGCCGGAAGGCGCTGAGAAACAACACAGGTAGCTGAAACCCACAGGAACAAAAGCAGGAAAGAAACACGAACAGACGCCATTGAAGAAACAAACACAGCAGGAGTTTCACAAGAATCAATCTTGAAGACTACACGCAGAGGGGGAGGTGAATGGGCACACTCACTGGGAGTCTACGAGTATGTTTCGAAAGGATAGAAAGAAATGGAAATGGAAACGAGGGGGGGATGCGAAGGTACAAGGGATGTTTTCAGAGATATGCTGGTTCATTCTCCTGCAAATGGCGTAGATGACAGATCTGCCCTGCAGGTACAATGATGGAAAAGGTGGGTGAAACCGTCTTTTCCACGCGGGATCCGTGAGATGAATCCGACGGCTGGAAATAGCCAAACAGATACCCCTTGACTTTGTTTGGAAGGGGGTGGTCAGTGAAAATGTAAAAATAAAAAAAGTAACTTTTTAGCATGCTATTGGATTGATTCTTTTGGGACAAATTTACAGCCCCGCTGCAGCAGCATCCACATTTACTTCTGCAATAAATTGATACTAATGCCCTCATTTAATTACCTTTTTCCACTTTTCTACAAATTACAATAATCCATATGTATCGTACCAAAAAATTATAGTACAAAATTAGAAAGATAAATTTACATTTTATTCTATCAATAAAAAATATCATATAAAACTAGAAAAATAATTTTATTTAATTATGTTTTATATCTATTTTATCTATAATTAATGTGAAATATCGTTTAAGCCCTTGATATTACATTCTTGTGTGTCCCATTGGGTTTCTAAATTTCAAATGTGTTTGCTTTAGTAAATCACTGTAAAAATATTTTGATGTAGGTGAGTTTGGGTAATGATGATATAGTAACATTAATTTTTTATTTGACATTTAACTAGTAGGTAAAATATTTGCAATTATGTAAGTTAATTGGATTTAAGTATGAATAAATTCTTGTTAATGGGATTAAATAAATTTATCTGAAATATAAGCAAATATATGGTTGGATGGGTTCCTGATGTCTGGAATTTCATTCCTGGGAGAAACGGGAAGGATGTGGGGGACGGAGGGGGTGGAGACAAAAGCTGGAGGGCGGTGCGCCGCCGCCGCCGTCGTGTTGCCTGACAGCGACGGGTCGCTGGCAGGACCTCGGTATCCGCGTCGGAGTTGCAGTACGGAAGTGAAGCAAAGGAAGATGTAGGCCGCCAGGCGGTGGATCCTTGTGCCTAGTTTTAGTACAGTAGAGCGGGTCCGGGGCAGAGAGATGATGGGCTCCAGCGCGGTGACACTGGGCCCAAGACCGCCCCTGAGTACGCACGCTGGGATGGCTCCGGCTCCGGCTGCCTGGACGGAGTATAGTACTACTATTACTGACTACGCCTCCTGGGCTGTACGGCCACTCTGGTAATTGAAAATGAAAGAACGATGCTTCTCTTCGATCACACCATTACTCAGATAAAACTGCTGAATTTGGCACAAAAGTAAAATGCAATAATATTCTGTAATTTAAAATAAATAATAATATAAAATAAATTTTCCCAAACAATTATCTATTTTAGCGGTACATGAAAAAAATTAAAAACATTTCGAGCACCTTATATATATTATTTGGTGTATATATATATAAAATTTACATTTCAATTTTTTATAAATAAAAATTAGTTATTTTTATTATAATAAATATGGTATACAAAAAATTTAGCAAATAAAAACACAAAAGAGAGCTATTTGACCAATATTTATCAAATAGGACTATATAATCAATGAATTTTATGAAGCAGTTTATTTAGCTTATTACCTCATCCACCTTTCCAATAATTTCTTGCTTCTACTTTTTGTTAGTTAATATACCTTAATACTTGATTTAGTAAGAAGTTAAATTTAATACTATGCATTACTCATTGATACAACTTTTTAATTATTCCACCACTTTTTTGTACATATTTTCAAAAAAAGAAAATACTGCCCTTTTTAAAATAAATAATTTTTATTCAAAAAATATTACTCATATTCTGTCTAATAATTGTCTGTTATCAATGCATATGTAACCAAAATAATTGCTTGGAGTCATTATATGGAATTTATAGTAATAGCACTATGAAATATGTTGTTAAAACATTATATAAAATCCATAAAGTTAAATAATAAATTACTTCTAAAGCAAAAGGTTTGCATACTCAACTTCTTACTTTCTGTAGAACTAGAAATTGATATTTGATAGTTACAAACTAAATATTGGATGTGATCGAATTAAAGCAAAAGAGGCTATCATTCCTCATAAAATTAAACTTGAAGAGAACATTTTATTTTCAAAAAATAAGAATACTAGATTCAAAATTAACTATATCGAATTATGTATTTTTTTCAAAAGAAACATAATTGGAAAATGATTCATCATACTTACAAGTATCACATTAAAAAAGAAAGAAAAGGAGAGATCATGGTGCTATGAAATACCCCATCAATTATATAATTACTTAATTCTATGTTCTAAATGCTCATATAAAAGTCGACTAAACTAAATTCTAATAATTTTAACACCAACACATGCTTAGTAATTTAAATCTATGATTGCTATTTATATATAATTAAATAAAACAAAACCAGGTTAAACTCAATCATTCGTACCAAAGGTTCCCTTACACGTAGAGAAATAAGAAGAGGAGGTTTTTGGAGAAGGAGAGACATCCCCGAGCACAATCTCTTTTTTGTTTGCCAGCGCTTACGATTTTCTATTATTTTTTTCAAGTTAGTAAGTTATTTAACTTGTTTTATGTTCTTAAAAATCTATAAATCATATAAAGTGTGTTTGATAGAAAGTATAAAAAGAGATAATTAAATGGAAAAATAAAAATAGAATATTTCATAAGTGGAATAAATTATACTTAAAATAATTTATATCATGAATATAAAATAAAATAATAAAAAGAAAAGTATTGAGATAAATTTATACTGTCATATACCACTTCATTATATATCATCTCTTATCTCTAGTATATAATTTATTCAAGTTTCAAGGGTTTAGAGTTTCGGTTTATGATTTTGGATTTAAGAGTTTAGGGTTTGCAAAAAAAATATAAAAATTCATTAATCCCATAACGCACCATACATGACATTTTTTGAAGCACGGGTAACGCACTTCCGAAAGGCAATTTTCTTAACTAGTCTTGGATGATTAAAATCAAATTTCTAGTCTTATATGGAAAATTGGAAGCAATAACAACCACGCAACCAATTCTCTATTTTTACGAGAGTGGTTGTATTTTATTCAATTATTTTTACTGTATAAGAAAAGCTCTTATTTTATGATAAATCATTTGAATTATACAAATAATATTAAAATGTGATCAGAAATATATTCAGTACAACGAATTAATATAATTTTGATTTCTTAAAATATTTGTGTGCAACTCTATGTACAAGCTATTTGGTTCATGTATCTCTATGTAGAAATTAGAATATTACAAAATATTAATCTTTTGAAAATTATTTGCTTAATACCCCCACTTTCTATTCAATATTTTTTATTGATATTATTGTTAATAAATGTATTAGATTATTTAATTAATTTATGTTTTGGAATAAAAATAAAATTTAATCCAATTGAAAATAGATAAATTGTAAAAATATAAATCATAACTATAATGATATTTTTGTCAAATTTTTAAAAAACCTGAGTTATTATATAAAAATATTTTTAAATAAAAAACACATAATTAATATATTTTTATAAAAAATTTATACTGAAAATGAAGTAATTATTAAGTAACGTTCTCTTATTTTCAGTCGAAAAAATTAATTATTAGTTTATTTATTTTTAAAAAATTTAATAAACATTTTTTTTTTTCGAAAAATCGTACTCACATGAAATGGAGTAATTCCATCGAGTATCTATATATACAATCTTATATCTACTATCGATAGTTTGCAAATTCCAGACATGAATTACAAGTATTTTATCAATACTGTTTTAAAATCAAATATTTTTAATAATATTTATTGGTTTAGTGCTTTGTATCATATAAATATGTAAAAATATTTAGATATTATATTTTCTTGCAACAAAAAGAAAAAGTTTGATTTTGGCAGTTGGCATCAATTTTAACAATTCCGCCCGCGCCAAGTAGAGTGCTGCTTCCAACGCCGATCTTGTTCCCCAACCGACAACATCGAAGCCGGAATCATATTCTCCCCCGATGAAAGGCGTCAAGCCTGTGATCGTTAGGGTCATAGGCAAATCCTTCCAGAGCGCAATTGATGCGTTGTGTGAGTTCTTTACTCTTCCTTCGTTTTCTCTTTGTGAAATCTTGAATATCCTGAGATCATGATTCATTTGACATCTTTGTTCAGGGATTGAGATTCAAGAGGGGCCGTTGAAGCATCCGATGCTCGACTTTGCGAAACTATCCACATCCGAAGCTTCTTCAAGTAGAGGTAGTTCTCTTGCGGTTAAGTTTAGTTGTGTTTGGGCTTCCATAGGTTCAGATCTTGATTAGTTTGATTTCCTGTCCAAGAATTGAAGTTTAAGAAAGTTCTTGTTGAGCATGTGGAGACAGTGAATAGCACCGAGGAAGCATTTCATGTTCTTCATTCATTTCTGGTTAGAATGTTCTTAGACTTTGTTTGTGGACGATTATTCAGAATGTGGTTGCGTTCGGATGTTTTTTTTTTCTGAAAAGGAAAAGTCATCGGACGAGAGATATTCGAAAGGGAGGCGAAGTATCATGTCTTCAAGTGTACGTTCACTTTATATATGAGGTTTCTTAATAGGAGACACTTCATACTTAATTTTTTTCCCATCGGTTTCAGCATTTCCATATTTTTTTTTGGCTATTGAGTTTGTTTTTATATTTCTGGTATGCAAGTGACATTGCTTACCTCCAAATGGTTGTGTTCAACTCCATGGTTCAAAGTTTAAGAGCCGTTAACTACCTGAATTTCTTTCAATCAGGCGCTCTCTAGAAATGCTCGTTTTGACCAAATATGGAAGAGCCGAAGAACTAAAAATGCAGAATCAGAAGGGGAAGCTACAAATGATATTTGTCAGTTCTATGACATTGTTCGGGTTGATGGTGGTATTGAGGCCAAAGTTGATCTGTTTTCCAGCCACATCGATCTAGAAAATTCCAAGATGATGGCTGCATACTTGCCTCTTCTACCAGAAGTTGTTCCAACTGCTGCTTCACAGATTGAACATGGTACATTTCTCATTCAGGATTCGCTCTTTTTTTCTGGATGTTGTTATAACCCATATGAAAGATGAATCAGCTTGTTTTCTGTAGTTCTGCCATTGTTTTCTCCATTCCTCTGAAGAGGAACACCCACACATCCCGTTTTCTAATTGACTATGTGGTTCCATTGTTATACAATTACCTCAGTAATGACATTTTAGATAATCTGACGCCCTGATCTTATCATCTTGCATTAATGTTTCAGACGATGACTGCATGTATGACTTCCATGCTGAGAGGAAGGATGCAGAGTACATTTTAGGAGATGCTGAACACCCATTTCCTTTGTAAATCTCTATATAACCCTTTCGCTATTGAACCTCTTTTCAATTTGTGTACAAGGAGGGTTTCATTACCTTGGTTCATGACTTGTATATGTGTACAGGATCCGGGTTATGGAAGATGATTACTTTGATGACGGTAGTCCCCCACAGATTACGAAACTGATGATTCTAATGGTATGTATACAACACTGACCTTGCTATGCTCTCTCACAGATACCGCCTCGGAGACATTGCATTCTTTCACCACAACTTGTGTGACGCTTTTGTGATATATTTCAGATGAAAACCACCCTCGGAATGATTACCCTGAGGAAGAGTCATCTGATGAGGACGCAGTGTCGAGCGATTCTGAATACTACGGCGATGTCCCAAGTTCCAATTATGAAGAAGACCCGGAAGATGATGGTGAAAGCTCGCCATGTGCCGATCAGGACAGTGAGGAAGAAACCGAACCCAAGCCTGATGCCGATACCCACGACGAAGACAATGGCGCCGATGATTCTGGATCGCATTCTTCCTAATGAAGGTGCGAACACTGCTTCAACTTCGTTTGTTTTCACGCCCGTTAGTTTCTTCATCCGGGAAGCAGTAGTTGGTGAAGATGCCATTTGAAATAATTGAGTGGGTGTGGAGGATTAAGAAAACGCCAGAATCTACTGAGGTTGGCTGCTTTTTTGTCCATGAGCTCTGGCAACAAGAATCCAGTTTGTTTGCTGGACAGGAACCACCCCAGAGCAAACAACTCCAGATCGCCCAACGCGATTCTCTTTGAACAAAAATGGGAAACATTCATCAAAAGGCGAATCTGCCAAACCCGATGGGAACTGACCAACTAAGAACATGACAACCACAGCCTCCCCGCAGACGCCCCTTGGGCCAAATGGCTGAAGTGCGAGAACGGTTCTCAGCTTGAGTGATGATGATGCGCAGCAAATTGGTTTAAATAAACCATACGCATTAGAGTAAAAATATAATGAAGCAGAATAAGGGGGAAGAATTTCAAAATTCTACTTTAAGTTTCAAAAATCCCATAAACATGCTTCTAGTTTAATAAACGAAAAAAACTGGAAATTTCTACTCACTCCAAAGAGTAAAATCTACTAATGATGAAAAAAATGGAATATATTTGGACCAAATTTGATAATTAATATAATATTCTGGAAAATTTTCCTTACATTGGCGTTGTAATTGGGAATGAGAAGTGTTTCTCATTTTTATGAGAAATAAAAGTTATGTTTAATTTTACTTATTGAAAAACATTCCAAGAAAAGAGATTCTATTAATAAAAAAAATGAGAATTTGCAATCTTTTCAACGGAAGAAGAGTTTTTTGAAATTAGAGTCATATATATTTGATAACATTATTTTGAAATGTGTGCGTGTATATGTGTGTGTGTTTTTCTACTTTTGAAAGTTAAAACGCTTATATCTCAGAAGACGTATCCTTTTCTGTTTTTAAGGTTTTTAGAAATATCCAATATTGAGTTGGCTTTCTCAATGTGCTCAGTATTTCATGTGCTTCGTTTTCCTTGTCTCATGCTTTTCAGAGGATTCTGTGTGTGACGGTGTGACGGCGACTCTGTCATTGTTAAGATTATTCTTCTAGGAATTAATGTGATGTGAAGAAAGAATTCCTACACTTCACTTCTACTCTCTTTTTTGTTCCATTTTGCTTTAGAGTATCACAAAATTAACAATTTTTGCAATCATTTTCCTCCCTTATGACTATTAATTTCTTCTCCTCTCTCATTTCCTTTTGTTTTTTTTAAGTAAAATTACCTTGCTTGGTCATGTTGAAAATAGGTTGGAAGTAGAGTTATGTAACCACAATTGGACTGAATTAGCAAGAGTGATGCTGAGGGCCTGATGGCAATCTTTGCAATGAGGATGGTTACAATTAATCAGCATATAAGGAATATGTGTAAGATTATCTGGTAGTTGAGAATAATTTTGCCTATTTTAATTTTACATGCATCTTCAACTATTGATGGGTAATTGCTTGACACTAGTGGATGGCATGATTCTTCCGATGTCAGTGTTAATAAGAAGTGATTATTTGAATAATCTTCACTAATTTATCTAATAAGTTGGGAAGAGAATATCTCCATGAACGAAGGTTCTACATTGCATGAAGAGTATGAAATGAAGTTTGGGCATTGACCTATTCCAACAAGACAAAAGAAAGTATCAGACAAGACCCAAACAAAATGATGGCAAGGCCTAGGAAGTCACATGTAACAACAATCTCAAAAGACAAGTTCTCAACAAAGACAATAAATCTTTCAAAAAATTTGAAAATTTGTCTACATGCAATGAATAGTTGGAAATTTACTATAAAAATGTGTAATGCTAAATGTAAAGAGTGCAATACTCAATATTACAATACAAAAATCAAATGAAGATTCATTCTTTGTAAAACATGGCAATGGGAGTCACCCCTCCACCTAAGTTTGATGGTGCACATTATCCAGCTTGGGGAAAATGATGAAGAATTACCTTATAGACATCAAAGTTTAGGAATTCTTTACCAGATGTGACATTTCATCAGATTTGACAGCAACTATAATAGAGAGCCAAAAACTCATAGAAGACCACATACGATATGCACAATTGGAATCTACTACTATCCATGCTTTTGATGGAGGTTTTTCTATCAAAATCTATGAGAATTTCCCAAGCTATGAAACTCCAAAAGAGTTATGAATGACTTTACAAAATACTTATGGTACCACTGTTGTTAACAAAGATAGAGATAGGTTTTGGCACTCCTTTGAGAGTGTCAACATCACAAATGAGATAGTTAGCTTCTCCTCAAAATTGTTGAGTTTCCTGGATGCCCTTAAAGCCTTGGGTAAACCAATTGATTAAAGAAGAATAAATCAAAAAATGTATATAACAACTCCTTAATAGACTCTTGAGATCTTAAACATGGTTTATGCCTCAATCAATTCATACAGCTGCATTTCAGGCAATTGGACACCAAAAAACCAACAAAAACAAGTTCAATTGAGGCAAAAGCGATTATCATGAGAAAAATCAAAACTATCATCAAAGGATCATATAAAATTTAAAAGGTACTACAAATGACAATATGGAAGAAGAAGACCCATGCATATATTACAAGAGATTCCATAAATCAAGTGCTGGTATCATTCCGAAACTGTGTAAAAATTGTCAACAAAAATAGCATGTGGGAAGAGTATGCCCACGACATAGACAAGCTAAGGCAAAGCAGCACTTGGAAAATCTAGTAGAGAAAATCTACCGAAGTTTTCTCATTTGTAAGCTAAAATTTGGGAGCATATGAATCAAAGAAAATTAAAATTTATAGCTTGTATCAAAAAATCGTATTCTTAGCTATAAAAGACCTAAATGGTAAAGGATGTGGAAATGTCTAGATCAAGACTTGCCTCAAAACTATAATCATCAAAGTGTATTATTGACTTGAGGTCAACCATAATTTTCTAAGTATGGGATAGATAGTAGAAAAACACCTCGATGTTTATTTACAAAAGACATTTGCAAAATTAAAAATCTGATTGGTACACTTATTCTAGAAGTACCTATATTCATAAAAATTTCCCATTCTATCTACAAATCTTTCATAGTGTAAACGAAGTGTTCTTGGTAAATAAAGGAACTGAGTGACATCTGGCATAAGAGATTGAGACATGTTATTATTTAAAGCTTTATAAACTTTCAACAAATATGGTACTTTGTATCAAGAGGACAACACTTCATTATGTAACAAGAATATTTGGGTATGATTTACTCTATAAGAGAAATACTACAATCTAATTTGCTGATTTTGTAATGTTATAAGATGATGATCCAATAAATGCTTCCATGAAACACTACTTGACTCAAGATCTAGAAACTAAATGCGAACAAAGAGGGGAAGACAACGTCCTCGTTCAAGAACCCGTGCTTGATTGTTTTGGGTTCCAAGCAAGTGCAAAGTATCAAAATGATGGATCGGCAATCTCAGCCTGTTGAGAGAAACTCATATCTACTGAAGTTAAGCATATAGAGACAATGCAACGGCTTCCTCTACAAAGTTAATGGTTACAATTTTCCTATATAAATATGTATGTAACTAGCTCAGAAACAATAAGCCTTCAAGTTTACACATTTAGTTTTCTGAAAATCCTTTTGTGGTGAACCTGACGCGAAGCTAAAGCCTAACACAAAAACCTTCTCCACAAATACCTCTTCTATTATGCCATCCAAATCACCATGGACAATTTGTTCTCTCAACCCCCTTCCACCTTCAATGGAAACTCAGCAAAACACATCAATTGATCCAAGAAAATGGCCAACTATTTCCCTACATGCAAACTATGGAACGTGTTCGACATGGCTCTCCAAGAGCCAATCACTCAAAAGAAGAAAAAGAAATTTGGAAAAACAAAGTCAACAAAGCACAATCTCTGCTAAACCAAGCTACCGTGGACGATGCCTACGACTTAATCAACAATTGCTCGTCACCTTAGGATGGAACGTGTTAGCAGAAGTCTATGGAAAAAATCAACAAACCATGGTTTTGGAAACGACGTTGAAATGGCAAGTGTTTGAAAACATTAAGATGTTACCTCAGCAAAGCATCTCAGCTTTGCCGATCACCAAAGTGGTCAACAGTCTCAAACAACTTGGTGAAGTGGTTGATGACAACCAAATCCAAATGAAGATCATCATCACTGTCTCGGCTTAATATGCGTCGACTATCAATGCCTCTATCTTCGATAGAAGCATCCACATCATGACACCTAAGCAAGTCATAGAGGGTCTCAAAGGCATTGAAATGAGATAGCATAATTATGAGCAACAAAATACTTTTGAGTTTGCATTCAAAGCTCAAGAGCCAATCAATAGATCTGGCACAAGCTATGCTCATCCCAATCAACTCAGACAGGACTAACTCCCAGTGTCCTTTCTGCAAGCAAAAGAACAAGTTACATTCTACTTGTTGACGGCACCTGGAATCTATCTGTGCCTACTACAAATTGTCTAGACACTTGGAGAAAGTCTGCCCATTGAAGAAGTATCATCTTCTAGGAGGAAAATCTGCAAAAAATGTCAAAAAGCTCACTGGAAAAGTGAAAGATGTAACTCTGTCTGATGCTTTTAATAAAAATGTTATTGAACTCTACTTTGTGTGCAAAAGTACCTTGCTCAACTCATTCACCGATCTACGAAAACAGAGCGTCTAGTTGGTAGACAATCGGTGTAGTCATCACCATGCTCTCTTTTCTAGCTTCTCACCCCTGCAGAATAAATACATTCAAGTAGCAGACGATAAAAACATACATGTCAAAGGTCAAGGGTATGCCTGCATAGAGACGACACATAAGCTTCTGAAACTCACTGAAGTATACTATGTTCCTAATGCCTCACATTCAGGACAACTCGTTGAGAAACATTTCAACATACATCTAGCAAACTATTAATGTACAATTCAAGATGAATATGGTAACATCATATTGATATCTCCCATGGTGGATCGAGTATTTCCCCTCTTCATGTCACCACAAACCGAACAATCTGAAGAGAACAGCTACTACTGGGTTACGTGAACTGGATGGAGAAGAAGGACATGCCTTAAAATGACCCGACTATGAGACCCGATCGCTTTAATTTGTTGTTTTAAATACTGGTTGTGATTTTCTTTTTTGTTTGAGTTTTTTACAGACGAACGCTATTTTGTTTCGTACATTCTCTATTTTGTTTATGGTGCGTTGAGCGTGGAGGAATCACGTTCCGATTAACGGAGTTCTTGATCTCGCGATGTCCATTTCTGGCGGAGTACCCGCTCGCATGACCGAGGAGCAAATGCACATAGGTCTCTTACCGACGTTAAGTGCCTTTCCTGACGGAGATGTTAATCGCGCAGATCCTTTGCATCTCAACGGATCTGATCACCCGAATGTTTCTCTGGTTAGTGAACTCCTTAATACGAAGAACTATTTCGATTGGCACCGCGGAGAGCGATTGGCTTTGGGTGCGAAAAATAAGCTCGGTATCATCTTCGGTGAGATACCGAAGCCACCGGTGACGGATCCGTCTTACAGTCTGTGGCTTCGGAATGACTACATGTTGACGTCCTGGCTATTGAATTCCATTTCGAAGGATCTCATTAGTAGTTTTACCGGATGCACCAGTTCACATGATCTGTGGAAAACTCTTGAGTTGCATTATGGACAGATTAACAGCAACATACTGTATCAGGTTCAGTCCAATCTGTAGAATCTGAAGCAGGGTGATATGAGCATAGCGCACTACTACACAAAGTTGAATACTCTCTGGAAAGAATTGGATGCTCTATTTCCAAAAGTGAAGTGCGATATATGCTGCACACTAGTACATGCAGAGAAATTTTTTGGCTCAACTAAACTGATGCAATTTCTTCTTGGGCTGCATCCGAAATTTGATGCGGTTCGTACTCAGATTCTTGCACTGGATGAATCCATGACTGTGTCTAGAGCCTATGCTGTCCTTTTGAATGTTGAGCAACATATGGGTAGAACAACACCTGATGTGATAAACATACACACAGATTCGGCGATGATGGTCAAGTCTGCATGTGATCATGCCCTTGGAACACATCCTGGACGAGGACAGCGTAGAGACAATAGGTTTTGCCATATCTGCAATAAGCAAGGTCATGTGCTTGAGAACTGCTTCACTATTACAGAGCCTCCTCCCTGGTGGAGGAAGAAGCATGGTAGGAACACTAAACAGGATGGAAAATCTCAGCAATCCGTTTTTGGGCAATAGCAGTCGTCTTGGACTCAGTATCCACAAATGCAAGTGCAGCCTAGACCACTGATCCCCTACTCTGTTTATAAGCCTGTTGTCCATTGCGTTGAGACTCTCATGGACGAACAACTTCCCCACTCTCACTATGTCTCTACCTGTGTTGATCCTCTACAGGTTATTCATCGAGAATTAACTAAGCTGATGACTGCTAACCCATCGCCGACATCTGCTCCCTCACAATCAGCCAATTTCTCTCAGATGGAGTTCTCAGGTATGTTAGAGATGGCATCAGAGATGACTAATAATACTAATGAGCATTTTATTTGCAACACTTGGGAATGGATAATTGATTCAGGTGCAATCACACATATTTGTTGTTCGAAAAACTTGTTTGATAATCTTCAATAGGTGGCCAGCTTGCGTGTTATTCTTCCTAATGGCCAGTCTATTCCTGTTAATCACGTGGGAACAATCTTGCTTTCAGGCCATATCCGACTCTTGAATACATTATGCGTTCCTGGTTTTAAATGCAACCTCTTGTCAGTCAAGAAGCTTGCTGATGACATAGGGATCAAAATTATTTTCTCCAGCCATTGTCGCTTACTGCAGGACCAAGTTACAAGTAGACTTCTTGGTGTTGGAAGGGTACGTGATGGCTTATATGTGGTTGATAAGAGATCCTTCCAACCAAGTGTGCTCACAGCCTTCACTGGAGTGGATCAGAAGTCAGAAACGGTGCGTCGGAACTTGGTGAATGTGTTGCTGCCATCATTATGTTTTTTTGCTGATTTCTTGCATAAGGACGATCCGGCGTTACTTTGGCATTGTCACCTAGGACACATCTCTGATTCTAAGTCTAAGTACATGCCTATCAAGTGTGGTTTGTCTGGAATTCCTTGTGATATATGCGAATTTTCCAGATTTCAGCCGCTCCCTTTTCCGTTAAGCCGCACTAGAGCACCACATGCCTTCTATCTCCTCCATTGTGATTTATGGGGACCTTATCGACAAGAAACTTATAATGGGATGAAATATTTTCTGACTATCGTTGATGACCATACTAGGGCAACCTAGACTTTCTTACTCAACGATAAACTTGGTGTGGATAACCATTTAATGGCCTTCCTTGTCTACATCGAGAACCACTTCGGTTTTACTACTAAATACATCCGCACTAATAAAGGGGGGAATTTATGAGCATAGCCTTACAAAAACTGTGTCATGGCAGGGGTATTCAGCACCAATACTCTTGCACCCAGCGGCCACAACAAAATGCTAGGGTTGAAAGAAAGCATTGACACTTATTGGAAGCCCATTCCAATATGCCGAGAACCTTTTGGGGTGAAGCCTTCTTATGGCCACTTACATCATCAACTGCCTACCCTCCTCTGTCCTAGACTGGAAGAGCCCATTCGAGACATTAATGATGAAAGCACCCGAGCTGGATCATATGCGAATATTCAAGTGTTTAGCCTTTGCAGCAAATTTGGGCGCTCAAGAAGATAAACTTGCACGCCATGCCCGCAAATGTGTTTTTCTTGGGTATCCCATGGACCACAAGGGATTTAAACTCTATGATTTGGAGGTTGGTGAGGCCTTTGTCTCTAGAGACGTGAAGTTTTATGAGGGTGTTTTTTCCTTTTAAGGGGAACACATCTACAGCGGACTCTTTGGATGTTCTCCTGCCGTTAGTTTTTCCTGCTGACGATGAGGCACCAACAGGGGACTCTTCCTTCCCTTATGAGCCCCCTGTGCCCATCCTTTCCGATGGTGATATGTCTTAAACCGAGTTGTCCTCAATTCCTATGCATACAAGGTCTGGTTCTCTAGAGCGTCCTATCATAGCCGAACTTCCGGCAGCCATCATTGATGCAACTGCTGAGTTGCCAGATTCGGATTCCCCTGTTCTCCGTTGGAGTCAGCGGGCCCGGCTCCCACCTACGTGGCTGCATGACTTTCATGCCTACCACGTGGACATTCTCGATCTGGGTGATCCATCCTTGCTAGCAGAACCTCAAACTTGCCGAGAGGCATCCCAACATCTGCATTGGTGCACTGCAATGTCTCAACAAGTCTAGGCTCTTGAGCGTAATGGGACCTGGAAGATTGTCCCCTTACCTACTGGGAAACGTGCCATCGGTTGCAAATGGGTATATAAAATCAAGTGACTTCCTGATGGACGGCTAGAACAATTTAAGGCACGTATGGTAGCCAAAGGGTTTCACTCTTGTCACGAAGGCCACTTCCATTCGCTTACTATTCGCATTGTCTATCAAGCACTCTTGGTGCCTTCATCAGGTGGACATTAAAAACGTCTTTCTTCATGGTTTTCTTGATGAAGAAATTTACATGGATCCCCCGAACGACTATGCCTGTAAGCAAGGAGAAGTTTGCCTCCTTCAAAAATCTTTATACGGTTTCAAACAGGCATCACGCCAGTGGAATCTTGAGATCAGTAAATTTCTGTTGGGTTTAAACTTCGTTCAGTGTCCTTCTGATGCGTGCTTCTTTGTGCGCCGTCACTTGACTTCTATTATGGTGATCCTTGTTTATGTGGACGATATTCTGCTCGCTGGGTCTTCGTTGGATGATATTACGCAATTAAAGGCAGCTTTGCATCACAGATTCACTATTAAAGATCTTGGTGTTGCCCAATTCTTTTTAGGGATTGAATTGACAAGGGCTTCTGATGGTATGTTCTTGTCTCAGTGACGCTACATCTCTGATTTTCTTGCAGCCTCTGGCCTCCATGCTATCCTCCTCTATGGTCACTCCTATGCCGCGTAGTTTCAAGTTTTCTGATCAGGGACTCGGTGATGCCATCAATATTGATGAGTATCGTGCTATTGTGGGCAGATTGCTCTATCTGAATTTTGCTCGCCCTGATATCACCTTTGTCGTCTAGCAGCTGTCCTAATTTGTGCACTGCCTAGGTTTGGAGCATTGGATTGCAGTGAAACATCTCTTGAGCTATCTTTCCCATACTAGGTCACTCGGGCTGTTTTATCCCTATGTAGCCAAGCCTTCTCTTGAGGCGTACTGTGATGCTGATTGAGGGGCTTGCACTACCACTCGAAGGTCAGTAACTGGTTTTTGCATCTTCTATGGTAATTGCTTGATTTCCTGGAAAACTAAGAAGCAGAGCCTGGCTTCTCGCTCGTCCGCCGAACTTGAGTATAGAAGTATGGTCGTGACTACTATGGAGCTTCTCTGGGTCTCATATCTCTTACGGGACTTACGTGAATCATTTTCTACTCCTATTCCCCTGCAGTGCGACAACCAGTCTGCGATACATATCACGGCCAATCCGGTTTTCCACGAGAGGACCAAACACATCGAAATAGACTGCCATGTTGTTCGGGATCAGTACAAGCTCGGTTTTCTCCTTCCGATCTATACTCCCACTAAACAGCAACTGGCTGATATTTTCACCAAAGCGTTAGACTCCTTACCCTTCATCACCATAGTTGGCAAGCTCGGGCTGCGGTCTCTCTCACACTCGCTTGAGGAGGGGGTGAAGAGAACAGCTGCTATTGGGTTACGTGGACTGGATGGAGAAGAAGGACCCGTTTCAAAATGACCCGACTATGAGACCCGATTGCTTTAATTTGTTGCTTTAAATACTGGTTGTGATTTTCTATTTTGTTTGAGTTTGTTACAGAAGAACGCTGTTTTGTTTCGTACATTCTCTATTTTGTTTACAATCCTCTATTTGTATGATGGCTACCCTAAAATCTGACCTGTGGCACAGAAGACTCAGACATCACCACTATGGCTCTATAAACACCTTAAAGGACTGAGACCTAGCCGAAGATATATCTCACCTTACCTATCATGATAAGTTATGTAATATATGCCTTCAATGCAAGCAGGTTAGAAAACCTTTCCCGCGAAATGGCTCATCTAATACTCACAAAATAAATCTAGTAGTCACAGATGTATATGGACCAATGAATGTAGCATCAAACGGGGGAAATAGATACTATGTCTTATTCATTGATGAGTTTTCCAAATATACATGGATATATCTACTCAAATGAAAATAAGAGGTTCTACACTACTTTGCAATATTTAAGGTTATGGCAGAAGCTCATGAGTAGTAGGAAAATACTCACCTCGAGATCTGACAATGGAGGTGAATACTCATCTATAGTTCTAAAAAATCTTTGTGAAACCCATGGAATCATTCACCAACTCACTGCTCCGTATACCCTGCAATAGAATGGTACCTTTGAGAGGAAAAACCGTAGTATCATGAATATGACACAATGTCTCTTATATGAGAAGAATCTGCTTCTTATGTTTTAGGGTGAAGCAGTCAACACTGAAGTATATATTCTCAATTGTTTACCATCTAAAGGCACAACAGTAGGGAAATCACCTTGTGAACTCAAGCTCAACAAAAAACCTGATTTGGAGCACTTCAGAATTTTCGTATCTATCTATCATATACTCAAGCCTAAAGAACTTCATATCAAGCTAGACAAAAAATCAGATGTAGGAATATTTTTGGGCTACTCTGACACAAGAAAAGCATATCGAGTCTTAAATTTTACCCCAAACAAGATGGAAATCAGTAGAGACATTGTCGTAGATGAAGGTAAAAGTTTTGATTGGAAAGATCTGACCTCTTAGTCTCAGTCAATCGCTCCAATCATAAACGTCTTCAATATGTTCTCCAAGCAAGAAACCTATAGTAAGATTTCTCAGAATATTGTGAGCTCGTCAAACTCATCTTCACATTCCACAGCTATATGTACTAATGATAATGTCACAGCTACTCATGTTGGGTATACCCGTAACTATACACTATACAAAACCAATCTAGAATGGTGGAGCCAGCAAATACCACTGATAAATCAAGAAGACTTTGTGCAGAATGGGATACATCTGAACATTTGGATGCTCCGCCGCTTCTTAGCACAAATCCTATAGAAAACACAGTTGTATCAGAAAAGACTCCTCATAACTTCCTACTAGTAAGCACCTTAAGAACCCTAGACATACTAGGATCTCCTCTCCGCATGCATGAAGCTCATGAGGACTTAGCAAACGACCACACATCAACTTCAGTGTATGAACCAAGAAGTAGCTGAGAACCTATAGATATCTCAAACTCAGAAGCCAAATCCAGTTCTAATACTATTGTAAATACAAGAGGCATACCTCTCATTGGGTTTGTGCCTAGACTACTCTCAGTAGTGACAAAAGAATATATGCAAGCTACTCCTCATGACTATGAATCTGATGATAGTCATATCCATCACTTTCAAAGCAACGGTCTAAGTGATAATTAGGATTACCTCAGTGACTCTAATATACCCCTAATCTAGAAATATCGATCTATCAATGATATCATTAGTTGTACTCATCTAATGCTTGAAGGACAACGTGCTATTGATATCATGAAATTACCTAAATGGAAGAAATCGATGGAAGAGTAACTCAACTCTATTCATGCTCATAATGTATGGAGGTGGTAGACAAACCTGAAGTAGCCAAAGTTCTAAATCTGAAATGGATATACAAGGAAAAGTTAAATGCAAATGGTATTCACAATAGATTCAAGTACCACATTGTAGCCAAATGATATCTTCAACAGGCAGGGATAGATTATTGTGAGACTTTTTCCCCTGTGGCTCGGTTTGACACCATCAAATTGATCATAGCCTTGTTCACTTGCTATAATTGGAAACTTCATCACTTGGATATCAAATATGTGTTTCTCAATGGTGAATTATCCGAGGAGATATATATCCATCCTCCTCTCGGTTATGAAATCAAAGATGGGAATAAAAAATTTCTTAAATTAAAAAAAGGCACTTTATGGATTGAAACAAGTGCCCAATGAATGGTATTCGACTATTGATTTCTATTTTATCCAACTCAACTATACCAGGAGCAAAAACGACACTACATTGTATGTACTCGACTCAACAGTAGGCAAGGTTATTATCTCTCTACACATTGATAACATTATGATAACAGACAATAATCCTAACGTCATTGAAGCACAAAAGACCTTACTGAAATCCTGCTTCGAACTTGTGGATCTTGGTCTAACTAGATATTTTCTCAGTATGGAGATCCTGCAAGGCAATGATTACATCATTGTAAATCAAAAAATATATATCAAAGACCTACTTATTAAATATGGTCTTCAAGGAGCAAAAGAAGGCTCGGTTCAATTCCCTTCAAAGATCAAATAGAAACATAAAATTGCAGAGAATGAATATCCTAACCCATAGGAGTATCAACGACTCATTGGTGCACTGCTATATCTAACTGCCACTCGACCTGACATCACATTTGCAGTATCTTATTTCTTTGGATTCATGCATAAACCATATCATATACACATGGAGGTTGCAAAAAAAAATTATCAAGTACCTTAACCTCTACACTCAGATTATACTTTAAAACATGAACTAACCCTTCTCTACAAGGCTTCATGGATTCCAACTTTGTAGTTCGACTACTAGGTACCTATTTCATTTAGGATCAGCAACCTTCACCTGGAACAACAAAAAGCAAAACTCCATCGCCTAGTCTTTGACTGAAGTTGAGTACATGGTTGGTGCTGCTATTGCAAATTACGCACAATGGTTAATCAAAATTTTTGAAGATCTATGCATCAATATCGACAAGCTAATAATCCTCAAGATCATTGGGGTACACTAACCATATAAAGGTAAAATATCATGTCCTTCGAGAGTACGTGAAAGAGTCATCAATTTAGTTAGAGTGCATACTAGCATAGAAGCAAGCAATGGATATTTTAACAAAATGTCTCTTCTTAGTCAATTTCTGCAAGGTACGAGAGATGTTAGGGTTGAGGAGGAATTCTTTGGAAATCGAAGAAAACACTCAATTGGATCATCAAGGAGGAATTTTAGAAGATTATGATCCAATTAAGGTTTCCATGAAACACTAATTGACTCAAGATCTAGAAACCGGAGAGATTCATAGTAAGAATGTGAACAAAGAGGGGAAGACGACGCTCTCGTTCAAGAACCCGAGTGATAGGACTCTAAATCAGCATAGGCCACGTGGAAGCAAAAGGAAGACGTCACTATGAATCGATAAATCAGGGGTTAAAAATCGGCTTCTCTCTTGGACAAAATCAGTTGAAAAAGATCTTTGATCTATCCTGACAGTCTGCTGCAAGCCGACAGACTGATAACTATCAGAGTCGGCCAGCGGCGGCTGTATTGATAGTCTGAAAGCAGTCGAACCGCAGGAATGAAAGAGCATTCGGTGGTTATCTGTCACTAGAATCATAGGTACAATCACCTGGTGCAGAAAGTAGCCAACCCACGTAGAATTCAGTCAGATCAGCTCTCCCTATAAATATCATGAAGTTAGAAAAAGAGGGGGTTGATCTCTCAATATTCTACTTGTGTTCTTCCCTTATCTTTCGTTAGTGGATTTCATTTTCCGGCGAGCTCCATCAGTTCCATGGTTTTTCTGTCACTCGATGGTTTCCATGTAAAACTCTGTGTCTCATTAATCTTTTCCATCAATATTACAACCCATAATACCCAAGCATAATAACTTGGACCCCATCGATTCGGCCCTATAACTCGGAAATCAGCTTTCCTTAACATTATTGATTTCTGACCATAACACTGAGCTTGATTGTTTGGGCTCCAGTCAAGTGCAGAGTATCAAGATGATGGATAGACAATCTCGGCCCATTGAGAGAAGCCCATATCCACTGAAGTTAAGGATATGGAGACAAGACAACGGCTTCTTCTATAAAGTTAACGGTTACAATTTTCCTATATAAATATGAATGTAATTAGTTCAAAAACAATAAGCCTTCAAGTTTACACATCCAGTTTTCTGCAAATCCTTTCTTGTAGATGCTTGTTTTGTAGTGATTTAGATTACAAGAATGCTAGCAGCTATATTTTTCTCAAGGACATCAATTTGGGGTCGATGTGCTCTACTTTGTTGTTAGTTTTTCTCTTATTTTGCTACTACAATTTTTCTATGGCTAAATTTGAAAAGTAATCATCCTATTATTAATGTGTGTGAAAAACAACCACTCTATATATAAAATTTTGATCTTAGTATGTGATAGAGAATGTCAAGATGATTACTTTTCAAAAGTGTCCGTTTTTCTACAATCTTAGTATGTAATCATTACTAGAAGAACACACTAAGTAAAATCTTTATTTCATGATGATTGGATCGCTCAACTGCCCACCTGCACGTTGTGCTGCCCCTAAAGGCCTTCTCGTTATGTTGGAAGGCCGCTGCTTTGCGATTCACGGGCATCTGTCAGCTTTGAGAGTCATGTGGCAAGGGTAATTAGGGTTATTTACACATCTACCAAGTTCTCCATTTTACCTATAAACCTACCTACCCTCTCTCCTCTTTCATCTCACATTTATCATATTTATTTATTCTTCATTATATTTCTATCTCACTATTTTATTTTCAATATTTAATCTAATTTTTAATTTTTAATTAACACTCGTATTTTCAACCCTAAACCCTAAATCATATTCATAACGTATATTTTAATTCAGTTTATAAAAGAGCATTTTAAAAATTTTGGTTTATATATTTCACTTTTATTTATAAAATAATATTTTTAATTTAACAAGATTTTATTAAAATATGTATATATAATTGTAAAAATGATGTGAAAAGTATTTTTATTTTAAATTTTGTTTCAGGAGATGTAAAATTGCTATATTTTAATTTTTATTTGATTGTTCATTTATTTTTATCATTATACAATTAAAAATAATAATTTAAATATAATTGGAAATGTCATTCACATAATTGGAGAATAATTTAATGAATTAATTATTTTAAAACCATTTTTTAAATATAAGTATTTTTTACTTAAATTTTGATTAGAATAGTTTATTCTGATGTAAAAATACTTTACAATTACAAATAAATTATAATATTTACAATAAAATGATAAAAGGTGCATGGAAGTTGTGAAAATTTTTATTAAATTTTTACTATGATAAAATACAAATTTTATATGAAGATTTGTCATATTGAAGAAGGTAGAAGTTTAATATACAAATCTTTATTCATGATATCAATTTTTTGGTATTTTTAACAAAAACCATTTTTTATTCATAAAACTTTTTCTTTTCCAATTTTGATGCATTGGAATTAGTAAAAATCTAAAAAGTGAAATGTGGTATTTATCAACCAAAAGTTCTAAAAATGGCATTTTATCAACAACACTAAAATATATATTATAAATATGATAGAAAAATGATGGGTAGATTTGTATATGGCATGAGTTGAAATAGATAGATTTCTAAATTATCCACTCATTAAGTCTTACCATATACCATCAATGAGATCTTATCATGTAGGGCCTATTAGATCTCATGAGTCACATTTACTATAGGGGGGCCTTATCAGGCATGCATGTGTCCAAAGATTATCTATTTTGATTTTTATCCTGGAAAAAAAATAGAATTCAGTCAATTAGAAACTTAAATGTAAATGATCAAAATAGTTTTAATCAAATAAAAAAATGTATATCTAACAAAAAAAATACATCATTTAATAACATAAATTTATTATTTAAACTTTCAATATCTTCTAAGCTTGCCATATGTCTCTACAAAGCTTGTTTTAGAATATCTTCCTATAAATGTAATTATATTTTAACTACCTGATAGAAGCAAAAAAATAGAAAAATAATTTGGAGAAATAAATTAAAATAGAAAAGAAAAGGAAAAGCATTATTGACAGGAATTTTGTTAACTGAGAATTAAAAATAAAAATTAGTAAATGGTATATGAATGATTTTTTTTTGTTTTGGAAAATTAAAAATAGTTCTATTCTATAGAACCACTAGCTTACTATTTCAAGAATAAAAAATATAAATGACAACTCATTCATAGCCATTTGCATAAATATCTCCGAATGCCTGCACGTACATTGGGTTATGTATGGATTTTGACTTTTTTATTTTTATATTAAATATTGAATTTTTTTAAAATTATTTTATTAAAAACTTTTTATGATTCATAGCTACAAGCCTATGATTCACGGATTTGGAGGAACACGGATAGTAATATGGAGATTCATGAAACTCAGATGAATCTACATTTAAAATATAAATTATTTATTAAAAATACGTAAAGTTTAAAATAAAATTATATAATAACAAATAAATTAACTTGATATATGAACTTTTAAATATCATTATTAATAAAAAAATATTAAATTAATATATTAATCAGTGTTTAAAAAAGAAATCTAATATAGGAAATATCAAAATTAAATTAGCGAATAACATAATTTTAATCTTAATTAAAAAAGGTAATTCATACAATCACTAGTGAAATGAAATAAAATTATAATTATAGAATTGAATGAGTTTATTGAATAATAATATTTATATTTTTTTAAAAAAATCTTTTTAATAAAAATTTATTGGATACTTATACATGAATCATTATGTGTATCAGTGAATTCATGCATTGAATACGTAAATTTATGTAAAATAGGAGAATCATTGCATTATAACTACAAACCCAAATATGCGACACAAATTCTACTATTTTTCATATATATATATATATATATATATATATATATTTTCTTACATGTTCTAAAATAAATATAATAAAATATACAAACCCACCGGGTGTAGGAGTAGAGACTGTGAACAAATGGACATAAATAATTAGAGAGTAGTTTGTAATTTTCTTACCAAAAAAAAGGATGGATGACATCCAAAATTAATCAGAAATAAATATTAACTTTATTGTAAAATAAGAAAATCCACACTTATCCTTTAAAAACGTCCATTTGAAACCAAAATTTTATTCTCCAAGTCAAATTGTGGTCAATGTGTTGCCCCGTCCGTTTCGCAAAATGCAAAAGAGAAAAAAAAAAACACTTTCTTTTTTGTGGATCTCAAAGACGAATTTGGATTTTGGTGGGTCGATCTCAAGGGGGAGTGACTTAAAGAAGAGTGGTTGGTTCGGAGTTTTGTTTCCGTATATTTAGTTTTTATTACATTTTTAAATGATTTTTACATATTTTATAATCATTTTATCTTTTTGAAAAAATATGTTTTGTAACTTGTAATGATTATTTTAATCCAAATTGAAGTGAAATCATGGTTTAAGTAGGCAGATTTGTTGGAGATCAAATTTGAATTTAAGAGAAGTCCAAAGATGAAGATTTGATTCTAGATTAGAGGTTTAAATAAATGTTAAAATATTTAAATAGAAGATCGATACATAAAAAAAATCACAAAAATATTTTCTCTATAAAATGATATGAATACCAAACCTTGAAAGAACCTTACGATATGAAGATTTTGTTTGCTTTCATTTTTACATATTTTTTTTGTCAACATATTTTTTAGTATCATTAAATTCTAAAAGTATGTGAGAAAATCCAAGAATCTTTTCAATTAGCTAAGGAGAAAAACTCAATCAAATAATGTTATCAAGACATATTTAACCTATTTTTTTTATAAGAGTGTGAATTGTAGAAGATAAGATTGTATACAAGAAAAATATTAATTATCATGAGAAATAAAATAATTTTAATAATGCATTTGATTCTATAATATTAATTCATAATTTATAATGTATAATGATTATTGAGTAGCATTACTTTAAAGTAACATATTCAAAATTTGTGTAAAAAATTAAATACTTGGGATTTATACATACATAAGAGTAAGCTTACATACTGATATAAACTTGATTCACACATTGTATGTGAGATTTTGGCGGATATTTTAAATTTCATCAAAATTTTATAAAATTTCGTATTTTAAATTTGTTTTATGTGAATTCCAAAATTCGGGCATTCATTTTAAGAAAATGATTAGAAATATGGTTTTATTGAAATCAATTAATTGAATTATTTCATATTATTACTATAAACCTAAGAAATAATAAAATATGTCTTTTCGTTTTCATAGGCGTAGGGGTGAGAGAAAAGATGGCATCACTTCCCGTTTTCCAATGGAGTTACTTCAGAGGAATCAGTTGGACTTGGGATGCAATTTTCTTCACGGAAAAGGGAGGAAAGTCAAGGAAGGGTGAGAGTCTCCTGCTCTGGTTTTGCCTGCAGTTGAACAAGGGAGAGATATGAGTATGGGTGTGGAAAAAGAAGAAGGGCGACCACAGCCTCATTCTTTGTTGCAGAGTCGTGGCAGCAGCATTATCAACCATGGCTTCTCTTCAAATCAGATCCAGGCCCTGGCTGCTATTTGTGAAACTCTAATTCCTCCTCTTTCTGATGATGAACACAATCCAAATCTTTCTAATGCTTCCGTCTTCCCTCAAGAGGTTTGTTTGTTCTCGATTTTTTTTTTCTTCCCATTTCTTCTTTCTGGAGTGGGAAGTTTGTGTTGCAGGTGGCGGAGATGCTGGCTGAGAGGGGGAAACCGGAAGTCGTTCTTGTTGTGAAGTTAGTTTTGTGGCTCCTCTCAGGCACTTTTGGAACACTTTTGCTCTGTGGGTTTGACTGTTTAGATGGGGAATGGCCGTTTGTGCATAAATTCTCAGATCTGTCATTGACAAAGAGGGAATCCATTCTTCAGAAATGGAGCAAGGAAGCAACTTTTCTGCCTTTAAGAGTTACTTTTTTGGCTCTGAAGATCATGGTCATTTACTCCTTCTTTTCCAGGGTGGGTAGCCGCTCAGTTTCTTTCTTACTCATCTATGAAACTAAAACCACACCCCACTTGCGCTCAATAACACTTGTTTTGTTACCCAGATTGATGAGAATTCGAGGAACCCATCTTGGGAAGCTGTTGGTTACCACGTAGAAGAGGTCAAAAGGCTGCACAGTAATGGGAAAGAAAGACCACTTGAGAAGGGAATAATAGAGCTCATCTATAGTAACGAGTCATCTTTGAAACAATCTTTGATTCAGAAAGGCTTACCTGTGACAGAAGATTCATATGAAAATTCCTACAAGGTCAAATGCGATGTAGTAATAGTGGGATCTGGTTGTGGGGGTGGTGTTGCTGCAGCAGTGCTCGCAAAAGCAGGCTACAAAGTTGTTGTTCTTGAGAAAGGCAACTACTTCGTTGCAGAGGATTATTCGGGGCTGGAAGGACCTTCATTGCGCGAACTATACGAATCTGGGGGACTTTTATCCACTGTAGATGGTGAGATGATGATCTTTGCAGGATCAACACTTGGTGGAGGTTCCGCTGTGAACTGGTCTGCTTGCATAAGAACTCCTGATCATGTCCTCCATGAATGGTCCAGAGAACAAAGGATTTCTCTATACAACTCCCAAGAATACCAATCTGCGATGGATGCTGTTTGCGAGCGAATAGGTGTTACAGACAAATGTGATGAAGAAGGATTTCAGAACCGAGTACTCAGGAAGGGGTGTGAGAAACTCGGCTTAGAAGTGGAGACCGTGCCCAGGAACTCTTCATCAGATCATTTCTGTGGTTCTTGTGGTTACGGTTGCAGGTGGGGTGACAAGAAGGGAACAGATTCCACTTTTCTAGTCGATGCTGTGAACCACGGAGCAGTGATTATCACAGGCTGCAGGGCAGAAAGGTTCATTCTGGAGAGTGATGGCCGGAGTAGGAGAAGAAAATGCACAGGAGTTGTGGCAAGTGCTGAAAACATCAACATTGGGAAGAAACTGGTGATCGAATCCAGAGTTGCGATATCTGCCAGTGGATCTCTTTCCACTCCACCATTGATGATATCCAGTGGTCTGAAGAACAAGAACATAGGAAGGAACCTTCATCTCCATCCAGTTTTGTTTGTGTGGGGATACTTCCCGGAATCAATATCAGGGCTCGAAGGGAAAAGTTTCCAGGGAGGAATCATAACCTCCGTGCACAAGGTAAAGTCTGCAGAAGCAAAGAAAACCATAGCGATAATCGAGGCTCCATCCTTTGGGCCAGCTTCATTCGCTGCGATGTTCCCCTGGGAATCAAGAAGCAAGTTTGATGATCACATCAGAAAGTACTCAAGAACAGCTGTGTTGTTTGCGCTAGCCAGAGATGAAGGATCAGGGGAGGTGCTGAAGGAGAAGCAAATAAAATATGGGGTGAGCGAAGTCGACAGAGAGAAGCTCAAGGCTGGGATCAGACAAGCATTGCGGATGCTTATTGCTGCAGGAGCCACCGAAGTTGGTACATTCAGAAGCGATGGACAAAGCATCAAGTGCGAAGGAACTGAACAGGAAGAGCTGGAAGAGTTTTTGGACAGTGTAGCGCCTGCAGGAGGACCGAAGGCAAAATCAAAGTATTGGAACATTTTCGGCTCAGCTCATCAGATGGGAAGCTGCAGAATGGGGCAGAATGAAGAAGAAGGGGCAGTAGATGAACGTGGGGAGAGCTGGGAAGCTGAGAATTTGTTCGTTTGCGATGGAAGCCTTCTCCCTAGTGCTGTGGGTGTTAATCCCATGGTCACTATCCTAGCAACTGCTCTCTGTGTATCGGGAAGAATTGCTGAAAGCCTCAAGGAAAACAGCTCCCAAATGTAATAAAGAGAAGTATGGTTATTACTTCTCCAAGGTTGTGTTCTGAACATCATCACCATTACAGACCCTTAGTTTCAGACGGTTCAGAAGCAATGCAGCCAAACATCACCTCAGCTCATCATTTTCGTCAAATCTGTGGCACAGCTGATACTTAGATTTAATATGTGATTATCTAATACATCGAATCTTTAATTTTAACATGAACTTAATTAATAAAAAATTAAATCAATTTATGATTCAAATATTAACTATAATCACAAAAAAACACAAGTTTTAATTGGATCAAATATGATATTAAAACAAATAATTCTATATTGAAATGTAAAAATAAAATAATTAAATATAAAATAAATTATATATCATAAATAATTAATTTAATGTAATCTTTTATAATATTAAAAATTAGATTCAATAATCTCATAACAGAATCCTTTGATATACTAGTTTATTAAAATATTTATTTTTAATTTCTCTGTCACACACTAAAATAAAAAATTGCATATATTATAAATAATTTTCTTGCACAATTTTTTAACCATGGATACTTTTCAAAATCATCCATATCCACATGTTAGTCAATATAAATGCAAGTCAATACGAAAGGAGAAGCACTTGTTGCCTTCGGGGACCCCCGAAAAACACCCAACCCTCGCAGTGCAGGCGCTACAGACAATAGGAGCAAAACAACCAATGGTACCCCAAATGCAAATTTCATAACCTCAATAAGAGCAATTCCAATAGTTTCCGAAAATCTGGAGTGCCATGTCACTTTTATTATATTTCCAGAAATTTAGTTACTAAATTTTCATTTTAGCTATAACCATTTCCGTAACACAAATCATTTTCAGAAATCCAAGATGTTATCTTTTTTGTGTCCATTTTAATGGATTTCCATAATGAAAATGAAAATTCCATTCAATGGAAATTCGGAAATAAAACTATACACATACAATGATTTCCAAAAATCTAATAAACAAAATGGAAGTACCATGTAGAATTCCGTGGAAACAGTTGGAGATACTCTAATAAGCTCCATTCCATGAATCAAAATTAAACAGAATATGCAACTCCCATCAGTCCTTGATTAGCAGCCTTGTTCCACTTTTGGACCCAATGTAACAGTTTCAAAGCAGACGACACAAATTATTACCCTCAATCTTAAATGCTGACGTACCCTGATGCCAGCCAGCCAGCCTGGTCTCAGTGACCAGCATGGCCCTCAGATTCAACATTCAACAACCATGTTGGTTGGACTAAATGTGGCGGCTCATCCAACTGCCCACTCTTACTCAATGCTGATACGTTAACATTGTTGTAATAATTTAATTATAATATTAGAATTATTGGAAGAGGAAATCAATCCAAGACTTGGCTTAGTCTTGGATTGTTGCAACTAGCTCTTAGTCTTATGTACGTTTAGGAAATGATGGAATTGACTAGATCTCCTAATTTTGTGAAATTGATTGCGTCTTAACCGATTGTTCCTATTCTATAAAAAATGATCTCTACTTTCATAATAAATCACTTGAATTTTGAAGGTAACTAATCAATTAAATGGTTCTAAATAATTTTAGGACATCGAATTACCGAAATCGTAGTTTCATGATTTTGTGTGTTCTTATTCATTTTTTAGTCAACAAACATCTGATACATTTTCTGAATCACCTTGTGGATGAACCACGAAGGAATGGAGAGTTGCGTTCAAGATCTTTGTGTAATCCTTCTTGTCAAGAATTTCTCCGCTTCTTTTTCATATATAAAAGATAAAAAAAATGCTTTAAATAACAGGATGTGATATGGGGATTCAACATTTTGCCAGAATTCTACACCTTGCATACACTTATTTCCAAATCCCTTGCATGAATGTATGCCTATTTTTATTTTAAAAAATTATTTTTAATTTGGTATTTTTACATTTTGTATTTATTGAGCCAGTGTTGATCGTTCTTTGACTTTAATATTAAATCTCAATTTACCCACCATCTCCAATAAGATTAGGGACTTTAGTATATATAATTTTCTGAAATGATTCTACTTAATTTTTGAAAATTTTAATTTTTAACTATTTTATATTTAAATCAGAAATTCAAATTTTGTGATTAATTTCAAAAATTTGTAATTAAATAAGAAATTAATTAGAAAATTTATAATATTAACTTTTTACTTAATTTAAAAGTATATTTATATCATAATATTAAATTATATAATAATTGAATATATTAAAAATTACAATATATATTATTTTATTAAATTTTATAATATAATTTTAAATTATTTTACAAAATAGTTTTATAATTTCCAAATTGATTTTATTAATCTCAAAACTGATTTTATTCTATATAATCTAAAACACATTTTCAAATTACAGATCAAGCTCTAGGTTTTAACTTAGCTATGTTATGTTATGAATTTGTTTTGAATTTAAGATATGTAGCTATGTTATGCATTATTCTTACATGAACACATTTAAGATTTAACCATCTGTATCTAGAATCTAAATATCCTCAGGCACACCATACCATAGATAAAAGCAAAAAAAAAAAAAAAAATCATGATTGATATATGAACATAATTCCATATGTGCCCTCAACACTCTACCCCACATTGCTTAAGAATCGGGCCGGTTTGTTTTGGGAGAAACGGGTCGATTCTGACCCAAAGAAGGGAAAATATGGAAGCCAGCAGCACAGACCAGAGCACAACAATGGTGGGCGTCCTGTTCTGCCTTCCCATCAGCCCCTTGAGAAAGGGGTAGAGATGGACGATCACCCAGAAAGCAAAGAAGAGCTTCCCGAAGAGCGGCCCCCATGACCCGTACCCGTTGTTGATCGCGTCCGACACGCCTGCAACCACACCCACCATGTTGAAGATGATGAGAGTTGTTGGAGGGATGAGGAGTGTCGTCCATTTGAACATGTAGAGCTCCCCGAACTCTGTGTCCTCAGCTGCTTTTGCTGTCACTGTGAAATTTGTGTCCACGCCGCCGAGAACCTTGAGGAGTCCTTGGAAGACGGCGAAGAGATGTGCTGAGACGCCGCCGATCACCCAAAACTGCTCGTTTCTCCACCAGTCCTCCATGCTTACGCCGCTCCATCTTAGCTCAAGGATGCCGGTTGCTATGATGGAGAGGAAAAGGGCGATGAACCATACGCTTGCGAGGTTGTTTAGCTGCATGGGAACATAGATTGGTATCAGAGGCATTTCTGATAAGGAGATGAGTGGGGGTTGGACTTACCGTCGGGACGATGAATTTTCCGGTGAGGAGGCAGATGGCTGGGAGTGTGCAGTAGGCTAAAAGTGCTATGGAAGTGAAGGGGTAGACGATGGTGTTGACATAAGCTAATCTTTCAAGCCATTTCAGCTTTCCTCCATAAGCGTACCAGAGAGGACAATGGTGGCTGAGGAAGATCTCAACTGAGCCGAGAGCCCATCTGAGGACTTGGTGCAGCCTGTCAGACAGATTGATCGGAGCTGAACCTTTGAAAGCCGGTCGCTTTGGTGAACAGTACACTGATTTCCAACCTCGACAATGCATCTTGAACCCCGTCAATATGTCTTCTGTAACAGATCCGTAAATCCAACCAATCTGTGGAAAACAGAAAGGGTTTTTGGGATTCATCGTAGGAGATGAACACCAGAGAAGAGATACTAACCTCCTTGCCCCATTCTGTTTTTTCCTCGTACCCACAGCTTATTACATGGATGGCTTCCTTGATCAGAGAAGTTGTGTTGGATGCCTCTGCAAGGCCGCCATCTTCCATGAGGGTTGAAGCAATGAAAACCGGTGACATTCCAAACCGTTTTTCGAAATCTTTCTGTGGCATGAGTGATGATTTTTCAAGGTCACCGTATCCTTCCAACCCTTCTTCGATCTCCTCCAGATCGAACGCTGTACTGGATGTTTTCCGACCATACTGCTTGCCCATCATCTTCTTCCTCTTGGTAAAGGCTCCTGAAAGGTTGATCAGAGACTTGACTCCCTTCTTCTTGCCCTTTGATTTCCTGGATCCACCGAAGCAGCAGCAGCAGCACCAGCTTGGCCAGCAGTCGCAAGTCATTTTCGGTCGCTTCTTGGAATCCGGTGGATCGTACCCATACAACGCCTGCCTATTGAAAACACATCCAGTGCCAACATACACCGGCCCTTGAATCCCATCTAAGCCTTTCATGTTTATCTGTTAAGTAGATGTACAGATTCATTCCAGGAGCTTGAAGAAAGGATCATGTGAATGGTATTCAGCACACTTACATCAAAGAAGACGATGTTTCGATTTGCATAGCGGTCATGTCGATCTATACCATCGAATCTCTGTGGAAACTGCACATAGCAGAGCTTCTTCCCAAACTGAGGATCCATTAAAAAGCACATTGCTTCCCTCACAGCCTTACTGTTATTGAGATAATGATCGCAATCCAGATTCAACAAGAAGGGAGAATTCGTAAGGACACCAGAAACCCGGACCTGTTTATCAGGTATTTGGTCAGCATATTTGGAGCTCCATGCAAAAAGCAAGCAACATCAAATCCCTTGAACTTCCTACCAATGCATTCATGGCACCGGCTTTCTTATGGTGATCGTAGCCGGGACGTTTCTCGCGCGAAACGTATACGAGCTTTGGTAGCTCGTTCCCTTCAATATCCAGCGCACCTTCGCTTCCCAGATACACCTGCAATAGAGTACATGAGCCTAGCGTTTGAAACATGTAAGTGGTTGATCAGTTCACCTGAATCATGCCGGGGTGATCACGAGTGATGTTTCCCGGCCAGGGAGTTCCATCTTGCATCATCCATCCTTCTTCAGGTTTTTTCTGAGCTTTTGCGACCAAAGCATTGATTCTCACTTTGAATTCTTCGTATTCCCTCTGAAATAAGATAGTTCATGCTCCATCAAATGTCAAAATGTGCTAAGATTACGATGAATATCATTCTACCTTCATGGCTCTGCGATCCTTTACAAAAGTTGGCTGAACTTTGTCTTTCAAGTAATCAATTTTCTCAGAGAAGTAGAACTCAGGAGCTCTAGGCTCGACATTGTGTTTCTTGCAGAAAGGCACCCACCTCCTTGCAAACTCAGCTGTTTCAGACAATGCTTCAAAGAGAAGCATGGAAGCACCATCATCTGAGACATAGCAGGATACTTTCTCCACCGGATAGTCGACTGAAAGGATCGAAAGCACTGTGTTTGCTGTTATAATGGGAGGTTCCTTAAGAGGGTCTACTGTACTCACGAAGACATCACATGGAGCCAGATGGTTAGGTTCACCCTCACGTTCAAACCTCAATGAGAGACGATCGAGATAAGTTTCTCGATTAATGGGGAACCACTTGGGAAACTGATCAAGTATCCATGATAAACCAAACCATATCTCACAAATCACAGATGTAAGCCACAGGGCAAAAGCATCATGTGCGGGGGTCACTATTCTGAAATGGAAGAAGAAGCATAGAATGATCAAACGAATGACGATCACTATCCTGTATGGATTGATCAGTCGAGAAGGGATGGGAACTTTTCGCCAAAGCGGCTGGCGTCCCTCAGCTATGCTGCATAAACATCAACATTTTCATACATTCAGCCAATCTGCTTTTGATCCCCGGTTATTTGAAAGTGGGAAGGAAATCATACAGATAGTCATCTTCCTCTTCTTTATCATGACCATTTTCACCAGCTTTAACATCAAGTCCTCTCTTTTCTTGCCTATTCTTCCACTTATCCATCCTTTCCTTCCATCCCTCATTGCTGTAATTTTCTTTTTTACTGTCAAACTGCTTACCGGTATCTGTCAACATGAAAAATGAATCAAGCATTTTCAATGCAAGGTAAAAGTTTCGAGAACGCATTTAACAAGAGACTAATTACGAATTCCGGCAGCAGAAGGGAGAGGGAATCCATTGAGCTTCCCATTTTCCTGTAAGCATGAAACTTTCAGACATGTTCAACCCTCCCTTTAAGCAATCTGTTAAGTAAAGCATAAAATTTTTTACCGTATGCTCCTGCTGCTGATGATGATTCTTATTATCAATATCATCTTCGCTGTTATCTTTATACTCATTTGAACCTTTAGAGCATCTCATACAAAGCGGTGAGTCGAGATCAATAAGCTGCAGAACTAAAAACACAAAGAGCAAGTTTGTTACCTTGGTTTGGTTTATAGTGAGTTTTGCACTGAGGACATCGGTGGTCGCCGTCACTCTTCTCATAGTCATAGCAGGGCCTGCAAACTGGGAAGCCGCAAACATGGCAAGCTATGAACACCTCCCCATTCTCAGTCACCCCAATTTGATCTCCACAAATCCGGCATATCTTCACCGGAGAAGGTGGCCGAGGTTGCTAACCACAGAATGATGGATTCAAAAGCATTATCTCTAATTAACTTTGACATGTTTTATACTAGAAACCACACAGAAGGCACGGGAAACCAGAAAGAACAATGGGAAACGTACCTCTTGATCACCATGGGAACCTTGAGCATGGTTAGCGCCAGTGAAGGGCCCTGCCATAGTTGAAAAGAGAACCAGTTGGAGGTGATGAGAGTTTCAAGATGTCAATAGCTGAGGGGTCAGTTTTATGGTGTGGAGAGTTTGATTGCAAAAGAAGATAGATTTGGTGAGAAGGGTGACAGTTTGCTTGTTCTTGTTGCAACAGTGGTTTCAAAGGAAAACATGTGACAGCTCAGTCCCACAGCCTCTTGCTTCATCTCTAAGATGCTCATCCAACTTGGAGGAAAATGTGTTTCGAGGGGTTGCTCTTCTCTACTTGACATTCTTATTTCTGGTCTGCTATGGAAACTTCACAATGCAAACGAACTAAATTTCAATCCTAAAGGTTTCTTGTATCTACCAGATCATGGTAATTGCCTCATTTCATGGTTGCGTTGCAAACCACTTACTAAGAAGTTTTTAGTGAAATTGAATCCATCTGTATGAAAAAAAAAAAAAAAACTCATTTCTCTGCTATGGCACTCTCAAAGCCCCCATACCTAACCCACCTGAGATTTTACTTGGGCAACTCTTGTACATACTAAAAAAAAACTAACCGCGGCAACTATCGAGTTAGAAGCTCATGATCAAAACCAAATGCTTAAGGAGATAATTACACGTTACGGTTTTTGTTGCAAAACCGGCCAAATTTACTGTTTCCAATGTCTCCACTGTCTGCAAAATCGGTTACAAAAGATGATTCCTTGAGAAATACTAGTAGGGAGACATTCATTTACTTGCAAAATGCACATAAGGGGTGGAGGGTAAGTGGCCCTGAGGTTTTCAAATAGTCATCTCCTGGCACATCTTGATCCTGAAACAAAAACTTGCAGCTCAGAATCACTAGGTGGGATGTAAACGTGATAGGCGCTGCAGATATGGGACTTGCTGTGATTTCACTTACTGGCGCGTTTTATGTTTCGGCAGAACTTGCTCCCACATCGGCACTCAAATGTCTTAAAAGTGTGATCGTAGTCATCAAAATCAATGCCATAGTCCTGCAAGTAATGGAATCTTACACGAACGAAGTAGATTGAATGATATGAGAGAAATGGGTGTTACCCGAGTGAGTTCTTCCATGGCATTCACTTTTCTTGTAGTGAAGAACGCGAGCTGGTTCCAGAAGGTTCAGTTTCAACTCTTTGGATGAATTTGAGTTCCAGAAATTCAAGCAATGAGTAGATTACATACATGATAGTAGTGGTGATCAGGAGACTCCACTTCAACTGGTATCGCAACCAAGTTCGCGTCATAACATCTAGGAGTTGATGCAGAACATCGAAAGGTTGTAACTTCATAAATCAACAGTAACACAGAAGCAAAAATAATATTCTAAGTAACATCTACCTGTGATTTATAAACCTGGAAATATTTCCATAATATGTAGCATCAAGGGAAAGAGTTTCCCTATCCTTGAGAACTCTATCAGGACCCCAAGCAGCATCAAGAAACATGGGGTACCAAAGTTTCTTTCCATTCTGATGACATAGGGCACGCTGAAGAAGCTCTGTGATTGTCAGGATTTCTCCAACGTATTCACACACAAATGCACCTTTTGGAAGGTCTTCCAAAGCACGAAGACCCCAACCCTTGCCCTCCGAAGTCATGAATACCTAACAAAAAGTTGTGAAGGATATTTTTTTTTAACTACAATGAGTACAATCACAAAATTTAAGTGCTGCGTTAGCCCAATACTGAAATCTTGAAGCCACAAAAAAGTACCTGTAAATTACGAGTAACTCCTCTCTGAACTATTCGGTTGCCACAATGATTACCACAACCGCATCTCAGCGAACATTCTTTTATGATCTTCCTCAATAAATGGCCCTTGCAAGGGTCGATGTTATCGTCATATTTTGATCTTTCAACTGGGCATTTCTTGCAGAAAAACTTGCAATGCTTTTTCGGATCCCAATCCATGGAGACTGACTCCCTTAGAAGTTCATCCTTAAGAAGGCCATCATTTGTGTAAGGATACTTACCTCCACTTCTACGAGCACATGCACAAGGAGAGGGTAATGACAGACAGTCTCCTGAACAAGAGGCACAACAACTGTTCTCCCTGATATGAGAGAGCGAGAAATCAACATGCGCGTTTTGGAATGCAGCATTTTGTGTTATGTAACAGAAGGCTGGTGGCAATTCATCATTTACGTCATTCACCACGGTGATCACACTTTTTTCCTTTCCCTTGGCGATATCAAGGGCGCCATCCAATGCAAGAATAATTTCAGAAGTCATTTGGGGCTTCTGAACAACTTCCACTGTCAGAACGCTCATCACTTCAGCACCACTCCTATGATCTTTTCCATCTTCTACAGACACATCATCAGTGTGCGTGTCACAAGCATTATCAATGGCACCATTCCATGCTAGAATCCGTTCAGAAGTCACTTGAGTCCTATTAACAGCTTCAAAGGTCTCACCATTAAACACTTCAGCATTCCACTTTTGGCATTTTCTATCTTTAGACAGCGCATCATCAATGTCCATGTTGCTGGGTTCTGTTACATCAGTCAGACATTCACTAGGCTTATATGATATCTCAACTTCAGCTTCACCTGGAGAAACTACTGAACCTTTCAAGGGATTTAAATCTAAATCAGTAGACACTTGTGCATCTGCTTCAGATGTTTTTGTGGGCTCTGTTAGAGCAGCTAGGTCATTGCATGACTGTTGTGGTACCTCAGCTTCACGTAGAGGATCTACTGATCCATTTACCGGATTCAAACCTAAACAAGTAGGCACTTGCACATCTGCTTCAGAAGTTGAATTAAACTTTGATACATCAGTCAAACATTCACATGGCTGATATGGTACCCAGCTTCAGCTACACATCGAGAGCCTGATGACCTATTCAAATCATTACAGCTTAAACCAGTAGACGCTGGAGTCACCATCTCAGAAGTTATAATGGGTTCCGATACATTAGTCAAGCTTTCACATGCCTGCTGTGGTGCCTTATCATCAGGTTTACACAAGGAAACTACCGACCTATTCATATCACTAAAATTTAAACCTGTAGACACTTGAACACCTTTTTCAGAAGTTGTATTCAGCATCTCATTGGTGAGCACCAAATCCGAAGGCTCTGTTGAACCACTAGCAAAATGAGTTCCTAACTCTAGGAAGTTTTCGCATATTTTACTCAAAATTTTGCTGACTGAAATGCCGGTTATGTTTGACTGGAGATACATATCCTGAACCGCATTTAAAACAGCTTCTAGTTTAGGCATGCGGAAAGTGTTTCTTTCAGAATCCAGGTTCAAACTTATAAGCATCTTGACCTCTCCCGAGGGTGAGGAAGCAACTTCTAGGCTAGTAGAATACCCAGAAGAGCTCAAAAACATCTCGCTGCCATCTTTTGGTTCATATTGCGATGCAGTGCATGTATGCACTTCTTTTCGATTTGCAGGCAATGATTCCAGGGGTTCCTGGATATAACTTTCCATACAACTTTTGTTTACCCGTGAAGAATCCCCTTCATTTGATATGTCTGAAGATATTAACTACAGTTAAGACAAAAGCTGTAGCATAAAGTATATCATTAAACAAAATGATTCGGTAAAAGTGCTAAGTGAAACTATGGTTCTTTCCATCAACAAAAGCCTACACAGCAAGAAAAAAAATGCCAGAAAATATATCCAGTGAAATATGTGATTGCATGTCGAAGAAACAATGAAATGATGAGCACAGAGGCATATAGTTCAATGTTATGGATATAAGATGACATACATGGAAAAAAAAAAAAAACCAATTTCAATGAAGAGAGAGATGAGAAATCTTACTTGGATGGGTGGTGGAAACGCCAACCAAGTCATCAAATACTGGCTCCTCTTTTGGCTTCATCAAAACCACCTGGGTGCTCTTTTTGTTAGCTGGCACACTGGTGATGGGTTCAATCTTGGGTTCTTTAAATTTTAAAGCGAGAGATGAATTTTCATGGCCTGACCTCGTCTCCATTGATTCTACTGGACGTGGGCCATATTCATTCCCTCTTTGGCCTTTCCCCAGTGAATGAGAGGATGACCCAGATTCTATCCTAGATGGAGAATCTTGTTGACCTCTAATTATTCCATTAGGTTGGCCAGCATCACGATTCTCCAACAGAGCCAAGGCTTTGGTTGAACCGGCTTGCTTCCCCTTCCCTCTATATTGCTGTATAGTATCAGCCAACTTCGTTTTGCAGTTTACCCCATTTATCTGTGATGGCATAACATTCTGAGATGGTGACAGCAATGCCGGTTCAGGCAGCTCATCTTTCTCTTCTTTGGGCGTGAGAAGCGAAGTTTGTGGCACACTAGATATTCTAGAAGATGAAGCTGGACCATCCTGACTCATACGACGCAACCTTTTTAATGGTCGTTCAAGCTCTTGATCCAAGAAACTCTCTGAGACCAAATGATCTTCTGCCTATCATGAACAAGCAATAACCCAGGATTTTGAAAAAAACAAGAAAGCATTGTTAGTGAAAGCCTGCACTCGAATTGTTGAGCTACATACAAACAGTACATTTGAAATTTATCATCACCCACTTGTGTATTCATGAACTTCTTTGACTGCTTGACTGCCTGTCAAAATTACAAATTTTTAATAAAAGCATACTACATTATAAGAGAGGAACCCAATATGTAAAACTATAGGCATAAGTAGCATGATGATTTCCAAATAGAGTTTCGGAGAAGATCACGTCCATCAACGTTCACTATGTGACTCCACATCTCTGTTGATTTAACAAAGCTTCACATTCTTTAACAGAACTTAATATTACATAAAAGAATAAAAGCGTTCAGTAAAGAAAATAAGCAACCAGAAATAGAAGAGTAGAAATCTAGCAGATAACTTGCCAGCCTGAAAGACTTACTTCTGACTCTTCTCTCTCAAATATAGCGTCAGCAAGAGCTCTATAATTTTCTTCTTCAATGAGCTCCCAGTTTTTCTCAAACACCTTGAGCAAACTCTTCAGTACAGGCTTCACCTTATCTTGTGATATTCCAAGTTCCTTCATCGCACGGAAGGCTTTCGCAACCCTCGCTTTTGATTCCTTGCTCGCCATTTGAGCGAACTTCGTTATAGATTCTGTCTTCCTGAAATTTACATTGTTTCATCAAGCAGAAAGAAACACAGATAGAGTACCGTTATTAAACACTTCCAGAATGGACAACAAAATAGGTGAAAATCACTGAAATAGGCATGCACAGTAGAAAGGTGCGAAACCGAGAAGCAATAGCAGTGATACATAATAACAAAAAACTCATGCCTCAGAAGAACACCGCACCTTGAGAAAATCCGAGAAAAAAATCTGAAGACACTCCCACCAGCACTATCGAGAGGTGTAACGAAAGGGGCTGTCCGGCAAAAGAATACCTTGAACGAAATGATTTAGCACGTTTCAGCAGCCATGGTTGGGAATGAGTTCCCTTGGAACGCCGGTAAACAACCGAATCGATGAGGAAGACATCAGGGTTACTCTTCCACAATCTTGTGGTCGGGTTCCGCAACTATGATTTCATCCAGCAACCCGAATCGGAATCCCTGAACCAGGGCTGTGACTGACGCTTCGGTACCAGCGCCTCTTGCAGTTTAAAGTTTTTTTTTTTTTTTTTCAATGCACAAAAGTTTTATATTGGACAATTTTCATTTGTATCCAAAGTTTAGATAGTTTGAGATCCCAAAAATACTCCTCAAAAATTATTTTTATCTCCAATATTTTAAACTTTTCACATAATTAATTTTTACTATTTGAAAAAAAGTGGTCAAATTCATTTCCACTGTTCAACAAATTGTCAGAATTGATTCCTGATAATTTGGTATCTATAATCTATTATTTACATAATTTTATTGTTTAAAACAATTGATATAATCATTTCAAATTATTTTTACATTTGACAAAATTAATTCTTAAAAAATCTATGTATCTAATTTATTTTATTCATTTCACTACCACAATTTTTTCACCAAGATCTTTTCCACCAATACTAAGATCACAATTATCTATGTCTAACAAAAGCATACTTTGGACTGTACCTTATAGTATCATATCATGCAATCCAAAAGCAATAAAATAAAAAACAAAGTATCATTCTCAATGAAGAAATGTAACACCTCAAATCACATTTGATTAAGAAATCAAATACCCTACAATCACACTATGTTCAGAACATCTTGTAAATTCCATGTTTCTAATCATATTGTTTGTAACACTTTGCAATCGCAATAAAAACTATGACACTTTGAATATTTTGTAAACAAATTTGGCACATATGCTTTAACTAATCATCCTAAATTTATGTTAAATATGCATAATAGATGAATTCCACATGATTTTGCATAGGAAGATGTTTTACAATTTGAGCTTGGTTACCAAAATACATTTTTAAAAAATATGTATTAATAAAATGTCTAAGTTAATATAAATGTTAATAAAATACATGTGTTCCGTAGGTGTACTAGTGTTGCAATAGAATCTTTTCAATGTAGTGAAGATGAATAGTAATGAATTGAATTATAAAATTATTTTATCAACGAAACCTTTATTAAAATTGAATATAGCTGTATATCCCTTCTCATATATCAATTCCTTCTTTTTGTCTTTCTCTTTAGTGGTTTTAAGATTTCAAATTTATTTCTTACTATCTTATCTCCCCCCTCCCCACCTCCTCCGATATTCCTATCAATGCTATTGTGATTCCTCTTCTTTCATTTTTCTTGTTTTCTCCATCTCCAATTCAAACTTCTCATTCAGTTATCGGATGCTCGAACCAATGGCCAAAACTACAATGAAATTCTATGTTATAGGGCCAATATTGGATGATTCATCAGTTCACCATGTGTATGCTTCGAAACCGATGAAAATTTTGACAGTGAAACGAAATATTTTCTGGAATATGTTATTGGAGACTATTTAAAGTGAGATAAGAATCAAAGTGGATTACGATAATGTTCAATTATATGTCAAGTTCTATAACACCAATTCCTCCACTATAAATTATATTAATGTTAGTGATTCAATAAATATCTCGTTTATTATGAACCCCAACATATCTGATTTTGGTATTGAAATATTAATCTTGCAGCATAACTCAATAAGTTATTCATCATCATCTTATGCAGATTAGTATTTGTTTTTTATCTCTATGAATTTTATATTTCTTTATGAATTTGAAAAAAAAAAGCATGTATGAGTGATAATAAAATTTTATATAATTCTTTGTGAATTCTTTTGTAGTATAATTTGATAAGATATATTTTCTTAGTATTTTTAACTTATCAAATCAATTTCTACATTTAAAATTGATTGCCTACAACACAATGCAAGGGTACAATGGGTAAAATGAGTGGACAAGTCCAAGCAAAGTAATCTCAGTATGAAACGGTAACAACCAAAATAAATGAAAAGAAGATCTTAAATTCACAATACCATAAAAAGATGAAAAGAGGGAGGAGGGATAAGGTATGCCATGGTAATGGGAAAAGAAAAAGAAGAAAAGTGAGGAGATATTTTTACATACCCATCAAGAATATTTTATAAGCAAAAAAAAATGATTTACAAGAAAGAGGGATATACATAACATATACCAAATATTAGAAAATAAGAAGAGATGAATAAAAAGATGAAAGAACAACAAGAAACTTCAACAAGGCAAAGATCCAGATAACTATTGCCTGGTAAATTCAATATGTAAATATTATTGAGAAGGTTGAATTTAACTTATTTTCATTTGAAGGGTTTTAGTATTTTATTATTTTTTATGCGTTTTGCTTTCTTAACTATTACTAGGAACTTATTTCTGTTTTCTATGAAATTATCTTATCTTATTTTTATATAAATGACTAGATTTTAATATGATATCTTAAAGATAAGAGGGGTTGTGGGTTAGTTTAGTATAGGTTCAAAATTTGAAAGTGTTATTTGAATTTTTCTCAATATTCTATTATAGATTTAATAGGGAAAAAAATACACAATTTAAAAAACTCAACTTATAGATTGATCAAAACATTAAAATGTGAATACATTGATAGATTTTATTGAATAGAAACTAATAGGATCAAGTAGAGCAAATCTTTTTTATCTTACAAAACAATTAACTTAAGTACAATGAGGTATAGAAAACTTTAAAAATATTATAAAAATTGATTTGATAGGTTTAGATTACCTTAGATATCCATAGTTTACATTTGATGAATTTAAAATTCAGAATTGCTTCATTTTACTTTTAATTTTGTGTTTTTGCTATTGATTTTAATTAAGAATTATTATCAATTTTGACATTCAGAAATACATCAAATTATCACATCACAAACACTAATTCTTTGAGTTCAACTGAAAAATTACTATGCATCTTGTTTTGATTTATATTTAGAATAGAATATAACTTAAAAAAATTTCATGATTTTGTAATGATACAAAATTTTCATTTATTAACCACTAAAGACTCGAATGCCTATAGGTGTATGACTTAGGGCAAATACTCAAATGGTGACCAAGAGATGAGTACCCAGACGATGCATTATGAGTGCTCGAATTGTGAACAGAGCACTAGTGCTTGCTAGAAGCACAACGACACAGCTTGTAATCGATCATTAGAATAGATCCATAGAAATGAATGCCTAGTAAATCCCAAACACGGTATTCATTAAACCAAAGATGAAAGAAAGATGCCCAATGAAAGAGATCTGTCAGATGCAGCAATGACCCATGTCATGATCCACCTTCTTTTTGTATAATATGATCGATTTTGAGTATCTAATTCTCACGATTTTACAATTTTTTTAAGAAAGATGTCTCATAGAAAACAGAATTATCTCTCAATGTAAGTATATTTATTCTCATATCGATAATCAATATGAGATATTATCACAAGATCTCTGATTTTACAACCAGACATCTGATGAATTTTTCCTTGGAATTTTCCATTTTTTCATCTGATTAAGATCCTTCGTCCTTTAAACGCGAGGAAAAAGAAGAATGTGGTCTGGATATGCCACCAACGGTTAATGAAAATATGGCAAACCCATAAGTTTTAGAGATGTCACGTAGTGCCCCTGTTGATGATTGACGTGGGAACACACACGATTGCCACTATAGACACTGCAAACAATTAACTCAGATGTTTACTTAATTCATATGTTTAAATGAATTCGAGATTACGAAAGTTTTTTTAATCGCACATAGATTTAAAATCATAACCTCTCATTACTTTACCTAATGTCAATTTTATGTAAAAAAATGATTATTCTAGATTTTTTTGTTTAAACTCAAATAAATTTAATATCTTAAATTCTATTTCAATGTACCAAAATACTCAAATACTCAAATACTGGAATATATTCTATTTTAGTATCTTTAATAAATACTAAAATACTTTTCCATTCCTAAGTCTTCTATATAAATTATCTCTATCTATTTTTTTTAATATTATTCAACAACATACTTCATAAATAGCAAATTCAATGCAACGATTCTAACAACAATAAAAACCATAGCTTCTTTTTTAATATTATCATCCATAATGTTATCCGCAAAAGATATAGGTAAGAAATTTAATATTTTTTCAGAATATAATTCACATAATTCAAAAAAACTAATCAAAACAACATAAAAAGATGAATTCAAGGTTTCCTTTTATTGAATGCATTAAAAAATTCAAAAACTTCACATACACGAACCCGAGTGATAAACGGAAATTTTCCTAATATCGTTGCAATAAAAATAGAAAATCCGTATCAAATAAATTTATAATCCCTAATCTACACAAAATACAAATTTGAAAACTTGTATAGTGGATGTCAGGGGTCAATCACGAAGAGCTTGTGCTTGCTAAGTATTTTAGTAGGTGCAAGATTTCGGATAACAGTAGGTCTTAGTCTAAGCTCGAACTAATAGTGGTAAACAAGCTCAGTAAATAAGGTGGGTAAGCAGTATGAGGTTTCTACGCTAAGGTAACAAGTACTGGTTTGACTCAGACTAACACGATGACGTCTTAAGGATCTGCGGGTGGTGTTATGTTAAGCTTCCTAACTTAATTTATTATCTTACTACACTCACAACTTCAAATAACCTAAGTCTACCCAGGTCATTCATCATATTTTTGGCTTAGGCTAGTCCCCAATATCATAACCAACATTGCAATTAGATCTACCCGCATGCAAGGCATATAGAACTAGGTCTACCCGGTTCTATTGGTTCTACCTTGGACTAACACCGACTGATCCTATCTTGATTTGTTGGTCTACCTCTAAATCAACCATCTAAGTTGTGAAACTACTTACTCCCCTCCTTAGGTCTACCCATGGTTTGTTAAAAACAAAAGTTAAGGAAGACAACTAAATTTCATCATCAACCTAAGCACATACCACCCACTTCTCCTTAAGGCATTCCTAAGACTCTAGCCACTCATGCTTTGGAAATAAAACACGATTTCATTCATATAAGTTGGCCAAAATGGTAGAAACATTGTAAACAAGTAAAATGCATAAAGTCGAAATGTTCAGAAAACTAGAAAGTAAATAAAGATTGTTCTTCCGCCCGTTAGCTACTGTTCACAGCCCGGAACAGTAGCGCTGAACTGGGCTCCGGTGCTTTTCTAGGTGATGAAGGCGTTTCTTCCCCCTTCTGGTTGGTTTTTCGCGTTGGGGAAGAAGACCCCTTGCGTCCCCCCCGGTCGCTTCACTTCGTGCTCTTTCCTTTTTTCGAAAATAAATTTCCCCTTTCCTTCACTCCATTGCACTGTTGCTGTCCGCCAGTACTGTTCCCGGCCTAAACTTGCAGACTGCGGTGGCAGCAGAACAGTGCTCTTTGTCCTTCTCCGGATTTTGCGCCCCTTTTTTGCTTGTTTTACATGTTTGCAAGTCTGATTTTCGGCTCATCTCCCTGTTGAACTTACTGAAACATTAGTAATAAGAGTTGTGGACTAAATCAAAGATTTAGTTCACTTTTCAACATAATCACATAGGATTAACATAAACAACACTAAAGTATGAAAAACCGCATTTATCTAACCTAAACCATAATAAAATATAACTATTTTGCATTATGAATTTCAGGAAAAATGTGTATTATCACCGAGATGTCAGTACAAAATAGGCTATTGAGATAATGGTTTGAGATTTTATTAAGAGAAGAATAATATTAAATAATATTATAAATAAAAAAGGTTTATAAGATCCAAATCAATTATTTAAAGCTTAGATACTAAAAAATCTATCAATATAATGGGTTTGAGTAAAACCCGTCAGCCTGAGAAATCATAGATTTGTACCAAAGTAGGATTTAAATAAATAATGGCTATAAAATAAATATGATATATTTTATATCCAAATAAAATCAATACATTCTTCTCTATCAAACCCCTAGGGTCTAGAAAATTCCATTCAAACGTCATTTTATAATTTAGCAAATTCATGGTGGAAATTATTTCTCATTTAAACAGTATTTTTTATTTTCCAATTTTTTGATCTATAACATTATGTTCTTTCCTTTCTGCAAGAACCCAAATACTAGAAACAAAAAATCACTATAAATTTGATTATTTGTAGAAATAAATTTTTCCATCAAAAAATTATAAATTTATTTAAATTTAAATATATTCAATTGTATTAAATTTTTAAACAAGAGTACTACTACAAATTTTTATCTAACGCATTATAGGTTTTCAAAATTTAAAAAGTGAAATGTGAATTTCGATTTATGCCCTTTAAAAAAATCTTCATTTTTTTATTTGTTTAAAACGTCAATTCATTTGTTACCAATATTTTAAATTATTAATTTTAATTAATAAAAAATATTAATATGTTTATTATTACTGTAATCAATAAAATAATACTAAACTTAAAGTACAAGTATTTTACAAATAATTTTTGAAAGAAAATTATTGTATATATTATAGAGAATCAATAATTGAATTAACTCCCGTTCTCGACCACATCAATAATGAATTTGATGTCACGAGTCAATGATTCCAATTGTCAATCAATACAAAATAATCAAAAGGCAAATATTTTATACTCTAATAATTTAAAAATAATACCAAACTTTTTTGGACAACCTATGCATCTTAAATACATGACTAGACTTCCACTCAATTCATTTATTACTCTTCTTTTCCTTTTATCCACTTTTTGCCCAACTTTCAGAAAATGTGAATTTTGGTATGAAAAAAGGTATGTCTACAAAAAATTAAACCCCTTTAAAGGGTATTTATTTTCGAATATATAAAATTCTTGAAATTAAATAAACACTTGCTTATTTCAGACACTTCATATAAGCCACTGATTTTCTAATATAGCAAGCAGAATCATGATTGGTATTAAGTCATATTTGGTAATTTTGTTTGAAACATACATGTGTTAAAAATGATGTATATTTAATAAACATGTTATTTCAATAAGTATGTAATTTGTAAAATATTTGCTTAACTCTTCCAATTATGTTTGTAAAATTTCTCTCATGCGAATTGTTTTAATTAAACAATGTTTTCATTTATCTTTTTTATCTATGATAATTGATTTTATGTCAATTATATTTGTGGTTTGTAATAATTTTTTACATCATTTTTTGATCTATTTTTGTTTAATTTTTTTCCTATGTTTTAAAATATTTTATATTATTTGTATTAAGTTGATATTTTTGAAGTAAATTATTTTTCCATGATAAATATTTCGATCTAAATTAAATAAAAATAGAGATGATCTTGGTGGAGATAAAAGAGTTATGCAGATAAAGACTCAATTAAGAGAATTTTGGATAAAATAAATGATTTGAATTTTATTTTAAAAGATTTAGATAAAATACATAATATAAATCTATTAAAAAACTAATTAGATCTCCCCAAAGTACCTAAGCATCAAGTTGTTCAGTTCTAAAATCTTTGGGTCCGTCTAGCAACATCTTTTGGTTTTATTTCTTTTCATTTTTCATTAATTTTCTATATTAAAATTGAGCATGTGAGCATGAGCACTATAGTTCACATAAATCCTTATGCATATGACTATTATACTATGTTTCCAATATTTAATTTGAAGTTTAATTTTGTTTTTTACAATATTTTCTTATTCATCATACTTTTGAGTACCAAAAACTCTAAGGTAATATAAAAAAATTCAAGATTGACCTAAAATTAATAAGTAGAAGGATTCAATCGAACATTATTGTCAAGATATATTTGGACTAATTTGTCTACAATAGTGTGAGTTCTAAAAGATTAGGATCGAATATAGTAAAAACATGAGTCATTATAGGAGTTAAAATGATTTTGATGATGAAGTTAATTATATAATTTCACAAAATAAGAAACTATACTCTAATGATTACAAATAATATTACTTTATAATAAAACCTCTTGCACTTGAGCAAGCGAGTCAATCTTTAATATGTACAGATAAGGGTAAGTTTTAGTAAGATGGAATTTTGATTTAAAGTTATTTTTATATTATTTTAAAACCCATTTTTTCTTATGATTATTGGTTTTCTTCGAATCATTTTTTAAGAAAATTCAAATAATTAATTTTCTATGAAGACATTTATTTATTTATTTTTTGATAATTTTGTACATTTACAAATTACAATCAATCTATTGCAAATACATATATAATAAAAATATATCATTTTCAATAAATAATTTCAAAACATACATACCAAACACAATTTCAACTTTAATCACACAATTGTATTTCTCTAATAATTTAAATATATAATCTGTCAAAACTTCCCTAGAAAAAAAAAAAAAAGTGGCCAATATTTTTCCGTTGGGGTTTAACGTGGGTGGTCCAGGAAGAGACCATTGCAGCGATATTTTATTACCTCACATTGTCCGTGGTCCTTCTTTCCCTATTTATTACCCGAAAATCCTATTTTAATATTATTAATAAAGATATATTAGTGGAGCGTGTGACAGCTTTGGTACGGGTACGACCATTTCTCCACGGCGCCAGATGGCGTCTGTTTGCTTTTGTAACGACACCCGCCCCCCTCGTTATTACATCCTCATCATCATCATTATTATTTTATTATGAGTAATATTTTCAAAATCGGTGGGAACGTGATGCACATCTAGGAATCTTCCTTGGAGCAGGGGGACCCACGCGCTGTCGGCTTGTCATTCACACCAAAGTCCGCATACAATCACACTTTTTTCAACTCTTTTCTATTATTATTATTATTATTGAGAAAATTACAAAAAATGTATCTCAAGTTTTGATTAGTACAAAAATTTTAATTTTCAATTTTCAAAATTGTAAAAAAAATGCATTAAGTTATCAAAACCATGTAATAAAGATACAAATAATTTTCAATTTTTTTAAAAAATAAATTGGTTTAGAATATCGTGAATCAACTCTGGTTTTATACCTAACAAAATTTTATGTTAAAATTTTTCGTATTTGCATATGAAATTCTATGAATCGAAATGTCTTTTTAGGATTATATTGCTTCATGTCTCGTGATTTTTTGATTTTGACGAGGATAATATTATTAGCAGCTAGGAAATGGAAATTATGAATATTATTTACAACGATGACTATTATAACAATGTTAGAATTAAAATCGGTTAATTTTGATAATATGAGAAATTAAATATATAATTTCATAGATATAAGAACAAAATATTTACAAAAAAATAAGTTAGATGGATCTATAAAATAATTTTAAAAATTAAGAGATTAAACTATTTACATCGACGGTAATGTTTATCATTATGTAATGATACATATATCATTCATTAATTTAATTTATAATAAAATAAATTAAGTTTAATGAAAATGGTAGAGATTTATAAATTAGGTTGAATTATTAATTGAGGGGGCAGAAGCAACCAAATGCAAGTGAAAGAGATGAGATGAGGGGCATGTGGGACCCAGTTTAGATGGATCTGTCTACGGGCACAAACCCGACAAGGATGCCCCCCAACCCCACTGCAGTCTCCTTGCTACTTTTCTTCCCGCTCCACTAGAAAAGAAGGAGAAATACGGGTTCAGGATTCCTGCCCTTCCCTTTTCATTGCTGCTTCTGGGTTTCGCTTCCGCCACCCTCATATTCCAGTCTTGATGCGGAATAACGCGGCTGGCCGGATGATTTCATCTGGGTCGTCGGTGATTAAGCGAGGTTGTGAAATGTTGATTCGGTCTCAGGAGTCTTGTGTTTATGCTGATGACCCTGGGTTGGAGTTGGAGCTTGGGCTTAGCCTCGGTTCTTGCGTGGAGGCGAAGGTCGCCGCCCCTGAACGGATTGTTTCTTGGGAACAGTATGTGGCGAAACTGAGGACCAAGGATTTTGATTCTGAAGTTTCTTCTTCATCCTCGTCTTCTTCTGTCACGAAAACCGGCACGAAAAGGAGTGCTGAGCCCCCCTCTTCGCCTCCCGGCCGGTAATCAATCGCGCTTATGCGTTTTTTGTGTGTTTTAAATCTTTTATCCCTTGTTTACATGTTCGGACTGTTCCCTGTACGAAGTCCTCTTCTGTTGCTTATTTGGGATAGTGATCCTCGGATTCTAGTGCCCTTCTTCCATGGCTGTTGCTTGAATCTCCCTAGTGTTAGCAATGAGAGGAGATGATTTTGAGATTGAGCTCTGTGTTATTTTACTCTTGGAAGCAGGCAGGTGGTTGGATGGCCTCCGATCAGAACCTGCAGACTGAACAGCTCGGCTAACCATTTTAAGCCATCTTCTACTAGAGACTTCCTAAGCAACCCTGAAGCTGGGGCTAAGATCAATCGCTGTCCTGAAGCTAATGCGGATTCCAATGAAAATGGGCATCTCAAAACATCTTCTTTCGTGAAGGTGACCATGGATGGAATCCCCATCGGAAGAAAAGTGGATTTAAACGCTCACACCTCCTATGATACTTTAGCTCAGTCACTCGATGAAATGTTCCCCCTCCATCACTCACCAGGTTCGACAACATTTCCTTTGTTTTCTTTCCTAGAGGAGTTGAGACAAGTGCTCATTATTATGTGATTTCAATCCTTAGCACCAAATGAAGTGCAAGCTGTTCTTACAAGACGGCCTCCGCGATTTTCCGATGGCACATCTGAGCACGTTCTAACCTACAAAGACAAAGATGGAGACTGGATGCTAGTTGGAGATGTTCCATGGGAGTAAGTCTTTCATCTCATTACTGATTCTGCGGCTTCCCTTAGTAGCAACTGATGTCATATGCTCTGCAAATGTGCAGCATGTTTCTCAACGCCGTTCGGCGACTCCGTATCATGAAAAGAGCAGATGCCAATGGAGTAGGTAAGCAATTCCTCCAAAAGCATCCTTAGCAGCGCAACAGAGTAGTAGTTTATCATGTCCTTGATCGCTCACGCACCTACTTGTTCTTCTCAGCTCCGATGTCCGTCGACCAGTCGACCTGAACCTGTGGGAGCCCGGAAGCTCCTCCCCATTTGGCTGCATGGTTTTGAATTGGTTCACTCTGCAAATGCAGTTGCAGAGAGCAAGTGTAGGAATCTTGATGGCTACTCCGCAGAGGTTGTTTGTTATTTTTTTTTAGAAATAGTATTATGTAAAAGCATTAAATAAGTGTTTTATAAGCTTAATGGGGCCAGATGTATGGGCGGAGCCATTTGGGCCTGGAATCAAAATTGTTGAAAAGGCTGTAATATCCGGAATCTGCGAAAACAGTACACTTAAGCAAAAATAAGGGGACATGTTTGCTTGGGGGGTTTTCATGGGATTTAAGGTGGGTTTAACTCTCAACTCATGTTTAGTACATGAACTATAGATGGGTAAAAATAAACATGCTTGCTACGTATACATTTGACGGGAATTCATAGGGACCGATTTACATAGATCGAGGGAGAGCAGGTCGGCTTATATACACATCTTCCATTCATGAGCCTTTCATTCGATAATAATACCACAAGCATCGTTAAGCTCACCTTCGCTCTACTCTGATATCATAACAGAAAAAATAGAGAAAAATTCTTATGTACATATAACGTTTTGAGGTCTATTTATAAAGACCAAATACAACAGTTATACTACTATCACTCATATAACAATTACATGTGTTTGAGAGTTTCTTCTTATTAAAGGAAGCAGCTTCTGGTAGTCAGTATCGAGAAAGCAACTAAGGCCTTGTTTGATATGATGGTATAAGGTTGGTTTATGGTAGGTTTAATAAAATTGTGTTGTTCGGTATGTAGGTATAATTATACCTTATATATGAGTATAATAATCATTATATCCATGTAATACCTTCAAATATGGGTATATGTATACCCAAAGAAGGGTATGGGTATTTTTATACCCACATATTTGGGTTTAGCTAAACCCAAATAATTTAAACCCACTAATACCTAAAACACATCAACCAAACAAAGCCTAAAGGTACACACTTGTTTTCATGTTCACATGATTTTTTTTCTTCAAAGTTCTAATTGCCTACCATTTGCACCTGGTTTTGTAAGCAGTTGGGTGAAACTACTTCTATCAACTTCATGCATGTTTCATTTTACTCTCTAAGGAGGAAATCCATGATTCATCCCCATGTTGGTTGAAAAAGAACAAGAACACACATAATCGAGAAATCACAAGTTTGATAATCTGATATACTTTTGATCATTTGGTTAATTAGCAATTCCCAAGGTTCAAATGATTTATTATAAAAGAAGAAACACCTTTTTATAAAATAGGAACAATCATATAGAATGCAATTGAATTCTCAAAAGTAGGAAATGATGAGATTTAACCATATCCCCAGTCTTATGTAAGATTAGGAAGTTGGTTTTGATCATCCAAAAGCAAATAATTATTAAATTATATTTATTCTATCAATAATTAATTATTAAAATAATCCAATAATCTCTTATATTGAAGATTACGTTTATCTGGTTGCATCTTATATGTACTATGAGCCAATCATTTTCGAGCCAATCAAGATGATTTGATACCTGTTTCTTAGAGGAGCAATTAATGATAATGCTTGAGAAGTTGGTGTACCTAATGAATTTTCCCCTGTCACTCAACCTAATGAGAAAGGCTGTTAACTTTGGCACTGGGGCAACGCTGTTGACTCTTTCAAGTTCAGCCGACATTGTTATAAGTGCTTGCGATCAGAACCTTTCAATCCTCAGCAACAATACGTACCTCAGATAATAACAGAGCGGCACCAAGGGATGCCATGCCATTCAGGGGAATTGTAGCTATCACCGGCCGGATGTTCAGGACGAGATAAGAGAGCAATAGGGAGTTTTTATGCCAATGCAGCAATGTGTTACCTATGAGGAGAATCCTTTCATGTGTGGGTGATTTGGTTACTTACATTCCTTTCACGAGTCAACAACACAAAAAACCAGTTACAACCTGGTTGCTGAACTAGAACTACGCTGGCCATTGCTACACCTGACTGCGTGAACTTGCGATCAGAGTAGAAGTTTGTTCTAATTCTTTACCTCCAAAGCTCCCGACTTTTAACTTCATGAAGGTAGCATTATTCTTGCCCTTTTCTTTTCTCTCTTCCCAAGGTAACACTCCAGTGCTACATTGGATGTTAGCATTCGGCTTCTGTGTTACCAACACATGACCGACCAGTGAACCCACCTCGACGTTAAAGCCCATCCTCGCACCATATACTGTGTATCTGTATCTGTTTCGTACATGTAGTGTCCCACGGGGTCAGGAGTTCAGATATTGGGTGCCGTATGCATGTGGAGCAGTGCTCACGGACACTCGGACGCACGCTAGATCAGAGCTATCTCTTGGAGAAAAGTTTAGCCCACTGGGTTGCAGACATGTGGACATCCTTATCTAGTAAAAATGTCATCTTTTCTCCTCCTCCTCGGAAATCAAAACATATGTAAGAATTTTTCTGTTTGACTTGCACCCTGTTGGATATCTTGCAGCTGCAGTCGCATACTTGAAATTGAAGTGCAATTGGATCACAATTACTGTGGCTGGAATGCATTAACTAGTGATGTTCAGATGTCTCCCTTCACTCTTCATTGCGGGTAGACTCTCTGACCCCTCACTCCTGTCGCCCTAAAGGCATCTTTTTTTTTGTGGGTTTCGTGGGGACTGGAGATGGGGGCGTCTCGAGTCAGGGTCCCATTGTGGACCCTAGATTTCGCACATCACGTGATTGATTGATGATAGAAGCTACAGAGGCTTCCTTCACAATTCACATGTACTGGGATGAGATGGGAAATGGGATCACCATTTATTGCAACAATTTGGGTATGATTCGTTTTTCGTGAAGCTGGTTTCTTTGGTGGTTTGTTAACGGTATGAATTGATTATCATGTAACATACCGGTAAAAAAGAAGATATCTGGGAGTTAGTTCATGGGTGGAAGAGAAAAGGCGAAAGAAAGAAAGCACACAGCTTTCTGCTTCCTGGGCAATAAGTCGTCTATTTAGTTTTTCCTGCTGCGTTGGTGACGGGAATGTTGCTGCATTCACTCTTTTCGAGCTCTGGGATTGATTCTTCACTTGCTCCTGTGTTTTTTGTTGCTTGAAGAGGGCCAAGGATTCAGAAGGTTTGTTCCGGTGTGATTCCTTCAAACAACTTTTCTTTTTTGTATTATGCTTCCATATTGTTGTTGCAGTTTTCTTTTTCACGATTGCAAGTGCTTTTCTCTTTTTCCCCTTTGTTCTGGGTATCTATCTATCTTTCTGCTAGCGTAAAGCTGGGTTTTTTATCTGCTTTTTGTTCTGTAGTGGGTTTGCCGATTATCAAAGCCGAGGGATTATGTAACAGGCGGAGAAAGCAACGGAGAGAAATTCATGGACCTCTTGGATATGCATACTGGCTGTTCTCTGAGAAACCTAACAAACGGTTCCTTCTCCTCCCTTTTCACTTTATGTTGAAGTTATGGGCTTATACGTGCTCCATGTCATCGAAATTGAGACCTTAAACTTAGCTGCTTATGGGCAGCAGAACTTTGATTTTCAGGAAATGTTTCAGATGCTTCAAGAATGTGTTCATTGGAACAGAAAAAGGTATTCAACATGCCCCCAAAACACGTTATTAAGCATTCGTTGTGTGCTGACTTGATTTTGATCATTTTTCTTGCTTCTGGGATGCTTTCAGGTTGCGTCTGAGTTGAATAGCATTTGTGCACATGCACCTAGATCAAGTGAACTGCCCATAAAGTTACTCATTGCAGAAGAGATGTCAAAGGAAATTAACACTGGAAGCGGCCAACCGAACTTGGTGGCCAAGTTGATGGGACTTGATGCCATTCCTAGAGTGGAGCCAGATTCATCTGGGCAAGGAATCAGTTCTAGAACTCATCAAAGTTGTTCCCAGAACGGACTTGTGAATCGAGCTGATCAGCAGGTATTGAAGGATGTTTATGAAACAGGGAGACAGTCCTGGAGCTCACCATGTAGGAGGGGTCGTGAAGAGGATCCAAGGATGGCTCTTGTTCGGCAGAAATTCTCTGAAGCAAAGCATTTGTGTACAGATGGAAACAGACATTCTAGGCAGTTTCAAGATGCACTGGAAGTCTTGACTTCCAACAAAGATTTGTTTCTCAAGTGTCTCCAGGAACGGACTTCATTGGCCTCAGAGAACCTTGATGGCCTGCATTCTGTTCCTCCTCCTGATAACAGGAGAATCACAGTCCTCTTACCCGCAACAGCTCTGTCTAACCATAATCATCCTGTCGCTATAGGTAAGGATGGAGCTCATATGAAAAAGGGTGCCGTTTTTGGTCAAAAATGTTCAGAGATAATCCATCCAGAACCAAGTTCGTGTTCTACATGCTTGGAGCATTGTGCAAATGCAGCCCCGCCAACCCGAATAGTGGTTCTGAAACCAGGGCCTGTGAAACCCAGTGGTGATAAGCTCCACAGTTCTCCACAATTGCAGCAAACTAGGCAGTTGTTTGAGAAAATGTTCTTTGAGAACATGGAGAGTGCACAAAATCATGAACCAAGGGAAGATGCAAAAGCAGCCAGGGAGAATATGGTTCCTCACCTTGGCCATCTGTGCAGAGAGGAAAAACTGACTCCATCTGGCCCTTGCGGTGAATACAGGGGTGATGATACTTCATTCTTTCCTGATGTTCATACCAGATATTCAGACAATATGTCTCCATTGCCTAGGCACTCTTGGGATTATGCTAATAGAATTGGTAGTCCTTTCTCTTCTCCCTCGTATAGTCAGATATCTTATTCTCCAGATTATTCAGTTTGCCAAGAAGCCAAAAAACGCCTCTCTGAAAGATGGGCTACTTTGACATATGATGGAACACACAATGAACGGATGCTTAGCCGGAGAAGTTCCAAGTCATTAGGTGAAATGCTTGCTGTTTCTGAAGCAAGAAGGTCACCTGCTCCTAATCTGGATGATGAAAAAGGTACTTGTCCAGAAGTGAAGCATTCAAAGCCTCGTTTATTTCATCAAATAAAAATGGAGGGGCATTCAGATCCATCTTCCAGAAACCTCATCAGGTCAAAACCCCTTCCTGTCTCTTCCGCTGAGTTCCATACCAGAGTGGATTTAGGCATGGAAGAAGGTAAAACAAGAACTGGAAAAGTGTCATTCAAGGGGATGCTGTCTCGTTTATTTTCTTCCGGAAGCAGAGCATCTGGTTTGGAGAAAGCCTTCATCAAATATGATAATCTCTCTTTTTCCAATGACCTTGGCAACAAAACCTTAGCACCCTCTTCCAAGCCACTCAACAAAGCTGTGCAGAGGTCATCAAACCAACTATTCCCTGCCCGAATTGGCAACTTGGCTATGCTACCTCCCATGGTAAAATCACAATATTCTTTCATACAACTTGGTTGCTGTTATGATGCGGATATCTAATCCCATTGCTTCAAATTAACAATGCAGTATTTGTGAAAGTTAGGATTGATAGGCATGCATGGGATATTTTGCTCATACTGAGAATCCATCACCTTTAGTTAACGTTTTCATCAACTTCTGCAGTATGGAGGCCGTGCTGACAACCAGAAACAGCCAGGTCCAGTATGGGATCCACAGTTTGTAGATGAATGTATGGCTAGAGCTCGTCCACAGTATTTAAAGCCAAATCAACGGGGTACAAGTTCTGTCACTTTGTATACAGCTCTCTGTTGGCATTTGCTTGACATCTTCAATCTTGCCATGACATTCCAGCTATTTTGTATTCAGGTGCTAGGCTGTTTCCAAGTTCATGTGAACCTAACTTAATTGGAAAATCACCGGCAATCGGAACCGTTCCTCGCACCATATCGTCAGATGATATGTATGCAGACACTGCAACATCTCACCCCGCAACGCACCACATCTCAACTCAAGACAGCAACATCGGACCGGACTGGATGATGTTAGCCAAAACATTGTTATCCGTTTCTGGTCTGCAGGATGTAGCACTCCCTACCTACGGCATTGAAAGTTGGCATTCATCGGAGAGTCCTTTGGATCCATCACTTGGGGAAAAATATGTCCATCTAAATGACAAGGAGATGCCATATGAGGCCAACAGAAGGCAAAACCGATCAACTCGGAAGCTCGTGTATGATTCCGTAAATGCAGCATTGATGCAAATAACCAGAACCCAGTTCAGCTACATCGGAGACAAAGTTGCAAGTGCAAAATCTCCCCTAGGGGACAACGTTCTTGCCCTTATCAGCTCATGGTTCTCCAGTGAAGCTCGATGGGTTTCAGGTGATGGTGAAAATGATGACGACGACGATGGTGGTGCAGGGATGGAGATGGCGGTGAAGGATGAAGTTGTGGGATCCTGGTGGATGGATCAGTTGAAAATGGAGATCAACGATGTGAAGAAGGAGATTGCAGGGAGTCTGGTAGAGGCTCTCATGCAGGAGATCGCTGTTGAATTGGCTGGTGGGATTAGCAACAGGTATGCTTTTGCTTGTTAGCATTCAAAACTTGATGGATTTAGCTGCTGTAACTATTCAAGTGGAAAGTGCTGCTGAGATGCAACAGGAAGTGTGTAATATGCTCTTCAGCAGTGCAATGCACCATGCTCTGGTTAGGTATTTGAATATTTCTTTTGTATATTACATGAGATGATTTTTATTATTATTTCTTTGAGGGTATGTTTGGATTGAAGAGGCTTAGTTTATTAAGGATTATGTATGAGTTTAGTTGAAATAAAATGCTTTTATCCATATTCCCCTTATGATTTATTTTTTACATTACGTAAAAAAAAAATCTCATGCTTTTATTTTTTTTCATGGATTTAATAAACCTTTGTACCAAAACACATAAAATATACTTTATACTTATTTAAATTTATCCAAACTGATCAATCAAACATGGCCTTAAAATTGTACATCTGAAAGATTGCTTTAATCAGCTTTTTCAGCCTTTGAAAAAATTACTTGACATTCTTGTATTAAAATTTTTATTTTTAATATTATTAAATTAATTATAATAATGATAATTTATTTTTGTTTGATGGAAAAATTTAGATTTTAACAAAATGTTAGTTATAAATTTAACGTTAAATCAAATGTATTTAAACATTTGAAATTTACTTCAAATATACGTAATATAAATAATACTATAGCAATCCTTAAATTCCACATATGATTAAATTCTACACATATACATGTTATATTTTTTCTCAAATTAATTTATAATAAAATAAAAATTGTTTTGTCATTAAAAGATATTATTTATTTAACATTTTAGATTTTTCCTCATTTGGTTGTGTGGTGACACTCAAAATACCTAACACAGCCAATAATTCTCAATCATTGACATATATGAAGACTTTGTAACACCCATTCATACTAAGGCAACATAGACGAATGGCATCTCCTTGCCACAACATGTTGATGTACACCTAATATCAAGGTGCCACGGATACAAATGAAACAGTGACATGCTTGTTAGAAACTTTATTTGATCATGTGCACCTAATATTTACACTACGGACGTGTTTGGTAATAAGAATAACATGGTATATCCCAATATACGGGATAATAATAAAGAGTAAATTTTCCTGAAATACTTTTTTACTTTCTATAAAGTATAAAATTGTCCCCATCAACACCTTTTCTTATTTTTATAACTTCAATCAGAATAAATTTATATTGGAATAATCTATACCGGTATAGCTATCAAACACGGGCTACATGAATTAATCAAGTACAGTATAACTTTTGGTTTCATACCATTAGATATATGTATACACATCCAAAACAATTGTTTTTCAGCATCCAATGCAATATCCAGAATGTTCCTCGGATTTAAGCATGTATATTCATATACAAACCATCTAATATCCGAAAAATCGAAAACGACATTGATATGCTTGCTCTCATGCATATGGCACTTTATATGTTGAGATCCTTACATTCAATTCCTCCTCAATATCACTCTTCAATTTTGGAATCTTCTTATTTGGTGATTCAGTTTGTTAGTTGTAATATTCTTTTAATCATATGCATTATGGGAACATCCAATGAACGCAGCCAATTAAGATTGACCTGGACAGATCACAACACGTTAATTCCTATAGGCCCAATGAGCTACATTATTGGGCCCCAGGTCCATGTTTCATGAATATAGCCCATAATACCCGTTTTTTCTTCCTTCAACCCTAATGGGCCCTAGAAATTGCTTTTCGAAATCATAAAATATATATTTAATACTAATTAAAAATAAAATAAAAGGCATTTCATATGATAGTTTAAATAGTTATATATTTGCATCATTGTATTTAGTTAAACATACCTTATATGATTTGGTAATGAGGTTTATAAATATATGTTTAACGTAGACACTAATATGAAAAAGGAGTTCTCAAAACCATGGTGTAATTTAGGGTTTTATAAATCATATAATATCAGAGAGACGTAATTTTAAACTTTAAAGTCATAAATAAATCTATGAATGTGCCATGTTGATGTGATAATTTTTTAAAAGTAACTATTCTAACTTTCTCTTTCACGTATTAAAACTATTTTTTTTACATATATGATGATTATTTTTCTCATACATCAAAAATAGTATGTTTAATTTCGTAATTCATCCATGTTGATGTTACATATTTACCAATTAATGTCAGCCCCATGATTTATCACGGGCTCCGCTTTTTTAGGGTACAAAAAACGGGTGTTTTAAAAAAATAATCACTGTCCATTTATCTCTCACACATCAAGTCTTTTTTTTTTCACATCCGATGAGTATTTTTTTCACGCAGTGTTTTGAAAGTGGGTATTTTTAAAAAAAACGATACAAAAAACACAGTAGCTGACGCCAAATTTCCTGGTGTAACCCTACCACTGCCACGGCGTCGTTTCAGGCTCCTCAAGAGGTACCTACCGAGTCAGAGTATGCGGGAAGGAAGAAGACAAGGTGACGTCACGTAAAGAAATAAATAAATAAAGATAAAGAACTACTTTATTTCTGCTTGCTGTTCCCAGTTCCCACGTTTCAATTATCCCTTTCTCAGATCTGGCAAATAATTTTTCCATTTTCTGACCTTCCTGTACTCTGCCGCGTGGCGTGTCCGTCCGCTTTTTCTGGAGTCGGACACGGCCACGGATTCGAACCATGGATTCCGATATGATTGTGACTGCACCGGCGGATGTTTTACTTTTCTACCCACTGTATTTTAGTCCAATTTTAAACCCTAAATTGTTAATACTTTTAGGACATAAATTTTAAAAACAGATGTTTAGAATAATATTGTATTTATTAAATGTATTTAAAATATTATGAAAAACAAAAAAAATTCACTTGATTAATACATATATATTTGGAGGCACAAACAAAGTTACAAAAAATATTTTTTCAAAAATTTTAATGGGAATATTTCATGCGTTGTGCATTAAAACTGTGTTCTTATTCTAAACCCTCGGATGCGAGATATGCATGATCTTGAAAATGTCCAAAGGATTAAATCAATATAAAAAAATTCAGAAGATTTATCATTATTTAACACGTGTTTTGATAAGATGATGGATGACAAAGATAAAGATAATTAATATAAAGAAAAGAATGTCACTAATCATTGTATAATTTCAATTGGGTTAATTAGTAGATTAAAAATACGAAAGAATCAAAATCTTTTGAAGAGATTATGGATGAATCAACTTAATAAATAAAAACATATGATATTGAATTCAACCTATTAAAAAATAAATTTGGATCATGACTTCTTAATTTACTAATAGTAATTTTCTTTGAATAGATTCATTTCTTTATTTATATAAGAAGAATCTCATCATTATTTATGAATAAATTTAATTGTAATATATTCTGAGATTAATGCTCATGTTTTTAATTATTGTAAAATTTTATATTTCTCAATCTTTGCTTATGGTATATTATGTGGTTCTTTTACCTTTTTTCTTATGTGTACCATCATTTTTATATATTGAGTTATAAGAATATTCATTTATTGAGGATCAACTTATCAAACATTTTTTTATTTGGAAGGTAACATCATGTTTCAAAATCACGGCCCAAACATTTCGATCCAAATTTGAGATTGTTTTGAATTTTTAAATCTACTAATGTTATGAGATTTGATATTTAAACATATTACTTTATTTTTTTACATTTTCGAAATTACCAAAAATTTTATCCTATACATGGTTTTCAGTGATTGAATCCAAACCCAAGAAAATAACGTGATCTCATTTTATAGGATATGAAAAAGTAATATTACATACTACATATCAATCATATACATATATATGATAATTATTAATATTTAGTATTGATTTTATATTAAAATCCAAATAATAAAAATATTTATAAAAAAAAGGGAGATAAGATAAGGACAAGGGGGGAGTAGCGTACCGTTGGCATTGAAGTGGTACCTCCCACAAGGTACACATTTCTCGAAGCAAAATAAAAAGAAGGAAGGGGCTGACGCACCGCTGCGACGCGCCACTCCCGTCGCAACGCTTGTGCGGTGGTTGACGACGCGGATGAATGCCTTCTTTAATTATTATTATTTTTTAAAATAACCAAAAAAAGAAAAGAAAAAAAAAAAAAAAACCGCTTCATCTTATCTGTGGAAAAACTAGAACCTCCGGTCTCCCGACGTCGGGGCGGGCCCGTTGCTTCTAGAATTCTCCGTACCTTCGCTGAATTGGATATCGTGTCTCCGTCGCTTTCTGTTCCTTGTTGTGTGTGTGTGTGTGCCTGGAAGAGGCCCATTTCGGGTATCATTATGAGTGACACTGGGGGAATCGGTGCGTGTCCGGGGGGCGGGGGATGGTGGCGCGTTGGTCGGGGATCACGTGGACGGTTTGTGGGGCGGGGGAGATGACGGTCTGCTTGGGGTGGATGACGCTTCCTTTTTCTACGACGCCGGGTTCCCACCTCTACCGGAGTTTCCCTATGTGTCTTCCTCATCCTCATCCTCATCCTCCTCGCCGGCGCCGGGGCCGGGCAAAGCGGCGGTTACCACTTCTTCTTCTTCCTCCTCCTCTGCCGCCTCGTGGGTTTTGTTGAAGTCCGACCCGGAAGAGATTTCGGGGCAGACCACAGCTATACACAGCGCGCCGCCGCCGCCGCAGAATCTCGGGTATATGGATTGCGATGAAATGTGGGATCCCTCTTCTGTTTTCCAGAATGAGAGCATTCAGGAGTTGATTGGGGAACACCAACCTGAAACCAGGGTCGCACCATACGATGAAGGGAACGAGGGTCTGAGTTTCCTTGACGGCAACTCCGAGCTCGCGGCGATTTTCTTGAACTGGCTGAAACAGAACAAGGATTGCATTTCGGCGGAGGACATGAGAAGCATCAAACTCAAAAGATCCACTATCGAGTCCGCTTCCAGGCGTCTGGGAAGCGACAAAGAAGGTAAAAAACAGCTTCTTAAACTCATCCTCGATTGGGTTGAGCAGCACCAGCTTCACAAGAAACGGGGCGAAGCGTCCCAAGATCTCAACTTTTTTCAAAACCCAGATTCTCCTTATCCCGATCCCAATCCTAATCCCTACATCACGCCGATACACCCGGCGCCGCCACCGCTGCCGTTGATCACACCCGGATTTAACGGCGACCCGTATGAGAATTATCAACAAGTGACTGATTATTCCCCATCAGTGTGGCAGATGCCGCCTCAATTTGGCATTTTCCAGGAGAATTCCAGCTTCATCAGCAATCAACAAGGTTTGTTGTACGGTAATCATCCTTTTCATCAAGTGATCCATGGTGCAAATGCTGAGGGATTGGCGAGATTAGGGTCCTCGGCAACGAAGGAGGCTCGGAAGAAAAGAATGGCAAGACAAAGGAAGGTGCATTCGCATAATCACCGTTGCACCGAAGGCTCCAGCCACAACCCTATCCAATTGAATGATCCATCTCTATTGCACGGTGATGATGAACTTGGTGATCAGTCGGTCAACTGGGCTCACTGGTCTACTGGAAACTGTTCTGATCCGGGGGCTGCGATAGGCTGCCCTTCGTTGGATCCGATGTTCGCAGGTGATCACGGCGGTGATCAGCCCTACGGCGAGCGCCCATTCCCGCAGGTTTGGTGCTTTGTTACTCTAATGCTTACATGAATTTGCGTTTTTCGTTTGAGAAGTTAGCGCATTGGCTAAGCATGTCGCTGGGCTTGGTTTTAGGGATGGAAAACGGAGAAGAATTTGAAGTTTTTGCTGCAGAAGGTGTTGAAGCAAAGTGATGTGGGTAATCTGGGGAGGATTGTGCTGCCGAAGGTACTTACTTGCTTGACTTTCTTCTATGTTGTTGTGCTGCAATTACACAGACGATCTGGGTTGATCAAATTGAAAATGTGGTGCTAGAGGGAAGCTGAAAGCCATCTTCCCGAGCTGGAATCCAGAGACGGAATCTCCATTGCAATGGAAGATATTGGAACCTCTCGTGTATGGAAAATGCGTTACCGGTACTTGTTTTGATACCCAAGTACACTTTTTAGTTCTGGCTTGAGTTTTACATGGAATAAAAAGGTAGAGTCGGAAAAATTGAATCAAACAAGTACATTTGAAGCTGAATATCGATTGTTGGATTCCAGGTTTTGGCCGAACAACAAGAGTAGAATGTACCTACTAGAGAACACGGGTATGCACACAAATTCATCGTGTTTCTTGTTACATATCTTGGTTGGATGAACTCCATGTTTATCATACATATACAGGAGATTTTGTGAGGATGAATGGACTGCAGGAAGGGGATTTCATAGTGATCTACTCAGACACTAAATGTGGCAAATATGTTAGTTCTTTTTCCTGTGTTGCATCAAGAGGGATATTGGATCATTGTAATCTTTGTGCAGATGATACGAGGGGTGAAAGTCCGGCAGCCAGGCTTGAAAACAGAAGCCACAAAACCTGTGAGGAAGAACTCTCGCCACCATCGGTGATGATGAGGCGGGGAATCAGATGGGGCAAAAGGAGGAGCAAAGCAGCAAGCATCACCCTTGTTGCCTGGTGAGATCTTAATTTGCAGCTGCTCCAAATCAAGCGACGTACCTGTATGTTGGTTGCTGTGAAATGTGAACATATGTGTTAAAGTGCTGTTGCTGAACTGCCAGTTTCTGTAAACCGGCCAACCGGCCAGTCGGAGGGGTGATTTTCAAAACCAACCACTGCAAAAAAATGAATTCCAAAATCATCCATTGTGTGTATTATTTGTATAAAACCATTCATCCTAATTTTTTCTTTTCTTTTTTGAATTATTTTTATTTTTAGATATTGTATACATTTAAATATAATAAATATATACATTTAAATAATATAATTTCTGTTATAAATATGTCAAATTTTTTTTAAAACACTGTTTATGTCATTCAAACTAATTAATTAATAAAATATTTTTAAAAAATTACTCATAATTATAATTGTATAATTTTAAAATAAAAAATACACATATTTATATTTCTAATATTCATCAAGATATTTACGTTTTTTTTAAATTATAAATATAATACATATATATTATATGTATCATTATTTTTGAACATATAATAATATAAATCATGTTTTCCTATATATTATAATTATATTTCGATTAATGAAAACAAATTTTATATATAATAATTTATATTGAAATTGATGACTACAATATAAATTACAGTGTTCAAGATTTTCAAGCATCGTAATAATTTATTAAAGTTACTAAAAATGTACAATAATTTTAAAATAATAACAAAATATAATATTTATATTTATAATATTCCATAAGATATTCGATTTTTTTGAACAAATACAAAGATATATTTTATATGAATCATTATAATACATATATATTTATAATGTGTCGATTTTTTTTATAATACAATAATAGAATTCATGTTTTACTATATGCTAATTGTATTTCAATTTTACATATGTTAATTTATGTTGACCAATCACTACAATTCATCAATTACAATTACCAGAAATGAAAGTAATATAAGTAATACGATAATTCTCTATTTTTTACAATCACTGTAATCATGAATTACAGTTACCATAAATAAAAGTAATAAAAGCAAAACGAAAATTGTTTATTTTTTTCAATCTCTATAATCATTAATTACAGTTACCCAAAATGAAAGTAATATAAAGAAAATGACAATTACTTATTTCTGGCAATCACTGTAATTCATCAATTACAGTTACTAGAAATAAAAGTAATATAAACAAAACGAAAATTGTTTATTTTTTTCAATCCCTGTAATCATCAATTACAGTTATCAGAAATGAAAGTAATATAAGCAAAACGAAAATTGTTTATTTTTTCAATCCCTATAATCATCAATTACAGTTACCAGAAATGAATGTAACCAAAACGAAAATTGTTTATTTTTTCCAATCCTTATAATCATCAATTATAGTTACCAAGAACAAAAGTAATATAAAGAAAACGATAATTGCATAATTATGCCGATCACTGTAATTCATCAATTACAGTTACCAGACAAATAATATTTTACATATTGATAATATTTATCCTTATTTCATAAACGACTCAAAAAATTTACGCATAAGTGACTTCTGCTTCCTAGGCTGTTGAGTAGACGAGCAAGGAAGATCAATACTAGTGTTCATACCCTGAGGTCGTTCTTGAAGAGATGATCGTGGTTGTTGAGAAACACCTTCGAAATCACGGTGATATGGTACATCAATAGATACTCGATGGCTCTGAGGTGGACTATGTGCAGGTGAAGCTGTATCTTGTGAAACTCTTGGTCTTCCACTATGTCCACTTCTCCTTCCTGTGCTCCTTCCCCTATCCATATTCATCCTATATCGTGAACTACGTGTACGACCATGTCTAATCACCTTTTTACGTGTAGGATCATGAATGAGAGACATTGTTGCTTGCCAATGTCTCTCTGTTCGAAGTGGATGGAATTGGACCTAGTATGCTTTCAACGAATGTTGTTGTAAGTGTATGGGATCCACATATTGTCTTGAATCAACTTCAAGTCTCTTGCATGCCTGAAATAAACATGTCTTTCATATTGAATAAATGAACATTATTAAATTATAGTCTAACTTGTTGTGCATGTGAGCATGGTATTCCATAATTTTACCAGCACGTGCATTTGCTCTCCTTGATGCACACCACACAAACGTTATCTTTCCCATTTGCTTTCCTTCGGGTGATTACATGAACTATCATTTCGTAGCGATCATAAATCTCCACTCTTGAATAAGGATGAAACTTGTCCCAATGATCAAACAATCGTTGCGCTTGTATTGAAAGGACTTGATTCTTCCTTTGTGCCTCTAGTCCCAACTCCAAACCTTCTGAAATATACTTTTTGCATCGAGCAAATATAACCTACATGTTATTACAAAATTTTCGTTAAATTTAAAACACAACACAAATTAATCATACCTGAGCCAATGCCATAAGTGGGAGATGTCGTGCTCCTTTCAAAACACCGTTCATTTCTTCAATTTGATTGGTAGTCATTGTTCCATATCTTCGACCACCATCTTGAGATATTGTCCAAGCCTCGGGAGGAACATTTATTAAGTAGTTCCAAGCCACGATATTTATCATTCTAAGCTCTTCCACATAATCATAGAATTTCTCCACGTACCCGGTGAATGATGCTTTAAGGAATAACGTTCGAACCGGCTCACATTTAAATCTGTCAAAGAAATTTGTTCGAAAATTCGAAAGCAATAGCGATGACATCCTCCAAATTCTTCACTGAATGCTGTAACTCTGATTGCTGCCTTTCGAATAGAGTCACATCTATCAGAAATCAAGCACGTGGGTTTTCCCAAAGCAATGTAAGTTCCCACTAGCTCTAGAAACCATAGCCAAGAAGCATTAGTTTCTTCATCTACTATGGCAAAGGCAAGCGGCAAAATCTTTCCACATTGAGAGCGGTCATCGCAATGAGCATTTTGTGCCTATATGTCATATACAAGTGCATTGCATCGACTGAAATAACCGGACGGGTGTGCTGGTAGGCATGTATACATGGTCCAAACGCCCAGAAGTAATAGTGCAATGTGACTCCATCTTCCTTATTCCTCCATTGGATTACGGTGCCTAGATTTTGTAAGGCAACTTCATTTAAGAAAGCTGGAAGTTTCTTTATTGATTCCTCCCATGTGTCATACACCTTCTCAAATGCCTTTCGCATTCCATACCATGCACGTTTGTACGGTACTTCATAACTAGTTCTATCCAACACAGCTGCAATAATAGTTGACACTTTGGTCCCAATGTCTACTTCAATATATGGCTTGGCAATCTCAGAGATATAATCATGATTGATGTTTCTGTGATAAAAGAATCCCGCCCCCTGCCGCTTGCATGTGTGAGGCTCAATAAGCTTTGAGATCTTCCATTTTCCCAATTGTTTATAATGAACTGCGCGAATCCTTCAGTGACAATTTTGAATGTCACGTTATTTGCAATACATCTCCAAGACTCTAAGCTCAGTGTCACCAACAGTGAACTCCTTTCCAATTTCAATGGAAAATTCTCTAACTTGTCTTCGAAAATCTTCTTTATCTTCAAATAGATCACCTTCCTTGAATCTCGATTCATATTGATGTGTGTATACTCCATGATTACTCGATTCTTCCTCTATATCATGTAAACCTAAGTTAGGAAACCATTCCGAATCACAACTTGCGTTTCCTTCAAGCACATTCTCTTCGCCTTTTGAGTTTTGAGGAGTATGATCAATATCGGGAACCTCATTTTCATTAGTGAATTACATAAATGAATCGCCATCAATATTTTGGACTGGACCGAAATCATAATCCATATATTCATCTATAGGAAAATAGAATAACATAAAATTAAAAAAAACATATATAATTTCGAAATTTACAAGAAAGAAATAGTCATTACCGTTGTCTCTAATTTGTGAGTGAGGTTCTTTTGAAAAAAATGGGTCGTATTCCACAAATAAATCCACCGGAGCAATAACATGGTTAGGTACATGAAGATAATCCAGGTTATTCTGTATCTCTAAATTCAAATACATCGTTTCTCTAGTCACAACATCAAAAAATTGGGCTGATAATCTAAGATTGAACCTTGAAGAAGACAATTGAACAATCTCATATAACCTTGCTTTTAATTCTTCTAATGAAATATCGGCATCTGACTGAAAAAATTGGATTGGTGCCACACTATAACTTACGTAATTCCCGTAATTATAGATTTGATCTCCAAAGAAGACCTTGCATGAGAAAGATCTGAAAGCCATCCAAATAGAGAGATATGTAAGAATGAGGTTGCAAGAAGATGAGGTTTTGGAGAAGGATGAAAGAATGGTTTTCAAAAGCCTTTAAATTTGAACAATTCGGTCATGTGATTGAGGCATGTGAGTCCAAAACATTGAAACACAAATCAGTAGACTTTATTGATCTTGGAACATGTAGCTGTCTGTGTTGTCTGCTAATAATGGAATATAGGCGGCACACCGCAATGGAGAAACCAATGAGCATCCAAAAATATAATCAAAATTACTCAAATTAATTAAGATTTACTATGTTTAACAACCTGAAAACGTGTGATTAAGTATATATGTATATTTTTCCTATTTTTCGAGTAAAAAAAATCGAAATCAAAGAATTTTTCACAATGAAATACATTCTCATTATTACATCTAAAACACTACATACACATTTATTTCACATTTTTTTGAATCTTATTCATGTATGTAAAAAAAATTGTAATAAGTTGCAAATCATATGTAATTCATAACTATGTTCAATATATGATCATATTTTTTAATCCCATCTTCAAAACATTAATCATATGGATTTGTAGGATTTAGGGTTTAGGGTAAACGAGGTTTACCCTAAACCTCAAGTATGGTCACCGTAATACGGTGACCATCCGTAAATCTGCTATTTTTAGAAGAATCGCGTCAAATTTTACTTCGCACACCTTTCACTTATCACGTGCTATAGTATCTTTGACTGAAAAAGTATCATTCGGTTCCCGATAAAATAGACTGACAATTTTCCTGAATTTATTAAATTGGGTTTTAAAAAACAAATTAATTACTTCAAAAATTTATTTACACCATTCTTCTCTTCCTTCTTCAACCACCGTATCAATCTTCACATTTCAAAGGTTTTTTCACACAGAACAGGTATGGTTTATGTGTAATTTTTGTTTATGTTTTTTATATCTTAATGGTCATAGTATTGTGTTCTCTATTTCACAAGGATCTGAAAGCATACAAGATTTGTTTTATCTGAAAATTTTCGTCATTATATTGATCAATGTTGTGAGTGATTTTAAAAAGGATGGATGGCTTTTTTTTTGAAATTATAGTCACCATAATGCGTTTGTTACAATGCATTGCTCTGAAAGTATCCCCACTCTTTTTCATTTTGAAATTACGGTCACTGTAATGTGCAAAGATCTCTAAGTATATGAAACGTTATTTTACTATCGTCACCATATTGTGCGATAATTGCGGTGCGTGGCTCTGAAAGTATGCATATGTTTATTATATTTTGGATTTATAGTCATCGTAATTCGTTCACTGCAGTGCGTGGCTTTATGCAGATGTTTTTTTGTTTTGTATTTTTCATCACTATAATATGTTCATTGTGGTGTGTGGCTTTGAAAGTATGCGAAATTTATTTTATTGTGAAATTTTAGTCACTGTAATGCAATCATTGCGGTGTGTGGCTATGAAATTATGAGAAATTTATTTTATTGTGATATTTTATTCACTATATCTCTTTTATTGTGGTGTGTTGTCATGAAATTATGTGTAGTTGATTTTATTATGACATTTTAGTCACTGTATCTCTTTCATTGTGATGTGTGACTATAAAACTATGTGAAGTTTATTTTATTGTAAAATTTTAGTCGTTGTAATGCCTTCATTGCGGTGTGTGGCTATGAAATTTTAGTCACTGTAATGCTTTCATTACGGTGTGTGGCTATGAAATTATACGAAATTTATTTTATTATGAAATTTTAGTCACTGAAATGCTTTCATCACAGTTTATGGATTTGAAAGTATCCATTTTCATTGTTCTTTATGCAGAGATGAACACATCAGAAAAGTTGAGGCTTCGATTCAATATTCCTGCTGAATATCAATTGTGGGATAAGGAAGAGGATGAAGAGATCGTTGGTGATAATCCAAAACGTGTTAGTCCTAGGAGTTTTGCTATCACCACTGAGCACCTTAGATGTGGCTTGCGTGTGCCAATGGTACTATTTATGTTGCAAGTTTTGACATGCCTTCAAATTCCATTTTCACATTTGACTCCTAAGTGAGTGGCATATATATTGGCATGGGTTTACATTGCTTGTGAGGAAAGCATTCCTCTAAAATTTCCTATTTTCTTTGTTGTGATCATGTGTAGTAAAATAAAGGATTCATCAAATTATGTGATAAAGGGTATGTCTACAATTAAATTAGTGAAAGGTCTACGAAGTGGCTATGATAGTTGGTGGACAAGTTTTGTATAAATTTACCAAATGATTTCCAACGCACACTTCCAAATTCTCATCTTATTAGAAAACCACAATGTATTTTATGCGTTAAATAATTTTTTATACTATGTTCTTTTTTAAGAATTGTTTTGATTTTATTGGTCTAATTTACTTATGCTTACTTTTAGGTGTTGAAATGTTACTAAGGGATGTCGTTGATGAATTCATTGCTTTTTTTAAAGGACAAACTAGATCATTGACTACAATCGTACTTCCCATCTTTAGAATCTGAGGCACAGCCAAGTTTTGGTGTGGGAAAAAAAGGATTACAAAGAAGGATGATAATGTGGATGATCAAAGTGGAAATGATGTTGATAATTTACACGAAGATGTGGCGGTTGACAATGAAACAAATGATTTGGCATCTGAAAATGAGGCATTGAAGCAACAACTAAAGTGATATCAATCCAAATGGCCTTCTTTCTGTGAATCAAGTTGTCATATTCCAACGGTTCAGAAATTAGTAGTATTTGACGTCAATGGCATTTTTGATGATATTATTTTTCATTCATCATCAACCATCAAAGGGCGTCCACATAAGTGGATTTATGGGCGAGCAGGTATAGTATTTATTTAGTATTTCACACATTTGCAACATATAGTTAGTTGCTAATTTATTAACTTGACTTTATTGCATATGTTATATTTTAAGTGTTTCTAAGACCAAATGCTAGGGAGTTTATGGAATGGTGTATGCAACATTTTGATGTTGCACTATGGTCGTCACGTGGAGGGTAACATACAAAATATTATATTATCTTTTTTATATATATGTTTTACATGTTATTCTTTTTGTAACAGTGCACAACTAAACCAAGTCATTAATTGGATGTTTGGCGAGAAGATGTCAAATTTGGCATTCATATGAGATGGAACGAAATGCGCCACCACAAACCTTCGAGTCCTCAAGAAGCCAGCAAGTATGGTTTTGCTGAAAGAGTTGCGAAAAATATAGGAGTATGATGCTTTTCATGGCCGGTATACACATGATAACACCTTGTTGGTAGATGATTCATCATACAAGTCTATAACAAATCCGGTAATAATTTTAGTTAAAAATTTCATAAGTTAAATTTTATTTTTTTAGTTTAAATTATAGTCTACTGATTCTCAAATAGATTGACAATGCCACATTTCCATACTCTTACAAGCACACGGATGATAAAAAAGATTCATCTTTTATGAAAGGGGCTGAGATGAAGACTTTTCTTGAAGTACTTATAGATGCATTTGATGTGTCATCCTTTGTGCGTGATTTTCGTATTGGTCAAGCCCCAATGAATGAAGACCATCTAGATTGGGAGTATTACAAAGCATTAGTAGAGTAATTCTCATTTTCTATTTCATTATGCATATTAGGAGCACTTTTGCTTTATTGTTATCTAGTAACTGTAACTGATGATTACGGTGATCGGCAGAAATAGATAATCATCATTTTGCTTGGTAGAATACTATAAGCATATTCTCTGAGAATTGTAATTGATGATTACGATGATCCGCAGAAATAGGTAATCATCGTTTTGCTTAATAAAGTATTATAATTATTTTCTCTAGTAACTGATGATTACGTTGATCCGTAGAAACAGGTTATCATTTCCTTATATTACTTTCAATTCTGGTAACTGTAATCGCTAATTACGGTGATCGTAAAATTTAAAGATACAAACTATTGCTCGAGTAATTCTTATTTTCTCTTTTATGCTTGTTCGGAACACTTTTGCTTAATAGACTATTATCACCATGTTTTCTAATCACTGTAATTGATGAATTATAGTGATTGACATAAATAAACGATTATGGTTTTTCTTATATTACTTTTATTTGTGGTAACTATAATTGATGATTACAATGATCGTTAGAAATAGACAATTATTATTTTGTTTATATTAATTTTATTTCTGATAACTGTAATTGATGAATTGTGGTGATTGGAAGAAATATGTAATTATTATTTTCTTTATATTAGTTTCATTTCTAATAACTGTAATTAATAAATTGTAGTGATCGACATAAATATGTAATTGTTGTTTTCTTTATATTTTTTTATTTCTGATAACTATAATTAATGAATTATAGTGATCAACCTAAATAAAAAATATTAACATGAAAAAGTTAAATGAAACGATATTTATGATTTTTAATTTGATTTATTATTTATAAAAGAATATATAATATAATTTGATTTTTCATTTTGTTTAAATTATTTATTTTTCCATTGTTTAATTGTATATATTTTTGAATATATAATAATTAAATAAAATATACATTTTCAAAAATTTAATTTGATTTTTTTATTTAATATAATTTTTGAATTCTAAAAAAGATATTTTAATAATATTTGTTACAATATTTGCAAAACGAATATAATATATTTTTATTTTTTTGTAAAAAATATAATAGTATTAAAATATGTTGTCAAAAAGAAATTCAAAAATGAAAAAGAAAATCTGTAGTATGGGTGGCTTTGACACACATTAAAGTTGAGATGCACATAGTAGGTGATTTTGGAAGTAGGTTTTTTTACAGTTGGTGGATTTGGTAAAAACTCCCAGCCGGAGTGTATTAGAAATCTGGTTAACTTCTCACTACTGTATTGTGAGAAATGTCAAATTGTTATTACTGTGTGTTTCTCTTAAACAGACTCAGGCTCACCATTCATTACTTTCCAAAGAAAAAGATGAAATGATGATGGAAGTGATAGAACTTCAACGATGAGAACTGATGAACAGAACGAACTCCCGACACTTCAAATATGAATTTGGTCCAAAATGGCTAACACATTACATATGTGGCGGCATACAACATTTAGGGTTTAGCTCAAAATGAAGAGAGGGAGGAAGTGTCTGCATGCAGACAACACAAGCAGCATAATCATGCGTAGCATTGGCGTAAGACAAGACATAGTCTTTGTTATTTTATGATACTAAAGTTCGACAAGTGTTAGAAGCGTGAGAAATGTGAATCTGGCTGTTGTAATTTCATCTATAAAAGAACAGTTTTTAAAGTCATAGATAAATGATACAAATAATTTTTACCCACTTCCTATTCATCCAATCTCTAACAAGACACGAAAACAATGTTTTGTACATGTTTTAACAGAACATTCTGCGTCTAGTTTTCACTAACATTAGAACTTGAATTTCAGAACCAGAATGCCGCAAACTCTCCCCAAATACAACTGCTTTTGTTATCCTGATCATGTGTGGAGAGTCGCTACAAAATTTCCTAAACCTTCCTAAAAATGATAAATATGCTACATTTATTTTTTCGTATAAGGTTACTGATGGAATTTGGGTTTTGTGGATAAATATGTAGCATACGATAACATCATGGTGTTTGAAATCATGCTGCGCCAATACGATGTACATATCAATATTTCATTTCCAACAAGAGTTCTATAAGAATAACATGCCAGTTTTTTTAAATGTTGAGGGTGATCAAAAAATTTGTTTATCAATGTTATTTGTTCTTGTTTAGAAATATTACAAATTTCATACACAATAAAAGCATCTTTAGTGATTTCCAGAAATGCTGACATGGCTTTCCGGAAATCACTTTTATTTTTACGGAAATGATTAATTTGAGTAAATTCTATATTTTGGAAATCACTTTTAGTAAATTCCATTTCCTCATGAAAACTTAATAAAGGAAACCATGTCATCATTTTCGAAAATCACTAAAGATGCTTTAATAGAAAACTTTCAATCTTCAATCTTCTCAAAAATGTTCTTTCAAATAGTACTTGCATAAAGACCCAAAATTTGATTTTGAGTGTTAGGTGATATGGATTTAATATTATGTAAAGTTTTCTCTAACACAACATTTTCAATATCAGGATTGAAGCTTACTAGAAGTTCAATCAAATCAATAAAATTATCTCCATTTTCAATATTATGATCACGAAAGTCACATCCTTAAAATGCAAGCTAGCTAATTGCTGACACTGAAACTTGTAAACATAAACGATTGTCTTTAGTTTCTTGTTTATTGCGCACTTTGATAATATAATCCGTGTCTAGATTGTTTCAATAAAACATGGCAATCATCTACAATCTTATTGTACTAAGATGATGAATCAGAATCTATATGAGTCAAAAAAGAATAATTCCTATTATTACTCATGTTTTTCCAATTGAAGAAAATACATATAGTGAAAACATGAGTTCGTCCTCTTTTTGTGCACTCTTGTTGAATAAGAAGCAAGGAAACCAATAAACATGCCTATTATTTATTTTTTAAATACTCTAGTCAAAGAAAACCATTAAATCAACATTGTTGAAAACGACTTTATTATCCTACCTTGATTTTCTATTGCAATTGAAGTATGATTAGAAATAATTTTATAATAAAAACTTCTTCAATCTCATCTTCACTTCTTTTTTGTTTAAAAAAAAAAGTGAAGAGTTTTCTTTTTTTTCCAACCTAAACATTAACAAAACGTAAAAATCAATATAAAATCTTAAAACTCAAACAAAATTGACACATAACATATAACTAGAATTAAAATTTAAAAAGATTATTGATGTTTAATCAAAAAATAAAGTTAACCAATTTATTCCATTATGGATGTTTAATCTGCTACTCTAGTTTGCTTAATCAATTTATTCCAAGCTACCAAATTACTTTGAACTTGTCACATTTGCTCTTTCATTAACATCGAGTGCAACTTTGGCATGATAAAGAGTTGAAGCTTCCTAAAATATTTTCCAAACCAATTTTTTAATTTATTATTTGATCTATTTCCCACATCCACTCTTGCTGCACAAGTATTTGCACCAGATTAGCACCTTTGGAGAGTTTATTGGAGCATTTGCTGGTCAGGAACATGGCTCATAATCAATCACAACATGTGATTTCTTCTCATGCCAAATGCCACTACTTATTCTTCCTTCCTTCTTGTTTAATGTGTTGAGTATTTCAAACACAATTCATGGTTCTTGAACGAGCCAATATGAAAAAAAAATGTCTTAGTTCATATCGACGCATCCCATAAATAGAAAAATGCATGTGTAATTCCAACTACAACGCATTCACATTGTTACATGTACATGTCTTTCTACCATTTATAGATAGATGTCTCATGATTGTTGGTTGCAGGTTCAGATGTTTGTTAGAGTCTATTTAGTATAACTTTTAACTTCAATAAAAGTATTTTTAAAAATAATTTTTGGATAAAATGCGTACTATTTTTGCTCTACATAGAGTTGACATAGTAAAGTATTTCATTCTTTGAAAAGTTGAGGGACTCCTATTCCAATAAAAATTAAAGTGCTTCTAAAATTAGTTTTTTTAGAGTTGTTTGTTGATATTGTACCAAGCAGATCTTTAGAGTATAGTTTGTACGTTTTAATCAATAATGTTTACTTAACTCATAAGTAAATTTTTTGTACAAGTAGATGTAAAATAAGTAGACACAGTTTATTTGAAATTAAGCAACTTATTTATTGAATAAATCACATTTCTTAACTTATGTAATAAATAAATGAAATAATTAAAATTGAAATAAGTTAAAAATAAATAAAAGTAAAAGTTAAGTTTTAAAATAATTATAGGTATTTTGTAAAATATTTGCTTTTAATTTTACTTTAATTTATAAATTGCAAATAAAAACTACTACCTTACGTCCTTAGTGTTGTAGTTTACCGTTGTCTAATGATGAGGCTAGTCTTGTTTTGGGCTTGCTCTCTAAATGTAGGTTTGGACTTATTATTGCAGACCCATGCTTTCTCTTGCAATATCTCATATTTGACACTCTGTTTCAAACACGTTCGTTATTCCTAACTCAAACCTACATTATGAGGAGTGGATACTGGTTGCATTTTGCTCTAAGAGGACATGGCTCTGGTTGCATTATGATGCAATACGGCAGTGTATCATATTCATAGTACTGTAAAACCAAGCATTTCAGCACAGCATCATAATAATCACGGCAAGATAATGTAAAAGAAGAAGGAAGTAGCACACACTATACTGAAGGACAGAGACTGGATGAGGCTCAAAAGAATCAGGGGAGCAGAGGTGAATCTGATGCCCAGGGAGGATGGATGAGGGTAAGGTATTAGTGACACTTGAAGCCATGGCAAACCGATAAGACGATGATGAGGATCAGGGCAACGATGATGGCGAGGACAATAAGCTTTACCTTCATGTTCTGCAGCCACATCTTTTTCCTCATCTTCGTACCCTGCATCTTGAAGTCTTGTGCCTGCCAGCCCAAGGGTAACATCATATCACATTATTAGAATAATAATAAATGAGTCCAATGGTAATGACAAGAAGAAAAACAGACAATAGGAGTATGAGAAACCCATGTTAAAGAGACATGAACTTGGGTAGTCCCATTAAATATTTTGAATTCACAAGAAAGAATCAAGAAAGCTGAAACTTCCTATTGATGACTGAAGATGAATTGACAGACCTGAGAGCGAAGGTTCTCAGTTTTATCCACCAAAAGCTCAATTTTCTCCCCACGATCTAGAACCTGCGGATAGCATCCGATTCTTGAATCATTTCTAAGTGTAGCTCAACTACTTAAATGAATTCAGGAGACATCTCAACAAAAAAAAAAAAAAAAAGGCAATAGAGAAGCATTCTATCTATGAGTTCACCTTCTCAATGTTCTCCATCATAACTCCCTTGACTTCTGAAACCTGAGCTTTCACCTTTGCAAGCTTACTGATCTCCTCCGGATGATCTACGCAGTACTGCATCTGCTCCTTGAGCTTGGGTCTGATTTATATGGCTATCCCAGTCATCAATATGGAAACAAAAACTATGACAAAATGAGAACTTACCCAAACTCCTTGTTCAAGCTGTTAGCAACAGCAGTGGCAGCCTTTCCCCCGCCATATTTCTTAATAAAATCCTCCTTGGTCCGCTCAAGAAATGCAATAGGAATCTGCCTCCCAACAGATTCGACAGCCACCACACAATACGCTGTTAAAAAGAAACAGATTTAAGCTCGCAATAGAAAGATATTGTGCCATCGTGACGAAATCACACAGCCAAAAATCGATCCAATCAATGCAGATTCAAATACCGTTTAATTTTAGGAAATTTCCCGAGTCAATAAATAAGAGCAAAACAACACGAACAAGATATAAATGCATCCCTGATCTAGAGATCGGAGCCTGAGCTTACTGAATCCGTCCTCGACGAGGTAATTGAAGGTGTGATTGTCGCAGTTGTAGGTAAACTTGTTGTTGGTGGCAGGGAGCTTCTGGAGACATTGCGCGGCGATGCCGGTGAAATTACCGGTGAACTCAGTGTACTCCGCAAGGATCACCGTCCCACGCGCCACGAAGCTGTAGATCAACGACTGCTGCCCCATTTCTGCTCTTATCTAATCCGCTGAGCCCAAACCCTAGACGCAAAGTTGTTGGTAAAAGCAGTTCGCGAAGAAGATGCAGAAGGAAAACGAGTCGAATGACCAAGCAAACTGTAGACAAAGCTTTTGTTTTAGCTTTTACTTTAAAATAATAATAATAATAATTCCAATTCCGAGAAGAGAAAATCGAAAAAAACCTCCCAAATTACGATTCTGCCATCTGACTGTCAACGGGTATGATTAACATCAATTAATTGTAATTAAGATTGATTTAGTTGAAAATTGGTTTTTGTAGCTATTTTCTACCCGTGATAGAAATTAATTTGTTTTGACTATTTTTTATGAAAAAATGTGAGCGATATAATTATTAAAATAAATAATATCACATCCAAAATTTAAAATAGCATAATTAAATATATAAAAATTAGGAATCATTAATATTATTTGAGTATAATATTTTTTAATATTTATTTTTAAATAGGCTTCACGCATATTCATTCTATCTATTGAATTCATAATTTTAATGATAAAAATAAATCTATGCAAAATTCATCATAATGCTATTAATATTTATTGTTAAATTTCTTATTCTTTATTTATCCAAAAATAAATCTCTATTTCAATAAAATCATATTGATAAACATAATAAAAATAAATAATGTTTATTTATAAAAAGTTGAAATACAAACTTAGATATATATATATGTAATTGATATTTTAATTTATTATTATTATTTTTATGAAAAATTACAAGTAATTAAAATTAATAGAATTTTCAATATTTTAATTAATTATTTCGATTTCTTAATATTCTTTTTTATTTAATTTTAATTTTATAAGAATAAAAAAATTAAAATGAATCGAAATTAAATCCTTAATTCACAAATTTAAAAAAATCACGCTGTGTATGTACTATGAAGCAATATGAGTACAAATTGCATATAAATCATGCTCGTGTATGTATCACGAAACCACATGAATATAGCTTATATATAAATTACGTCTATATATGCATCAGGAAGCAACATGAGCATAGTTTAAGAATAAATCATGTCCATAAATGCATTACGAAGTTACATAGGCGTAATTGATGTATATATATTTACACAGACATGAATTATATTATCTACACTCGTAACTTAGTTAGTAAAAGATTTTAAAGTTAAAGATTAAATGTTCAATTCAAGTCTATCTCAAATTATATTTTTTTTGAAAATTTCAAAGTAAAAATGCATGGGTTTCCAACATGTAGCTCTCCCAGCTCAAACTCGACAAATCGGTAGAAGCTCGGTTTGGGGATGACATTGCAATGCTGCATCATCATGATTCCTAGTTTGCAATGCTCATCCTGCCCAACTCTCTAATTCCACCTCAAGGATCACAAAAAGGTTACAATACTAAAAAACAAGAGTCATAACACAATTACAAAGAACTAAACACAAAGCAATTAGAGGAATCTTTCTCTCGAGTTTCACCATCCCTTTCATCAGTAATCACAACGTCTCTCTTAATATTATTATTGATCTTTGAAACTAAATTGTGAAATCACTCTCAATATCATCTTCCCCAAATTAAAAATTCAAAATATTTCTGAATTTCAAACATTGTGTTAACTACCGGCATGCATCATGTTGGAAGTTGGAGGTCGTGGATGGGGCGGGGCCCCTACAGTTTCAGACAAGAAAACAATTTCCTTCTACTTGTGTCGCAAGTGAATCCGGCATCCGCCATTCACATGCCAACAGTCCGAAGGGCAAATGTTCATGTGACCGACACCCAGAAAGGTTTTCAAATGAAAAATTCGATTGGAACGACGCCGTTTGATAGCTTCTCAATTTCTGAAAGAATTACGTTAATATGCTTATAGAGTAGTGCTATCGGTCCCAACCATTCGGTTTCGGGTCGGAACTGAATGTTTTTTTCGCACCGTTAGTTTGTAAATCATAGTTTGTTGTACACTAAAGTTTTGGTTTTGGTTCGGAATCAGATTCCGAAACTTTGAACTAAACTAAAACTAGAATAGGTACCAACGGTTTTGATTCAAAATCGAAACCGTTGAACCAAACTGAAACTGGAATAGGATGGTTATTCCTTAAATGAATGATGCGTTTTTGAGGCATCCGCGCAAACCGTTATAAGTGTCTGTGTAACAAATTTTAATTTTATAAAACTATTTCTAGATACCTATAATATGGATGTTCAGAATTGATCCTAAACATCTATAGCAATCGTTATGGGTGTTTGGCAAATACATTATTAGAAACAATGCATTATCAATAGTTCATGGTTCACGATATACTATAGATGATTCGCAATTCACAATACGCTAATAGAATCATTATGAGTATTTGTCAAATTCATTATGAGTGCCTTGCATGTTTTAATGAATATTTTAATACGAACCGATATTCACAGTTTCGAATTATTGGTCCAGTTGATTCCGTACAAATCAAAATCGATGGTTCCATGATTCCAAATATTTTGAACCGAAACCATATAGTTATATTTCGAATTGTAGTTCTAGTTCAAACCAATTATAGTTCTATGCTTATATTGATATTTTCTTTTTCTTTTTTAATGATGTAGACTAAATTACTATTTTTTAATAGTATGCATAACAATTTTTTAAAAAAAAAATTATTTCAAACCGCCTCCTCTCATAGGACACGAAAATCCTTTACTACCTTTATTGTACAGCTCTATATATTAATATTTTCATTAAGTTTCCTCGGAGTCAGAAGGCACACATGAATCTGCTTCTTTTTGCTGTAGGATTTCTGTCACTTTACACGTATGTAGTGTAGAGCAATGTCCTTTTGTGAGGTGCAAGTGTTGATCTCAGGGGCACATTTTTGCAGTCAGCAGCAAAATTTTTCAGACATGAGATGAAGCCTCTCGGTTCAGGAAGCTTTTCTCGGTGTCTGATTCTTTCTTCCGAACTTCCCCTTCTGTGGAGGCTTCGTGCTCCTTTGCATGGACACTCCATCTTCCAAACCCCTCCCGTCGAGCAGACGATTAAATCGGCCCCAGCCACATTCGAAGTTTTTCGGGGGAGGGCACCGGCTGGACGTGGATGGAAGAAAAGGGAGAGCCAGGGGCTTCGATCGAGGAATGGAGAGACTGAAGAGAGTGCTCATGAAGTTCCTAGTGAGCCAAACTGAACAACTTCAACAGAGTTGTGTAACAATTTTAATCAAAAGAGCAAAATGGGCATAATCTGCAACTCAAGAATAAGCAGATGAAGAGAGAAAATTGAACAAAAGTGAAGATAAGATAATAAACTATCGTATATTTTGAATCAGTTCGATACTACTACACCTAAATGTCAATCTTTATCCATGATACCTTTTAAGTAAGTATCTTGACGGTACACCTCGTTTATAGCAGCTATCTCTTGAATCATTCACAAAACCAATGAGAAAAGAGTCTTACCCTTCGGACCAGCTTTGAAGATTTCATCACAGTTGAAGTAGGCTGGCTCCCCTTTTCATGTAGAAGTCTCATTTTCGTTCCATTTACCCTTGTTCCTTGCCTCTATCCCTGATCACTCCCCTGTCATCCCTCCTTCACCCCTGATTTTGATGTGAGGAGCAGCCTGTAGATATACTTTTTTCTTGGCTCGTCTAGGAGGCAGCCCACCAAGGAACAACGTCCTCTTGTATTCCACTGGCAAGTTTTCACCCAGACATAAGATGGAATCACGAGCTCAAGCTCACAGTTTGCTATACAAGGCAAAAGAGTGAATGAACCACATCAGCATAAAAACGCAGTATCTACGAACTAGCTCCCCTGTAACTGTGAAAGCTACGGTAGTCCAATTCCATAAGCTGGGACAACTTTATGGCACACTTTACTCCATACTATCATCCCTTATCACATGTTGAGCAAAGAAGTAAAATCTGTTTCCTCTTCAATAACTCCCTCAATTTCAGCTGAGTCACGATCGAGGATGGATCATTCAAAACTCTAATCATCATCAGCAAATTGCATCTCAATCGTTCCATTGCCTTCAGAGGGTCCAAGATTCATGCTTTCATCAGTAGCTGCAACCATGTTTTTATCTACAAAAGTGGCTACATCGAAGTTATCTGCATCTTGACCTGAGGAAGATGCATCCAGGTGAATTTTCTCGTCACTGAATTCTTCAGGCCTATTCGTTTCTTCACGACTCTCATTTTCATTCTCCGAGTCATTCTCCATTACTTCCTCATTCATCTCTTCACCTCCACTGTGTTTTCCCTCCAAATATTGCATTCTCCTTCTCAAATCTCCTAACTCACTCTCCATCAAGAACAGTCTTTCCTTCAGGATCAAATTCTCCTCCTCCAGTTGGGCAATATGACTATCTTGATCATCAACGCGATTTTCCAAAACATTATTATATTCCTTATTAGAAAGATTGTTACTCTTTGGATTGTAGATCATCTCAAACCGACTCAAATCATGGTCCAGTCTCCGCTCCAATTCAACATGCTCTTCCGCATCAATGTCACTTGAACCACCTTCATCCTCCTCATTCTCATGTCCAGGGGGCCTCAACCTGATCAACCCCTTCATTGATCCATATCCATCAACACCCCATTCTTCTTTCGCCATATCCACCAAAATTTCTCTAGATGGAGAGAAAAAAGGAGAGGGCAAAATCGCAGGTGTCGCTGGTGAAGGAGATACCAATGATGCTATACCCCCACTTTTCTTTGCTCTGATTATAAAAGAAGTGGTATTTCTTGGAGCATAAGGTGGAGACCTACTACTACGACTATGGTAAAAAGCATTATGATCCACAATATCCAAGTTAAAACCACCATTTTTGTTGAACCTCCTTTTCGGAATAAACTTCTTCATCTTCAATCGATTTCGATGCTGCAATTCATTCAAATTAGGGGGCTGATACGTAAAAGTTGAAGAATTCCCCACAGCAGCAACCCCCATCATTTTACCACCTGAACCAACTACTGCTGCCACGTTCTGGTATTCAATTCTCCATTTATCGTTAAGGTTGTTACTACCAGCCACTTTCCTGGCGTTCCAGTCACTCCTTGGACCCAACGATTTCTCAAAACCAGGAACAACCCCAGCAGTTGGTTTTGAGGAAAGAAAGTGTGACGGTGGGGGCCACATACCATAGCCCACACGCACAGGAAGCATCTGCAGATGATGACAAATAAAAAAATAAATATTCAAAAAAAAGCTGAAGAATTTCAACAAAGATAAACAACAACGTTACCTGCACTGGAGCTTGATTCATGTTTATCAAATTGTGGTTCTTCAAGCTCATCAATGGCGGCGGCGGCGGCTGCTGATGCTGCTGCTGTTGATTCATCATAATCTCCCACCAAAAAAACAGATCGAGCCTCCGAAACACGCTGAAGAACCACGAATCTATTATGATTTTAGAACAACGCCATCAATATCAACACAAATCAAGAAATTCCATCGCAAACCTAACGAAATCGGAGAAAAAGAGGGCAAATTCTTCAGAGATTTGTACTTTAAGCCCTAGATACAAAGGAGAACAAGTTTGATGAGAGTCTGTATATGGTTTATTTCTCCAGGTTCCAAAAGGGCGGGCTATTCGGTTTCTCGCGAAAACGGAACTGCTGGTCAAGAAAAGGGAAGCTGGGGACGGGTTATTATATAGCAGGAGGAAGGGAAGATCAACGGCTTGGATCATTGCATGCGCCTTCAAGGGCTGAGATTGATAGCACGTGTGACCAATTAGGTTCCGTCTCCCAGATAAAGAACGGTTATTTTGGCAAATTTATCTAAATTCCTTTTTTCCTTTTATTTAAACGCAAAATAAAGAAAATTTAGAGAGTTAAAATATCTTTTTTATATTTATTCATTTTAAGTGGTATTTAGTAAGGTTGTTTACGACTCCAAACACAAATGTGTTGAAAACTATGTGTATTTGAAATTCGGCTAGGAGTCTAGTGATGATATTTCCATATTAGTTAAAAATGTGTGTATTATAAATTTGATTATACTTAATAAAGTGTGAAAAAATTAATCATACTCAGTTAAAAAATTTTACAAGGATGGGTGTATTATTGTTAAGGCTGGGGAAGAGTACATACTTAAATAAATGGATTATATTAATTATGTATAAAATTGTGAGAGTTGAATGATTAAATCGAATAATATCGTACAAGACAAATATAGACTGTGACATTTGATAAACATATTGTTTAATATATATTTGATTCATAAACATTTGAATAATCTATATTGAAAACTCCATCTCATGAAAATTTTATTAATCAATCAATTTGTTGCTTTTTGTATAATTTATTTTATACGCATCTACTAAATATGTGAAGTGATGTGCTGTTACATTCAATTATGGTCCTTTGTAACCATATATGATTATTTTTACCTATTTTATACATGATTTTCTCATTAATTTTATATATTTTATGGTAATTTAAGAGTAAGGAAGAATATATTTTGTAAATTTTTATAATACTTTTAATTGAATTTGAAGATAAATCCAAACCCAATAGTTTATGAATTGTACAAATTTGAATAATATGAAAAATCTTAAAAATCAAATATATGAATATTTTCAGATTATATAAATATAATAAGGAGATCTGAATCTTATTATTGAAATACACCGAGATTTGAATTTTATCATTGAAATAAATGAAAATTTGGATCTTACAATTGAAATATATAAAGATTTGAATCTTCCTTTTATAAAAATACATCACATTACATTTTATAACATCCTTAAATTACTTTGTCCCATTATAGTTTTTAGATTTTTGAGTTATAATAAGTTTTAAATAGAAATACATGTATTAACTATTTAAATATGTATGATAAATAATTTTATATTATTTATATTTGTGTTTTCTATATCTTTGTTAGTATTTTATTTCACTTTTTTTATGTTTATAAATAAAATTTATATCTTTTTTATTATTTTTATTTTTTAAAAAAATAAATTGTGTTTTATGATTTTTTAAAATGATTTTGATTTAAATTATAGAACATTAAAGTTGTTCTTGATGCAATAAAAAAATTTACCCTATCCTAATTATAGGTCAGGACGTGTTAAGTCATTTTTCAAAATTTCATGCATATGACAATATTCCATTTCTTATTGTTAAATAATTTATAATGAAAATCTAATTCTAAATCTCAAAACTAAAATTATCATCCCTTCAGACACCCATAATCCATCCAGTACAACACATGAAACAGCGGAACTCGAGTTCACGAATGCTTCGCGAGGATGGCCTCCACGACGCCTTGAGCGATAGGGTGGTAGCCGCCACAGGCATCGGAGAACACCCTTCTGGCGAACACTTTTCCGTCTTCTCCACTGCTGGGTTTCACCAGCGCTGTGTACAGAGGACGCAGGTACTTCATCCTCCCCACTGCTCTCAGAGTTCTCTCAACTTCTGCGTAGTAGTTGCTGCACCCGGATGAGATGGCGAGACGAAGAAACGCCACCTTCACGTCGTAGTTTCTCGATTCCGAGAGCCTGTACCGCTCGTCCAGAGCAGATACCTGCAATTTCATCATCAAAATTACACTTCTGTAGATGCCTGAGTTCTTGCTGTGGAGATGACTACCTGAGAAGGCTCAACGGATTTGGGGAGGTTTTCGATGTAGAGTTCCCATTCCTGACCTCCCCATGCGGCAACTTCGTCCTCGTTAGGCATCCTGCCGTCTTTGAATTCATTTGAGAGGGATATGATCTTTGTGTACACATCGGAAGTAGGCTCCAGAGCATCTGGTGGAATGCCAGTTCCCTCAGTCCAGGTTTTGAGGTCAATTTGAGCTTCTATGCCGGGAACATTGGCTTTAAGGAAATCAATGAACATATATGTGTCGATGGATTGAAACTTGAATGCATCGATATACTTCTTGAGAAATTCATCAAATGCTGGTCTGCCAATCTGAGTGAAGCAAGCAACATGAAACTTATCAAAATCTTGTGAAAAAAAAAAAAAAGCTGAATGTTTCAAGAGTTCACCTGTCTTTCGATGCGTAGTAGGAAATGGAATCCCTTCTCGTATGGCACTTCTGAGTAGACATCATCTGGATTAACTCCTTGCTGATCAGTTATCAATTTGGTGAACTCCATGTTGTCCTTGAAACGCTCTGTTTCCTCAATCAGTCCTCTCCAGCCAATGCCAATTGATAGCACAGCCTTTTCCTTGCCTTGCACAGCCTCCACTATTCTCCGCTCAGCATATGTTGTGAAACCCTATAGTTCCAATGACACAGGAAAATCAAACCGGCACCATAAAAGAAATGAAGTTATGGGCTTTAAGCTTTAGGTGAGCATCATACATCAACCTTCATATGCCCTGACTTTTCTATAAGTATGATTGTCTCAAAGCTAGGACATTTCAGCACAAGAACTAACAGGGGACATATAAATCAGTAGTTTCATTGCATCAGCACAGACTCTTGCTTCACTTATAGCTCAAACAAGAGGTAAATTTTACACCTATTCATAGATTCTCAAATCCAACTCCAGTCCAGGTCCTAGAGTTCAAAAAAGGTCTACTTTACTACTGTTCTGCGTTTTGTTGGCCCTTTTTCTATCATTCCCCCACTTCTCTGACCACCCTTCAAATAAACAACAGAAGCACTCTCGTCTAAACAACAGTATTTGGTGATCGATTCAAGAAAGCAATACCAAAATAAACTAGACACAAGATGTCACAAGGACCATATTGGCTTTTAAGCAAAAAGTCATAACACATATAGAACAATGGACTTCAGTATGGAAATGGCTTCCTTCATTCCTACCAGAGCCTTAGAGACTCATATACCAGATCAGAAGTAACTGTGGTACCTCGTTCAACCAGAAGTGGTCATTGCTTTTGTTGGTGATCAAATTCCCGGTCCAGCTATGAGCAAGCTCATGAGCCACTACCTGTGCACCGGTTGCATCCCCTTTTATAACAGTTGGAGTTAAAAACACCATCCTCGGGTTCTCCATTCCTCCATAAGGAAAACTAGGAGGCAAAACCAACAAATCAAATCTTTCCCATTCGTAAGGCCCAAAAAGATCTTCCCCAGTTTTGATCATCTGCTCAGTACCAGCAAACTCCGTGGCCACAGCATCCAACAAGCTCGGAACCGCTTCGGAATAAACCTTGGTCCTCGGACCCACCTCCCTAGATACCAACTCTCCAACAGCAAAAGCAAATAAGTAAGGTGGCACTGGCTGCTCCATCACAAACTCCTCAACAGCCCTACCTTCCCTGCACCACATTGAATCATCACACGCACCAAAGCACTCACCAGGAAGAGGCTCCCTTCTGGAGACATGTTTGGCTGCCATAACGGCAGATAAGTAGTTGGGTATATTCAATTTGGCGGAATACTTGATGCGGGCAGCGGGGGTATCTTGGCAAGGGAAAATTGACCTAGCGTGAATGGATTGGCACTGAGTATACACGAAGGGAAACGTCTTGTTGGATGTCTGAGGAGGGGAAAGCCACTGAAGGGCAGAAGAGGAAGGAGTAGTTTTATAGATGATAAGTAACCGCGACTGCCCAGACAACGTAGCGACGATGGATTGCCCTAGAATCGCGTCGGGGGAAGTGGGGTGGAGGGAAAAAGGTAGGGGATTAAGAGTCGCCGGATCGAGGACGGCGGAGATTTGGAGGGAACGAGAATCGAGAGACAAGGGGCCGGAGTGCGGAGCCGCGAGAGTGAGGAGTGCGGTTGAGAGAATGGTGGATGAAGGGAAATCGAAGTAGAAGGAGAAGGAGATATGATTGGTGAAGGGATGAGCCGAATCAGTGTAAGAATGTGGATCAACAGGCGCCATATCTGTACGGCAACAAGGAGGATCTGCAGCAGAGGGAGGGAGGGAGGACGACGACGACGACGGCCGTGGGCTGTTTGCGAATTAATTTAGTAATTACCTCGCTTTAGTAGCACTATTTTTTGCATTAAATTGATTATTAAATGCAGACATGTGAATATGCTTTAATAAAAAACTTTAATCATTTTAAAATATAAAAAATAAAAGCCTCTTTGCTAAAACGATATTTTATATTCAAATCCACACAAGTGAGAATTTTTTATTATTTTAAATTTACATGCAAACACCCATTCTATAATATTATAAAAAGTAGGGTTATTTAACAAATTACGTCATTAGAAGAGGTTAATTTGCTAAAAGTTATAAAATAGGATTATTTGAATAATCAATTTTTCGCAAGGGGCTAAGTTTTATAAACTTAACAATCAAAATTTTATAAACTTGTCATAAATCACCTCTAACTCTACATGCCAAATAAGGCCTAAGTTTTTTTTATAAAAATGATTGGGTTTGAATATATACATGGTCTAAATGATATAAATATCTAACTAAAAATTAACAATTTATTATTTCAAAAGACCAATTTAAATATTAATCTCATTAATAAAAAAAATAAATAGGAAAAATATAGTATCTACAATATTTGTTGTCAAATTGCATGACTATTGTTAACTACCCACACATCAATAAAGCATTGGGGTGCTTAAAATTTTTCAATTTACAATTTAGCATATGTTATTTTTACATCAATACAATTGATTCATAATATGCATCTCATCAACATGATTTAAAAAATGGTATGAAGGGATGAGACTTCTCTTCTATGTAAATAAACTTATTAGAAAGAATGTGAGTACTAATTGATAAACATTAGTTGAGTTATAAATATATATTTAAAAACCTAGTCTACAATCTATGTTATTTGAAAACGGTAAAATGAAAATAGTGAAACATAGAAGTGGAAGTATAACATGTTTTACTCGAATTTTATGGAAACTAATCTGAATAAAGCAAAATGATTCCACCAAATTAAAGCATAATTGATAAATTTCATGGAAGTTAATTTGATTTTCTTTACTTCATAGTAATTGTTACAATAAAAAAAACATGTTCTATTCGAATTTTTCATTATAGATAAGTATTTGGATCATTCTGTTTTAAATTGAACAATTTTCAATTTAATATTATTAATATTTCTATCATTTTTTGTGCTCTCTCTTCTAACTACTTGGTCTTGAAATTATTTTTTATCTTCATTTATATTCTCATTTTCACCCTACTCAAAATACATATCATCATTATCATTCTGGATTTTATCTCTTCTTCCAATGTTACTTTCATTTCATTGATTACTAAAATCAAGTTCACTATAATTGCATTGAGACATTCACACACTTTGACCTCTTTTAGCAGTATGATTATTTTGCATATCTTGGATTCTTCCAAAATTTTGAAGAGAATTTTTGTGTTCATTAAGTTTATCATTGATATTTTCTAAAATATGTTGCAATCTTGCAAATTCTGGTTCCATAATTCTCAAAGTAAACTTTTCATTTGACGAGTCATCTTTCTCATGTTACCTTTTGAATTTGACATTCTAAAAAACAAAAGAAAAGAAACAAGTAGCAAGAAATAAAAGAAAATAAATAGAAATAATAAAGAAATCATATGTAGCTTTTACCACTCAATTCTCAAACTTTAATATTTTCGTACTAGATTTCATAATATTCCAATAATTAAATCACTTTCATATTGGTAAGGGTTATAGTGTTATGATGAGATTACATAAAGTCAAAAGTTATAATTGAGTCAAGATAGAAACAAAAGAGAGAGGTTGAATTAAAATAAGATCAATAAGTTGGTTGTTTGTTGAATTAAATGAATAAAAGAGATGAATAATAAACAAAAGAGAAGATGAATTAGAGGAATGACATTAAAAAAGAAAATTTTAAAATGAGGTAATAGTAACAAGTGAATAATAAAAGATGAGTGATTGAAATAAATGAAATGAAGAAGAAATATTTTCTTATTTTAAGATAAAATAGAGGAATGTACAATATCAAAAAAAGTTTTTTTTAATAAGATAATAGTGACAAGTGAATAATAATGAATGAGTGATTAAAATAAAAGAAAACAATAAGAAATATGTAGATTGTCGGAATGGATGAAATAGAAAAATAAGTAATAAACAAAGAGATTTTTATAATGAAATGACAATTATATTAAATAACAAAAAAATAGATGTTTAATTTTACTCCTGTTTTTTTTTTTACACATTTGCAATTGATCTTCACGATGTTATTGCTACTCTACTAAGAGTGAATCTAGAACTCCTCCTGAATAAACTTAATTTCGACTCTTTTTTTTTTGCTTTATTAAAGCCTAAAATATAGAGAAAGCTATAACTCTATTTTTTTTTTTTTTTGTTTACTTCATTGGAAATCTTTTTTTTTAATAATGAGGAGGAGAAGAACTAAAATTAAGATCAAAAGAAAACAAAATAATGATAAATATAAGTAATTTCAAAGCTTTAAAACAAAATGATGTGATTCTTTATTCTAAAAAAGATTAACAACCCACAAATATAAGAAAAATCAACATTTAAAAAAGAACTCATCCAAGTTTATCTTCAAAATAATAGACTATGAAAGAAATGAGAAAATTAGGTACTATAGTTCAAAATGAGAAGAAATTGAGAGTAATAATATTTGGATACTATTAATTGAAAGACATAAATCAAAAGTATTCTAAGCATTTAGAAAATAGAGAATTTCTAATAAGATTTATAAAACAAACCAAAAGTTCTATAAAGAGTATATCTTTAAAATATTCATACTCTACAATTTGAAAATAATATTATTAAATCTAAATTAAATAAAAAGAAATGTTCATCAATTCCAATAGCACATATCACATATGAAAACACATTTCAAGATTTAAGATAGATTTACTTTCAATTAGTTGAACATAAAAACTTTAGTCTAAGTTTTAATTCAATATTGTTAAGTAGAGATTCAAGTGTAGTTTTAATATTATTGTTCTTACTTATTGTAATTAGTTCAAGTAAAATAATCCTGTTATCCAAAGTATTTGTTTGTGCAATATAATTATTATTCTTCAAATATTATTCATCATCTTGGGATGGTTCATCATATAATATGAATAAAGCATCTACAATTAGTTTAATTTTTGTCCCGAAACCCATGGGTTCGGGTCGGGTATCCAAACAAAAATGACCGAATATGGGTTATGGATCACATGATTCTTATATTTAATTGAATCTTTTTTTAATCCAAACATCCATGGGGCCCACTAATCCCAACTGGAATCTCCACAGTCCACTTAGCCACTCTCCCACAACAACGGATAAAGGGCCAATCACAGTCCAGAACGAGGAACCACGCAAAAAAAAAAAAAAAAAAAAAAAAAAAACTCAAAGATCTCCTCCTCCAAGGCTATAAGAATCAACTTCTGGCTGAAAGAGGTCGTTCTTCTCCTTGTTGGGTCTCCATTGCTTCGGATTCGTTGGTGAGATTTCATGGAGGAAATTGGGTTTTTAGGGTTGGGGATAATGGGAAAAGCCATGGCCACGCGTTTGCTTCGCCACGGCTTCAAACTCACGGTTTGGAACCGCACTCTCTCCCGGGTACTCTAGATTGCTTCTTGATGCTTTCGTATTTTCTGTTATTGGTGGGAAACGTAGCTTGTGCTCAGGCTATTTTGTTGTGGCTCTTCTTGTAGTGTGACGAGTTGGTAGAACAAGGAGCTAAATTGGGTGAAACTCCTGCTGCAGTAATCAGTAGATGCAAGTACACGATCGCGATGTTGTCTGATCCTGCTGCTGCTTTATCGGTTGCTTTTCAATATGCATTTACATAAAATTGTTGCTGCTAACGGCGGTTTGTAGGAATCTTGAGTTGAATGCCTGATTGATAAACAGGTTGTCTTTGGTAAGGACGGTGTGCTTGAGAAGATTGGTTCGGGGAAGGGATACATTGATATGTCAACTGTTGATGCTGAGACTTCTTCAAAGATCAGTGAGGTTTGAATCGGGATAAGTTTTATCTGCTTTCTAAGGGAATCGTTCTCATTTCTGCTGGTATATATCTTCTATGTGGTTACTCAGACTTGAACTCGTTGAACTCAGAGGAAGCACTGAATACAGTTTTGTTTCGTCACATATAAGAAATGGTTCTTGGTAGAGTTTCCTTGCATGGGGTCCTTTGTATGTATGGCTCATATAGTACTAATACCCATATATTCAATGGCGGATTCAGGCAATTCAGTCACGAGGGGGTTGCTTTGTTGAAGCTCCGGTTTCGGGTAGCAAGAAGCCAGCAGAAGATGGCCAACTAGTTATCCTTGCAGCTGGAGACAAGGCGAGAATCCTTACATTTTTCCTGTTTTTTTTTTTTTTTTTTTTGGTTTTTGCATTCTGTGGTTCATTTGAAGTGAGTAGTTAGTGACGTTGTTTCACCTCTACCCCTTGCAATATCTGCAGGGACTGTATGAAGCAGCAGTTCCTGCTTTTGACATACTGGGGAAAAGGGCCTTTTACTTGGGAGAAGTTGGAAATGGAGCAAAAATGAAGCTTGTTGTCAACATGATAATGGGCAGGTAACCAACCACGAGAACCTATTGAAAACAGATAGATACATTTTTTTTTTCCCCAAAATCGAAATACTCGTATTGCAGCATGATGAATGCTTTTTCTGAGGGACTGGTTCTTGCTGACAAGAGTGGACTGAGTCCTCAAACACTTCTTGATGTATTGGTAAGGTTGTTGTTGAACCTTCGAAAGATATCAGACACCCCATACTTCTATTCAGCAACTGAAAAGAGACCTCTTTCTCAAATGGCAGGATCTTGGAGCCATAGCAAATCCCATGTTCAAGCTCAAGGGACCTTCAATGATCCAGGGCAGTTACACCCCAGCATTTCCCTTGAAACACCAACAGAAAGATATGAGGTTGGCTCTAGCGCTCGGCGATGAAAACTCAGTTTCAATGCCGGTTGCAGCTGCTGCAAATGAGGTAGAACATTTGTTGTTTCCACAAACGAACTTTGCCTTCACCTCCCATGTATTGAGTTCCTCACGCTCTGAAATCAGGCGTTCAAGAAAGCTAGAGGCTTGGGATTGGGAGAACTGGACTTTTCTGCTGTGCACGAAACAGTCAAGAACGGAAAAGGCTCATCATGATGTTGTGTCTCTCGCCTGGAAGATTGGTTTTCATCAGAACCGTCGAGGACCATCCAATCAAAAAGTTCAGTTTTTTTTTTTTTCTAAGAAGACATGGAAAGCCTGCATGAACCTGGTTTTCTGGCAGGGAGACCAGAGCTTGATATTGTTCCACATAATAATGGATTTTTTCAGCATCTCGTGGACACAAAAAGTCATGTAAACTCGGATTGAAGACCAAGGTTTTCCTTAGTTCTATTTCAAAATGTTATTTCCAGAAAATTTTTTAATAAAACTTAAATTTTTCATTTTTTTATTTTTTAAATATAAATCTTTCATATTTAATAATTAAATTAATTTCGTTGTATTTGTTGAGAAGCAGAAGATATCAAAGGTTCTATTTAAACAGTTTATGTATTTGGAGATGTGTTGCATATAGTTTTATTATCAAATATGAATGAATTTTACTTTAAAAATAAATGTTTCTCATTTTTTAAAAATTGAAATATCTTAACTTTTAATCTTTTAGAAGTATTTCTCGAAAATTGATTTTCCCAACAAAATCTAAAGATTATTTGAATACAAATTTAAAAAAGAAAAATTATAAAAAAATACTTCAAGTTTCGATCATTATAAATAGCTTTAATTTCTAATTTTCAAAATTACAACAAACATGTTTCAATTTGTCAAAACCATACAATAAAGATCCAATATTTTCAAAATCTTTAAAAAATGAACTAATTTTGATTTCCAATTTAAGAAAATTTTGTATTAAGATTTTTCACATTTACATCTAGAATTTGACGAATCAAATAATACATATATTAGGATTATATTACATTCGTATCTCATGATATGTGTTGATCCGTATTGAACATTGATATTAACATGAGGGATTAAAATGAGGTTATAATGACATTAAAATCAAAATCAATTAATTTTAATAACATAATTGTTGTGGGTGAAAATCGTTATTCGAGAGTAGGCCGATTTTCAAGTTATGGGTGCAGCCGGATATGCCACACCTGGTTAAGTTTCTGGAGTTTTGCTCGATTCGGTTAGCAGAAATAAAGATGTGCATAGATTTTTTACATGAAAACCGTTGAAGAACGGAAAAACCATGGAGCTGTTGGAACTCATCGGAAAATTCTTCACTAAACGGAGTTGATGGGGGAAGATACAAGTTGGCAGGCTTGGAGTCGAACCCCCTGCTCTTCGGAATTTCCCCTACTTATAGAATAGATTGATCTGATCGAATTATGAGTTCTATAGGTGTTGGTTGCTTTCTGTACTTGTACTGTGATCTTACTTTTAAGATGATCGTCATCTATTTTATTATGATTCGATCACTTTTCAAATTGTGTCATACAATTGACGCTGTCAAATTTCTGACATATATCGATCTGTTGGTTGGCGCTATCCCATCAAAGTTCATTTTGATAGACTTTTAGAAATCAATTATATTTACCTGATTTATACCCTATCAATAATAAATTAAATATATAATTTTATAAATTATATGATAAATTGTTAAAAAAATTGAAGAATCTTTGATATATATATATATGTATATATTTTAGAAAAATAACAAAATATACATATTTAATGGGAGTTTGGGAATGGATGCATCCATGGTGTTCGTACAACTGCACACAGTTTGAGGCTTGGCGCTTGAATAGGTTAGAAGACCTATCGCCATCCTCATTCCCCTTTGCCTTTTGCCATCAAGTCTTTGGCTGTTTTAGATAAACTTCGCCACCTCGGATGATCCTCGAATTTCTGATACCTTTCCTCCATGATTTTGCAAGCTTATTGCCTATCATGAACAAGCAAAAGCAAGATAAAGGGATCAGGTGTTTGTAAGTCACACGTCTTTTCTGGTTCGGGATCCCCGGTTCGTACTTGATAATCATCGCATCTGGGGCGTCAAACGCACACGGCATTTTTGGTACCCTTTTCGGGGTTTCTTGTGAAGGAAGGTACGAGTGAGAAAGTTTGATGACTTTATGAAACTTGCTTTGATATTGATTTCGCTTTGTGGGTTTTGTTTAGCCCACTTATTTCTGCAGCGAGACGGGAGGCCATGTTCTTGGACATGGAAATTTATTCCACAGCCAAGGAACTCTGGTGGGGTTCATCGATATTGGCCGGCGTGTTGATTTGCAAAATTGTGAGCCTGCATCGATTTTCAGTTTTTCTTTTTCCATTTTTGTTTGGTCTACTGCCAAAAACTTGTTTTGATGCGCATGCAGCCTTTCAGTAATTTTTTTTCTATGTAGTAGTTTGATTTCTTGTGTGCTTTATTGGGTATTGTTATCATTAAGATTTCTTGCTTTATATCTCTCACTCGCTGCTCTATGATCCAAGTTTTTGAAGTATGTTCCTTGTAATCAAGCAAACTTTATGGTTGAATTATATCGCCTTGGAAGAGAAAGATCCAGAGTGGTAACCGACTTGGGTAAATTTGTGGTTTGAGCCTACAGGATTTCTGATCGAATTCACAGTTTCATCCCTTCTGTTGTGTGGTGCTAGGCTTTTCCTCCCCTCATTTGCATTTAGGTTTCTTCCGGATTAGATAGAACCGGAATGCAAATAGAGTGACTCTGTATTGTTGCTCCTGTTTAATGCTTGTTCATAAAACCATATTTGTTTCTGTATCTGAAGGTCTATAATTTAACAAGTACTATCAGCACAGGATTTGTAAAGGGATACAGAAAACTTAGCACTAAACAGAGAATAGAATGGAATAACAGGTACTGTTCTATCCTCATTCTCCTTTTCACTTCCTGAAAATTGCACTTTGTTATAACTGGTCATTATTTGCAAAACCCAGTATACTGTTCCATGTCCACGGTGCAGGGGCTTCTCCACTTTCCATTCCATTGTTGTGGCAGCAGGTTGTTTGTACCTCCTGGCATCAGGTCTCTTTAACGGCTCACAAGATGAACCTGCAGTGTTTAAAACTTCAATTTTGTCAGAAACCGTATTCGGGGTATGTGTATATACAGTAGCTAAGCGAAGTTCAGTTAACTGCAGTCTCTTCATTTTGATCTGTTCTGTTGATACAGTTTTCCATCGGGTACTTCATATCAGACTTGGCCATGATTCTCTATTGCTATCCTGCTTTAGGTGGTTCTGAGTATGTAAGTATGCACACCCAAAACTCAGCCACCATGACAACATTGATTCCTCCAGTCAGAGTTGTGTATGCATGATACTGACATGCGTACTTGGGTGTTTTCGTAGCTCATACATCACGGGCTTTCATTGTTCTCAATAACTCAGGCGCTTGTACTCCATCAAGCGCACATTTACACACTCATGGTCCTCTTCACTGAGGCTACAACTCCATTTGTCAATTTAAGATGGTGAGTAAGCTTTTGAAGAAATGAGAAATACTGGTGACGTTCTTGCCATTGAGATTCCAATCAACGCAGGTACCTTGATGTTGCTGGCCTCAAGAGTTCGAAAATCTACATATGGAATGGTGTGGCGTTGTTCCTAGGCTGGCTGGTATGATGATGAACCAAAATCTATCACATTGCCTCCCGCACTTTAGCCTGATACCAACTTGTTGATCTTCAGGCAGCAAGGATCATTCTGTTCGTCTACCTCTTGTGGCATATTTATACCAATTTCGATCAGGTTTAGTGAACTCAATAGAGGTGATTGTAGATGCAGTTGCAAATGGTGTGCTGATAAAATGTGAGTTTTGTTTCTTCAGGTGAAACAGGTTTCTCCAGTGTGTTTCTACACACTGATGTGTGTGCCCCAGTCATAGCAACGATGAACATCTTCTGGTTCAGCAAAATTGCCAAAGGGATGGTGAAAACACTAGTCAGGGCCAGACACAGTCAATAGTATCCCCCAGCATCACAGATGCTAAGTAAATACAAAGCATTTCATAGATTCAATGAAGCTCTGGGCCTCAGTTGTTCTTTAGTAAGCAGCCATAAATAGCACATGGATTGAAAGGATTCATTTCAATACAGAAGCAGAATTTCATTAGCCATTGTTGTTCTTTCTTGATCAAACCTGGTTTGCTGGAATCCTGTAACCTGCAAAAAGGGCACACCTTTAGCCTACAAAAGGCGATGGTTTTGTTCATTCATCAGCTCTGTCTCCTACATCAGTACTTACTTCCGCATTTGTAGCCAGGAGGAAGGTGTGTGCCGCATGCAGTGACGACGAACATTGCCTTGGGCATGCTGATCATTCCATCGGCCTGCAGCGGCATGTGCGCGCAGACGCAGGGGACGTCGACGTTTCGGACGACGCTGCAGCACGCCGTCGACGGATTCTCCCTCGGCCCATCTTTCTTCACGTACCTGCCGCACAGCTTTATGAGCCCTTGAAGGTCGCCTCTGCACTGGGCCACCGCAGCGCCGGCATTGAACATGACCATGATGAGGCTCATGCACACTATTGCAGCAAATTTCCTTCCGGGGGCTCCCATCGTCACTGTTTCTCAACGCCCATGAAAAAAAACGCCTGCTTTATATGAAAATTGGCTTCCTGTGAGTGAAGAAGGTCCAGGAGGGTGCTTCACGTGTACGTTGGTTGAGTGAAACGTGGATGGCATTAGGTGCTTTGTGCCAAGAGTTCACCTTTCTTGCTCCATCTGCACCTTTTGGTAGGTATTCGGTTCAACCCTCCTGAGATTAAAAGTACAATTGTTAGTCGCTTTATGCGAACTGGTTGCAGGTGGAAAATCCATGGGCTGTCGTTGAGAAGGAAGCTACCTGCATTAGAATTCTAAGGTTTTAGTGTAGTGTGTCTGTCTGTACTCTAGTGCTCCATTCATCATAAACTCACAAGCAAAAGCAGCAGCTGATGTTTTCCTTTTTGGTCTTTAGCTGTTGTAAGCATCAGCTGCTACTCCAGTGCAGATGGTCAAATTGGCTGGGTAGATTATAACCATTGGCAGACTTATCAAGGGAAGGAAGCCCCGATCGCAGGAGGGAAGAAGAGGCTCGAAATGGTGGCCATACACTGTACAACTCCCAGAAGGCAAAACAGGCAGCCCCTATGACTACAAACCTTCGTCCATGAAGCTTTAATAAACATTCTATAACAATGTCAAACGAGAGAAAATGTAGAAGAATCAGCGTGTGAAACGCTCTTGTCTAAGCATTTCCTAATCCAAGGCTGTATGCTCAGGTGAGGCCACAAACAATAGGCCAAGCTAGTAAAGTGGGTGGAGTCTGCTGATACCACAGCATCCCTTAGTCATCCTAGGATCAAACAGAAGTGGCACCAAGGCATCTCGGCCTTCGGTGATTAAATCTGTTCAAAGTTGCCTGCAATGTTTCAGATGGGATAACAGTTTCCTAACGCATGGACGTGTGATGTGATCAAGCTGCATAATATGACTCAAGGCAGATTCAATGAAGGAAGTACATAATCTAAACTTGAAGCAAAAGCATTGTCTGATGGCCTTCTTAAATCCAGCAGCAAAATCCTACCGGATAAACCAAAGCAACGAATAACAAAAGTCATGAAGCCAACGGTAAACAAGATCGAACTTGGGAATAACGCACGAGAAAACTTCAGGGAAATCAACGGTAACGGCGTAGGGAAAGAGTCTGGTTTCTTTTCCAGGTAGCCCTCCTGGAAGGACGAGCCTTGTGATGCAAATGCCCCTTTCCTCTGAGACCTCTGTACTTCTTTCCTGCAGAAGTAAGCCCTCGGAGCTCCCTGTGTTTGTGCACAGGATTGCAAATCCAGTTGATTCTGGGATCATTACGAACGGCAGTATGAGCAGGGTCAATCAGTATAACTTCAAAGTACTTGTAGGTTGAGTCCTGCGAATGGAAATGGATCACTCAATCGCACCACACCCCACATAGAATATGAAAAATCAGGTTCACATTACTAAAACCACAAACCTCGTTGATCCAGTAGGAGTTCAGAACCCTAAGGCCACCCAGCTTCCTACCAGCGCGCTCCTCCGCAACAGACCTCTTGCTCCTCTGAAACTTAAGCTGCGTAACTCCCTGATTGGTAGGCTTACCATAAACAATACCCTTAGGAACAGGCCTCTTTCTACCACCGCGCCTGACACGAACACGATAAATCACGTATCCCTGTAGAAAAGCAAAAGACGATATAAATCTATAACGAATAGGAAAAAAAGATGGGAAATTGCGTTCACTGGTGTACCTGCTTAGCCTTATACCCGAGTCGACGCGCCTTGTCGGGGCGAGTCGGGTGAGTGACGCGCACAATCGAGGGAAGCTGGCGATATTCCCAGCAACGAACCCTGAGAAGAAAACGCATCACATCGGATTGCTTCTTCTTCCATAGCTCCGACACGTACGTGTAGGCACCTGAGGCAACAACGATGAAGCAAACGGAGAAAGAAACTCAGATTACAAACGTGAATACACTCATGAATTGGAAGAACAGGAAGACCGAATCCCTCACCCATTGCCACAGCCGGCGCGGAGAACTTCTCAAGAACAGCAACCAGTTTGGACGCGGCTAGGGTTTTTCTAGGAGTGGGCAAGGGCCGGCCTGGACCATGCCCACAAACTATAGGCCCATTATTAATTGAGCTTATTATTTTTTAATTAAATGGGCCTGCCCTATAAATCTGGCCCGTTCTCTTTTGTATATTTAATTTTTCATCGGATCAAGCAAAATGATTTAATTATCGCTGCAAATGATAATACGTATAATCTAATTATAATATTTTCCTAAGGTACCAAATCTCGCTTTTTTATATTAAAAATGTATTGAATATAGTATACAATTTGTATTAAAATAAAACATGGTGTTGGTATAGATTTGGACGATTTGTGATTTGGGTTTGTTTAAGTTATGGTAATATGTGTTTGAAGTTATGTTTACATCTTATTCAATCTACCTTTTTTAATACACTGGATGATCAAATTTAGATGTGGGTGAGATTTTGGGTCAACCCGCTACCCACTAACCCGATGGGCTGACCCATTGATGACCCCAACTTGTGACTCGTACATAATAGGTATGAGTTGGGTCATGGTTTGATGGATACGAGTTGACCCTTCGAGTTAAGTGTTTTAAAAACCCTAGTTTTTATTTTTGTCCTCTCCTCTTCGTTTTCCTATTTTTTATTTAATTCATGTAATATTTTTCTTCTATTTTTACCATAATTTTCATTTTTACAATAATTTCATCTTCATCATACTTTTAGTTTACTTTGTCTGTTTTTTCAAGAGATCTAAAGGTTTTGCTCTTCAAACAACATTTTACAATCGTTTTCTCTATAACCGTTCATTTAATCTCTTGAACTAGGTTGGTAAGTTTTCCCTACAAAATTTTCAGGTTTTGTTTTTGTATTCATGTATATTCTTTCTCAAGAATTTCCCTTCTCTATTTCAAGTTATCATCTTTCCTGGTGTTTTTGAGTTTTATGAATTAGGTTGCTATTGCTTTTTCGTGTTCTTTTGCTACTATTATGGATTAACATAATTTGTTCTTTCTTTCGAATAAGTTGTTGTTTTTTCATTAAAGTGAGATATATGATTTTTTAATTATATTTGTTGTTTTTTATTTTTGAAATAACTTACTACAGTTGACTCGCATTTGGGTCGATTGTACCCAGGTCGAGTTAAAGATGAATCCATCACAGGTTGACCATCAATTGACTCTGCAGGTCGGATCCATGACCAACTCTAATCAAATTAGTGCAGTAAGTATTCAGCCTAGGTTGGTTGAATGATTTATATTGTTAAAATTAAGGATTTAAGAAGAATAGATTAGCACACGTAAAATCTAACTATACAATAACATATATTACATTAAAAAATATTAAATTCAATTGATATACAATCTTTTATATATTTATTATTTTAATTTTATTCCATTATATGGGATTACTTATTCTAATATATATTGTAACATCTTTCCACCAAAGTTGACTCGTGTAATAGAAAAAGCAACGGGTGTTCGATCGTATCATCATTTTGACAGTCTAATGTGAGAGCCTTTGGTTGGCTGGTTGCCGCTTGTTTCTGTCTATTCTGGATGATTCACTTCCTCCAGCTCCCGTGATTTCTGCTCGCTCCCTCGCTTTGCTGCAACCCCACACTTATTTTATTGCCCAATTTTGTTCCTTCCCTCTTATCCTCTCCTCCTGCACCAGGATCTTTAACCCTCGTTCATGTCTCCTCAGAAAACGCACAACTTCACCATCTTGTTTCCTCGCCTCCCGGGACCGGAAATCCTGATTTCAGTTTCTTCTCTTGTGTCATTTATCTCCATTCCCAGCTGCACTAAGCTCTGGAACTGCAAACAGAGCTTTGATATCCTCTCCTCCTGCCCAGGATCTTAAGCCCACCTTCATGTCTCCTCAGAAAACGCACAACTTCACCATCTTGCCTCCTCCTCCGCCCCTATCGTAACCGGAATTCGTGATTTCAGTTTCTTCTTTTATGTCATTTATCTCCATTCCCAACTGCGCTAAGCTCTGGAACTGCAAACAGAGCTTTGATATCGGATGGGGTTGTGCAGGTAAAGAAAGGGATGGCGGCGTTTTGGAGGGTTTGGGGAGGGAGAGAGCTTCCTTGGGTCCAGTTACGGGGGAGGGCGGGGAGATGAACTCGCTGCCGGCTCATTCAGACAAAGGCGCCAGACGGCGGAGTGCCGCCTCCTGGTGTCGCTGACTGAATGATGCGGGAGACGAATTTTCACACTCCTCTTCTCTGTGCTTGGACTGAAGGGAGCTCCCTCCTCTTCTTCACAACCCCTACATAATATTCTTCTTTCTTTTTCTTTCTTTTTTAAATAATAAATAAATTTTTTTCGCATTCAAAATCAAACTTCACCAAATTCTTTTCTTTTATGTTAAATAATCAAATTTTTATTTTAATTATTTCTATAGGGAAACGCACGATATTCTATCTTTTAAATAAATTTAAATGGGAGAATATAATTTTTTTTGAAATTATAAATTTATACGTTTTTTGGTGTCAAGTTTATTGAAATTCTATCAAAATTTCAATTTTTTAAGATTTTTAATTATGTATTTGATTCCATCATTTTAATTCACTGAAGTAAGTAAAATAGGATTTAATTACAGTAAATATTTTCTTTAGTTTTCAAAGTATGTTTGATATAGTAAATTTTTTTAATAGTAAGGCCAGGCTCAAATATCTTATAGAATTTGCAATTTGTAAGATTATTAATTTATTTAAACAAATCAGAAAAATACGATAAAAAAATTTCATTATTTGGCATTTTGATAAAATTAATCTATGTTTTTAGTATAAATTACATATTTTGTTTCAGTAAGTAAAATAGGAGAAATCATCAAATTAGTCCCCAATTTTTGGTAAGGGATTTTATTTAGTACCTCTTTTTAATATGGAACCAATTGAATACTTTTTCTTTTATTGTTGTATTACTTCAATACTCTCTATTACAAATTCGTTAATTTTAACAGATTGACCCGTCCCACTCTAATAAACCCGACTTAGAAAACAGTATTTGTTCTAGGATTCCTAATGTAGTTAAAGTTGCCACCATGATGAATCCCAGTCAAAAAAATAGCAAATATCAAACGGTCGATCACGATGCGGTGCGGCATTCAGATCAAAAGCGACAACGAATGCTCAACTGTGTTGCTATCGGAGGTCTCCATTGTGTTTCCCAATCTCTATAGACGCAATCGTATAATGGATGAAAACCCTAAAACTCAATTAAAATGATTTTCACAAATAAATGTGCCAAAATTACAATTTTAAACTTTCATTTAACAGAGTGAAATAGAACTTAACGTCGAAGGATGATTGTAAAGCCACATTCATTCAATAAGAATTAAATTGATACCACTCTAAAAACAGGGACAAAATTACCTCGACATGTAAATCGCTAGGGATCAAATTGGTTCTGTGGCCAAGTAAAATAGGACTCCAAAAATTTATGCATTGAGTATAATTAATCTCTAAAATTTGATATATCAATAAATCTAGTCCCCAAAACTTTTATATTGTAAGCATTTAATAAGCATTAGTTTAGGAACTACTAATGCCAATTATTTCAAATATTAAGAATTATTTAAGTCAAATATTGGATTATTTTCATTTAATAGATCTATTTAAATATTAATTAATCAGTTGATTATAAAACATAGTCTTTTGCTCTCATTTGTGTCCAAATAGAAAAGGATCGTTTCGGCTGGCATCATTCGGCCTAAAGTTGCACCACTCTTTTGGTTATGTTCCTCTAGCATATAATAATATTGGAAATTTAGAAATAATTTGAATTTGATCCATAAATTGAAATGTCAAGGAAACTGTTCAAATTCAGGAACACCAAAACACAGAAATTTTCTGAAATTTATCAAAAGTTTTAAATAATTAGGAATTAGTAATGCTAATTATTTGAAATATTAAAAATTATTTACGGAAAATAATAGATACTAAATTATTTTGCTTTGAAACATTGAAAACATTGAAAATTAATAGTGGGAATCATTTTTGTAAATTTAAATGACGGTGAGGATCCATTTCCATTTATAAAGCAAACTAACGGGATGTCGGCTCAATCATTATTTTCTAATATTCTTTTTTGGTGATTTGCATATTTTATTAAAAAAATTATTGGACTATTTTCAATTAATCAATCCATCTTAAATATTAATTAATCAATTGATTATAAAAGACAGTGTTTTGCTATCATTCGTGTCCAAATAGAAAGGGATTGTTTGGGCTCATCATTGGGCCAAGGCATTAACACACGGCCAAGTTGCACTACTATTTCCGTTATGTTCCTCTAGCATATACTAATATTGAAATTTATAAATAATTTTATTGAATTTGACACATATATTGAAATTTCAATTAAAATGATCAAATTCAGGAAAACCAAAATACAGAAATTTCAGTGAAATTAAACCATTCATGCATTTTGATGTAGAGATTGTGTGTCCCCCAAGACCATTTCTCAATTGGATTTCAGTATCCACTGTCTTGACTAATAAAATGCAAAATCCATTTAATATTTTTGGATAAATACAGCGAAATATGATCAAGATATTCATTTTAAGGCACTCACTAAAATGCACTGCATTGACTCATGTGTTCAGTCAACTATGTTTGACTTTAGTACACAAGTCAAATGACCTCAATTTTCGTATGGAAGAAGCTTCTTAGTACGGGACAATCTTTCATGGTTCTTAGTTATCGACTTGATAATCACATGCTCTCCATATTTATAATTAATATGAGATATTGTCATTATCACAAGACTCATAATCTTACATTATTTCCCTTTTAGATATTGAGTGTCATCTCATACCATCATTGGTTACAAGCCCAAATTTAACTCTAATACCAAATGTCACAAAATACTCTTACTTTGCATAATATTGTATGTTTTGAGCACTCAATCTTAATGTTTTTTTACGTTTTTTCTCTTTCAGATAAACGAGCTCATGCAAGATTAAGAGAATTTATCAATTTAAACATGTTCATTCCTCGTTCGTAACCAATGTGAGATATTGTCACTCTTATAAGATCTATGACTTTACAGAGTAAATCATCATCACGTTTGAGAAATATACAAGGCTCCTAGCTTTTTTTAGAATGGACTAAATCAAGTTCATTATGTTTTATTATTTTATAGCTTAATAAAAATAAATATCTATACATTTGGCTGATGTCAATATTTGATTATCCGACAATATCAATTATAAAATATTTTTATATTATTTTCCAGGTGTATAAAATTTAATATTTTTTAAAATTTTTATTGCATATTTTTGTTTTTTTTAATAATATTTTCAATTACTTCCAAAAGAAAACAAAATAAAATAGCTGAGGAGTTAAAGCGCCGCGTCGTTGTCTTCTCCTTTAATAATCAAATAGCACGCGTCACTTAATTTCTAAATAGCTGTGAATAAATTAAATAATTAATGAATTAATAAAAACCGGAAGTCACATCACTCCAATTGGAATAGCATTATCTCATTTATTATTTTCCCATTTTCCGTTTGTAGGTGACGTGTGATGCTCCTATTGGTCCGTTTTTGTAGCCTAAGCTAACTTGCACCACAGCGAAGAATCTCCTCTGCTGGGGAGCCCGGAGCCAGCTGTGAGGTTAGTTGCTTCCCCATTTATTTGTTGCCGTGCCTTTTTTTTGTTTCCATTATTGTTGTTTATCAATCTTGACTGGGGAGGGGGAGAGCAGCAGTAGACGTGTTTCTTGGTGTGCTGCGAAGAAAAAGTGCTTGTTTTGTTGGGTTTTTTCGACGAATCTGAGGTTGTTTGATTTGCGTTTCTGCAGTTGAAGCTCTGAATCCAAATGGGTGTCGAGGGATTTTTGGAATCTTGCGTTCTGTGGGGTGGAAAAGGCTTCTGAATCTTGCCCCATCAGTTTTTCTATCAATGCTTGTGGTTCTCCTCCTGGTTCTTCTTCATCTGGTTTCTGGTCAAAACACTGGGGATCTAGTTTCCACAGATGAGCTCGATTCTCTGCTCCAAGATTACGCCTTTAGGGCATTTGTTAGGCCAAGAACTGGAAGCATTTATCAAGGACAACCCCCTTCCAATTTGACCGGCATTCAGGTGGCGGCGCTGCGGCTGAGGAGCGGCAGCTTGTGGCGGAGGGGGTTTTCTGGGTATCATGAGTTCAGCATTCCGGCGGGGGTTGCGGTTCATCCCTATGTCGAGAGGCTCGCTTTTGTGTACCAGAATTTGGGTAATTGGTCTTCTTACTACTACCATTTGCCCCCTGGCCGCACATTTTCAGCCCCTGTTGTTGCCGTGTTAGCTTATGATGCCTCTAATTTGTCTGCTGTAAACTTGCCCCTGCTCCAAATTCAAGCTTCGAATCAGCCCATTTCAATCACATTCTCAGGTCTGGTTCTCCCCCATGGATCCCTCCCTATGTGTGCCTTCTTCAATCCGAATGGCTCCATTGCGCTCAGTGACGTTGTAAATCAAAACACCTGCTTTACTACTACCCAAGGCCACTTCTCCATCATCACTGAATCCTCCCCTCCCGCTCCCGCTCCCCCTCCCCTCCCCACTCCACCAGAGCATCACCCCGGCAGCAACCGGAGACTGTGGATCATCATCGGTTCCGTGGCCGGAGGAGTAGTATTGTTGGTTCTATTAGCAGTCATCATCACATTGTTAATAGGGTGCATCCGGCGGAAAAAGATCCAGGGGATGGAAGCCGCCGCAGAAGGGGGAGTCCCTCTGCCAATGGCCAACGTGGGCAACATGAAGGTGCCGGTCGCCGCCGAGACCCGGACGCGACCGGCGATCGAAACGGAGTTCGTGCCGTAGCAGAACTCCGCCGTTTATTACAGTGGCATGTCTTTGATTTCATTTCATTCCATTCTTTCGTGTGGGAGGAGGAGGAGGCAGCAAATCTGGGGCTTGGAGTTGGAGGCAGGAGCCGAATAAGTACAAGCAAAAGTGACGCAACAGGGATTCAACTCACTCCCAGCGCAAAAAAGAAGCACAAAATGGCAGAAGAAGGCACATGGCGAAGACAGTGGGAAATAGGCAATTATTCAGCGAAATTTATTGCAATTTTCTCCTCCTTGTCCGAAAATGTGTGCGGTGTCAGGGCGGGGGATCTCATGGATCCTCGCTTTATGACTACTCACTCAATGCCACTAAGATTTATATTTAAATGCAACACTTTATTTATTTAAAATCCACGCAGTGTAATTTCATAGATAACCCATAGCAACCTATTAGCATTCAACTCCTCCTCTAGTCATTTAATTATTTAATTAATGATTTTTTTTGAATTTTTTATATTTCGATACACACATTATCACTAAAAATGTAATCTAAATTCGATTAATTAAGAAAACTCAGAAGAATTTTGATTAAAGGAAATCGTGAAATAACACATTATAAGATATTTTTTATAATGAAATAATATAAAATCGTGAAGATTTCTCATAATTAAAAATCATAACATATGAGAATCAGAATCAAATTTAGATGCTTGACAATGGTGGGACAATCTAAATGGGAAAGAATGCAAGAAAAATGATCTAGATGGTATTACACATTAATTACAAATAAGAAAATAGATGTGCTTAAATAAATAGTTTAATTTTAAATTGATGCTACATAATTTAAAATTAAAATTCAAACACATCTACACAAATCAAAATAACCAGATACTACTCTATGGTACCAATTAGGCATCTGATTAATCCTTCTCCATGTTTATTGATATGTTAATTAACACGTTCTATAATCTACTTAACAGATAATAAACTTGAAATTAAATTAACAATAGATTCATATATCAAACCAATTAAGTGAGAAATCATTTTGTTTCATCTATTTTTCAACTACATGTTTTCACAATGCCATTCACAAGCTGAAGATGCAATGAATTTCAATTTCTCTAACCATTTTTAGAAAGGAAAGAAAAAGGAAATGGAGGTGAAGAAGTTGAGGGCAGGTGCCAAGTCTTTGGGCATGTAGGGACTAGTGTGGTATAGTGTAGCACTCTGGCTTCAAAATAATTGCATAGCACAAGGGAATAATTTGAAGGGGTCCATGTGACAAGGATCAATAAAATAGGCTATTAGTAGGCAAGCCATCAATTATACATGTGTTTTTGCCTCATTTCACTTAATTAAATTGGAAAAAAATAAACTTTCAAATGATAACACACATTTATTGTTCCTTTTAAATGGTAAATTTTAGTAGTAATTATGTGAATAAATTATAATTTCTAATGAATTTTAATATTGTTTATAGTTTTTCAATAAAAGATTCAATTTTAATCTACTGAGTACCATTAATTCCTAATATTTTTTAAAGTTATCAAAATAGCTTCTATTGCTTAATATTATTCCCAATGTTGAAAAAATTAGTTTCTAATATTTTGAAATAATGATCGAATTAATTTCCAATAATGAGTATCTACTATTTTAGCATACATGATAGTCAATATTTGAAATAATTGGTATTAGTAGGCCCCAATTATTTTAACATAAATAATTATCAATATTTCAAATAATTGATATTAGTATTCCTCAATTGTTTTATTTTTCTTTAAATTAGCTCCCAACTAATTATGCTTCGTTTTATTAAAGACAAAAGGCATCAAAATATATATAATTTTGAAAACTACTTTTTTTCTAATTATTAAAGATTGATATTTTTTAATGCAACTTCTTGTTAACCTCATAGCAACTTTTCAGGTTAAAACAGTACCTTTCTACTACAAAAAACAAATATTTATCTAATAAGATAAGTAAAGACTTAAAGTTTAGCTTTATATAAATCTAGATTCTCATTTCTCCAATCTAAAACTTGGTAATATGCAACTTTGATTTCATATAAAAAATAAAAAGTAAAAGTTTAGCATGTAAAAGAAATTAGTCCAATAAAAATTCCATAAAAATCTTCATATCTAAAATTATTTAAATTTGAATATAACATGAAATCAAGTAATGATTGATATTTGCTAACTTGTTAGTTTAAAGATTTAAAACCATTTTATGAGAATTTTTAATATTAAATGTTTGCGGAGGTTTATGGAAAACAAATAAAAATACAATGAAGTGTTAACCCAATAAAACAAAAAAAAATAGAGGTGTTCATAAACAAGAAAATAATTTCACTAAGAAAATGTTAAGAATAAAGAATAAAAATCTGTTGAAGCTCAGATAACTTAGGAAAGAAGTCTTCCTCTTTTTTTAGAAGTATTTAGTTGACAAGAATAGAATAAAAGAGATTTAAACTATAAGTTACAATAAATATGATGTAAAATATCAATTTTTTATATTAAAATTTGAATAAGGTTTTGATATAAAACAACTGGTATTAGGTAAAGTATCTAGTTTTAATAAAAAATTTAATCGTTTTCAATTTTGAATTCATTTAAACTCATGATAGTAAATATATTTATTTAAAATGATATTATATTTATTAAATCATGAGAATAAAATTATTTTTGACATTATGTGTTGGAATAATGTATATTAGATAAGAGAGTCTCTATACCACGTTACTAGTTGAGCACATGTTCAATTAGTTTATATGGGAAGGCAATCCAATAAATATGATGGACCTGATAGTGAGTTGGGGCTCGCGTGCATGCAGGATTTTAATTTGTTAGATCGGATAAGGATTTATGGTTCATGTATATATTCATTTCCGAAAAGAGTAGTTTTTTAAGAGTCTCTTGAATCATGGAGATCATGAAATCCTTTAAAACATTGTTTTACGTGCCTGAGTTTTTTTATCTTTCTTCTTCTTTGTGTTTGTTTTTCAACATTATGTGCATTTAGTTTTATGTTATTTCTCAATTTTAATTATTTAAATAAAATTTAAGAATATTACAAAAAAAGAGAGTAGTTTATCGAGATGCGATAAACCTATGTTTGAATTGTAGAGAAGCGAGGAGGGAAGCTTCTAACTTTTTTTCCTCCAGTTCGCGGTCGTCTTTCATATCAAGGTTAGTTTAGGGATCAAATTTCAGATCTGCTTTGTGTTGAAATTCTGGATCCTGATGGGTCAGAAAAGCACACACGTGAAGCCCAAATACACAAGAAACGTGCATCATATTAGAAAAGATTAGACCCAACCAATTATTAGTGATCCACAATTTTTTATATACTTGACTATTACATTTTCATTTTCCGATATGGGATTGTGTATTCTAACATCCGCCCTCAAGTTGAAAAGTCATAGGTCGATCTATTTTCTTTTGTCGCCTAAACCCAATGCATCTCTTATTTTTTTAACCGAACCTCAGACCAATACGAAACCCTTCTTGGCCACCCAAGCCGTGTGCCGCAAGGCAAACGCTTTGATACCATGTGGAAATTTTGGATCCTGGTGGGTCAAGCGAGTGCACACGTAAAGCTCAAATACACAAGAAACGTGCATCGCATTAAAAAAGATTAGGCCCAATCAATTATTAGTGATTCACAATTTTTTATATACTTGACTATTACACTTTCATTTTCCGATATGGGATTATGTATTTTAACACTTTCAGTATTTCAGGTAGCCTAATATTTTTTTTTGCTTTTGGCATCCCGGTTTTCAGGGTCATTCTTGTTTTATTACTCACGATTGTGTGAAATGTCTTCGGCTTAATTTTTTTAGCTGTGCAAGTGATTCATTTTGATGTTGAATTGTGTTTGAATTTATTGAACCATTCATTTATTCATCGGAAAGAATTAATTCACTTACTGTCCAACGTTATCACCTACACAAGAATTGGATGTACTGAAGTTGGTTGGTGTTTAGTAGCGAGCATTGAATCTCATATTTTGTGGAACATGATACAACGAAATGGTTATTCCTGGGTGCTTTGCATTTTGCAGTTCACAATATAGCTGAATTCCCCTTCTAGGTTGGTAATATTATTGGTGTGTTTGAACTTCTTGTTTCATGAGATGAGGCATATGTATGATATTGCCTTCAAGATGTATATATCTGTATGGTGTGTCTAATGCTTGTTTAGTTGAATCAAAATGGCATCTACTAGAATGAATGGAGGAATAAAGGTACGGCATTGATGTGAAGAGATAAAGAAAAAGGCTGGTTTTATTCAAACTCTCAAGATGCCGAACACAAGGGAATAAATAAGGACCAAGTTTGTTAGAAATACCCAACTTCCTCCATGAATAGTGCTTCTCCTTTGACTTGATATTTTTACCAAAACTGCAGTTGCAAATCTTCCTCAAAAATAAACATTTCAGTTGATTTCTTTTTTTTGAACAAAAAACATTTCAATGGATGGATACTTTGATGAACCTGATCATCAAGCTACTGAATGACTTAGCCATCCTTGTCAGAAACCTGAGTTTTCTTATAACTTCCCTTTTTATTTCTTCAATCATCCTTATAACATCATTGATAGTTTTCTTCAACACCTTCTTTCAAACTTAATTGTGGATGAAGACTAAATTTTCTTCTAAAGAATAGCAACTTGTAAGCTTACATTCCCTTGATGAACAAGTTTGCTAATTAGTGTTGTGTTGAGATGTGTTGTCTCACTAAATAGCCCAAAGTTACCAATTTTGAAAAAAAAGTGATAATCAATTTCTATATGTTTACTTTGAGCATGAGGAACAGTATTTACCATAAGATGTAGAGCACTCATGTTATTGTAGTGTAGGATGAGTGTGGAGTTTAGCCATACTCGAATGTCTTTCAGGAGAAATTCTAAGCATGTTCATTTTATTGTTGTGTTCACCATGGCTCTATATTCAGTTTTTGTGCTTGATTGTGGCATGGAGCATCGTTTTTCTTGAGCTCAAAACGATTGGATTTTGCCCCGTGAGTACACAGTATCCATCAACCCAATCAACATCTGAATATGCTTTTAGCCACAATGTAGAAAAGTTGATGAATGCTAGGGGAAGGTGAAAAGTACCCTTGATGTAACAAGTGCAGTGAAAGGCATTGGGATCAATAAGGATCTTGGTAGATTCTTAAATTTTGAGCTTTGGAATTTGAGGTGTTCTTGTTGGCTTACAATCTTGCATTTCAAACCTCTAGAGTAGAAAATCATAGTCAGTTTGTGAGAAATAAATGCCATCACATGTGTTCACTACTTGAACTCCAAGGAAGTAATGAAGATTTTACTATTCGTTTGTGTTGTAAGATGTTTTTGTCACTATAATATCATCAATGCAAAGAAGGTAAATTAGAGTCTTACTTTCCATGTAAGCAAGAAACATTGAAGTATCAACTAGGCTATAAAAGAAATTGGTATATAGTAAAAAGAAACTAAATCGATCAAATCATGCACTTGATGTTCGCTTTATTCTATAGAATACCTTGTTTGATTTACAAACATATAATGGAAATTTGAACATTTTTAATATTTGATGGTTGCTTGATATGCATTATCCTTAATAATTTTTCCCTGTAAAAAATAATTATTTATATTGATTTGATATATATTCTGATTGTTAAGAAATGTTATTAAATAATTAAAAAGTGTACCTTATCGAGTTTTTGAATTATTAATAATTGTTTTGATACTTTAAATTTAGTAGCAATTTTTAATTTTTTTTTTATGATTAATAACAATTTTTTTAAAAAAAAAATTCCAACCGCTTGGTCCAGCCCAATGTTAGGGAGGCCCAATGCCACAGGAAACCCTTCTGAGACGCTTATATATGCATCGGTTATCAAGTCTTATCGTGCTACTACTTCTCCGAGTATAGCTATCGCCGGCCGCCGCCTTGGGTTCATCTGCTTTCCGGCATCTACAGCGATATCATTCCCTTACTGGCCGTGTAAGTTTGGAGAACGAAGTTGATAATTGAAGCTTTGATTTTTTTTGACTGAATTTCTGTAACGTCTTTGTTTTGTTGGCTGTTCTGCTTCATTTCGAGTTTTTCTTTCAGCGGTAGTTGTGGTTTTCTCCATTAATGTTTATGCGCATGTTGAAATGCCTCAAATGGTGATTTTTGTCGTGTATAGTGCTTTCAGTTGACATTCCTTTGGTTTTCTCCTGTTATGCGTTCTTTGAGGATTGTTCAGGCCTTTCGTATCTTATGCCTAAAATACTGTATAGTGGTTAGCATTTACCATCTTTATAGAAATGTCTTGCTTGTATTCAGATCTGAGGGAATCATGTAAGAGAATAGGACAAGGTAATCGAGGACAACAGGAATGAAATGGGGGATGTGAGCTCTTTTGCAACCCCATTTCAGCAAGCGTGGCCGGGTATGTGACTTTCCTCGGAAAACAACTCCACGCTTGCTGGAGATCGATGCTGCACGGTAATGAGGCCTCCCCGGTTCTCTTTGAAGGCATTAAGAAGAACATTTTTCCTGTTTCATCATTTTTCTATATGATTCATTCATGTGTTATTTGCATAACAAGCATCTGCCACAAGTAGCAGTTTCATGACGCCTCTCCTTTTGGCAGAATGCATAGACAGCCTGGACATGTAATGGCTTACTTGCTAGCTGAGGTGGGAGCCAGTGGCTCCTTGGATGGCCAGCAGCAGCTTGTTGTCAAAGGGAGGTTTTGTCCAAAGAATTTCGAGGGAATTCTATAGCATTACGTCAGTAAGATGCTTGCATTCACAGCCCTGCGCTTTCCCCATTACAAGTTCCTGAAGCATGGATAGCTGCCTTTCGATTCTATGGTTTCTTTGGGTTGTTTCGTAGCATCAGCAGCCTTTACTGAACAAATTTTACTTATTCTGATATTTGTTTCAACGCATGCAGATGACTACGTGATATCCAATGGCTGCAAGAACAGCCACTTCTTTCTCCAAACCCAAAAGGTGCGTACCCTTTCTTCTACATTACTAGCATAAGCAAGCTAATGAATACCCACACCGCCCCTACACTCTATCCATATACCTTGCATATCTGGCCTATGATGATGCAAAATTTGCCTACATTGTCCGACTTTGCCATGAAGAGGACACTTATGATTGTCTGAGGCCTTGTTCCGGCGTGCTATAGCGCTTAGTTCACCAGTTTAAGTGCATGATGACATTCCTTATTCTTTCTATATTTCAACATCTGTCCAGATGTGATCGATTGACATACTCTTCATCACTGTACGCTCTTTGGTTTCCTTCCAAGTTGCAGTGTGGCATGAAGACGCTATTGTTGAGATTATGAAAAGTGTGAATAATAATGATTCCATGAACAAGAGATAACTTTTGAACGGCAAAAAGCTATGGTTTTTCACTATTCCATATGTATTTATTCATGTATTTATTTAAATTTGGTCACTCTCATCTTATTGTGTGAGAAAATGTATCACCCTTAGGCCCTTGTTTGATATGAGGGTATAAAGGTGGTTTATGGTGGATTTAATAAATTATGTTGTTTGGTATGTAGGTATAATTATACTTTATATATAGGTATAATAATCATTATATTCATATAATATCCTCATATATGTGTATATGTATATCCAAGGTGGGGTATGGATATTTTTATACTCACATATTTGGGTTTAGCTAAACCCAAATAATCTTAATCCATTACTATCTAAAACACATCAACCAAACAAGTCCTTAAGTTTTTTATATAAAGGTATGGGATTAATTTAAAATTATATTATTTGATATGTAGGTATAATTATACTAATTATGTAGGTATATTTATCATTATATCTATATAATAACTTATTATATGAATATATATATGTATATGAGTATTTTTATATTCACATGTTTTAATTTATTTAAATTCAAATAATTTAAATACATCCACATCTAAACATACTAACCAAACAAAGTTTTAAGGTCTGTTTATTTCAATTTATGCTTCAAATTAAGTGTTTTTTAAGTGATTTTTATTAAAAACAAAAATAATTTCTGCTTTCTTTGAAGCATAAATATTGAAATGCTTAAAAGTGATTCAATTTTTTTTGAATCAGTTTCATATCTGCTTGTATCAGTTTTTGAAGCATTTTTTTTGAAACCCTTTTAATGAAGCGGAAATAAACATAACTTTAGTGTTAAAATTTTAACGTGCATATGAGATAAGGTGAGGCTGGACAATTTTCTAGATGGTCTTATTTATCCTTGATCTAACTGTATCATAATCCAACACGTGTCCGAATCTTTCTTTTGATCGGTCGTACAGCTTAGCATATATTCCATTCATGGACGATTTTCCTACGGCCACAATAATGTCATTTAAATCTTATACTATTTTTTAAATCGGATTAAAATAGTTATCATTTCTTCAAAATCGATTAAAAATAGTTTTTGCTATTTATATTAATGCCAAAATCAATCATCAATACAAAATCTTAATTTTTTTCTCTAATTAATTTTATTATTTTCGACTCGTTGCCATTGAATGCCGTCGACCGTTGTCAGTAGAAGTTGGTGGTGGCCAGTGGTTGTCAGCGGCTGCAGGATGTTAGTCGGAGAGAATGAGAGTTAATTATGCCAAATTATTAAAGAATGATGATCAATTATAAATGGTATTTAAACAGCGAACCAAAAATGATTAAAATAAAAAAATTGAAAATTAAATATGTTTGGTATGTCAAAATTTAGGGGTTAAATATGGTAGGTAGGCAAAATTTAGAAACTTTAAGAGACGTTCAGTAAAATTTTTAGAATATATTTTTCCTTTTTTAAAAATAATTTAGAGAAGTAAAACTAGTTGATAGAAATAAAATAAAAGATTATAATTGTTCTAAAAAAACTGTAAAAATATATATATATTTCTTTTCAAATCAAAGAAATAAGTGTAAAAGTAGAAATCGATGTAAAATTAGACCATTAGTTACTTTTTCAAAATTAATTTTTGTAGTATAATTTTAAAATTATTTTTGATAGAATAATTTTATAATTGATAGTATTTTAAAATAAAATCATTTTTATTTTTTGAAAAATAAAAATAGACTCTAAAAATTTTTAAGAACACTGAATAAATATGTAAATAGGGGGTTACTTATGTTGTTTTTTCAACATTGATTAATCATGCAAATTTTAAAAATGGATTTATTGGATCTAATGCCCAAACAAGGAATATACATGCTAGAGTCCAGAAGTTCCGTACAAAAAGTTATACCAATCATTGGTTGACTAAAAATTGTGGGTGCATGGATGAGCAATAATTGTTCATAATTTTAAATTATATCTTTTTTAAACGATTATATTACGAATAATCGTTTAAAAAATATTCAACGCTTGTGTTCCACGTGGCCGGTTGACATTGGTGCAGCGCTGACCTCGTACAGAGCTGGAATACACCTGGCGTCCCTGCTGAGCTGGCATTTCCTGAAATTCGAGACTGCCACGTCACGATTACTTGTTAGGTTTCTATTTAATTCAAATGGAAATTAATATGCGCAATATTTTTTTTTGTGGTACGGTAATAAATTGGATTGGGACGACGACGTGGACAGCTGTATAATAAATTAAATAAATCAGAAAGAAAATACATTCCTCCATAAAGAGACGTGGCCCATGACATTATCATATACCAGAGTTTTTAAATACATTTATCATATACCGAACATTATCATAATTAATATTAAATTACATTTTATACTTTTAATAAATTAATAAATGCTGTATTTATAAAATTTATCATTTAAATAATAATACAAAACATGTATTTCATTCTCAAATTTTGAAACCTGCAATCTAAAGAATTATGATTTTTTTACAAAAACAGACTATTTTAAACATATATGATAAATATTTTTAAGGTATTCAATGAAATACGAGAAATCATATATAATGTATGGTATTTTTATAAAAAATGTAAATTAGTATTAGAGTATTTTTATTTTTTTTAATGAATATATATTTTTAATAAAAACTATTATTTTTAATTATTTTTTAAAAACCTAAACACAATCATTTGTTTAAAATATTTTTAATGATTTGAAATACGTAGCAAATAATTATTTTTGCATAGATTAAACATAAAGGGAAATGAATTAAATCAAATTCATTAATTTTTTATTATATCTATTATGAAATAAAATTTATTTAATAGGAAATTTATAATTTATAATTTTTTATACAATTTATTGGAGATCATAAAAAAATATAATCGGAATATAATTCATCATTTTAAAAACAACAGCCACCAGTTTTCCCACCAAACACGGCACCTACCGCCACACTGAGATTGCCGATTTTACCCCGGCGCCGTTGACTGCGGCGTCTCACAAGTCACATGCTACCTAACGCCACGCTTCGCCTGCTATAAGGCGCAGTGTTCCTCCTCCGTATTCTCACTCTCTCACGTTCCAGATGGATCTCCTGCTCCTGGAGAAGACTCTTTTGGGTCTCTTCTTCGCCGCCGTCGCTGCCGCGGTGGTCTCCAGGCTGCGTGGGAGGAGATTCAGGTTGCCGCCGGGTCCGATTCTGGTGCCGATTTTCGGGAACTGGATCCAAGTGGGGGATGATTTGAACCACCGCAATTTAACGGATCTTGCGAGGAAGTTTGGCGACATCTTCCTTCTGCGAATGGGCCAGAGGAATCTCGTCGTCGTTTCGTCTCCGAAGCTCGCGAAGGAAGTTCTCCACACGCAGGGAGTGGAGTTTGGATCCCGCACTCGAAACGTCGTTTTCGATATCTTTACTGGCGAGGGGCAGGATATGGTTTTCACCGTGTACGGGGACCACTGGCGGAAGATGCGGCGGATTATGACGGTTCCGTTCTTCACTAACAAAGTGGTGCAGCAGAATCGGCAGGGTTGGGAATCGGAAATCCAGGCGGTGGTGGAGGATGTGAAGAGGAATCCGGAGGCGTCCACGAATGGGATCGTTCTCCGGAAGCGATTGCAGATGATGATGTACAACAATTTGTACAGAATCATGTTCAATCGGAGATTCGAGCGCGAGGATGATCCCCTATTTTTGAAGCTCAAGGCGTTGAACGGTGAGAGGAGTAGACTGGCTCAGAGCTTCGACTACAACTACGGCGATTTCATCCCCGTCTTAAGGCCCTTCCTCAAAGGGTATCTCAACACCTGCAAGCAGGTTAAGCAGCAGAGGCTGCAGCTCTTCAAGGAGTTCTTCGTTGACGAAAGAAGGTCCACCATCTCTACTTACTTTAGTCGATTTCCCCAACATCCACTAGCTAGCTCTTCACCTTGCAAAATGGTACTGCAGGAAGTCTGTGAGGTCGAAGGGGGAGGATGACAAGTGTGCAATCGACCATATCCTTGAAGCAGAGGAGAAGGGGGAGATCAATGAGGATAACGTGCTCTACATCGTCGAGAACATCAACGTTGCAGGTAAGGAACTACTTCTGCGAGTGAATTCACATCCAGATTTGATATGATACTTTCTTCATGCTCTGCATCGTGTTCTATGTGCAGCAATTGAGACAACGCTGTGGTCAGTGGAATGGGGCATCGCGGAGCTAGTGAACCATCCCGATATCCAGAGCAAGCTCCGAGAAGAAATCAACAGAGTTGTCGGCAAAGGCGTGCCGATAACAGAGCCGGACACTCACAAGCTCCCCTACCTCCAGGCGGTGATCAAGGAGACCCTGCGCCTCCGCATGGCTATCCCTCTGTTAGTCCCCCACATGAACCTTCACGATGCGAAGCTGGGCGGGTTCGACATCCCCGCCGAGAGCAAGATCCTCGTCAACGCCTGGTGGCTAGCGAACAACCCGGAGAGCTGGAAGAAGCCAGAGGAGTTCCGCCCGGAGAGGTTCCTAGAAGAGGAGGCTCAAGTGGAAGCCAATGGAAACGACTTCAAGTACGTCCCCTTCGGAGTGGGGCGCCGGAGCTGCCCCGGAATCGTACTGGCGCTGCCGATTCTGGGCATCACCCTGGGGCGGCTAGTTCAGAACTTCGAGCTCCTGCCGCCCCCGGGACAGACCAAGGTTGATACCACCGAGAAGGGAGGGCAGTTCAGTATGCACATACTGAAGCACTCCACGATTGTGCTGAAGGCTGTTGCAGAAACCCCCTGACCAGATTCCGGTGATGCACCCGGCGGCAGTTCACAGTCGGTGTGTGTCTCGTCGTTGCGTGGTAGGTGAAGGCAGGCGGTTATGTCACTTGTGTATACGAATAAGAACACGTGGATGAGGGTAAGTCGCAGAGACTGTGTTTGGTTTCGGAAATGGAATATAATTGCATTTATTTTAATTAAGATTTAGAAGTGGTATGGAGTTTAATTTTTTAATTAGGATTTAATTGTATTGAACAATTTGGCTGTAAAAAAAAGGAAAAGGATAGAACATATATATATATATATTTGATGTATAATTATATATGCAAAGAATATAACAATCTCTAAGTTACTTTATCTTCATATTTCAAGAGAAATATGGTATACCTAAGCTCCATGAATCCAATAATTCAAATACCAATTTAAGATATTTCACTATATCCTATATCATGTACCAAATACTCTAGAAGCACATGATAAGTATCATCATTATATTTTTCCTATAACAAAAAATATAGTATGGATAGTGTAGTCGAAGATGGAGGCGTTGATGGTAAAAGCATATTGAGGAGAACTATGTTAATGATGCTCATGCAAATCCGGTTGTCATCAACCATTTCGCCCAACAATAATTTGACCAAGTAGTATTTTGATATTCTCAAATAGTTGCTACTTTATGGTATTTTTCCAAGACTAAAGTTTGTTGGTTTTTTCCATAAGCTTTTGCTAGAATTTTCCATGCTTATAATGGTGAGGAGCAGCTGTTGATTAGATAATAGTCATCCTCCACCACTATTTGGAAAAGTAGAGACTATACTTTATTAAGTTTGTTGTACCAAATTTCTCTTCTTTATCTATAGTGGGTGGTTCTTGTTGGATGGGGTCAAAAACATCTCAGAGTCTGCATGCCCAAAAGTAATTTGCCATTTTATTTGACTAATTGATATATTTCATAGAACTTATGTGAAGGTTAGGGGTGGTTGACAGAATACATTATTCATGGAGTTTGTGAGAGTAAATTTGAAGAAATCTTTTGTGTATAAATTGAACTTCGCGTCGGATTCACCATAAAAGACTTTGAAAAAGAAAGAACTGGTATGATAAGATTTTGTAGAACAAACTTGAGAGTTGTCATATTTCATGAACTAGTTACACCATCAATTTATACAAGAAAATGTATGTGTTAACTTTGTCTTCATATGCTTGACTTCCCTATGTGATAGGACTTGTGAGACATGACTTCTACGTTTGAGTGCACTGCAATTGGTTTGAATCCAAGACTATTAAGTCCAGACTTTTGACTTTTGAGATAATTGTTGTTCTTCTTCTTTTTAATGGGCCTGTCTTGGTAATTCTGTTTATTTTCAGTCAGAGATGCCTTCAGTGGATTGAGAGTATCCTTGATTGGATCATCACATTCTACAGAAATGACCTTCAATTAATGTTTGATAATCTTATAAGGGAAAATACTATATAGATAGCATGAAATACCATTATTTTAACACAACACCTCTAAAACTACACAAGTTAAACTTGAGATTCATTTACACATATGGGATAAGGATATGAGCACCTTTCTCTGTGCCTGAATCAATTTGACTGGTGGGATCCTGTAGGAAAAGCACTGCCCCGCCTGCAGGAGTCACCAATGGATGCCTGTGGCTTTTTAGTTCCGGCCGCCTGTAGTTCTTAGTTTGATTGGGGACTTGGGTTTTCTAGTAGATTGACGACGCTCTCATCTGGACGTGGCAGTGGAGAAAGGTTGAAGAGGTGCTCCTGCTACACTGGCACTAGACCTCCAGGAGAAGAAAGGGGTGTTCTTGAATTAGGGTAGCCAGCAGAAAGCAGAAACTCTTCTCCGGTGGACTATTTCTTGTGTTGCTATGTTTCTGAAATATATAGAGAAGTGAAACTAAGTTTCTGCACCTAAAAACGCCTCCAACGAGCAGGTTTTTACAAGAGGCAGCTTGTAAAAACCCCCTGTTCTGCATTCTGCAGCAACAACACCGGGAAAGCTGTTCCCACTTACTGGATCCAAATGCTACAAAAGGCTTCTTCGAGTGCCCTTTTCTTTGATATCTCTATACTCCACCCACCGGCTCTAGCAGCTTTTTCAGACCGAAGCTTCATCGTTTCCTCGTCTTCATATTCATTTCCAGGGCCAGATCCCAGCGGTATCGGTTGAGGGCCCATCCCCATGGGACGTGGCTGTTGTGCGATAGCAGGGGCGTACTGCCCTCCTTGAGTAGCAACAACAGCAGCATTGCTCGCTGGAGCCTCAAGTTCAAGACCTGTTTGTGGAGCTTCTCCCCTGCTTGCAGCCAATGCAGCTGCATATTCCTCGGCCTTACGAGCTTGAGCAATTATGATCTGCTCAGCATTTTCCTTCTGGTACTGAGCAATTCTAGCCTCAATTGCAGGCACATTGATACCCTCCACTAAATCAACAATCATTTCCTCCACTTCCTCCAAGTAGTCATTGTATTCCCTTAACGACGCAAAATCTTCCTCTCTCTTATTGTATATGCTCCCAATTCGCTTCCTCGCCGCCATTTCCTTGGCGAATGAAGTCTTACCCGACGCCGCCATTTCCCTCTACTCAACCACAACACATGCGCATCATGTCAAGATCCTAACTAAACCACACCCAATCATCGGTAACGAAAAGCTTCCTCACCTCTCCGCTAAACCCTATTCCGCTCTGCCCTTTCTCGAACAGTATCCTTGCCCTTGATCCAAACCTTCGCCTCTTGTCATTGTGAATTTGGGAGATGAAATGGAAGAAGAACCCTTCTTTCGTCGGCCCGGCCCAATAATAACTAAATTTCTGGGCATCGGCCCAAATGGGATTCGATTAACAGATCTCCAAATGAACGGTCCGGATTGAATCTTTTCATGGTATTTTAATTTATATTCAAAAATAAAAATTAATTTTATCAAAATGTTAATAACCTATTCTGTTTTCATAATTTTTTTAAAGTGATTAGTAATTTTTAAAAATTCTAATTTTTAACTATTCAATAGTAATATCATCAATTCAGATTTAATGATTAACACAATTAATTATTGATTTTTTGAATATATATTTTAGTGATTAAATAAGATCTTAATTAACAAATTATAATATTACATTTTTATTTTTTAAAAAATATATTTATATTATAATATTAAATATATAATAGTTTAATATATTATACTATTGAATTTTTATTTTTTAATAAAAAATTATAATTGATACCATTCCAAAATAAATATTAATTTATTTTTTTAATCAAAATTTCATTATACTTATTTGAGATAGGAATTTATAAATTTTTAATTGATAATATAATAACCATAAATGAAGTAATAATTTACTTATTGATAATTTATATAAAATATAATTATTAATTAGTATTAATAAATATTTCATTTATTCATAAAAATTAATTCTTGTTTTTTATACTTCAAACATTAATCAATTTTGTAATAACTATTTTTAAAAAAATACTTTTAAACATATATGAATTTTTATTCTATCATAATATTTTCAATTATGTTAAAATTAATTTTAAAATGATTTTTTCAAATGTGACTCTAGATACATCCTTGAAACTTGGTATTTCTTGAATTTTGAATTAGTAAGCTAATAAAAAATATGATTTTTTAGATCAATTTCCAACCTTCATCAATAATTATTTCTTGAATTTTGCCTATGGTGCCATGATAGATTGGATTTTTTTCATATCACAAAAGAATTGTCGAATTTCGACCTTCGAATTTGAGTTGGTTTTTAACGATCGAAGTTTTTAAACAGGTCTTTATCTATATATGATATGAAAAAATAATAATTATTATTATATTATGGGAAAAAATATTAAAAATATTCCGTATAATCGAATAAAGAAAATAGATGGCTAAAATGGAAAATCATATACTAAAAGAGCAATATGCGGTTGTGTAACACTGTACAGTGTGGGGATATCCGTGCAATCATTGAATTCTGGTTCCACTCCCACTGCCGAGATCCCTTCGCTTTTGGGGAAGCGTTTTTTCTGGTTCATGCATTCTTTATGACTCCGTGATTCGCTGCTGCAGCGATTGTGCTGAAGGATCTTTGGGTTTCTTGCCACTGCTTGATGTTATCGTCTTCCATTTTGTTGGTATTGTAAGGTAGAGAACATGGGTGCACTTGGGCTGGTGGATTTTGTCGCCGGCTTTGAGCAGCGTCGATGTTCTGGTCCGGGGTGGTGGAGATCGTGTGTTTTACCTGATCTTTCAGCGGTTAATGAAGAGTACTTGTTGGCGGCTGAGGAATCGGCGCACAAGGTGCTGGCTTGCGTACAACCCACATCGGTTTCGGAGAAAAGGAGAAGAGAAATCGTTGATTATGTTCAGGAATTCATCAAATGTAACTGTAACTGTGAGGTGATGGCTGTTTTCCCACTCTGGAAGTTTTTCAGTTTGGTTGCTTTCTGATTGCATACTTTTGATCCTGCAGGCAATCCCCTACGGTTCATTACCTCTCAAGACTTACTTAGCAGACGGGGATATCGATTTTACGGTTTTTACGGGACTTGCACCTGAGGAGTCAATTGCCCGTGATGTTTTTGCTCTTATACAAAGGGAGCAACAAAATGAGGATGCTGGATACAAAATCATAGATACTCAATTTATTAACGCAGCTGAGGTGAACTGATATGTCTTTGTGGTGAATTCAAGGATGATTGTTTTTCTAATTCCTTATGCAGCAATGAGCTTGTAGACACCTTCCTTGAGTGATGTGATTTTGGATACTCTTATTCTTGTAGTAGTGATGGGCGTATGTGGTGTATTACAAAATTAGATGGTAGAGGCAAATGAATCCTTTCTTACATATCAGGCCTGGTGCAAGTGTTTAGTTTCAGATGTTGCTTCTGACTAATGAACTTGGGTCAGACAGTCGTTTTGACACTGACAGTTATATTGATGCCACAGGTTAAACTTGTGAAGTGCATAGTACAGGACGTTGTGATTGACATATCATTCAATCAGCTAGGTGGTCTATCGACTCTCTGTTTCCTTGAGTTGGTACGTGTTAATCCTGCTCGAAGGACTACTTTTCTTGTTCATGTTTTCTCGAGCTAGGCTTAAAGGGAATACAATCTTGTGTTGCATTACCCCCTGGTAGTTGTCGTGCTTGTCATTCCTCGTTGCTTATCATCGTATACTATCTTAAAAAGATTCAGCTCAAATGTGTTCAAGCTGCTCCTGTAAAGAGTTCTTAGTTGCATTGCTGATTTTAGTTGTATCCTCAGCATCCTTCTAATTTCAGGTGGATCGCATTGTTGCCAGGGATCATCTGTTCAAACGCAGCATCATCCTTATTAAAGCCTGGTGCCATTACGAGAGCCGTATTCTTGGATCAAGCCGTGGTTTAATTTCAACATATGCTCTGGAAATACTCATACTCTACATCATACACCATTTCCATTCTTTGTTGAATGGCCCTCTATCGGTAACCTTCTAGAGCTAACTAATCATTCTCAATCCCTTGCCGGATGGTTGCTTTACTACTCAGCAATGTGTAGTTTTATGCAGGTCCTTTATCAGTTCTTGAGTTACTACAGCCAGTTTGATTGGGAGAATTTTTGTATTAGCTTGAGAGGGCCGGTCTGTAAATCTTCCCTGCCGGACATCGTAGGTTAGGGATCAGCTTCACTTAACTGTCAGCGTTGAATCCCCTCCTTAGTTGAATGCCATGATCATAGGCTTCATTCTTTTCTCTGCAGTGAAGACACCTGAATGTTCATGCAGTGATCCATTGCTTAGTGAAAAATTTCTTGACAACTGTATAGAGATGTTCTCTGTTTCCACAAGGATGTCTGAGGGAAACCAGAGGGTGTTTCAGGTTAAGCATCTCAATATCATTGACCCTCTGAGGCCATCAAACAATCTGGGGCGAAGTGTACAGCAAGGTGAAGTGATTATTTGGTCTACTGAAGTAATTCTTGACTTTTCTCCCAGTCCTGTATGTGTTAAAAATACATGTTTGCAGGTAGTTTTTACCGTATACAAAATGCGTTCAAGTATGGTGCTTCCAGTCTCAGTCAAATTTTGTCACAGCCAAGTGAAAAGGCTAGTGATGAGCTCGGTGAATTTTTCAGAAACACACTCTCATGGCACAACAAAAACCGTAGAAGTGGCCTTCACCATGAGTTCTTGACTGAATGTCTGGGGTTGGATCCCCCGGGACTGCATCTCACGATCACAGGGAGTCAGAACTAGCAGGTTGTGGAGAGTTGGAAGCTACCAATCAATTGGCTGACCTCAATGGAGATTATGACAGTCATATACGGAGTCTTCTAAATGGTCAACTGTTCCATTCTTTTCTGCTATCTTCATCTGCAACTCATCTAGCACCATTCCCCTTTCTGCCTTATCCGTATGGTGTTCTCCAAAGAATGCCACACAGCTCAATTCAGTTACCCGAATTGAGTCCATATTCAGTATCTACGGAACCAACCATGGATGCATCTTCCAATTCTGCTCTGCGTGTTTCTTCTGAAAATTCCAATAGGGCACCAAGGACAAGGGGAACAGGCACTTATCTTCCCCTGGTGGTAAGATCTTCTCCTGTTCATCTTTCCCAGATCATCACTTGCCCATTTAGAACCTTACTATTGACGCATCATGTAGAATGGTTTTTACAGGGAAAAGATTTCACAAGGCAGTCACAGAAATAAGGCAGCAGTGTGTTGCTGGAGAAGGTTTTACGGACGTCCATTCAGGTGCACATTTCACCCTGATTCTGGGGATCCAGAGAAGGGCGTTCTCCAGTATACACCTCTAGTAGACAGATACCAAGGTCCATCCCATCAGAATGGCTGGTGCTTCATTGGATCACATAGAATTGCTCTTGAATCTAGTAGCAGATTGGCTCAAGACCACCTCTCTTCCACTTCTCCTGCAATTAACGATTCATACAGTTGCCTGTCGCCCAAAGCACAGCTAAAGGAAGCTGTGTTCAATAAAGAAAGGTACCCAACTCACCCTTGGGTTGTCAACATAACTTTTGCTGTGTAACAGATTTAACCTTGGTTAAAATCCCAGATCTTCAAAAGGAGGGATCGAGATTGAGAACGAGCTCGACTTCCCCCTCTGTGCTTACCCAAATCCTATGTCAAGGGATGAAATGTACATTCTTGGTCAGGGAAATTCCCCCCATTGTTGTTCAGGCTCAGACAAGGCTTGTGCAGTAACACTGTGCATAAGCCCCAAGATTTGGACAAGAGTAAAAGAAGCTGTTGTAGCTTTGGTTTTTCTCCCCTCCTTTTTGAAATTCTTAGTTGCATTGAGATGGACAGTAGCCTGTGAGTTATCCATCACTCACCATCAAGGTGACCTTTTATGCGCGCCATGTGCTTCATTACAGACCCCCATCATCTTGCTTTCCATTGAAACGTCAGTGGAACATGTCCCTTTTTCCTATCATATTCTTGTTCCCTTGTGATTGTCTTCACAGGTCTTCACAGCATTTCTTCAATTCTCAGGGGTGATTGAATGTGAAGAAATAGAATATTTCGAGGATTTGATAGGTACCCATCATCATACCATACAAAAAACAAACAGAAGCAGATGAAAATTTTTTTCCATCGGGGGTCTGTGCTGTGCAGTTAAGGTGGGAGCCCCAGCCTTGCAGCAGCTGATGTGAAACAATTGTATGAAAGACAAGAGAGACAGCCTTGGAAAAGCTGCAGAAACCACCCCTCAAACGTAGCAAATATCCACTCACACCAAAACCCTTTTCATTTCCTTGATTTCCCCTTTCTTTGCTTTGCACCCTTGCTTTCCACTAGAAGAGAGTGCAGCACAGATGCACATAGCCATACCAGATCCCATTGATCCTGTCATACCTGGGATTACTTGTGTTGCAGAAATCACCTGCATGGGGAGCCAACAATGAGTTGGTGCTGGGATTTACGCATGCCAATACCTGGCTTTGGAGACTGGAGATGCCTGAAGCTCTGCTTACTCACCTTCTTCTGGTGCTCTTTCTTCTTCTTCTTCTTGGTCCAAAGCAGCCATCTTGATCCTCAATCAGGTGAACCCACCTCTCTTTCTCCATTTCCATCCAGTTTTTTCAGTCTGACAACTGCACAGCATAAATGTCATCAAACAGTATGTATGTGTGTAGGAGGATCTCCATTGGAGTATGCAGAGAAAGCTTGCTTGTCGAGTCATGAATACATGAGCTACCTCCAGGTGACTGCTTCTTCTCTCTCAGCAATCATCATTAGTCACTTAGATCCTGAACTGATGGATATTAGTTTGTCAGGATACGGAGGAGCGAATCAACGGTGACGGCGGCGCTAGGAAGCTACTTTCCCGGCCGGGCTCATGGCCGCCGCGTTGCAATTCCAAATGCGGGAGATGTTCGCCGTGCCGGCCGGTACACGTAGCTGTGCCGCCGGGGACTCCGGTCACTGCAGAGTACTACCCAGAAGCGTGGAGGTGCAAGTGTGGCAATAAATTATACGTCCCTTAGTTGGAAAACCGATTTTTTTTATTTTTTATTTTGAAAGATAATAATATTTTAATTATTATTGTCCATTCATTGCTTCTCCGTATTTCCATTTACGGGAGGTTACGATTCCCTCCCATCCGTACACCAAGCGCCTGTGATTCATTCCTTACTCCTCTGCAACTGGTTTTGGGATCCCCTGTTAAATTCCGCCGGAGATCAGATGGCGGATTCTCCCCCTCGGAAAACATTGCTCATCATGTAGAAGGTTAGGATGCGGCGCCTTCTTGATTGTGTACCAGGCTAGAGAAATCGAAACCGGAAAGAGGGATGCGATTAAGGTGATACAGAAGAGCACCCTCAACTCATGGCCGGAATCGCCACGGGGATATCGATGATGAGGCGGTTGCGCCGCCTGTACGCCGTCAAGGTCTGCGAAGTTCGCAGCGCGAAGACGACGTTCTTTTTTGTTATGATGTTCGTCAAGGGCGGAGAGCTGTTCCAGGAGATAGCGAAGCCGCCGTGAGTCACTTTCATTCGCAGGGGAGTTACCATCGGGATCTGAAAACGGAGGATTTTGCTTCTCTATAAAAAAATGAGCATCTCAAAGTCTCCGATTCCGGTCTCAGCGCTTTAAAGCATCAGATTCGGGCCGATAGATTGTTTCACACCCTTTGCGGCACCTCTAGCGTACATCACCCCGGAGATTCTCGCGAAAAAAGGCTACAACGGCGCCACAATCGACATCCACCCCTGCGGTGTCATCCTGATCGTCCTCGTCGCCGATTATCTGCCCTTCCACAGCTCCAATTTGGTAAACATATGCCGGAAGGTACAGAAATGCGAATACCGCCGCCCAAAACGGATCTAAAAACCCTCATCTCTCGCCTCCGAATCACAATCAAAGAAATCAAAAACGATCCATGGTTCAGAGAAGCCTACGAGGAGACCAGACTCCACGTAAAATGAAAATAATCTCCTTCTCCTCGGCACTAAACATCTCCGGTGTCCACAACGACGGTCGCCGCATCTTGGAGACGATGGCAGTGGAGGAGTCCCGTAGATCGTGATGGAGAATGTGGAGCGTAGCGTGAAGACGACGCGGGAGTTGAAAGATTCCGCGGTGGAACATCAGGGACAAGAGAGTAATTTCTATTCAACCCACACCCACAATTAAAATTATTATTCGTATTCCAAAACTATGAATATTAATTTTCAATATCCAAATAAAAAATTATTCAATACGTAATAATACCAATACGGATTGATCATATACTTGATTCTATCAATTCATAGTTATAAATTCTAATTTTTAACAATTCTATATAATATTCGGTAATATATTTTTATTTTATTATCAATAATGTAATATTTCTAATTTTAAAAATTTAAAATCTGGACACATACCAATCATAGAACAATGAAGTGCTAAACAAGGACGATAAATATACAAGATGAGGATAATGTTAGACTAATGTATCCTATATTGATTACAGATTTGAGAGAGTATGTGATTAAATAAAATTATTTTTCTTATCTTATATTAATATTTTTTTCCAAAATAAAAAATATTAAACCATAAATATTAAATGTATGAAATAGATAATATTATAAAAAGAAAGCGTGAGTCATTATTTTAAATTAAGTTTTACAAATTATATTATTTAATTAATTTATTTTTTCCAAAAAAGATAATTGATACATATGATTTTTTATATCACAAAAAGTATAATTTAATTAATTTAATAATTTAAAAACTAATATAAATCTCAATTGGGTTAACCTAGGGGCCCACTAATCAGTAGAGTCAACTCAAGCCCTGAATTAGTTCGATTTAAATATTTTTAAAAAATAAAAATGATTTTGACGTGTACGCATTCCATTATAATAACAGTAGTAGTGTAGGGCAATGATTTCAAATCAGATGGCTATCGGATCAAAAAAAAATCGTCATTAAAATAATGATATAGTTTTTTCAATGCCAAATTTTAAATTTTTTTATTAATTTTTAAATAATATATATATGTTTTTTATTAATTGTTAAAGATAATTCGAATAATCATTTATTTATATACACTTACCTTACATTTATTTTATTTTATATTTCATGAAATATTTATAGTTAACTATCTTAAAAATTGAGAATATTGATATTCAAAAACTTTTATAGAAGCTTCATGAATTTAAGTCTAAACTTAATTAAGATTTGAGTTTAGTTGTCATTATCAGACACTAAACTGTTCCAATCTTTTCTATTTGGTCTCAACTCATCATTTGGCAATGGGGATAGAGTATGATAGTTTCTAGAAGAAAGTGAATTTAGAGTATTCTGCAAGTAAATGATTATTTGGAATATTTGGTAAAGAATAATATTTTAAATAAAAAAAAGAAAACCAATTGCACAAATGATTTACAATTGAAAGGTTCAACTATGGTTTATATTATGATTTATGATTACATCACTCGTTATCTTTAAAAAAATTAATACTTTTTTAAAAAGATATAATTGAATTGTGATTGAATCATTATTTATTTGTTATTTAAAAATAATTTAAATTTAATCCAATTGTTTTAATACATGATTTACCATGAAATCATCCTATTTATTTACCAAATTACCTCTTGAACACCAACTAAACACCCACTTTCAAATTACTAGAAATTCTATAATCTCTAATTGTATCTCATCATTCATTTACTACCCTCCAAAAAAGAGGACAAAAAAATATATATTTTTAAAAAAATAAGATTATTATTAATCTAATTTACACACTTTCCATCCAGTAGGTAGCTCAATAGGGCGGAATGTTGCAGTCAAATCCGACGTGGCGTATGGTGAGCTGGCAATGTGAACGGAGAGGGGGAAAAGTCAACGGAACCCGTGTGGGTGTGGATAATCTACTTCAGTGTTCACACAAACGCTGCATTGACTTTTCTACTCCCATTTTTTAAAAAAAAATTACGGAAAAAAAAAAACAAAAGGCTTAAGCCCGGTTGCCTAATCCTTCCAAAATAAGAAATAAAATAGCAAGTATTTTTTAAAAGTTATTTTATTTCTACTACACTTTGGTAAAAAAAAAATTAATTCATGTTGTAAGCAATTTTCAAAGTACACATAGATTCAAGTTGCGATGTAACAATACATCATTTCATTATACGATATTATTCATTTTTTATATATAATTCTTATAGTTTTATGTTTTTTAATTTCAAAGAAAAAATCTTATATAAAATTAAAAAAAATTCTCTATATAAATTGACTCTTAATTTTATTTCTAATCAATATGAAATTCATCTAACAATATTCTTACATTTTTACATAGGCCGAATCCTTAAAAAAATCAAAAGTAGTACGACCCTTTTTTTCTTTTAAAAGTTTATGATATTTACTATTTTTTGAAACCCGATGATGCATTGATATTATTTTTCAAAAAAGCGAAAAATCATAAGAGTTAGGGTTTGATCTAAATGAATAGTATATTATAAGAAGAATAAAGTTTGTGATATTTGATATTAGAAACTAATCTAAATCATTAATCAATGCTTGGATGAACGCTCAAAAACGAGCATATGTTCTTGAATGAGATTTTTTTTTGAAAAGAAAACGTAAAATCATGTATATTCGAATTAAATTTAAAATGGATGACATCAAAATCTTAATTATTTGTTTTTAAATGAATAAAAACAAACAAAACCTTAATTATTTGGAAGGGTGAGATTTTTTTTTTCCTGGTCAAATGCGGCAACTCTTTTAAACGAGTAGAAGAAGAAGATGCTCACCCTCAAAACGTTTACGTGTGCGTTTCTGCTTCCCTTTCCACTCGCTATCACCACAATTTTCCATCCATGGCGGCTTCCTCTGGTTTGGATTTCTCCATCACCTCTCATCCCAAGTCATCGGAAGCTACCCGTCCGATGGCGGGTTTAAGGCCCGGCACCGGAGTTCCCAAGTTCAAGTCTCTTCCCCCGCCGTCGCTTCCCATATCTCCGGCTCCTTCTTCTTCCTGGTTTCCGATTCCTCCGGGGCTCAGCCCCGCCGAGCTCCTCGATTCGCCTGTGCTGCTATCCGGGTCTAATGTTAGTTCATTCAAAATCACCCTTGGAAAGCATAGCATCATCGAGTTTTTTAAACCTGTTGTTGTGTTTTTGTCAGGTGTTGCCGTCTCCGACGACCGGGAGTTTCCCTGTGGGGTCTTTTGATTGGAGGAGCAGCTCTGACAGACTGAAGCAAGAGATACGACAAGAACAGCAGCAGAGTGATGAACAGAATGAGGATTATACTAACAGCTTCTTCGAATTCAGTTTTCCTGCTCAGAAAAAGCAGCAGCACCAGCAGGAGCTTCGAACCAGTTATGGCAGCAGCATGGTGAGTCATTCTGTTTTTTATGCTGATTCTACCTGGTTCCCTGTTTTGCTGATTCCATTTTTCTGGACCTGCAGCCATGGGACTACCACCAAATACAAGCTTCCAACAATAACAACAACAAGGCAGAGGAGCAATCATCAGAGCAGATACATGATTTCAATTCCTCGTCAGATCAGGGCTTTTCACCAGAGATTGCTACTATCCAAGTCAAAAACAGTGGCTTCAATGGTGAATACGACAACAACAACAACGCATCCAACAGGAAGCTGGATGATGGGTATAACTGGAGAAAATACGGACAGAAACAGGTGAAAGGGAGTGAAAATCCAAGAAGCTACTACAAATGCACATACCCCAATTGCCCAACTAAGAAGAAAGTGGAAAGGTCTGCAGATGGACCCATCACTGAGATTGTTTACAAGGGGACTCATAATCATCCCAAGCCACAATCCACTAGAAGATCATCACTTTCTTCTTCAAGTCAGTCACACTTTGCTGATATCTCAGAGACACAAACCTCTGCCTCAGTCAGCATCCCTAAAATGGATTCACTGTCCTCAGTGATCACTTTTGATAACACTTCTACCATCTTACCAGACGATGATTTCGAGCAGAGCCGTTCCGGAGGAGATGAACTGAATAATGAAGAGCCCAATCCTAAGAGATGGTGAGTAATTAAATTACTTCGATTTAACATAAAAAATCCATGAGCTTTAATTCAAGTACTTACCAGTATCATCATGTACTAGGAAAAGTGAAGTCGAAACTGAAGGGAACTCTTCAGTGGGTGGAGGTGGCAGCAGCAGCAGTGCTGCTGTAAGAGAACCCAGAGTCGTTGTACAAACTACAAGTGACATTGATATTCTAGATGATGGTTTCAGATGGAGAAAGTACGGACAAAAAGTAGTCAAGGGGAATCCTAACCCAAGGTTTGTTATCCTCACACCTTAGATGCTCAGTTCTCTTCGGAGTCAATTCCTATAACCCTTCATCCTCACGGATTTCAGGAGCTACTACAAATGCACAACGAACGGATGCCCAGTCAGAAAGCACGTCGAGCGATCATCCCAGGATCGCCGTGCGGTGATCACAACATATGAAGGGAAGCACAATCACGATGTTCCAGCAGCCCGCGGCAGCCATTCGGTTACTAGACCTCTGCCGTACAATCCCAACAATGCAAACTTGGGTCAGCTGGGAAAGGGAACCAGTGCTTCAATGTTCGATCATTCAAAAGTTCAATCACCCTACACTATGGAGATGATCCGGAGTAGACCCAAATCTGAGCCCAGAGATGACTTCATGGATTCCCTGCTTTGCTAAATCAAAATCCCAGTCTCAGCGCTCCAATTCACCAGACCTTCTTTTTATTTGTTGATCGGTTGATTTTCTGTAATTCATAGCCCATAGGAGCTGTTGTATTTCTAGTATGCATCATGTAAAGTACACAAGCAGAGCTTTTCATAGCAGCTACAGAATTTTTAATCCGAAATCACCACAAAGAACAGGGGAAAGTAAGAAAACGTACATAGCCTTCTCAAACGCTTACGAGATGCGCTTCTCCTCCGATTCCGGTGCCACCATGGCGGTTTCTTCTCCTGCGACGGTGGCCTGGAGTTGGAGCGTTTCTTTAGGTTACAGATCATCAACAAATCGCCGGCGATTTGGCCATCGGACGACGTAGATTCCGGATTTTACAAATTCATTAACTAAATTGATTTTAACAATTAACCTTTTATTTGTAATAAAGACTATTTAATAATCAATAATCAATATTATATAAGATCATTTTTTTTTTCACTTAAACCTAAAAATTAGATTTAGATAATTAAAAAATTCAACTAATCTTATTTTAAATTAAAAAACATATTGATTAGATTCGAACACTAATACTATTTCGAATAGAATAGTATTCGATTCAACTTATTTCACCATGTTACTTAGAATTCTATTGACTCTTATCCAACTTGAAATTGGAAAAAGGGCATAACATGGAACTGTTGTTTCCTTTTTACGAATTTCACTTTGTGCAAGAATAATATGGTATCCAGGTGACATTTTTTTGTGAGGATCAAGGTGGATGGCGATTCTGGGGTTGAGGACACTCACGCATCTTCTTCTTCCAGAGACACCCAGAGCAGGGGTTTTCTCCCTTCCCCACAAACCCAATAGTCTCCTCTTTTGCTCTGCACCTGCACTTCCCAATGTTGTTGTCAGGTAACCAGCCAATCAATCAATCAAGAGCTCCTACTTCGGCTTCGGGTTCTCAAATTTTGTTTTTGTTTTGGCTGAATGTACTCTTCACCGGTTTTGTAGTTCAACGGAAGGAGTCTGCTTAACTGTGGGTGCCCATGTGATACCGCATCCTGATAAGGTACAATCTTCTGGTTTTCCTAGTGTTTTTAGGACATCTGGTTGCATTCCCTCTTTTTCCAGGTTGAGAAAGGTGGTGAAGATGCCTTCTTAACGTGCAGCTACGGAGGCGGAGTGATTGCGGTTGCTGATGGAGTCTCTGGGTACTTCTCTTTGCCTACTGTGTACCACCACATTTCCGGTCTTACGAATTCTGGTTCTGATAAACTAGAAGAAGGGGCGTCTGTTTACTCCAAACCAATTACTTGACTTTTAGAGCTCTCTGTTTTCTTTTCTTTATGTGCTGTAGTATAAACACCGTCTTCCGCTTGCAGTTGGGCTGAAAGAGATGTGAATCCTGCACTGTTTTCACGCGAGCTCATCTCTCATGCCCTCAAAATGGTTGAAGATGAAGAGGTCTCCTTCCTCCACAGGCTTCCTTATCTCAATCACATTCTAGTGATTGACTGTAACTTCTCATGCTTGAGCTTTAGGTTAACTATGATCCACGAAGTCTGATAAGGAAAGCACACGCAGCCACTTCCTCAGCTGGTTCAGCTACAGTGTATGTCTCCCAACAAAATCCATCCTCCCTTGCAATTTATCCTTTTAAACTTCCCTCCCTCTTTTAGAGTTGTTGCTATGCTGGAGAAGAACGGGACTCTGAAAATCGCCAACGTAGGGGACTGCGGTGTAAGGGTGATTCGCAGGGGTAACTCAGCTCACAAATGCTTTCCTTTTTCTTTAACTCACCTTCCTGAGACATGATAAGCAGTGACTCCCTTCTGATATCTCAGATCGAATAGTGTACACCACATCTCCCCAAGAACACTACTTTGATTGCCCCTACCAGTTGAGTTCAGAGTCTAATGGACAGACATTCATCGACGCCACGGTGATCATATCTCGAAATCCTACCTTGTATTCAGATACAGAAAGGGGCTCATCATCTCTGTCTCTACAAACGCAGGTAACTTCAGTCGAGCTAATGGAAGAAGATGTCGTGGTTATGGGATCAGACGGACTCTTCGACAATGTTTTCGATCAAGAAATCATCTCAGTAACAGGCGCACACCCTTCCACCACAGAAGCTGGTACATATGAGCACACACTATACCCATTTTTCTGCTTCCCAGTTGCTCCTAATCACGCTTGGGTTCTTCTTCCGATGGTAGCAAAGGCATTGGCTATCCTGGCATATGACCATTCCAAAGACCCCGCCTTCGACTCACCCTACTCCCAAGAAGCCAGATCCCAGGTTACACAACAGCCTCTCAAGTTACCCCCAGCCAAGTTAACCATATGGGAAGTCTGTGTCTGAGACGTGTTTGTATCGCAGGGGAGGGATGTCCCATGGTGGAAGAAGATTCTCGGGATGAAACTCACGGGTACACCTTCTGACTGATTCCCCTCCTGATTCAGATTCTTGCTGAAATGTGTGAGCTGCTGGCAGGTGGCAAGGTGGACGACATTACAGTGATTGTGGGGCGGGTGAAGAGCACTTTGAGCTCCTGATAGAAAGTCAGCTCTGTGGCGGAGAGCTTCGATCCTTCTTCTGTAGCATCCTCATCATGAGCGACTATTCTTTCACCAGGGCGATATTCGTCATCGTTCTCGTATTTGTGTAATAGGGTTTTCGTTCAAAATGAAAAAAATTGTAAGAACAACATCTCTATTTTCATTCACTATAAAAATTTTAATGCCTAGATTTCAAAAAAAAAATTTATAAAAAAGACATATTCAAATTATCAAAATTATATAATTAAGATCTAAACAATTTTTAAAATTTTTAAAAAATTGAATTGATTCACGACATCATAAAATTAATTCTGAATTCAAACCTAACAAAATTATATATTAGGACTTTTTACATATGTGTTCAAAGTTCGGCAAATTGGATTATACCTCTATTAAAAATCATATCATGTTTGTATTTCGTATTATTCAAAATGATAATAATGATATTATATCTCGTATAATGTATCACTATAATTATGTTAAGATCAAAATTGATTAGTTTTGATAATATGAGTAATTAATTATGTAATTTTATAAATTTGAAAACAAACTGTTTACAAAAAGAATCAAATTGAACGATTTATAACATAATTTTAGAAATTAAAAATTAAATAATTTATATTGATTATAAGTTGTGGTGGTCACCAACAAATTCCACCCATTCAAAACGGCACTTCAACAATCGCATTCCTAAGAATAATAATAGGACGTGTTTGTTAGTTAAAATTTGATGGGATATAATTATCAACGACGTCATATTTCACTGTTTATTTTATGAATTTAAAAAATAAAAATTAAAAATTTGAAATATTTAAAATCTAATAAATAAAATGAAAGGAATGGAGATGTGATTTGAATATTTGAAAACGGTATAAGACAATTTTATTATTTGTAATATTATATTAATACTACTTTATTATTTTTAATACTATATTAAGATGATTTTGTTGTTATGATCTTTTTTATTATATTTTCGATTATTTCTATCCCACTTTTAAATCTTTTGAAAGGTTATGTATTTTCAAACATGATTTGTTTAAAAGTATATAATCTCCCAATAGATTTATTATCCTACTATTTTATTTGTAAAATCAAACATGATATTTAAAATAATTTTTTATTTAAATTATTCTTTTTTCATCTAATATTCCTGTATAAGAGACATTTCTAGAAATGCAAATTTTCTCAAACCAAACATACTCATAGACAATGAGGATTGGAGTAGTCTTGCAGGAAATTTTTGAAATATAGTTTTATTTTTAAAAATGTATAATTTTTTTAGTAGAAAACAAATTATTTTTAATTCTTCGATTTAATCATAAATATTTTGTAATTTGTATTAGTAGTACTCTTTAGAAAAACATTTGCAGCTAATTTTATTTTTATAAAAGTAAAAATAAAATTATAAGTATTTTGGAATACTACTTAGGTAGGAATTAGGCCAAAAATAAATTATTCATTATTTTTTAGATCCATTTTTTACATTTTTAAAAATAATTTTCCTATAAAAGACTCTCATTATGGAAATTAATATATTATGCAAAAAATAGTAATTATCATTCTTGAAATGATAATAAATTTTCTGAATCAAGAATAATCAATAGCAATAAAATATATAATAAAATGAAATAAAAAATTAACAAAAAAGGTTACATAATAACGCAAGAAACTTAGAGAAAAAAGAATTAAAAAAAGAATATAAGCATATCGAATAAATAATGAGACTTAGAAATCAGAATCAAGTAAACGGTTTATTTTATATTTAAGTATTATTTTTAAAATAATAATATTTTTTTAATTTTAAATATAAAAAAGTAACTGTATTCTATGAAATTATTAATTTATTCTTCTGATAATAAAAAATAATAATGAAAATATGCGGAACAATGAAAAGGTGACCACCCTTGGGGAAGAGGCAGGCACGTCAAAACGCCGCCGTTTTATTTGAAAGAGGTTGAAAACCGTGCTTTTATTGTACCCTCGGCCTGCAAAAGTCATTACTAATGTGCTCATTTTTTGACTTGCGAAGAAGCTACCAGATTCCATTTTCAAATTTCCTTTTTTTTTCTTTTTAATAATTTTTTTTCAAGCATCTTTTGTAAGGTAGGAGACCTTGAGTCAAAAAAAAGTGAAGGTTTTAAGTATTTTAGAGTGGTTATATTAAAAGCACTTCTAATATAGAGTCAAATTTTGACCAAAAATAGAAATAAAAATAGGAGTGGAAATGGATGCATGAAACAATGTTTGGTAGTTCATAAAATCAGTTTTTATCTTTCAAATGTATATCAAATTCTATTTTATGTGAATTAATTTTTGAAAATAACCATGAAATGAAAATTTCTTTAAAAGATTTAATTTTTGAAAATTGATTTTAAGATTGAAATTACAAATATATCTATTCATGAATATTTTTATAAATTATTTAGTTATTTTAATTTTAAATCATAATTTTAATATCAATATATTTAAATTAAAGTAATTATACAAATTATAATTCAAAAATTATATTATATTTCTATAATAAAAATGATATATAAAACATTTTTTTAAAATTTATAAATATATCTATATAAGTAATTATTTATTAAAATTAATTATTATTTTTTGGTTTCTAAATATGTATTTATTTTATAATAATCGTTTTTTTTCTAAGCATATATCAATTCTTATTTTATATTTGTATAACATGAATCATTAAAAAGGAATAATAATAAGTAGCGGGGCGACACGATATATTCCGATGACATGCCATGGCCCCCAATTGCAATAATTTTATGGGTATTATATTTGAAAGGGGAAGCGCATACAACGCACCGGGGGAGCAGGAAGCAACACCCGGGCCCCACATTCCGCAATCACCTCACCTCCCAAGTCTCATGCACCAAACTTTACTTCCCGTTTCGACCAGTCACATCTCCCCGGTCCCACCCCCGTGTCGACCGCAACCACAGCTAATGGAATGGCCGAGCTTCAACAGGCATTTTTTGTCGGAAAAATTCTTCATGCGAGGTGCTTTTGTAATAAGATTATGTTTGTAATAAGTCGTTTCACAATCAGTTTTATTGTTAAATAAGATTCTATTTTAAGAAATTTTAAAAATTATCTTCTTTGTCAAAAAATTTGTTCATGTTTCGTTCTTAGAGGAAGGGGTGGGATCCTAGGTAGTGTCATACTAAGATTATGTTTGTAACAAATTCTATTCAAACATTTCAAAATCAGTTTTATTGTTAGTAAGATTTTGTTTTGAGAAATTTTAAAAATTTATCCCCTTATTGAAAAATTTGTGCATGTTCGTTCTTAGATGAAGTTATGGGATCCTAGGGGTGTTGTAATAAGATTATTTTTGTACCAAGTTATATTAAAATTAGTTTTATTATCAAATAAGATTCTCTTTTGAGAAATTTTAAAATGATTTTTTTAAAAAAATTATCCCCTTTGTCGGAAAATTTGTTCATGTTTCGTTCTTATAGGAAGGGGTGGGATCCGAGGTGTCGTTGTAATAAGATTATGTTATTTAGTGTCTGTTTTAAGAAATTTTAAAATGTTTTTTTATTCGAAAAGAAGTGTAAATGAGGGATGTTGTGTGGGCTTGTAATAAGAAGGATTTGGGTAATTGTTTTACAATATGAAGTAAATCAGACAAAAAAATGCACGAGAATAATATCAACTCCTGACTTTGACCGCTCACTACCTAGAGAGAGGTTTCAGCTTACGCTGGTGCTGGCGCTGCCGCCGGCGCCGGCGCCGCCTCCGGGGGGCGGCCTCTTGCGCTTCTTCTTATCATAGGGGACGCCGCGGGCCTCGGCCTGGGATCGGCGGACGTCTTTGAGGTACACCCGGACGGACTTGTCTCCGAAGGGGTTGTCCTCCTGGGGGCCGCCGTTCTCATCGTAGGCGGCGCGGAGGCGGCCGATGAGAGCGTCGAGGCTGCCCCATGCTTGCCTCAGAGGACAGGGGCAGGCCGCCGGGGGGTTGGGGTCGCCGAAGTAGGGGCAACCGGGCACGTGCACCTTCGTCTTCCCGAACTGGTCCAGATACTTAAGGAACTCGATCACGTGCTCGCCGCCGCAGCTGGCCACCGTCAGGGGGGGCTCGTGGCTTCTCAGGTACTGCTGGAACGTGTGCCAGTCGCGGCGCTTCTGCGACTCGTATCGGCTCGCCGGCGCCGCCCCATCGCCGGCAGGATAATCCATGGTGGATAATCTTCTTGTGAGGAAAAGGAGCACATCGGGGCTGCGTGGAATCTGAAATAATAAGAGAGAAAGGAAGCCGGAGCCAAAACGATGGTGCACACGTGGTGGCCCCCTTCTCTTCGATCATGCACTCAAACCCTCTCCCATACTCAAAATACATCACTCAAATAATCAACTAACTGATTAGGTTTAGGATTTTATACTTTATTTGCAAGTGTGATAGATGATCATTTTTGTTTCACATATGATCAAATTTCTAAATACTTCAGATTTTATTTCGATACCATGATAACTATTAGATATATCGTGATCTGAATTTCTTATATAATTTCGATAAATAATGAAAAGTGATACTAACTTTTTGAAACAAAGCTATGGTTTCTTTGTTCTAACACTTTTGACTGAAATCATGTTTGCATATATACTATTGTTTGTTTTCTAATATGGAAATTTGTATGATCATTTTATTTTATAGTGATTTATGATTCATGTTGCTATTTAATCATAAAAAATGGATTTTTATTTTGAGAGAAAAAATTGGTGGAGGCTTTTCCAATATCCAAATATCAATTTTCAATTCAATATTTTTTTTATCAGTATGAGTTCGATTTAGTATTTTAATGTGTATTTGTTAATCGGTAATTTGATGTATGCCTCTAAAATTGATTTTTTGTACAATTAGGGCAATAAGGTAAATGGAGACTTATCTTACCCAAAGTAGTAACCATACCATTATACTGATGAATTTGTGTTTTTATCTAGTGTTTAAATCATGGTTCATTCGCAGTCGAACTACTTTGAATCATGAATCATTCAAGATAGCGATTTGATTAAATTTGAATCATTTTAAAATATAAAAAATATATATGGATCAAATCATGGTTCGATTTCAAATCAATAAGATTCATTTCACAATTTAATATTCATGACTAAATTAAAAAAAATGATTCAATCCGTTTTTAAAACATTGTTATCCATGTTTAATATTCAAATTAAACATGTTTTGTGGGAAAACATAAAATTATATTATAAAATTTAATAAAGTAAAATATATGTTATAAATTTAATATATAAAATTATATAAATAATTTAATATTTGATATAAATATATTTTGGAATATATAAAAGGTGAATTGTATAATTTTTTGTAAGTAATCTATTATTTAATATATGAAACATAGATTAAAAAATTCAATAATTTATGAAATGAATAATTAAATTTCAATTTTTGATTTTAATATTAAAAAACTAAAGATTAAAATATTTAAAATTAAACAGAATTATTTCAAGAAATTTGTCAAACAATAAATAGGATTACAAATCATATTTTATATTAAGAATATGACCAAAGATAATACACTTATTATTATTATTATTATTATTTTGGAAAAGAAAATATTATTGTTGTGCCTTTACACGGGTGGCCCATCACGTGTAGTACGGAAGAATGTGGAAGCGCGTCCCCGATTCCCCGCCTTCTCAGCGTGTCTCAACAGCGGAGTCGCAGCACGGCATGTGATGCCTGCCGGGGAAGAGGAAGGCATCAGAGACGAAACGAACCAGAAGAGACCCATCCTGCTGGGATGGAAAAGATCATGCTTTAAAGCTGTTCGATGAAAAGCCCAGCTGGAAACTTGAGAAGAACCTGCTTCAGAACACAGACCAATCTGGGTAATGCGTGTGAATGTTGAATTCAAGCCGACAAGGCTCGGTTTTGTTTGCTCCCCGGCGATGGCTTGTGTTTGTGTGCGGCTGCGATTCCTCGAGGAGATGCTCCACCTCCCTTGTGTCTAGTAACGACAAAGAAGCCAACCAAGGAGCGAGCATGTGAGGAATGAATAGAGTTCAAGTGCAGTTACCCAGAAACTAATCCTAGAAATTAATTTTGCAGATGTGTCCACATGCTACAAGAGACAGAGAAGGAGCTTTTTAATGCACTACAACATCGCAGCTTTTCTATCTCTAAACAGAAAAAGGGAGGATCATAAACTACCCAAGGCCCTCTCTGTAAACTACACGAATCAGAACCAAAAGAATGTGTATATATATATATATTTCAACACTAAAAACGCCAAAGGGATAACTTATCTGCTACTGAGCTGCGTCCCCTTTCAGGTATCCTCCATTCCTGCTTGCTCAATTGCACCTAGAGCACTTGAAAAATGGTGCTTATTGGCTATGGGGCCGGGAGCACACCTCAGAGGGGCCTTTGAGTTGAAATGCACTCCGTTCCCCGTTCCTATCCAGAGTCATCTTGAGGTTGTTTCAAATTCTGTAACACATTGGCTCCTGGTAATCCATTGCATCTGCTTAGGAATTTTCCTGGCAAGACAGAAGCACCATCTGGAAGGCAATCACTGCTCTTCACAATTGTGTGTAACGATGAGTGATCCAACCCCAATGTAGCTGTAGTATCAGGCAGACGGGGACATATGGTTCCAGAACTGGGATTCAACGGCTCCTGTTTATGGCATTTCCCATCACCATCACTCTCTGCAGAGATGGATTTCGCTTCAAGGGTTATCATAACTTTACCAAACAATTTTAGATCACCATTCCTGGATGGTTTATCCTCTCCTGACTGACATCTAGGTAGAGTGCCATTTTGTCCTGGAAAATGAAGCTGCTGAGGAGCCGTATCATTCTGATGCCTCGGATGTTCACATTCCTCGCAATGTGATGTAATCTGTGTTTTGTTATCAGCCTCCCAGGTTATCCTCTCACAGGTTGTCACTGAAACATGGTAACCGTTTGGAATATTGGAAGGATTTGACTGGAAGGAAACTGAGTGACGAGATGGACACCCAGTTTTCCGCAAGATCTGAGAATGCACTGCATCAACACCACGTGAACAAACATTTTGGAAATCATCACCACTACAAGAATTCTCTTGATACTTGATCGGAACTGGGAACAGCATTGATGATGAACACATGTATCTTGAAAGATCATTCTTTTGTAATGGCATTGCACAAGATGTCTTTCCATCACAAGCATTACCATTCTCATCAGATTTGGGAAGCATGTAAGAAACTGCATCAACAGTAGATGATTCATTAGATACTTGTTGATGCTCAGTCATCGTTCTGTCACAGGTGAAGCTTACAATAGGAACTTTACATGACATAATACCTGTTTTTTCAGTATCATTATCCTTCAGTTCTTCAGCCGAGGTAAAGAAGTCATTTTTCTGTACGTTCTTGCTAACAACGGATCCTGATTCTACTGTGGTTTCAACTTCGGCACAGGCTTCATGTCCACTAGAAACTTTATTTTCTTTAACAGGCTTGTCATCAAAAGGTTCCTGAGAAATAATATTACAAATAGACGAATCATTCTGCATAACACACACCCCTTCGGTATCACCACCATCAACACCAGTACTATCAGATGCAATACATGCTTCAGGAGGCTGAATAACATCTAACCTCAAACACTTGCGAGCCTTGCTGAAAAAGATTCTACACTGATCTCTGGATCTCGTTCTCAGAAAACGTGATATCATCAAGAAATCTTTGCCATACACTGAAACAGCATGAATAAACATGGACTTCTCCTTATCCGTCCAATCAGTAGAATCAATCTCTCCACAGCTCTCTTCTAAAGACTCATCATCAACACAATGTGTAATCTCAGGGGTCAATGGCCGTCTTATGCATAAGCTTTGTCTCTGTATTTTCCATTCTTGGTTTCCATCAGCAGGGTCACAGGAAGTCGTGATGCAAGAATCCATTGCCTCAGATGATAAGGAACCACATACACCTGCCAATACATCAACAGCTGCCCTTTCATTAGTATAAAAATCCAAATTGTCTATTAACTGCAACATGCTTTGCTCACCGGATGGAGAGTTCTGGAACCCAGAAGAACCCAGATATATTCGAGATTTATATTTCAGCTGTGTCTCAATGTAATTACTGGCATTTGCAACCTCACCCAGTATATCAAGAGACACTGCATTTGAATCCCGATACATTTTCCTGGCTCCCACCAAGTACATGCTAGAGCGAGACTTCTTTTTGGTGCAATCAGATTTTCTCTTAGCTCTTGAAAAGCATTCAGACTTGTGATTCTTGTAATAAAACTCAACACAATCAGCTATTGTTTTGTGATCCAGAAAAGAAGCAATTCTCTGGAAATCTTTTCCAAATGCAGCAAGCTTGCCAATGAAAATCTCCCTCTCTTCGGCAGTCCATGGATTCAATACAGACCTTTCCCTTTCATCAGCAAAAGGATCATCCACTAGGCCATTATTTGAAATGAACCTTGACTTTGTGTTTCTGTCAAGAATTAACGATGGCATTTTGAGAGTACTCCTACATGGTTTGAAAGGAAAATTTGAGAGCAGACTATTGACCATATCCACTATTTCTTCAGCAGGCACTTTTGGAAGGCTCCCAACTGCAATACAAATAGATTTTAAAGAGTCAATGTTTTAAGTCACAGACAATTCTTCATTCTGTTGGATTTTTTTTTTTTTACAACATTTGAGAGCACACACAAAAAGTAAGGAAAAGGTGATTCAACGGTGTGATGCCCCTAGCCAAAATAAAATCCAATCTTCCTGAGACAGAAATGTGACCATATAAGCTTTTCAGTGCAAGGCTTGTGAAAGCAAAAAGTGATGATTCTTCATAAGTTATACCAAAGCCGGTAAAGCAAAGTACAGATTGAGTTCATTTCGTTTTGAGGACCATGTGCGTTTTTCTGGGGAGGATGTCGTACCATAAGTATCACAGAGACAGGTTCTATGACAAACAACAAAATGAATTTGGACTTTGTGGAATGAAAACACTAACAATAAGAAAAAGAATGAGATTATGAGGCTCAAATCAACAAACAGAGTGAAGCTTCTTACTCTCTAATCTCTGAAAATCATGAGTGATAGGAAAAAAAAAGCTTATTCTACACAGAAACATAGTTTTCACAATTAAAACTCACCTTCCTACACAGGGCCTCTTAAAGCGTCCCTGCTATTTTTCACTATTCTATATACTAATGAAATACAACACAAGAATATCATACACAGCAGGAGAGCGTCAAGCCTGAAATGCATGGAATTCATGTAGAGACATAGAAACTGGGTGCAATCATTATCATAGAAGAAAGACAGAAAATGAGGACCTAATAGCACACAAGCTTACCAGAATGGCTAGATGAACGGTATATGCTGCACATGGTCTGAAACAGATCAAACTTCTTATGAGGCTTCCTTCTATTTTTCTTCAGAGAGACTATTCGGCCTTCCTTCCAGAAATGATGAAATACATTGTACTTGATAATTAGAACCCTCTCACTAAACTGGAGAATCTGCCTCCTCTTCATTATCTTCTCCTTGATGTTCAGGGGACTCCTCTGAAAAGAAGATGCATGGGATGAGGTTGAAGCATCAAAACTGCACCCCAGGAAAGGTAACAGCTTATTCAAATCATCCGACACTTTACTCGCTACATCCTTATTGGAAGAAATTATGGAGTCATAAATATCACCCACATCCCTGCAATACATCTGATCAGAGTTCAAGGAGTTGATGGGATCTGTACTTGGATATTCAATGTGTTTCAACGTCTTGAAAAATAGTTTAGGCAGTGAAGCATCAACTAATTTACATGAATTACTAAGTGGACTGTCAGCCTTCCCATCCTCCAGTTCACATGTGGGATCCCCAGTATTCACATCTTTGGGCACAGCTAGATTCAGCAAACTAGGACCAGTGGTGAAACTCGAAGCATTGAACATTTTTGAACAAGGTATTATACCGCAATCTCCTGTTGAAGACTGTCGGACTGAAGGGTGAGGACAGCAACTTCTAGAATCACCAAGTAGTGATCTAAATTGTGTTTCAAGAGAATCGATTTCAGATTCTGTGACCTCAAGCACTTTCAATACATTCGCTTTCCACACAAGCAATGTATTCATTGAAGTAGATTTAACATAACCTGTTTCAATCCATCCCTGATCATTGGATTGCAGCAATCCATTTACCAAATCGCTCAAATTAGTAACAGAAGATAACTCATCAATGCTTCCTAAGTTAAAACTTGGCTCCTTGTAGTCAGCTATGGGCAATATGCCCAATGCACTTTTGATACTTGCATTTATCTGATCAATACCGGCTACTTTGATGGACTCATGCTCCTCCATACCTGCAAAAGATGTTTTAAGTATGCTGAGATTGCACGAGCCAACAAAAATGAGAAGACACATGGATAATTTCAGCATAAAAAAATTAATACCAACTGTTCTTTGAAAAATATGCACATCAACAAATCACTGAGGATCATAGTACATCTTTATAGGAAAACAGGATTATGCCAAGTGACGTTGATGGCATATAGGATTATAAGAATCTTTAGTGCGCAGTTTCAGATGTGTCAAGAACAAAAGAAAAGGCAATTCAGCATGCTAGGAAGATATCAAATTACCAGGTGAAAAACTGCACGTAACAGAAGATGGAGAAGTAGAGGACATTGGTAAGTTTGTGTGAATGGGACTCTTATCTCGAAGATTTCCAGATGGTGAATGCGATGTATCTGTATTAGGAATAGAAAATAGATCAATCTTCTCTGGAACATTGTCAGGGCCTTCAACCTTCTTGCTTTCATACTTAGCAAGACCCTCACCCCAACCAAGCCGTGGCTTTTTCCTAGAATTTGTGTTATCGGAAGGTCTTGGAACAGTGTACGCAGCACAGGCACCCATAGAAGAAGTATGATGTGCTTCATCTTCCTTTGAGCTACTGAAACTTCCATGTGAAGAGCACTTTGATGAGAGACTTCCTGACCGTGACCATTTCAGAAATCTCCAGTCAATGGATCCAAGAGTATTTTCTTTTTCGAACCTCTGGACTGATCTAGTCACATCATCTGCACCTCCAAAGTCTTCATGTTTCTCATTCGAAACAGGCGGATGCTGATGTAAGGGCGAAACAGTGACAGCAGTAGTCAACTCATCAACCTTACCATTGTTGTAAGGCATTGAAGCATTTGCTATGGGCCTATGACTATTAAGTTCAACAAGGGGTTTTTCTAGACTACTAGAAGGTGCAATATTCTGACCTGATTTACACGAACCTGATTTACACGAAGGTCCATCTTCACAGTTCACTTTCAAATCAGATTTATGCTGATCTAAGGGCAAAAAAGTGACAGGAATAGCAGCATCACCACTGTTACTCTGGTTGTTATGACATGGAGCATGTTCTTGAGGCTTCTGATTACCAACCTCGCCAATGTGTTTCCCTGAACCACTGGAACCTGCACTGATCCTGCAGTTAGGGGATCTCCACTCCCTATGGGTAAAGACCCCCCTACTTTCCCTGCTATTTCGAACATACCTTTCATCCCCGTGACGACCTAAATGTCGTGAGCCATCATCCTCGAAACTTCTGTCATTGTGCCGAGATCCAAATGGTAGATATCCACGCGCAGCCTCATCTGAATACACATGCCATTCACCCTGCTTACCATGACCTTCAGAAATAACATGGAATACCCAAAAGCAGGAAGCATTTTACGAAAAAATTGAAAAATGAACAAACCAATGCGGGCTTAATTTTCCAACTTCAACGTTAATTGAAAAATAACCTTTCTCAATCCAAGTCACATCGTTAGCCTTGAGTTTTCAGAACTGCAAATATTTCTAACACAAGACACTCGACAAGTCAAAAACAAAAATCTACCCAAGGCAGTTCCCATGAAAAAAAGATCAAAACTTGTTCATTGATTTCATAACCTAGAACCGTCCAGTTGACTGCATCCATGAAAGAGAACACCTTTCCAAAAAGAAGGCAACAGTGATGGACTGAGATAAAAAGAAACACTGATTCTAACAATTCAGAACAAGAATATTCCAAAGGTATGCGCCACTCTAAACACCCAACAGAAACAGAACCCGACGGAGCTCAAACCAAGAAAAAGAGAGAAACAGAACCATGGAAGACACGCTCGGCTGTTAATCGAAAAAGAACATTACCATTCACTATAGGCCTAGATGAACGAAAACCCGAGTACCAACGCTGCGGTTGCTGCGGGTTTTGATAATGGTGATGAGCCGGAGGATGCGACGACCGTGGCGGAGGGGCATGAGGATCGTGGGGGTCCCTCCATCTACTCCCAAATCCTCCACTACCACTTACAAAGCGTGTGTCGGATGCGGATCTCTCATGCTTTCGAAAGTCCCTTCGATCCCAAGGCAACTGCTCCGGCGGCATCAATTCACCGAATCGTTTCTCCGTCTCGTTCCAATCTCATCCAGAAAAACAACAGGAAACTTCCTTCCTCACCAAAGCTTTGGAGCAGTAGAAGTATTTTTGGAGAGTCGGAAAACAAAAAAGGAAACACAAATATATGCCTGGATTATGAAATTTTTCCTATCCTGATTGGCAACAATCCCAAATCCAGGTTGCAAATTCTTTCAATTTCAATGAATTCCCGTAGTCTGTTGTTTGTGAGGGGAGAGCAGAGAAGAAGAGGAAGAGGGAAGCGACAGTCAAACGGGGCAAGAAGGAAAGGAAAGAGGAGACTGGAGAACCATAAGTGTAATTATTGCGATTCATAGGGGTCAATTAGCATTTATTCATGAAATAAAAATCGTTAAACAGACGCTATGTATATGGGCCTATATATTGGGCCGGCCCATTTACGTAAATCCATCCAAGTCTATAATGCGGCCCACTGGATCAGGAGGAAAGTAAAAAAAAAGTGGCGCACGTGTGCACATCGGAGTGTGATGTTTTGTATGAACGTTTGCTGATCTTCAGTCGTGGTGGCGATTCAAGCCGCCGAGATTGGTCACGTCATCATGCCATTTGTTGTCTCCCTTTGAGTTTGTGAATCAGTGCTGAGTTCAGCTGCTGTTGGGTTTTTTTTTTTGTGTGTGGAGTTGGACACTACGATGATGCTTCATTTATGTCTCCGATTTATGTTTTATGGATGGGAAGCTCCATGTTGATGCGTTTTGGTTCTGGGTTTTCGCAACAGAGTTAGAATACAGGGAAGATCTTTGCTTTTAGCGAGAAAGTGGCACGAGCAATGGGCTTTTCGATGCGTCATCCCTCGCTTACTTCGCTAGAGTATATTTCACAGAGTAGGGATTTCAAAGAGCTTGTGCCGAAAACTTCACGTGGTTTCGTTGAGTTGAAGAACAAAAGTAAACATTTTTTAGCGGGTAAGGTAATGAGTCTTTACAAAGGGGATGTGGAGGGATCATATGCAGCACAATTCGAGCATAAGAAGCCTTCTGCAGAGTTGGGATTCGTGCGGACTTTGCTGATTGACAATTACGATAGTTACACTTACAATATTTACCAGGAGCTTTCTGTTGTTAATGGATGTAAGTTTTTTTTTTTTTTTAATATTGTACTAGTTGTTTTGGAATCTCCAGTGAGTGGATAGATCTTGCAGTAGTACGAATCTTGGGTGATGTAGTACTAATATTGTGTGAACTCCTCTTGCTTTCTCCTTGATCCATGTCAGTGGCTCCTGTGGTGATCTATAATGATTCGTCGTCTTGGGAAGAAATATATCATTATGTCTATGAGTTAAGGGCGTTTGACAATATCGTGATATCTCCAGGTCCAGGAACTCCAGCATGTGCGGCTGATATAGGTTGGATAAGACTCAATGCCTTCTTGCTTCGTGTTTTGTCTTAATCTTTACATCTAATCTGGGAACCCACCTGATTTGAACCATGGACATCTAAATTCCAGGAATATGTCTCAGGTTGCTGCTTGAATGCCCAGACATCCCTATTTTAGGCATTTGTCTTGGCCATCAGGTAGATATACTCTTGAGGTAGAACGTTCTCCTCGAACATCATGGCAATTACTTAATTTTACCTCCTGATGCTTTCTCATGTGATGTTCATGAACCTATTCCAAATTGTCAAGGATTATTTCTGATGATGCTGTCTGTGGTGATATCAACTGTTCTTCTCCTATTGCATTAACTTATGTTCAGTTGATTTGATGAATGGGTTAATTTTTTTCAGGCTTTAGGCCATGCTCATGGTGCTCACGTTATTCATGCTCCTGAACCCGTTCATGGAAGATTGAGGTGTGAAATCGTTTTTCTATTCAGCAGATACAAATTTTTTCGACACCAGAAAATATAGTGTTACATCTAGTAATTTTCCTCTTGACATTTGCAGTGAAATTGAGCATGGTAATTGTGAGTTGTTCCGTGGAATACCTTCAGGCAGGAATTCTGGATTTAAAGTGAAGTCATCGCTCTGCCTGAATCTAAGTTTATAGTGACCTCAGTCTCTTTAGCTTGCAGTTGCACCTTCCTGTTTATAGACCCCTGTTGATTAACATTTCTAAAGCTGGTTTGCCACAGGTGGTCAGATATCATTCTCTTGTGATTGACCCAAACTCTCTACCTGAGGAACTTATTCCCATTGCATGGACCTCCTCCCAGATGGTCCCATCACTTGGAACTCGTGATTTAGATTATCTTGCCAATAGTCATCCACTCTCTTCTAAAACTCCATATCAAATGGACGATCTGAGTGGAAATGTTCTTATGGGAATCATGCATTCAACTAGGCCTCATTATGGGTTGCAGGTTATTCTCCATGCTAATCATGAAAAGAATTTTTTTTCTTTTTTTGTTTTTCAAAAAGTGACTGATTTGCTTGGATCCAGTTTCATCCTGAGAGCGTTGCAACAAATTATGGCAGGCAAATTTTCAAAAACTTTGCTGACATTACAAGAGACTACTGGTTTAGGAAGAGATCATCATCAATAAATATGGAAATTCAACATTTTGGTAATATCCTCTATATGCACTGTTTCATTCAAAGTTAGCATTCAGACTTTTTGGGTTGGTATTCCTTAGTGGCTGGCCTAGTGCAGCATTTTTGCACCACAGACATTTGGAATCTTTTACTTTCTCTTTTTCATGTCAGCTAGAGTATGTTATATAGGAATCATTCATTTCTATAAGAATCATCTCCTTTGATTTACTCTGATCTTTGAACCTTACATAGTGTGCAATCAGATGAATAAAAATTCTGCGTTGCAAGATGTTGCAAAATATTTGGTGAATAAGTCAGTCAGCAACGGCAGCTTGATGAGCCCATTATTGTCAACAAAATCAAAATTTTTGAAGTTGGTTTGGAGAAAATTGAAACGCACTGTGAGGCAACTTGGTGGAGCAAAAAACATATTTTGTGAGCTTTTTAACCAAAATAGAGCTGCAAACACATTTTGGCTTGACAGTTCTTCGACAGAGATGGTTTTTCTCTTTAATGTCCTTGCTTTTTTAATTTCCTTTGTTGAATGGAATCAACTTATATGCATAGTTTGATGGTGTGCTACTGCTTCGTAGAGTAGAGCTCGCTTTTCATTTATGGGGGAAAAGGTGGACCACTCTGGAAGCAAGTGACATTTAGATTGCCTGACAAGAGGTTAGAGTGCATTCAGTGATGCTTTGAAGTTCTATTTAACTTATTCATACCATTTCCTCTTATCATCATCATTTGCATGATGACAGCAGCAACAAGTTGGCTACTAATCAGGGAGGCTATCTATGCATTGAAGATGCTGCAGGCTGTGCTAGAAGTACATATTTGGAGGATGGACTGTTCAGCTTTTTGAATCAGGTCATCACCCTCTTTTAGTTTTTCCTAGTTGAAGCTTCAGCATAAAGAAGGTTGTTGCTCATTTTCCTTTCCATCCTGTCTACTTGTGCCAGGAACTGCAGTCATACTGCTATGATGCTGCAGATTATGAAGCTCTGCCTTTCGATTTCTGCGGTGGCTACGTTGGTTATATCGGGTAGGCGAAGCATCTTTGTGTGGAGAAACATTTTGTTTTGCCATACTTGAAATACTGATAGTGGGTGCAACTGAAATGCAGATATGATCTTAAAGTTGAATGTGGGGTGTCTGAGAATCAACATAAGTCAAGGACCCCTGATGCTTGCCTCTTCTTTGCAGATAATTTGGTGGTTATTGATCACCATTGTGGTTATATTTACCTCTTGTCTTTGCTCGAAACAAAGATGAGCACAACTCCATGGCTTGATCACGTTGAGAAGAAGCTTATGAATATGACAGTAAGCATGGGGAGCGAGCCAGCACCCTCTGCTTCTCCTGATCCATTGCAATATTCCCCGGATGAAGGATTTTTAACCGAGAAATCGAGAGAGCAATACATAGAAGACATTGGTAAGTGCCAGAAATTCATAAAAGATGGAGAGAGCTATGAGATATGTCTTACAACGCAGATGACAAGAAGAGTTGAGGAAATGGACTGTTTTGGTCTCTACCTCAATCTTAGAGATAGGAACCCGGCGCCGTATGCTGCATGGCTCAATTTTTCGACGGAAAATCTGTGCATATGCTGCTCTTCACCTGAAAGGTTCCTGAGGTTGGACAGGAATGGGATTCTTGAAGCAAAGCCCATCAAAGGCACCATAGCTCGTGGAAGATCCCCTGAAGAGGACCAACTACTCAAGCTCCAACTTCAGTACAGGTACTGCTTCCAGCAATGTAGAATGCATTATGTTTCGAAGAACTGCTTGATGCCGGCACCGGAACTCGTGTCTGATACATGATGCCATTTTTATGCAGTGAAAAGGATCAAGCAGAGAATCTGATGATCGTGGACCTTCTAAGGAACGATCTGGGGCGTGTCTGTGAGCCAGGATCAGTTCACGTCCCACATCTCATGGAAGTGGAATCCTATTCTACAATCCACACCATGGTGAGCACAATCCGAGGGAAGAAACAGTCGAACGTCACCGCCGTCGACTGCATTCGATCAGCTTTCCCTGGCGGATCAATGACAGGCGCTCCCAAGTTGAGAACCATGGAAATTCTAGACTCCCTTGAGAGCTGCTCAAGAGGCGTCTACTCCGGATGCATCGGCTACCTGAGCTACAACCAGACATTTGATCTCAACATCGTCATCAGAACGGTCGTGATTCATGAAGGCGAGGCGTCGATCGGAGCCGGAGGCGCCATCACGGCCCTTTCGACACCTGATGATGAGTATGAAGAGATGATGCTCAAAGCCAAAGCTCCTTCCACAGCAGTCATGCAATCTGTTCAGCAAAGTTCTTTGAAAGAGGTGGTGGATGGAGCCAGTTTGGCGGGAGCTTTTCCGGCAGAGGTTGGTGTGGCGTCCGTCGCAGGAAGCAGCCAACCAACATACATACCATAGGTGAAATCTAATAGGCTTTAGGCTCTGGTGAACTCCTCTCCTCCATTGCTGCATTTCTTTTGAGACCCATCTGTCCAGATTTGTTATTTCTTCCATTTATGGGCTGCTGATCCTCTGTAAGCAGTTTAAATCTATTTAAAATACTTTCTGCTTTTATAAAATATTTTAAAATCAATTTTATTAGAAATTTATATTTCAAAAAAAAAACTTGTAGAGATTCAAGTTTTATTTTATTATAAGTATTTTTTTAAAAAAAATGTTTTTTAACAAACATATTGAAATAGAAATTAAGAATTTGTATGAAATATATCATAACACATGTTTTTTTTATAGAATATTATTCAATTTGTGAAGATTTTACGTTTTTTTCTTTTGAGAAAAATACATCATATAAGATTATTAGAATCTCTCTATTTAAATATATTTATTACTTCATTGGTAATTAGTGTAGAATAGTGTGGTTAGGTACTCTTACCTTTCAGAATATTTTATGATTCTATAAAAATGTTGTATAAACATTTTACTATTAAACATAATTGATTTTTATTATACAAGGTCTAGAAAATATAGTGCCAAAGAAGTGCAAGGATCTTCTTTGTATGTTTTCAATTCATATTATGATTGAAGACATGAAATCATGACTATCAAAAAGTAATATAATTTACCAATAATATGATGATCAATGAATGTTTGAATACTTTCTATTTAAGGAGTAGTGACAAAATTGAAATGTAATTTTTCCAAAAATATACCTTTTCTATCTCAAAATATGCAAATCATATTGAATTAAAAAATGATGAGATCAAATTTAAAAATATAAACAAGAAATTATTACAGTGTTTGTAAATTTTTAACATTTGATATCATTATTATGAAAAATATTTTAAATTTTGGTTATTTTTCTCAAATTGTTGTGAAAATATATTCTGAAATATGGCCATTTTTTATATATTACGAAAAATGTATGCTACAAAAAATTGTCAATTTTCAAAATTAATTAAATAAAAAAACTCCCCCCTCAAGCGTTTTATTTTCTTTTTCTTTTTTTGGAAATGGAGGATAGCGCGTGATGGGTGGGAAGGTAGAGCCCACGCGCTGCCCATTGTCAAACAAGTGAAATGTAGCTATTAGGAAGGGAATGATTATTTGGTGCCCGAATTCCTTGTCCACGTGTCACATCGAACTCTTGTATTTTGTGGGGCCCACCCAAACTACCATCCCACTAATCTAACTACCACACTCACCTTCATCACATTACCCTTTCCACCTACGGATGGTAAAAAAAAAATCCAAAACGATGAAATCATCTTGAAAATTGAGAGAATTACTAAATCGAGGGCATGTTTTGTAATTTGAAATTATGTTATAAATAATGTAGAATATAATCGATTTTAAGATTATGTAAATAGAATCTATTTGAAATTGTAAAATTATTTTTTGTTATAGCATAAAAAAATATATTATAAAATTTAATGTATTAAATTGTTGTATAAATAAAAAGTAAATAATATATGAAATAATTAAATGTATGATAAAAATGTATTTTTAGAATAGATAAAAAATAATATATAATTTTTCTAATTAATCTTTTATTTAATCATTGAAACATAAATTTAATTATTTTTTAAAACTAAATACAGGATTTAAATTTCTAATTTTAGTATATAACAATTAATGATTAAAATCTTAAAAATTAAACAAAATCCCTTTAATAAATTATAAAAACAAAATAGGCTATGAATCTTTGATTTGAAAATATAAACAAAAGAAAGTGATATTGGTAGGAGACCATCTCCACAAACAAAGAAAAAAGGATGATAAATGCACTTATCATTTGTGATTAAAACACTCTTTTTTTAGCATACTTGGAAAGTTAAAGGTTAGCCCCCCAACTTCTAAATAAGATAAAGAGTTGAGGGCAGCCCATCCTCATGCTTCTTTTTTTATATTTGGAATTAGGCTGCCTAATAATTGTTACTTTATCATTAGAATAGCATTAATCAATTAATTAATCAAGACCCCAATCATGGGTCTACTTTGGATTACTTCATTTTTGTCATCACAAATAGACATACCACTTGGTTGAAAGTTCTAAGATATCGATTATTAGATATCAATTAAAATCGAACATTTATAATATCGCAAATTTTCGTGTATATTGGAATTCAAATCAATTGAATGTTTAAAAATTTAGATCAGATATCAGTTGAAATACCATATAATTTCATACTATCAAATAAAGAAATGTATCATGAAAAAAATTATTGATGTATATACTATTAATATTTTTTATTAAAATTATAAACTAAAACTATTATTATGAATATAACACCACTAAAATAAATTTAAATTTAATATAAAAATGTAATTGATACTATTTAACTTAAAACTTGACTTTTAGAAAATTATGGTAGACATGAAATGTGATTGTTAGTTTATGGTAACATATGCTTGATTAGGAAGTTTGAATTATGAACAATTTTCGCATGACATTTGAAGATTCAATTGCGATTCAATATCATTTAGACTAAGAAAAAAGAGATTTTGATGAAGAGGTATAAGCAACAATCACATATCATCAATATGCACCATTTCAACATAAGGTTTCCTTCCTTCTAAGCTAAGATCGTCAATATACTTTAAACTTATTTTATTTTTTCAAAAAATAAAAATGATTTACATTTAATTATACTTTATATCAAAAATATTTTTAAATTCATATTAAATATAATTTAAAATTAAAAATTTTAAACTCTATTTGAATAATTTTTACTTATTGAAAAATATTATTTGTTATTAAGTATGAATAATTTATAATTTAAAAATGTCAAAATTTTAAAAATATTTTTTATTTTTACTAAGTTGTAGAAATCCACTTTCTATTTTATTAGAAATATTTCTCAAAAAATAAATATTTCAAAGGTAATTTAGTTATTAAAGACGAATGAATTTTGTTACAAAAGAAATTTAAAAATTTAAAAACACGTATTGTTAATAAATTGTAAAACTCCAATTTTTATTTTTTTAAATTACTCTTTGAATGAATTTTATTAAAATACAAAAAATACAGCCTTATTACTTCTATAAAGAAATCTCTAATTTTATTTTTTAAATATAAAAATACGTTACAAATTATCTCTAATAAATTAATAATTAATTTATTATATTAGTAACATGGAGAAAGGTTTCCAATAATATTCGTTTAACAATTTTAACGTTTAGTGCGGAGGCATGAGTTAAATTAGGAAGGAGAATCATCCGCAGCGTTTCTGAGAACGACGGCGGGGCTGCAACTCCTCCGGCGATGCTCCACCACCAGCTGCTCCGCCACCCAGTCCAGTTTCTCGGCGTTTGTTTTCTCCCCGATTCTCCTTCCGCCCAGCAGAACCGACTCCACGTTTTTCAGTTTCAGAGTTTCATCCCAGCTCCGGGATCCGTTCGCCTGAAAATGCGCAAAAGATCAATATTTCGTCGTTGTGAAATTTATGGGCTCCGTTCCGTTTTACCTGAATCCGCACGTAATTGCTTCCCCTGTTCTCCCCGAACGCCATCGCCACCGCTTGATCAACCATCTCCGCGGAGCTCTCGCCGGAGATGCTAGCTAATGCCTTCACCCAATCTTCCCCATTCCACTTCTTCGACTTTTCGGAGTCCACCGCCGGAGACCCCTCTGCTCCGATGGAGACCACGATCATATCCTCCGTTCCCCGCACAAATGGGAATTCTTTTTTGTTATGCATCACGTGGGTCATCGCGGCCGCGGTGGGGTTACTCATCGCCACCCTGCCGTCAACCGCCACGCAACGGGTGGATCCGTCGACGGAGTTGATGCACACCGGTCCCGGCTCGGCGGCGGTGGCGGCGCAGATTTCCCAGAGGGTGAAATCGAAGCTGTGGGATTGCAACGCGTCGGCCCTCGAGAAGAGAAACGGCGCAGCGCTTGATAAATCGTAGCACGGAATCAATATCGGCTTCAGCGTATCTTTCAAAGTTAAGCTCCTCCCTGTTCTGTCGTCCCTGAACGCCGCTTTCATCGCCGCCGCCGCCCCTCCAGTCTCTTCTCCACCACCCAACAGCCTCCGGAGAAGACCTCGTCTGCCCGCACGTCTCTTGATCAATAAGCCTCCCATTTCTCCGGCGTCGAAAATCGGACGAGTCCCATCTTTGGAGGCGAACAGCATCGCGATGAGGATCCCGCCGACGCCGGTGCCGGCGGCGATATCAAAATAGTCGGAAATCGTGGAGTTGGGATTTCCCGACTTCCTCCTGAAAGCCGTTTCCAAATACCACAGCGCTTTCGCCGGAGTGGCCCCCGGCATCCCCCCGCCGTCGACGCTGAGGATACAGATTTTCCTCCTCTGCTTACCGCCACCGGAAGAAGCTTCTTTAGCACCAACCCGGAGACCTTCATCTCCTCTGCAACCGAACAAGAAATTGGCCTCAAGAATTGAGAAGACTTCGTAGCTGATCTTATCAGTGCCAACGCCCCCTTCATCCATATCAGAAAACAACCAAACGAACAAGACAGACAAATATGCCTCTGTTGCTCTCTCTGGTTTTATACATGAGAACAGAGAAGAACTACCAATGGTAATTTATATCATTAATCACCCTTAATCATGTTTAAACCTCAGTAATCCAAGATTATAAACAGCTTTCAAGATGGGATTACAGCAGCAGCTCCCTCCAAACTGATGTACACTATGGCAGCTGACACAAGGCTTCCTGCACTAACCAACCTGCACAAATGCAAAAGCTAGAGCTTGCTGGTTGATAGGAAAATGTACATGAGATACCAAGCACATTCATATATTGATTCATTCAAATACCATATGAATCACATTCTATATCGATTCATAAGATTCCGATACGAAACACATTCGTATACCGATTCATAAGATTCCAATACTAAACAAGGATAGCATGTTGTGTACCTTAACACACAAGTTCTCAGAGGGGATAATGAGATTCAGATGGCATGAGGGGGGGGGGGGGGGAGGGGGACCAAGAACTTCCATCTTAGGGCAGCTAAAGGAATGGTGAGAGCAGCCATCTGGAATGGGGTTTTCCAATTTCCAACTTCATTAACTGCAATAGCATGTAGGAGAATAAGCACATTGAATCAAGTTGCATCTAAGCAGTAAGCAAATAGGTGTTATTTTCCACAACTTAGACTGAACCTTCAACAAGGGGCAAAGAATGGACTTTTTCTTCAGACTGAGGCTAGAAAACTACACGATGTGGCCTCATATAAAAAGGCAAGCAAAAGGAAAAGCAGGTTCATTATGTGCTGCTAAATTTGACTTAACAGCCCACAAACAATGAGTAAATGGCATGGCTTTTATGCTAGCCAATCAAAGGGTCCAGTTACTTGTTTATCAGTGCGGGTGGTGGGGCGTAGACAGTGCTTAAGTTTCTAGGAAAAGCTAAAATGTAAGCCTCACCTCTCTACCAATTATGGCAACAGCAGGTCTGCCTTAAGCCAGACGGGGGTCGGCTATACAAAAGAAGGATGGACAAGATGACACAAAGGGCCATCTCTCAGAATGCAATACAATGTTACATCTCCCAATTTTCTCAAGATCATACACTATGCATCCTGAGGTTCACCAATAATCTTGTCAACTTCTCTACCCTTTCTAAAACCAATATAAACTATGGAGCTTTCCCTCTCCTATAGCATCAAAAAATGCACCAAAACTGAGTACAAACTAGCATCTGCAACTCCACATCCAAAGGATCATGTAGTTAAGAGACGTGGAAGTTTGTTAGAGCATAATGACCAAAGTATCATCACCTTTTGAGCAAGATATCCAGTCATTAATCGCAGCAGCTACAAACATTCCATTGGTGGCAACCGGCCCCGACCAAAAGACAGAATAGAAGCCTGGTCAAAGTTGATAAACATATTAAATACATTCAGCAATGCAGATCCGGACATGAACTGAGGTAATGCTCACACATCAGGGAGATGGAACACAGCGCATAAAAAAGACAAACTGTCAACAACAAAGATTGCGATGGAACGCCCACCACTGGATAGAACAGGGGTAGCAGCAACGCGCCCAATTGTGAGTACAGCAGGCAAAGTAAGTAACTTTGACGAGCCCATCGGCTACTCCTCGCTGTGATTTTTCAGTGGCGGCGACTCGCCAGATCCGTCATCCACTTCACCTGAGAACGCATATGTCGCTCTCGGTATCCGTTAGTGGAATGGGAACTGTAGGAAGAAAGATTCCGTCCCCCCGTGATGGCCCGTCCACGGGGGACTGCCCACCTACCCGGAAGGCCCTTCAGTTTCAGCGCGGCGGCGGAGGCGTGAGTGGGTGGTATTTCTTTCGTCTTGGACTCTATCTGAAGCACAGTAAATCATTCATGCTATATCATACAATTTCATGGCAACGAAGACTAGCAGAAGTTATGCAGAATTCTGAATTCCCCTTTTACATCGATGGAGAGAAATGAAGAAGAAGGCCTTTTGAACAAGATGAAAAGGAATGAACCCTATAAATAAAAGAATACCAACTTCACAAAATTCAGGGGTGAGGTTTGGAGGACTGCTGTCCACTTTTTTCCTTTTTCTGTTGCTGAATAACCGACCATGTTCTGATATCACAGAATGGTAAAAAGATGACAAGCTGAGTTTTCAGTTCAGGTGATCGCTACCCCTGTTGTTCCCACCGCACCCTCGGTGTAGAGGAACCTGAACCAGGAGTCTGCTGCTGCTTCTGAACTGGATGTGCATCCGGGTCGAATTTCTGGGCGGCGAGGTACGTTAAGGCGGTTACCACGTCTGCGATGAGAGGCCGCATATTGGGTTGCTCCTGAACACACATTGCAGCGACTGCTAGAGCCTGGTACAGCCCCCTGGCTGGGTACAGCCCTTGGAGCATGGGGTCAGCCATCTGGGAGAACTTTCGACGATCCTTGAACAGAGGCCGGGCCTGCATAAAGCAACAGACACGATTGCAGATGCACGTAAATACACAAGGATTCATTTGTAAAAATACATGCATTCATCCGATATCTGACAACTGCTGGTTTCAGGAATAGAAAAAAGCTGGTTTTTGTAAACTGTTCAGCAGTTTGATGTCTTTCCATGGATAATGCTGGCATTATGTTTCTTTTTTTTCAACTTTATTCAAATGACAAGCGACCCAGAAACTAGTTCCATCCTTCTATATCATGTATCAAGCAAAAAGTGCAAACTTGGCAGATAAAAATGAAGCAAACTGCATCAAGAACAGTTGAAAAGGCTCTTACCCATGCGACAAGATTGTGTTCACCAGCCGCCTTTGAGTTATCAATAGCCTTTCTGCCGGTGATTATCTCCAGGAGGACGACTCCGAAACTATAAACATCAGATTTTAGTGTAAGCTGGCCTGTCATTGCATATTCGGGAGCACAGTATCCATATGTTCCCATCACCCTAGTGGAAACATGCGTTTTGTCACCAACAGGTCCCAGCTTAGCCAACCCAAAGTCAGAAAGCTTGGGATGATATCCTTCGTCTAATAGAATGTTTGAGCATTTTAAATCTCGATATATGACTGGAGGATTTGCTTTATCATGCAAATATTCCAAGCCCTTTGCAGCCCCGGCAGCTATTTTCATTCTTGTGTTCCAGTCAAGTCTCTTTTTGTCCGGTGGAAGACCTGGAGATCAAAGAAATCACAGTTCACGTCTTGCTCATATCACGTGTGTGTGAAAATATATCTGCAGTTCTTTTAATTTCCTAAAATGATGAAAACCAGTAAAGAGGTGCACACCATGAAGATGATCTTCAAGGGATCCCAACGGCATGTATTCATACACCAAGAGTCTTTGATCTCCATCAGCACAATATCCAATCAAATTTACCAAGTTCGGGTGATGAAGTAGACTTAGCATCAACACTTCAACAAGAAATTCACGGTTCCCTTGCAGGCCATTTCGATCAAGCTGCTTTATCGCCACTACCTACACAAGGGGTGCATAAAGATCCTTTAGTACTGGGAGGTCCTCTGGTAGCAGCATCCATGAAAAAGTACTACTGAACTCCCATAAATCAGCAAATGACAATTACATATAGTTTGTGTCATACAAAACTGTTTTATCAAAATTTGATCAGGCACATAAACAAACAAAATAAGCAAGATTCTGGATCTAACAGAGGGGAAGCTCATCATATCCTATGGAAAAATGGAATGGTACTCAATGTAATTTTGACGCTCATATGTTTCTCATTCAGAACGTTCATTGTGATTCTCTACAAAGGTAGACAAAATAACCTGATTAGTTCTCTCTAGACGCCCCTTGTATACTCTTCCAAATCCACCTTCACCCAAAAGACAATCTGCCCTAAAATTCTTCGTAGCTGTGGCAAGTTCACGAAATGTGAATGTGTGAGCTGCAATGTGACCTGATCCTCCGTCTTTCGAAGCTTCTTTTTTCAAATCAGATGAGAAGTCCTCCTTCCCCTTTTCTGCCAAAGATAATGAATGCGATCAAATCAAATGTTTTAGCTATCGGAACCCATGCGTGTCACAGGAACCATGGCGGAAAAAGAAAAACACAAAGGACAAACTAAAGTGGCAAGGTTTATTAGACAACGTGAAAACGCATGAAGAATCAGTACACACAAAAAAGGCTTCATATTTATGTCAAAAGAGGAAGCAGCCTAAGCCTACTGCGAAAAGAAAGATTAATCTTCTTCAATACCCATTTGCACAAAAATCAAACGGGATCATGAAAACAACAAAGAAAAAAGGACGATCAACTGAGGAATATGAGAACAGAGAAATGCAACCCAAAAGACCTCCCAAATTAAAGAACTGGAGTTGCAACCAAGAGCTGAATAAAATTGCAATACATCAGGAAAGAAAAAAAAAACCCAGAAACCTTTGTCTAACATTTTGAACCCTGAGGTACTTGGGTTAGACGGGATCTGATCCTCGGAGCTCTTGTCCTCTGATTTCTTGGATTTCTTCTTGAATTCCCCGCAACAAAGAAACCACCCCATTTGCCAATTCCTTGATTGCGAGTCGTCCGGTGCTGGTGAGTAGCAGGAGATGGGTATTTTGAGTCTTCAGAGAAAAAGGGGAAAAAAGCAGCAGAAGATGTAGTAGAAAAGGAAAAGGGGCCCGAGGAAAAAGACCAACGAGATTTGAGGGGAAAATAGTGGTAATGAATTCGGACAACTCGGGCTAAAGTTTCTCACTCAAATTTGCACTCAAAGTCCCTCATCTTTTAGAAATTCTACATGTCCCCCACATCAAATTCAGATGTGCCCTTTCAACCCCTCAACCTGGTGATGTTCCTAACTCAGACCACCAAGATACTAAACTAATAGTCAGATTGCTATCTGATATCTTGGAATTCAATCGAAATGGATCAGTTGAATTTCCTTCTCTATCGATCCAACCACTTCGTTCCTTTGACAAGTATTATATCAGGTTTATAGTATAACGATTTGTATATGTCTTACATGATATTATTCGTTTTAAATATTTAATTTTTATTATTTCATATTTTTCTTGCATTTGGTCTAAATTTCTAGATAATCATCCATTTTTACTATACCTTTGGTTAAATATGTTTAATTTTGGAGTTTATGTCAAAAATACTTAACCGTATTGAGAAAAAAAACCTTATATAAAATTTACATTGTCATTCTAGTTAATTTTATCTTATTCCCCATCCGTAACTGACATAGGAAACCGTCACAAGATTTATAAACTTATATTCTATTCTTCTTAGATACTCAATGTTCTTGTTAAATGTACCCTCATTTCATCATTAATTATGCACTCTAGTTTGATTTTAATATCAAATGTAATGAGACATTTTTTTCAATACATCAAAAGATCCTTGATAGAAATTTCAAAATTAAATGTGCTTTACTTGGTGTAAAGTGAGAATTGATGATCCCATGAGAATACAAACAAAATGTAAAAAAAAGATATAAATGTAAAAATTGAATATTCGAAACATACAATATTATATAATGTAGACATAGATCATGACATTATAATGGTTGGATTGAGTCTGAGTATGGGAGTGAAGTGGAAAGCTCAGAAACATGAAACAACTACTTGTTTGAACACTTGCCAGAAGCTATGGTTACATGAAAGCAGCAATGCCGAATGCCAACATGAGAATCGTTTTTGAACTTACAAGATCCGAATAAACAAACTACCTTTTGTTCGTTCACTCATCCTGTGATCGGAGTTTCCACCTTCCAATGCATCCCATCTCCGATCTTCGATTGCCTTTGCACCTGAAACTACATTGTAGGCGTGGGATGAGAACAAAGCTTCTGCATTTTACACGGTTGTCAGATAAGCAAGCTGATAGAATAAAAAGGAGAACCTCTAGCATCTGATCAACGGGGTTTTTTTTCCAGCTGCAGGTTCTCTAATCCACTTGATGCACGACCTACATCTTCAGAAAACTCGTCACTCTCACCGCGCCAATTGTAGTCGTCTTTCCTGTATCCAGTTGCAGATGATCCAGCTCTTCTATCTGAAACATGAGGGGAAGTATTTAAAAAGATAGAGGTATTTCAACAGGAAATAAATTCAGCCTGCATTACTACGCACCGGGTAGCTGTAAGACTGGCATAGGCCTGCAAGAGATTACCACATCAAGAACTGATAGGATAAAATCTGGAGAGACCAGAGGGGCAGTAGTAATGGATTTACCTTCCAAGGGGAGGCAAGCCCCCAGCAATGGACGAAGATGAAGGTCTTCTATTGGTTCGAGATTCGAAGTTTGCTAGAGAATCAGAATCTATGGGACTTGATCTTCTGTTGCTACCACCCCTTCCTTGCGATAAGTTCTACAACAAGACATCAGCCAACAAAACAGAGCCTGGATGAACAACAATACGAGAGCAACCAACAGCCATACTCATATCAGCTGGCAGGTGTAACATATTAGAGTAAGCATGCGAAAAACTCGAACTGCTTCTTCATATAGAGTTCCCTCACATGGATATCTATGGATTTCCTGAGGGAATGATTTGAAACTTTCAGTGACAAAGCATGGATTATCATAGAAGCAGACCTCGTACTTCAAGAAACCCTCAAGCACATCCAAGAGCAGAGGCCCACCCTCTGAACTTCGATTAAGGTCATATCCATTCTTGCTGCTAAATTCTTTTAACTCAGTTTTCCATGAATCCTTTGCCTGGTTAAGGAAGCACAAACACGTTACAGTAAGTGCTACGAATAAATTAGTCAGAGCCAAAACCTCGCAAAACTATAGCTTGGAATAGATAGATACCAAATTGCATTCTGGAAGATAGACTTTCAGGGTGTGATTTAACTGTGCCCAATCCAAATATTCAGATATCAATGCAGTGAGAAGCCTTCCTGAAATTAGGCATCTAATGTTAGGGGCGAAACATGAGCATAAATGTACATAACACGCGACCAAGTAATACTTTCCCAGAATCTCTAAACAATCCAATATGTTTTTGATCTACACATCGTATTCAACCACACAAAAACTTGTAAAATGAGAATTTCCTGATGGGGAGTTGTGAAGTTGCTTTGCACGGGCATTGCAGCTCCCCAAAAGCGCAGGAGGAAGACCTTCTTCCTTCTCTAATACCCTATCCTCCTCCTCAATCGCTTCAAAAACGCTGGCTCGTAACTCGGCCTGTTAGTGCAGAGAAGTTCCAGTTACAAAATTCACTATATCAAGAAATTTAGCAGATGACAATGCACCGGCAACGAGAGCGCAATTTCTCTGGTAAACTGAAATGAAATGAAGACTCCAATTCGCAATTCCCATTACTCAAAGCGTACTTTCTTAATTGACGCTAACTTCAGGAATCTACTCCGCAGGAAAATGCAAAAGAAAATCTAATGAACCAAAATTAAAAGATCCACCAAATCACCGTCGTGAACTGAGCAAATTAACCGGCGACATACCGCCGGAGCATGAGATAAACACGTGGACGTAGAAGAAACACAGTCTTCATAGAAAATGCAGTAAATTCAGAGGAATAAGGTATACGAACGCGGATCCTGGCAAGGACGCCCTTCTTCTCCAATGTACGAGTCACGAGCGTCTTCAAATCCATCATTTCTCTGGTATAATCATCCATTCTGAGTTCGGTTTCGAAAATCCTCCGATGAGGCTGTGGCTGTTTTCTTCGTGGGGTGGAAGCTGGAGTCGAAGCCGTTGGGTTACCGTCCTTTAGCCGGTGAATGGTGGGGTCGTTTTGTATTTTCTTAAAACATAGGGGTTTAACAAAAATAAAAAACCAAGCCTCAAATTTCTCATATTTACAACTGTAGTCCCTGAAAACAACAGTAGTTCTGCTTTAACAAAAGTCATAGCTGCTCCATAATGCAATTGAACCCCATTGTTTTGTCCATAGTTCACATTCCTCTCCTCCAAACTTTAATGCCTTCTTTCGCCGGATGCTTTATGTCGAGTTCCGGATTTGAAAATGGGTTTTGGTTTTTGATCCAGGACTGCGTGTTGGAGGACTGGTAGCTGTCGACCGGGATGGGGGTTTTGCGGGAGTCTTGGTGTTTCTGCAATGGCGGGGGCAAGTCGGAGAAGATGAAAGCTGCAATTTTTGCAGGGAAATCTCCGGCAATGGCGAGAGTAGGCGGTGTTTCCACGGGGTTTCTGATTCACCGGAATCTGCTACTCACTACCCACGCCAGTTTACCCTCAACTGCCGCGGCTGAAACCGCCGAGATCCGACTCCTCAGCGGCGCTTCTGCTTGCCTTTTCCCTCACAGGTAAGTTCGTTAACGGGTGAATTTATTCAATGCTCTACGGCTACTCATTGGCCGTTCGATTCCATTCAGGTTCTTCATCACGAGTTCTGTGTTAGATCTCACAGTTGTGGGGGTTGATGTAGTGGAAGGGGATTCGAATCACCATTTGCATTACCTGAAATCATGCTCAAAGGCAAATCTTGAGCTGGGAAGCGTTGTGTATCTTCTGGGATATTCAGAGAAGCAGGAGTTGGGAGTTGGGGAAGGGAAAGTAGTTGTTGCTACTGATAACTTGATCAAGTTATCAACTGAAGGTGTGATATGGAGCCCTGGTTCTGCTGGTTTTGATTCCAATGGGAATCTTGCATTCATGGTCTGTGATCCCATGAAGCTTGCGAAATCTCCCAATACCAGATCTTGCTCCTCATCTTCATCCTCGCCTAAATCTTGCAAAAGGGATCTCTCAATGCAGTTTGGGATCCCTATCCCCATCATTCTTGACTGGTTAAACCAGCACTGGGAGGGCAATCTTGATGAACTTTGCAAACCAAAGGTACCTTTGAAGCGGCTGATGTCAAAGAATGAGTTGTCTTGCGCATCATTTACAATGAGGCGAGTTTTCAAGCCGATAGAAGGCGAAAACGAAGGGGGACCTGCATTTTGCAACACAATTTGCAGAACAGAAGACAGCTCTGGAGCAAGTTTCCCTGTTTTGAATGCTTTGGAAGAGGAAGCAGTAAGTGTGGATAGGAGACATGTTTCTGGTATCCCAACTCCTGAGATGTATGGATCACCGGAGTTGATTTCGACTCCGGTAGGGAAGAAAGCAGCGATGGCGATGGCGATACCGACCCGAGTTCAGCATCTGGATGTCAATTCTCCAGCAAGCATGCTTCCTAAGCCTGGTGATGCATCATCATCATCATCATCATCAGCGAAACAATCAAGGAAAGTGCTGCCCAGACGCCGGGAAGAGCTATCGGAATCATGTGACGGTGAACCATCCGGCCATGCTGAGTCCACAGAGTCGGTAAACGGAGCCCAGAATGACATGCGATCAACTTCTTCACCAGCTGATACTTCAGAGCTCCCACAGGGATACAACAGTGAAGGTGAAACCACCATGTACTCTGCTGAAACAGCTGAGAGCCGCAATTTCCCAAGCCCCGGTCCGGGAAAGGTTCACAATGTGAGAAGAAGCCAGAGCTGTGGGAACTACCCAAGATGGGCACCGGTGCAGAGATGCTCAGTTGCTCGAGGCGCATTGCCGGAAAAGCACCGGAGTTTCACTCCGAGCCGTAAAGTGCACTCACAGGGCACAGCTTCTCACGACTACTTCAGCCCCACGGTCTCCTCTATCATGAAGAAGAGGAACAACATGGCGTGGCAGATCAGACCACAGCAAAACGCTGTTCATACTTCTTCTCCAAGATGGATGCTTTGATGATCAACCAATCTCCAAGAGTAACATTTTCCTTCCTCCACACGTTTGTGGGGGTTTCTTGATTCTCATTTCCCTAGCACACATGTAACTACTAATTAATGAAGAACCCCAGAGAGCAGCACCTCCCCCATTTTTTCTCTTCATACCAGAGAACAACCAAGTTTTAGTAATTGTTGTCGTAAATTGAACACATAGAAGAATAAAAGATCAAATATCTCTGATACGTAAAACAGTGTAAATGATTTATCTATTCTCCAAGATTTAAGCTTTTAGAGAACTACTTTTTTGATATTAGAGTTGGGTTGCACACAGATGAAAGGTTTTTGAATTGGGTTTGCATCCCCTATGCATAGTTTTTTTGGATTTCGAAATCTTTCAATAGTCTAATCCAATCTAATAAATTAAAATACTGCATACATATGGGATCTAGTTCACTCTCGTACCCATTAAAGTTAATAAATTGACTTGCCATATAAACTAATTGAAATGACTTTCAATTAATAACGTGTTATTTCAACAAATGCTACTTCTTCCCAATGCACAGTATCTGGAGAGAGATCACTTGTATGTACAGTGAACCGTCTTCTCCACAAAAAAAACTCCCAGAATATGAGCAGAATCATCATCGTCCAAATGGCCTCTGATCGTCAGCTAGTTATCGAATATACTTGGCATGTACTCACTCAGGCGCTGTCAAAGATGACGGATTTATGACATGATAAGCGTCACGTGTGGATCTGGTCTCGTTCCCATGGTGTCTTCAAAGAAGACGTGCAGTGCAGGGAGCTCCATCTGTTTTTGTCTTTGTTCATGCACCATGATGATACAAACAAACACTAATGTCCTCTCACCATGTTCCATCCATGTTTTTTGCTTTTTTAAAACTTAATTTTGATTTGTTTTATGATTCTGTTAACATTTGGGAATCATGTTAAAACAATGATTACAAAATGTTCGGAATTTAGATTATTTATATTTAGATGAATATGTATTATATTATTAATTAAAAATATATTTGATATATAAATGTTATTAATATATTTAAAATTATATTATACTTTAACATATAGGATCTGATTTGTAGTAATAATTTTTTGAAGTAGTTAGTAAAATGCAGATTATGTAATCAAATTATTGAATTTTTTAGTGATTAAATTAGAAATTAATTATAAAAATTAGATTATTCATTTTTTTTTATTTTAAAATATATTTATATCATAATATGAAAATTACATAATAATTTAAATTATTAAAATTTATAATATAAATTTTTATTTTATTAAATTTTATAGTTTTCATAAAACAATTTTATAATTTTAAACGATTCTATTTTCTATAATTTGAAGCACAACTTCTTATTACAAAATAAAGTAATATTTAGGATATAATGAAAAATAAATTTGATATTTAGAAGCAAACTTTTAAAGAATATAATTAAATTAATTTACTAAATATGGACTGCCAAATGGAGTGATGGATGTTTTTGAAAATGATTCATTCGCATTCTCAAATATAGAAGCAGTGGGTAACGTGGACAAGGGGAAGAGGACACGTCACCAGTTTGGAGCCCTGCTGTCTGATTTCTCCCCTCACGTGTCGGATTGGCGAAATCACGTGTCTTTTTTACATATATTAAAATAATTAACGAAAATCCGAATGCAATAAATAACTCCAGCAGTGGGCCCAGTGACCGTTGGATCATTCACTCCACGGGCGCCTTGTCTTAACCACAGTCTGTGCAGCTTTTCATGATTCCACCCCCCGGTCGTGGCAGTGGACCGGTTTGGGAAATATTATCGTTTCTTTTTGTTTCCTGTGATTATTTAAAATATATAATAATGCTATTTTTTATTTATTTTGTAGGATAAATTGTGTTTTATTTCTCTACTAGAATAAAATAATTACTGTATTAAACCGTTTTTATTTGATTCGGATCGAACACTGACGACCCGACCCAACTCAAAACCGATCTCTTAACGCCTCTCTATCTTCATACAGGATGGTTATGAGGTTTGTATTAATTTTATTATAATTTACTTTAAAATTAATGAAATTATAGGTCAATTATAAGTACATAGCATTTAATTTGGAAGATATGTCAAAAATTGTAAAATTAAATTGATAGAGTTTGAATATCAACTTATTTTTTAAGTTAAATAGTATTTTACCCTTTTATTATTAAGTAATATTAAATATAAATATTTTTATTTAATAAAAACGTATTAACATATTATGATTTTAAAATATATTTAAATAAATATAAACACTTTGATTCTTTAGATTACAAATGACTATTATTTGATATAAATATATTTTCATCAATAAAATTAATACTAAAATACTTTAAACATAATACTATAAATAAAAAATACTAGCTATTTGACATACGTGGAAGGAGAGTAAATGGACCATATGATAACATTAGCCTAAATACAACTTTTTGAATTTAAAAATAGATATAATAAATATGAACATTTGGTAATTATAAAAATTCAATTGGTTTGAAAAGATAAATAATCAAGTTTTTTTTATTTTAAAATTAATTTATCACTAAATTACAAACATTTTTTTAAAATCATTTTTAAGTATTAAATAAAATACTCATATAAGCTATTAGTAAATTATAATTACTTAAAATAACTTATAAGTAACACAAAACACCATGTATGTCAAAACCCAAATTTATTATGAACGAAATAAGACAACTGAAAATTAGCAAACAAAATTATTTTATTATGTTTAATTTGAAATATCGAAGATATTGTTTTGATTCTAACTCAAGTCAATTGTCAAATGGATTATGATGTATTTTAATCATGGTACATTATGCTATTATAATTGTCCAAGACCTATGATAATTGTGTTGATATAATTGCTATTTTGAAACGTACCCAACTCAATCAGTAGCCGCCTCCCACTAGCTTTGTTCTATATGGTGAATTCATCCCAAAATGTAAAGTTGGACAATGGTGAAAATTTCATGAACATTTAAGGTATCTTCTATAATTCAAAACTGTGTTTTAGACTATGTAAATAAAATTAATTTTATGAATATAGGAATAAAATTAGTTTAACATTCTAAATGTAATTTGTAAAGTAAATTTTTGGAAAATTTTTTAAATTTATTTTTACTTTTTTTAAAAATTATTTTAGAAAGTAAAAATAATAATTGAAGTAATTTATTCTTTATTTTTACAAAAGTAGTTGTAGAATAAAATTATTTTTAATTTTTAAAAGGTATAAATATGATTCAAAAATTTTATAAAACATTACTTAAAATAATATAAAAATCATATTTAAAATTTTAATTAAATAAAAAATATATATTATAAAGCTTAATATATTAAATTATTGTATAATTTAATGTTATGGTATAAATATTTTTTAGAATAAATGAAAAATATATATTATATTTTTCAATTAATTTTTTATTTTATCTATGAAACATAAGTTGAATAATTTATCAAATCAACTACTAAAAATATATATTCAATAAATTTTAATAATTTTTGAAACAAATATAAATTTTTTATTTTACTACAATACAATGAAAAATTAAAACCTTTACAAATTAGATATAATCATTTCAATAAATTATGTTTATTCTTTATTAAAATGAGTTTAGATTTTACCTATTTTATGAAAACATGGACATTTTTAATGCAATTATTACATTTGATAGCTGGATATTTAGATGTTTTACTTTTGTAATATTGAGAGTATCAAATTATTATAATAAAAAAATTATTAGGAATTAATTTTAATATTTGATGGGTAAGAAAAGAGGTTTCCGTTTAGTTCCCTTCGCATTCATTACCGTTCGTGCAAACCGGCGATTAAAATGCCAACTTCCGCCGCCGTTCTTGTCTTCTTCCTGAGTTTGCAGTCCACCGTCGCTAACCGCCGCGTTCTCCACCAGCCCTTTTTCTCCGGGGAGACACTGCCGCCGGCTCTTTCACCACCGCCGCCGCTTTACCCATTTCCTTCCTCTGATACTCAACCTGACAACAACATTCCGTTTTTCCCATCCACACCGCCGCCGCCGTTGCCGGCAACATTCGTCTCGTTCCCGGCTAACATATCCTCGCTCGCTCTCCCGCACTCGCCGGCGGCAGGATCCCCGTCCCCGAAGCTCATCGCGGCGGCCATTGCAGCAGTTGTTGCTGCTGTGGTCGTGGTTTGTGTCGCTGTGTTTCTGCAAGTGCGGAGGAGTAGCGGGGGTGATGGATCGCCGTCGTTGGAGCAGGTTAAAACTCGAAGATCTGGTGAGATTTCGCCTCACCGACCTCCGGACCGGCGACCGGTTCCGAAGCTTCTTAGGCCTTCGCAGACTAGCTCCGAGCTTTTATACTTGGGGACTTTGGTGAATCCGCACGGCGGAGGCGGTGGTTTTGCCTTCGCCGGAGGCAATGGCGCACTGAACGATGATGCCCATTCCCGAATAATGGAGTCGCCGGAGATTCAACCCTTGCCGCCTTTGAACCCGCGGAAAAGCACCCGCAGAAATTACCGGAGCAATGTGGATGCGGCGAGCGGTAAAGATGATGAGGACGAAGAGTTTTATTCTCCAAAAGGCTCCGTGAACGGCATCAAGAATAACATAGAAACGGGATCATCTTCCAGGAGGGCTTTTTCCGGTTTTCGAGTGGAGAGTTTCAACGCGTGCACTTCGAATTCCTCCTCCATTTACTCCACAACCACAGCTTCCGAATCGGTTTCAGGCTCCCCGGAAAGGTCAGGTTCGCTGACCTTCTCGCCGGAACACAATCCCATTCCCAGAAACCCGATGCCCAAATCGCCTGAGCTGATCGAAATTCAAAATATCGCGCGGCTGCACCGTCAAATACCTCCATCTCGAGCTGTGGCGTCTCAAGAATCTCCTTCCCCTTCGCCTCCCAGCTCATCCTCTCCCGGTGGATATTCCAGGCGAAGCGATGAATTATCGCCTAGAGTTTCAAGGAGTTCATCTCCGCCTGCGAACCCCTCTGTTTCTCCATCACCGCGGCCGCGAACTCCCCCTGCATTCCCCGTTCTGCCCCCACCGCCGCCCCCTCCGCCCTTCAAGGTAACCGAGTTCCTCCGGGAAAAAGCGCCTGCCCTGAACCGCAATGCTGTTGAAAGCTCATTGTCTGTGGAGATTTCCTCTAATGGCCGTGAAGCTGTCGAGAAAAATTTCAAGCATGAATCACCAGAGAAAGTCATGGAGCTCCCAACTGAAGCCACGGCCAGAGATGAACAACTTTTCCATAAACCAAAGCTGAAGCCACTGCACTGGGACAAAGTGCGCGCTAGTTCCGATCGGAAAATGGTCTGGGATGAACTCAAGTGCAGCTCATTCAAGTATGATCACTAAAGTTCAGAACTTTTTTCAAGCTTCACTGGCAATGTTTTCCTACATTCAAATCTGATTTTCTTGCTCCATGATAATGCAGATTGAATGAAGAAATGATAGAGTCACTTTTCGTTGCGAATGCCCCAACTGTGGCTCCCAAGAAGCCCACAAGATGGCAGGTCATTCCTTCACCTGTGGGAGAGACTGGAAACAGTGTTCTTGATCCTAAGAAGGCACAGAACATTGCAATTTTGATGAGGGCACTCAATGTGACTGTAGAAGAAGTCTGTGAAGGCCTTGTGGAAGGTAGTTTTTCTATTGGTCTTCCCCATTTCTATGTTTTCAAATTTACACTGCTTTTCTAATTCATATTGCACTTGAAACCAGGCAATGTGGAGACCCTTGGAACTGAGCTTCTTGAGGGTTTACTGAAGATGGCCCCGACTAAGGAAGAAGAGCGGAAACTGAAAGAGTATAATGATGCTTCTTCTCCTAGCAAGCTTGGGGCTGCTGAGAGGTTTCTGAAGGCAGTTATTGATATACCATATGCCTTCAAAAGAGCTGAGGCAATGATTTATGTTTCCAACTTTGAGTCTGAAGTTGAGTACCTCAGAAAGTCATGCTCAACACTGGAGGTACTCTTGATAGCTTTTCCTGAATATGTTTTCCTTGAGAATTCCTGTAAGCCATGCATATTCTGCTCTTTAAGCAATCATAACTGGTGATGGAACCGATCGCCATTGTTGTTCTAATGAAAAATGGAAACTGAGTGGCCTTGGATGCATACTTTGATGACTCCTGAGAGGGTGGTTTTTGTTGAAACAGGCTGCTTGTGATGAGTTGAGAACCAGCAGAATGTTCCTCAAAATTCTTGAAGCTGTGTTGAAGACCGGAAACCGGATGAATGTTGGAACGAATCGAGGCGATGCGCATGCTTTCAAGCTGGACACTCTACTCAAGCTTGTTGATGTCAAGGGAGCTGATGGCAAGACAACTCTTCTTCACTTTGTTGTTCAGGAGATCATTCGAATGGAAGGAGCTCGTGTTTCTGATCATGAAGCCAAGTGCAAAGACAATGGCCTGCAGGTTATTTTCGGCCTCAGTTCAGAGCTATCTAATGTGAAGAAAGCTGCCACCATGGATTCAGAAGTTCTCAGTGGTGATCTCTTCAAGCTGTCCAGAGGGCTTGGAAGCATACACGAAGTGGTGAGACTCATCTCTGCATCCTCCCCAGATGGAAGCAACAGCCGCAAGTTCTGTGATTCCATGAACAGCTTCATGAAGAAGGCCGAAGAGGATATCTCAAGGGTCCAAGCTCAAGAACGCCTTGCGCTGTCTCTAGTGAAGGAAATAACTGAATACTTCCATGGGAATTCAGCAAAGGAAGAGGCTCATCCTTTCAGAATTTTCATGGTTGTGAGAGACTTCCTTGCAGTTCTTGACAGAGTATGCAAGGAAATCGGGATAACAAAAGAACAAACTGCCAAAAAGTTCCTAGTGCCTGTTAATCCCACGGCACAGCAGCAAGTTTCATCCTTTTCCTGATCGAAAGCTGAGTAGAGAAGAAGGTTCTTGATTCAGCTCCCATTTTCAAAAAGGCTGAAGAATTTCTTAGTATACAAGGAGCTGGATCTTCGGCTGCAGAAGGACTCAACTGCACATTTTGACATTCCCCTGTAAAGCATATTACTTGAGCAAGCTTTCTTACAAAACAGGCTGTGGTTGGTTTGATTGTTCTGAGAGTAAGCAGGCAATCTGCAGCTGCAAAAGGAAGTAGTTTGCATATCAGATTAGTACTCTGAGGAGTGACACTCTGTGTTTTGTTGTTCTCTCCTTTAGGATTGCAACAGATCATCTAATGAAGCTTAGGAAGTCTTGTCATGCTGTCTATGGATTCCGCATCCATCCTTTTATCAACATCTGGGCAATGCCACAAAACTCAACGAGTTAATTCTAAAGATCATCATCTCTCTCTCAACTAGAATTTAGCATTTTTCAACATCGTCATTCTCAAAAAATTGGGAATCGCAGACGGCGGCCATTCTGCTCCCCGAAGGCTTTCTGGTTCTTGCTTCCCAAATCGCAGTCGCAACAGGGGAATGGTGCATACCAGGCCATTAACCAGAAGTGAAACTTGAGAACATGGGACTGGGTCCACGATCCTTCAAGTTCAGAGCTAAACCAGATGGGTCTTCCGTGTGGAGGAAGACAAGCTCAGGCAAAGGCGTGAACGTGACGTTTTCCGGGGCATGAAGTTCTGGTGATGGTGTTTCCGGGAGTGGAGGAAGAAAAAAGGTCAGTCTGCAATTGCGATGCACGTGCCTGGCGTAGCCGTACATAGCAACCCCACGGCACAAATGGCGTACAGTTCGCTGTCTGGAGAATCGGTATCCACACCCAGGAAACCCTTGTTTCCGTTCCCGAGTCAAATGGCGTGAAATTTTGCTTCCCCCGGAGCAGCGGGTTCCGATTCGGTAAGTCTTTGCGCCGCCGCGGGATCGGTAGGTCCTGCAGTTCTAGTTTTCCCGGCCGTCGCCCTAGATTAAGCTCGTCTTTTTGAATACCTGGTAACTGGTCCAGATTTGCATGGATTCATGTCAAATTGGATGCGATTAAGCACTTTTCTCCTTGCTTCTGAATATCGTAGCTTCATTGGACGTTCAAACTGCATGTCGGAAAGGCAAAATTGGATATTACCTTTTACACGATGCATCATGATCCACTGTCAAATGTGAGTGATGAGCTGCTCATTTGCTTCTACGGCATGTAGGCTCGCTGTGATGGAGAAAAGCTGCTATGCTGCTGCGGTTATGGAGTCCACGGCCTCCAAGATACAGCAACTCCAGAAAGCGTTTCTGGAACTTGAAAGTCATCGAGCTGTTGCTCTAAATTTTCAATGGAAGCAGCTTGAGGAGCATTTGTACGGACTCCAGACGTCACTGAAGAGACGCTTTACCGAGCTAGAAGAGCAGGGAAGGGATTTTGATGCTAAAGTTGCTGAATCCAAAGTCATGCTGGAGAAGCGTAAAGCTGCTGTCTTGGCTATGGAGCAAGCCTCACTTGAGAGGCTCCAAGAGAAGCGAGATGCTGCTGTGTCTGCTATCTTAGCTTGTATGCAGAAGAAAAGGCCATTTCCTGGGGATGATTCAGTTGATGGAAGCACCGATAATCAAGTGAAGCACATTTCCATGAATGAAAGAGTGGCTGCTGAGGGTAACTCTGATGTCATGAAAAGGCGTGCGAAAAGTGTTGATCTGCAGGTAAAATGTTATCCAGAGCTAGTGAAATTATGCCGAGAGATGAATTCAGAAGGGCTGCAAAAGTTCATCTCAGACAACCGTAGGGATCTAGCCACTTTGAAGGAGGAAGTTCCTATTGCACTCAGTGCTTCTGTGGATCCTGGTACTTTGATCTTGGGGACACTGAAAGAGTTTTATGGTACAGAGCTTCCAAATTTCGATGCTAAAAAGGATTCAAATCTCCTCGGCCTTAGAAGAACTTGCATCATGCTGATGGAGTGCCTCAGCAGATTCCTGAAGGATCAGGATGCCAACTGTTCCTTCTACGAAATCTCCCAAGATGCAAGACAAGGGGCCAAGGACATTGCTGAGAATTGGAAACCCAAACTTGAAAACATTGATATTGATGCCTGCAACGGAAATTCTTTGGAAGCTCATGCATTCCTCCTGCTTTTATCTACATTCAGCATCAATTCAGAATTCGATCAGAAAATCTTATTCAAGTTGATCCCCATGGTTTCTCGTCGTCGCCAAACTGCAGAGCTATGCCACAATCTTGGGTTGACTGAGAAAATCCCAGGTTTGTTGAAAAAGAATGCGTCATTTTTAGAATTGAAGTAATGGCTTCTCCCAGGAGGGGTTATTTTCTGTTCTCCTTCTGTTGATCATCTGTTCCATGGGATTTTTAGGGATGATTGATGTGCTGATAAAGAATGGCAGACAGATAGAAGCTGTTAATTTGGCTTTTGCCTTTGAGCTCACAGACCAGTTTTTGCCAATCCCATTACTGAGATCATACTTATCTGAGGCTAAGAAGACACCCTCTTCGCAGGTTCACTTCTTTGGATTTCCCGGAGCATGCATCCTTTCGTTTCATGTTATAAGCGTATGGGCTGTAGTAGCATTCTCAGCAACAGCTCTTAGTAGCAAACTAACACTTTTTGCGGTTGCAGGTCGACGTTCATGAGAAAGAGCTATCTGCCATAAAAGCTGTGATGAAGTGCGTTGAAGACCACAAACTCGAGGAGCAACTCCCACTTGATTCACTCCAGAAGCAGGTTCTTGAAATTGAGAAAGCCACAGCAGACAAGAAGCGAGCCACCGAAGTAGCCAAGCCACAATCTAAGAGACCCCGTGCCACCATTGTTCCCCATGCACCTCGAGCTCTTCCCCATGTGGCTGCTGAAAAGAATTACCACAGCAGGATGACTGAAAGATATCCACAACACAGCTGCAAAATGGCACCTCCGCCGCGGCCATATGCGTATCCAGTACCGGCGGAGCCCCGTCTCTTGCCATACATAGGTACGCCGGCTTACACCTTCTCCCCGAATCACGGCAGCTTCTTTGGAAATGCCTACCAGTACCAAACAGGTTACCTGCACTAATCTGCTCAACCTCAACTGACTATGGTATGCTAATCCTTCAGAGTCGAGGGTAATTTGTAGTCTGTTGCAAAAGGCCAGCATGCTAACTGATCCTACTGTTGTTCATGTTCATATAGTGTTTGTTGTGCTGATCTTTTGACTGTATGTTGATTGTCTTCTACTTTGTGCTTCCTGCTGCTACACTCGCCATTACTTTTTTTTTCTTGGAAGGGTTGAGTTACCTTAGCATCGTATTACATGACCTCTTCCATCAAATCAGAGTGCATAAAAAGGTGAAGGCGGTTTCAACCTGCTGTACAAGAAAGGAGTGAAATGGAGGAGACTACTCCACCCATAGAAGCCCTCCCAAACAGTCAGATTGCTTCTGTAAGTACATATTTCTACTCACCTTGGAAGACTGGTGATCGATGGAAAGAGGACATGCCATGTTAGCAGCTTCCCCAGGATATATAGACTTCACTTCCTATAGATTACAACAGACAATGAAGCTATGCAGGCACCACATCAGGATCAAGAGGCGAACCTTCGTTGCTCAGTGGTTCCTCCTTTTTCTCATCGAAACCATGCTTGAATCTGTCGTAGTTCGTCATCTCAACGGGCTTGAAAGGCCGCTCGCCCAGAACCTGAGTCAGGTCTTCTTGATGAAGCGTCTCCTTCTCCAGCAGCATCTCAGCAATCTTGGCTATTTTCTCTTTGTGTTCCTCTACCAGTTCCAGAGTTCGTTCATACGCCTTTGTCACCCATTCTCGAACTTCGTTGTCGATGATTGCAGCCGTCTTGCTGCTGTACGGCTTGGTCATCTCGAAACCGTCTTCTCTTTGAGGGAAAGAGAGGAGACCCACTTTGTCACTGAAACCGTAAACTGCAACTTGAGCGTAGGTTATTTTGGTGACCTTTTCCAGATCATTCTGAGCTCCGGTGGATATTTTCCCCAAGAGAACCTGAATAAGAAAAGTTGCAGGAAAAAAAAAACAGCTTTGTCAAGAGTTCATTCATTCAAGCAAACATCATGGTTTTTGGTCATGAACACTTGAAAAGGTGAGAAGATTTACCTGTTCAGAGGCACGTCCACCAAGAGTCATACAAGTGATGTCCAAGAGCTGCTCTTTTGTCATGAGAAGGTTCTCATTAGGAACATACTGAGCAAAGCCAAGTGCAGCCGTCCCACGTGGAACGATTGTGACTTTCAGCAAGGGCTCTGCGTGTTCCAAAAACCAGCCAACTACAGCATGGCCTGATTCATGGTAGGCCACAGTGCGCCGTTCAAGATTACTTATGACCTGATGAGGAACATCAAAGGGCTTAAGCACTGTGAGATGTAACCTTTGTCACTCATTTCTATCATGGAGAATTTTCTAGGGATGGAATACATCAAGGATAAGAGCAAGTGCTTTACCTTATTTTTCTTCTCCAACCCACCAATGATCCTGTCTATTGCAGCATTGAAGTGTTCCATTTTAACCTGTTCTACCTCATTCCTCGCAGCAATTAAAGCAGCTTCATTGCAAACATTTGCTATGTCAGCACCGGCAAATCCAGGAGTAAGGGCTGCCAGTCTCTGAGAGTAATACTCAGGTTCTTGATCAAGCTTGATCTTCTTCAGGTAAATCCGAAATATTTGTTCACGTCCCTTGATGTCAGGTTTGTCAATGGTAATTTGACGGTCAAAACGGCCAGGCCTCAACAAGGCTTTGTCCAATATATCAGGCCTATTTGTGCCAGCAAGAACAACCACTCCGGAGGTAGTTCCAAATCCATCCATCTCCACAAGCAACTGGTTAAGAGTGCTTTCCCGCTCATCATTCGAACCAGAAAACCCTCCACGACCCCTCGCTCGACCAATAGCATCAATCTCATCAATGAAAATAATGCTTGGTGCACACTGCCTTGCTTCTTGAAACAGGTTCCTGACCCTTGAAGGGCCAACACCAACAAACATCTCCATAAAATCAGAACCAGAGATCGTCAGAAAAGGTACACCAGATTCACCAGCTGTTGCTTTTGCCAAGAGAGTTTTACCAGTCCCAGGAGGGCCAACCAGTAAAGCACCTTTGGGGATTTTGGCTCCCAAATCTTCATACTTCTTAGGGTTTTTAAGAAAGTGCACAAACTCCATTATCTCTTCTTTTGCTTCATCACAGCCAGCAACATCTTTGAAATAAACCTGAAAATATAGCATGGAAAATTGAGAGATCTCATATATCGGAGCAGAATATCAGATAAAGCATGCTTTCTTGTTTACTAAAAAGAATGGAAACAAGAAGAGTATTTAATGCATAATCGGGATTCTGTACAAAAAAAAAAAAAAACAGAAATGCAACCTTATCTTTTGAATTCTTATCAAACTTTGTAATGTGAGCTTTCCCTATGTTAAATATTCCACGCGCGCCTTTTCCACCAGGTCCACCAACACCTAATCCACTTTGCATTCTACGACCCATGAATATAAGGGATCCCAATAACAAAATAGTCGGAGCAAATTTCATCAATTCTGCAAGCCACGAGACCTCATTTGCATATGTAACCGGCACAAAATTGTGTGAATCAATTCCCATCGCCTTTTGTGCCTCTTCCAGCTTGGATTCAAAAGAATCAATACTTCCAATGTTAAAGTAATACTTATGATGAGTAGATTTTCGAGTCACATGTCCACTTCCAGCTGCAGGTGGTTCAAGTTCCGAACCTTGTGTGGAATCAATACTATCTTGCAGTATATTCGAGGGTTTGACATACACCTTAGCGACAGACTTGTTTGAAACAACTATGCGCTCGACAAGCCCTGGTTCAAGAAGCTTGTTTTTGAACTCCAGAAAACTAATCTGCAAAAAAAAAAAAAAACATCAGAATTATGACGATGAACATGGAAACACCAGAAGAGGAATGATAATATAACCTAAGCAAATTATCCAATCTCATAAATCTTTAGTTAATGAAAAGAAAATATCACACACAGCACCTGTCTTGCTTCATGCGGCCCAGGTGAAAATGCATACATAAATAGTGCAAGACCCAGAAGTGGGATGAAAAGAGCTTCAATAGTCTTGACCGCAGATTGAAAACTGTCTTGTAAAATATCTTGAAAGGAGCTACGATCATCCTTACTTCCTTCCTCTGAAATGTTAGAACACCAAATCCAAAAATAATCAGGTCTCATACCAATTCAACAAGGATAGAGGACTAGAAAGATAAACTGAAGCTACTGTATAAGAGACACTAAATTCGAATATCTGGTGAAGATGAAAAATTTAGCCCGCGGCTTGCATAAACAGTGTGTTTTCTCTGAAGAAAATGATTTCTTCCATCATAAAGGGATTAGCAAGTATAAGAAGTTTTATACATACCTTTGGACCCAGATTTCTGTTCATTCTGTTTCGAAGTTTCCTTCCGTTTGGGATAGAAATTCTCGTAATCTGCCAAAAACAACCACAAAAAGATACACTTCAGTATACTCGCCTCAAAACTGAACGAAGATCGCACAAGCCTATTACTCCCAGACACCAAAATGATAAAGTACTGGAAACATAAAGCTTACTTCTTTTCTTAGGTGTTTGGGCAGACAAAAATCTCCTAGTTCCAATATTCGCTGCAAGGTAACGGAATTCCGATACAACAGCTCGAGAAGCTGATGACTGAACAGCCGCAGTCGACGATAAATAACTTCTCAAACTCCCATGAAACCTGTCAGAACCACCGTTCAAAGAATTCACATCGGAAGCCCTACAATTGTCCCCATTGCACACGGAAGACCGCCATTTCGTAGCCTCGTTAATCCAATTCTGCGGAAACCCAAAAATGACAAATAGAGACAGGAAACACAAAAAAATTCAAAACCAAGAAAAGCAAGCCCTACCCTCGACCGCGACGAGCGAGAAATCGAAGAAGTGATCCTCGAATAGATCATATCCAGAACCCCAAATCGGATGTCACAAAAACAACATGAAATGCTCAAATACGAAGGAAAAATCCCCGAATCGAAACCAAATGACGAAAAAATATCTGGTACAACTCAACAGATGTCAGTATTTGATCGACGGGGAATCAAAAACAAACGGCGCAAAGCTCATCCTTCATCGAAAACAAACGGCGTTGAGCTTATCCACGACGCCAGTAAACCAGGCCTACGGAGCCTTGCTTGAGAAACAAGCCTAGAAATTGATGACATTGACATCCTGACGTTGAATGGGCTACGACTATTCAGCCGATACCTGAAGCCCATTAACCAGGCCCATAAGTTCAAATATAACTATTTTAATAATATAATATATCAAATATTATTACATTTGACTTTCATTTTGGTTGACTCTGGACGGAATAAAATTTTCTTGAATTTAAATTATTATTATTTAGATAAACATAAATATATGGATTTATATAAAAAATAATATTCGATTTATATGTTTAATTTATTTGAATAATATAACTGTTATTTTTTATATATGTATTTAAATAAAATTTTATTAAAATCATCAAACATGCTTTTCGTTTTCATATTTTATATGAAATTACAATATTGCCCTTACGGCAGTGGTAGTTTTTCATCCATCTTGAATCTTGATGCACCGAACTATGCGTACGAAAGTGACTGAATTTTTTATATTATTAAACATTTTAAAATAAATATAAATTATTATTTTTCGTAAGTAATAATAGTTTCTGAGAATGAAGCCCAACTTTCTCCATAATTACAAGTAACCGATCGGCGGTTAGTCGGAGCGAGGATGAAGAAGGAGGACACGGTGAAGCTCATAAGCGCCGAGGGTTTTGAGTTCGTGATTGACAAAGACGCCGCCATGGTTTCTCAGACCATCCGCAACATGCTTACTTCCCCAGGCATCGTTTTTTTTTTTTTTTTTTTTTTGCGGAAATGTCTTCTTGATGCGGATTTAGGGTTATGGTGAAATTTGGGGCTTATTTGTTGGGAATGATTGTGGGATAAATTTGACTGACACAAAATTGAAGATGTGGTCTGCATTTTTTCGGGATGCTTTTGTGCGATTTTAATTTCGTTGTTGCGTTGGTTTCAGGTGGTTTTGCTGAAACGGAACGGGGAGAGGTGACATTTCCAGAAATAAGCACAGCTATCTTAGAGAAGATATGCCAGTACTTTTATTGGTCTCTCCAGTATTCCAGGTGTGTGCCTTTAAGTGATTGTTAAATTGATTGCTACTTCTTGTGATTCGGTGGAGTGTGCGGGAACTGGAACAAGGAAAGTTTAGATTTGTATGCCAAAATTAGTTAGATGTCGGTTGCTGTTTTATGTAGATGATTGACGCTGCAGACTAAATAGTGTGTGCATATAGATGCAATGAGCTGAAAGTGATTCACTGAGTAGATAGTAATCTGTTTTTTTGAGGGGACATGAGCAGTTATGAGCTGATTGGAAAAGTGAGAAGTAGATTGTTATCTCCTTGACATGAGTTTGTTTTGATTCTGCTGCAGCGGGAAGGAAACCGAGTTCCATATCGAGCCCGAAATGACATTGGAACTTATGATGGCCGCTAATTACCTACACACCTGAACTTGGTGCATGACAACAAGCTCTGTGTACATCATTTTCATATCAGTGAAACCATGCAGATGGTGAAGTCTAGTCGGTTTCGTTGTGTCTGGTTAGATGGTGGTTAACTTTCTCCTTTAGTCCACCATTAGAAGATCAAGTAGATGTTGCAGGTTTATGTGCCCTGGCAACTCTGGACATCTGCAGTTGAATGCTATAGTAATTTACGGTTGAATGAAAGGGAGAAAGTGATTTAGTTGTTTCCTATACTTAAAACTGAACTAGAAAACCAATAAAACCATTTAGGCGTCTCTAAGATTTTTTGATCAAAATCGCCTAGTCCATAACACCAAACCCTCCAGTATGAGCCTGTAGCCTCGGCGGTTTGGATGTAAACAAGGAAAACTGGAGTCTATATGAGGATTTCTGAAGTGGTTCCGTTCTAGACATTAAATTTCACATTCCTGTGAACTTTGCATTCAATATTTGAACCCTCACTTCTCTGTGATCACATTCTTATTTTCAGCAGCAACTGTCTTGAATAAAGACAATGCCTGCAGACAAAAGATGCTTAGGAAGCTCGAGAAACGCCTCAACAAGTGAGAATAATGGCTGCAGTTGGTATGTTCTTGCATGGCCGCTGCTGCTGCTGCTGCCCCTAGTTTCTATCATGTATGCATGCTGCTGTTGCCATTTTCGTCACTAGATGAATTCGAATATCCCAGCCGTATGGTTGAATCCGCAAGATACCCTCAGTGCCTTAACGTTTCGACCTAAATTGAGCAATGTTGGCTCAGTGTAGTCGATGTCATCACCTTGACCCTGAGGATGAAGAAACACCAACTTCTCCATTCAGTTCCTAGCCAGAGCTAGTCACAAGATACACAGAAAAAGGATGAAGATCTACCAATTGGCCGCCTGGTGAATGCCCATCTTCCTTGAATGTCCCATTAGAGCCTCCCCAGCCCCAAGTGTACACTTTGTTTCCTGTAGAATGCATTCAGTCAGCTCATTAGAGACAGATTGATGCATCTTAGCTTCAAACAACTTAATCTACTGCATTCTGTTTCGAGCGAAATGTTGACACGCCACCATAGAACAACATATCCTCAGGAGATTATTACAAAAACAAGTATACTGAAAGCAAGTGCAGAGGATCTTAACCTCACCTGCAACTGCTGCTGTATGTTTCCAACCACAGGCAACCTGAAAAATGACAGCATGAAAAATCAAACCAGCATAAAGTTTCCCCGTCCACCATTTTGCTTCTTTCAGTTTAGAGTTTTTGAGCAATAAAGGGTGTAACTCATAGCAGGAAATGAAAAAAGATAACCAAACATGAAGGACAATCCTCATTCACACCTGGTTAACAGGATCCCTTAAAAATGGACCTTGCACTATCTCTGGTGAATACGACATATCGGTGGAGCTGTTGTTCAGAATGCGAACCAAGTAAGAGTTCTCATTAGGCTATGCAAAGCACTTGGGATAAAGAGCAACGTTGTAACTATATAGAAATCATGCGCTTCCCAAATGAAGTGGAAATCTAAAGGAACATTTGCATACCCATTGCCGAGGCAGCCATTCTCATTAGTGCCCCATGCGTATAGTTCTCCACCATCTACAGGGCAGGATTAGTAAATATGGGGAGCTTTCATGGAAAAGTGGAAGGCCAAGTAAGTTCAGAGACTACATGTAATGACACAAGTGTGGTAACCACCACATGCAACATCTTTTGAAAATGGTAATGGGCAGATAGTAGCAGGTGTTGTCTCGCTCTTTGCTTTTCCAAAGCCCTAATGGAAGAATATCAGAGCTGATAAGGAGAAACCCATGAAGAGGACACAGCCAAAGGAAACAACTCAGTCTTACCCACTTTGATAATTCCCTTTCACCAAAGAAATAAACAGAGCCATTTTCTGCATCAATTAAATCAATGTTATATGTATTCATTCTGATATTCACAATGAAGGCATAGATGGTATTACCAGAAATGCAGGCAGTGTGCAGCATTCCAGCAGCAACGCTTTTAACCTAGCAGAGGAAGCAAGTGAAGTGGAGAAACTCCATTAATATGCGACCACACAGCTTTCATCCTGCCGAAAATGACCACTTTACCTTCACTCCATCAAGTCCCTTGATTAGCCTTGGGGTGTACTCGCTGAATTGGCACCAAGATAGCAACAAAAATGTAAACCAAACGAACAGAAAATGAAACTAAAGCGTTAAAACAGCACGCATGATAGAAATTTGAAACATTATAAACCGACAACTGAAACAGATAAAGTGTAACCTGCTACTCTTCTGAAACCCCAAAATGCTTGATGTGTGACCATGACCAAGTCTTCCGGACTCCCCGCCACCCCAACTCAATGCTTCACCTTTATCTGGCAAAGATTGCAGAGAGATGATTTTTCATGTGCAAGTTTAAATGCAAGTGCTGCCAAGGCATATAATTCACACCTGTAACAGCAACTGAGTGCTCAAATCCTAAAGATATTGTTTTAATGTCAATACCATCCAAGGATGTGAGTTTGCTGGGTACCGAAATTACCTTCTCAGCCTCTGCACAATGGTCCAGGAAACGTAACTCTGGTAACTATAACCATAATAATCTTAAAAACTGAATCTTGACGTGAGGTCTATGTATACATCAAGTAAAAAAAAGAGATACTTAGAACCGGAATATGATTTTCAAAAATAAGAAGTAATTATCGTACTTTTACCAAGGCCAAGCTGCCCACTTGCATTCTTTCCCCATAAATACAGTTCTCCATCAGCTATGTAAGAAGAAAATACAATGAGACCAACCTGGATATGCTACATGACTACACACCCAAAGAGACATTTACACCAACAGCAGAAGAATAGGACTAATGGAGTAAAGGGACCGTTGAAGAGCATCCGAATCCTCGAAAAATGGATAGGAAATAAAGGGCATTGTATCAACCGGTAATAGCAGCAGAGTGATGATAACCAGCTGCAATCTTGACAATCGCCTTGGGAATGGCAGAAACTCTCTTAGGTTCCTGTGATGAATATTGCAAATGAATCCAACATCAAGCAGAATGCCCGGAATAGTGAAAAACAAAAAGGGCATTGACTCTAGGAAACATGGAAAAAATTTGGATCGTCTAAAGATAGATCAACAAAAGCAATTGTTTAAATGTTAGCGTTTAGTTAGCTCACAGCTGAATAGCTTTGAAAATCTGGCAGGCCTAGCTGCCCAAAGTCGTTCAATCCAGTAGCATACACGTCTCCATTCACTGCAGAAGCAACATCGTTAAGAACTTTGCTTAGAACCAAAAAAAAAAAAAAAACATCAGCAAACCCAACAAAAAAATATGGAGAACACAGCATGTATGCTCCTCTTTATATATGCACACACACTCTATGGAACAATGATTTATTCTTCTAATATGAGACTCTGATCTGATCCCCCATCTACACTTTTAGAAATCCAACATTGCATTGCATGATATTGCATGGTTTGAGCTTCATCAAATCTAGCAGACAAGAATTGGTGGCACATTGCAGATGTACCATAAGTTGCAAGAAACAATGAGAAAAAACTAAACAACTTAATCAAGTAAACAGGAACAAACACGAAATTCAAGCATTTTGCACAAATTCTGACGCATGCATCATGAACAGTGACAAACCCAGCTTGGAAAAGTATCAGGTTAGAAAAATACATAGATCATCGCACCGGTAAGAAAAAGTGTGTGAGCACCGCCGCAAGCGATCTCCTTCAGACCCTGATTCTCGAAGACAGATGACGATATGAATTTAGGCCTGAACTGAGACTCCAAATTTCCCAATCCCAGTCTTCCAAAATCCCCATTCCCCCACACTGCCGCAAAGCGCTTTCCATTGTTTGATTCCTCGGCTACCAAAGACTCTACACTCCCACTGCCAGTAGAAACCCACCTACGTATAGATGATCCTAACTCCAGAGCTCCTTTAGAAATCAAACTTGAAAAGAGGGTATATTTTTTCGCCCAGCCATACGTCTTTAACGTCCTCATTCGTCACAATACCGACAGAGAACCAAAGCAGGGAATCAATCTTTGTGGTCAACTCTGTTTTTTTAGATGATCCGAGTAATTGAGGAACCCAAATGCAATCCTCCGATTGACGGTTGGACATAGCCCTTCGTGGTAAAATTGTGTGCAAGTCTCAAAAAGGTCGTTCATAGCGACTTCTGGTGCTTTTTGGCGAAACGTAAGAAGGGTGTCTGTGTATGCTTTTTAGCCGCACAACCAGATTGCCCAGGTGGGAGAAATTTACCACACAGTTCTCCCGTTTGAAATGACCAGAAAGAAATTTACCACACAGGTGTCTGTCATGCTTTTTACTGTTTACACGTAAAAAAGTAGCGAAGTCTTGCCCTGGTACTTTTTCCACTCCAGCAAGATCCTCCGTTACCACTGAGATCGAATAGTCGAATCTTCTTTGATTTTCGTTGCTTGGCAAGTCGCAACTTTCCTGCTTGCCAGCTAGTTTGACTATTTTACCGTGGTTGAATATACAGTGTTTGAAATTTTTGTAATAACCCCTTTGAACCTTGTTTGACAATGTTTCATGAAGTTCCTGTTCTGTGTGCAGATCAAAGAAACCATTTTTTTTTTCTTTTTGGCACTTCGGCTTCAGAGAACCCCTGAAATTTGACAAATGTTAATCTTTAGAAACTTCTTTTTACTGCCTTCTTTGTGGTTACTCTGATTTCATCTCTACTGAGTTGCCTTAGTTTCAGTTTCTTCTTCTACTCCAAAACATCAAGCCCTCCAAATGGAAGATACCTTATTCTCGCTGGTCACATTCCAAAGAAGTTTCCTCCCATTGTTATTTTTCATTCGGTGTTTCATTAAGTTCTGTTCTGCATAAATTTTCCAGTCTATGGTTCCTGAAAACGTGATGAGATTTCCGGTTGTTTTGTGTAATTCAAGAGATCTAGAAGGCTCCATCCACTTTAATCCCCTGTGTGTGTAGAGCCCTATTTCCTAACACTAGTGCTTCAGTTGCACTTAATCCATGGCCTTGTTCATCAACAAGCATACCCTTCAAGATGTTCTTGGAGTTCAAGCGAATTATCTACACATTCCCATGAAATATGTCTCAATTCATGATGCTCCACCTTCAACTTGCAGGTGGTTTTCATCATGTGGCACATCTATTGTGCTTCTCTTAACATCAAAACTGATAAATGAGTGAGTAACTTCACACACCCAATAACTTTCTTCTTTTGAAGACTATCATCAATCCCTGTATGTCCTTGTTGCTTTTACAACTTTTGTAGATAAACACGAGAATATATCCTGAGTGTTCATTTTCCACTATCTTGTCTACAGGGGAAGCTGTAGCAGATACGGAATCCAAGAATCTTTGTGAGAAAAGGTATCCAAAAGAATCTGAAGAAATGTTAAAGACCACAGGTTTAGCTCTCAGGGAGACGTGCTCATTCACTATTTGGTATGCTTTGTCTTTTTTCGAGGTTGTCCCTACCAGAAACCTGGAGGTTCATTTTCAGTCACTTATCATCTTTTGTCTGAAGCAATCTGCCCTTGTCGTCCACCTTGATCAACAAGTTGAAAAGGATGGAATCTTGAAAGAATCCAAAACATGGAAGCTACTGTTGCTTCTGAAAAACGCAAATGGATGGTATCTTGAAAGAAATATTCTGCGCACCTTTTGGGATGAATCTTCTTGTCTCTGTGATGCTTTGCACTCTGCATATGTTTCAGGATAGTTTGTGGAACATTGAGGCGTAATGATGACAACCCTTTTTGCAAATACATGAATATGTGTATCTTACAGGAAGCAACAGCAGGGGACAATGAGCTTTTCCCACCATCCACTCATGTATGTTACAGAGTCAATCATATGCAATGGCAATACCTTTGAAAGAATGCAAACCACAAACTAAAACCTGAATCTTCCTGAGTGAAGCTGCACATCTGATGCAGGTGAATGAAATCCTTTGTTATGTGACCGGCCTTACGCATGCCGGCTTGTCGAGCGGCTCGATTCCGCCGGAGCCATGCCCGGTTCTTCTAAATGACAAGCTCTTGAGGCTGCTGCATTCCTCACTTTGGTTCCTAGATCTCCATGTTTTCTGAGGCTTTGAGAAGTTGACATTGTGATCAACTTCTCCTTCTTCTTTAGCATTTGCTACACTGAGTTTGCTGATGCTGCTGCGGCAGAAGGGGCAAACGAGTTTGGGAGGTGAAGAGCTTGTAGGGCTCGGCTTGTTGTGGCAACACAACGCCAGAAGGCATTGTGCACACATCATGTGTCCACAATCCTGAACCTGGATCTCGCATGCTTGATCAAAGCATATATTGCAGAGATCCATTTCGGTTTCTTCCGAATTTTCGTCGTTGTTAATCCCGGAATCCGAACCTGAGGGGGAGAGGATGGAGTAGCCATTGCCTTTCAAGATGATTTTCTCCCTTCCCTTGTTAGCATCCATCAGAGCTTGTTCCAGAAGAGCTTTTGCATCTGCATTGAGTTCACTCATAAACTTCAGAGGGGAAGGCCAGACAAGAGGCTCCAAGGAAGAGGGATTCAGCAGTGCAGCGCAGGCTCCATGGTTATGCCTTAAAGCTACTACATATGGTATCCTCCCAGAAGCATCTCTCTGAAGGCGATCAGCTCCCCATGCGAGCAGCTCTCTGATGCAATCCAGACACCCTCCTCTTGCAGCAAAATGAAGTGGGGTGCTGCTACCAGGAAAGCTGCAACACTGAACACATTCAGAAAAGTGTTTCTATGTCCTCCATAGCAAAGATTCAGCAACTTAGGGGAGGAAAACTGTACTTATATCCACCGGTGGAAGCTGAAACAAGGGCTCCGTTGTTCAGCAACATTCGGACGCAATCTGGATGTCTTCTACGCGCTGCTAGGTGCAGAGGAGTTGCTCCTTTCTTATCTCTGATGTTCACAAATCTTGAAAATCCCCTGAGATTCTCAGTCGTCAAAGACCAGAATGGAATGTTAAACAGGGGAAGTGAAATCTACCATGAAGCTGAAACTCTTGAGGTGCGCGCTGCAGAGAGAATGGCTTCTAGGCAATCAGCATGGCCATAGTACGCCGAATAGTGCAGGCTGGTTCTTGCATTAGCTGAATCAAATACAATAATCTAACCTCGGAAGAGGGGAAAAAAGTCAGCCCCGGAAGAAAAAGAAGAAGCAAACATTGAGTTTTCTCTGTATACTCACATTGGCACCAGCCTGAATGAGCTTCTCCACACATGATATTTTGCCGTGCAGCGCAGCCAACATCAATGGAGTCTGTGAACACCAGAAACCACATTCAACAGAACAAAAATCGACCAGAAAACTGCAGATCCCTCATTGAAAGAAAAGAAAAACCTGCTTATGCCGATTCAAAACATCTGGCTTCACAGATAAATCCAGAAGCAAGGAAACAATCTGTAAAACGGACGATTAACAACCCACAAAACGATCAACACAAAACAGAGCTTTTCTCCCAAGATATCGATCCACCTCATAGCAGCCACCAGCCGCAGCAACATGCAGAACAGAGTTGCGATCGAATGATGTGAAGCTACGAAGAAGAGAAGAACAAGAATCTCCTGTCAACGCTTGTTGAACGTACTCCACATCCCCTCTCTGAACAGCCCCAAAAAGCTCCTTTTCCTCAGTCACACTGCAGCTCAGCCCCTGACCCATAACGCACGGCCTTTTCCCCAACAACCAGCTAGAAGAACACCATAAAAAAAGCAAGCAGGTTCCGTTCCGTATGCGAATGAATGAATGCAGGAGGAGAGTGTCGGGAAAGCGTGCCCTTGAGATGTTGCCGGGGCAGCTTGATTCCCGCGATGGAAATAATTACAGAAAATGAAATTTCACAACTGGGGGAATGAATTATTGCATCCAGTTGCAGAAAAGGAAGTCAGAAATTGTAGGGGAAGGAAGTGCCGCCGACGACTGAGTCGTCATCTTCTTCATTACCGCCACCAACTTGTCCTAACAATTGACATTTAAACTTAAATAATTACGACTAATCACCATAAAAAAAATCTTCAGGCAATCTGTCCTAATTATTTCCCTACCTGTATTTTCAAAACGGATTTCAAAGCTGAACCGGTTTTGAAATTGAACCGGTCAAACTCCCTATGTCCATCAATAAAAGAAAAGAAAGAATTATTCAAATATATTAATATAAATATGATAGAAAAATCAGTTAAAGTGCAATTAATGGAGTATTCATGATTTAAATCACAAAAAAGTGTTCAAAGATTTAAATATATATGATTTTTTAAATATATAAAAAAATTACAACTCAATTGATCGATTTACCTATCTAATTTCAAATAATGAGTAATCAATTCAAATCGATTGATTTTAAAATCTGTCTCCAACCTTAATCATGGACATCACTCCTTGCTATATATATATATATAACCATGTGTGTGTTGATGATTATATTTGATATCAAAACCAAATTTAGGATCATAATCGATGATGAGGTAAATCTTAGTAAAGATTGTGAAGTTTATGAGGAAGTGTCCTAGGCGAATTTCACATTGATTATGAATGATAAGTAGAGGAAGTAGAGAAAGAAGAGGATAAGATTGGATAACTTAGGGTCTGTTTGGTACTGCATCAAAAAATAACTTCAAATAAATGATTCTAAAAGTACTTTAGTTTTTTTTTAGCAGGAGTACCTCAGCTTCTAAAAAAAATCGAAACACTTCATTATTTCAACTTCATGTAAAAGAGAACCAACACGTGTTTTATTTGAGAATTGCTTCTAGAAGTGCTTCTACTGAAACATAAGCTGTACCAAACAGACTCTTAATTGCACACATCTAACACGAGATTTTTTTTAGATTATAATGGAGGGTCCTTAATAGTAATTACAAAGTTAAGTATGTTTGATTTTTAGTAATTTGGGAATAAGTAACCTTATGAAAAGGAAAGTTAAAGACAAAAAAACATGAAACCATGAATATTACATATACAAATGAACAATATCGCAAAAAATAGATGTAAATCATTCTTTCTTTCTTTAATTTAAAAACTCAAAAATGTAAAAATTGACTTCTACCCTAAAAATTTGTAAAAATGGGGCACAAATTAGACTCTTGCCAATACAAAAGTTGATTTAGAAATCTATTCATCATTTAATACGTATATAAGAAACTAACCAAATTTAGTATAATTTTTTTTATCTTAGTAAATGTGAAAATGGATCCAACCTTACGTGGTAAAAAATTAGACATTGACCTGACTCCAGGGTTGTTGACCTCTGTCAAGGTTAATCATTTGATGAAGCATGGAAGGTATGTAAATGGAGAAAGACAAGGGGTTAAATGGTAATTAAAAGGATGGATCGGATTAGGGGCCCAATACAGGGAAGGCCCAAGTGAGGGAGGGCCGTTATGGAGCCCATTTGAAGAAAACAAAAAATTGGAGAATTCTTACTTTATATTTCTTATAAAAATACATGTTTCTATTTCTTATTTCTTATTTTTTTCAAGTGTTTTTTAAAATACTTATTATAAAATTGATTAAATGATGTAAAAAAATGATAAATCATTTTTTTCGAAATATTTATTAATAATTATATTTTATAAATCATTTTTATTATAGAAATATTACATAAATCTATAAATTATATTTATATTAAATTATGATTTGCATATAATTTTATTAAAAATATATTTAAAATAAAAATTTCAATAGTTTGTAAATGAATGTGATTGTAAATTCAAATCTTATGATCAATTTTTAAAACTTACTTTTATTAAAGAAGTTATTCTTTCATAATTCTAATGGACCTAATGTAATTCCTTAAAAATCACTTGTTATAAAAAGTAATTTGATATATTTTTTTAAAAAGTATAATACAAAAAAAGTAACTTATTTACTTTGGTAATATTTTAACATTTGATCTAAAGAACAATAAGCATTATAATATCATATGACCTCAAATGGTGACAAAGAAGTTACTACCACTAGTTTATTAAAAGAATATAAAAAGAGCTTCTCCTCATAAGTTGGATGAACATAAACTGATAGTAGTTTCTTTATCATAAGATATTAAAAATTATAAAAATTATCGAAAGCTCGAATTAAGTTGAATCAAATTCGAATTCAAATTGTTCTCTATCAAATCGAACCAAAATTATTTATAATAATAATAATAAATAATCAATTTAACTTACACACTAAAACAAAATATTAATGTTTAAAATGATCAATTTTATTACATAGATATATTAAAATATGACTATTTTTATAATTTAGGACCTGCAAATTTACTCGTTTACAGGTAGAATCACATGGAATGTCCTCCACTTGGGCATGTAAAGATTCAACCATGAAATAATTAAAGTTTTGAATTTTTTTTAATCATCATGAAATTAATCAATGAGTGGCAACGACATCATTCCATATAGTTGATTGTGGTGCCCTCATTTCATAATTACATTTATGTGACGTCAAAACGTCTATTTGATTCACAAATTCGAAATAATTTAAAGATATTAATTGAACGAAAAAATATTTGTAAATTTTTGGGTTGAAAAGGATCCAATTACAGAAAACGAATCCAATAGACCCGAATGCGTTTGTCGGGTTTGGATTTTAGATAGTTCGTTCTACTAAGTGTTGATAGAGATTTAAATGAAAAAAATAATGATAATGTGGTGTGTAAACAGTTTAAATGGATAAAATTTCAAGAAAAAGAGTATAATTTCTTAAAGGTTTTTTAAAAATTCAAAAAAATAATGGGATTTATTGTAGATGAGAATGCTTAAATTTAATATAGTTTAATTAATATGTTTTAATTAATAATATATAATTAATGCTTAAATTATTATAATATTTTAAAATATGGGCTTAAAATAAAGGACGAATTAAATGGTAAGAGCGCCGAAAAGAAAATTAATAAATAAAAAAACAATCTCAATTAGTTGGCAGGGACAGCTTCAGATCGAAACTGAGTGGTGCAGAGTTTCTTCTCCGACTCCGTTAACAGTAGCCCTGGACTGGGACAAAAACCAGACCGCCTGACCGGAGTTTTGCTTGTCAGGAGGAAGCAACGAAGAGTCCCCATTGCTCCCCTGTTTCTTGAACCTCCTCTGCATCTCCGCCTCCTGCTCTACCATCTTCCTCAGAAGCTTATCCTCCGCGTCCCTCATGAACCTGAAAGTCGGCGGCGGGGAAGCCCGCATCAACTCCATTCCGTCCTTCCGCGGCGGCGAAGGTAGCGGGGTGAACACGCTCCTCCTCGATCCGTTCGATTCCAGATCCTCCTTGGTTTCCTCCACAATGGTGAAGAGAGAAGAAGCCTGCAGTTTCACCAGTTCCTGCGCCGGCTCCCTCCGCCCAGGCCACCGGAAAGAACAGTAAAACCAGGACGGTGAGCAGGGAAGCTGGCTTCCCCCGTCCGCAGCGGCGATGATTCTCTTCTTCCAATGGTAGTAGTAGAGATCAGCGACGATCCCAAGGAGAACGAACCCGAACAGGACGCTGAGGCCGATGCCCAGTTCACGGAAGGGGTTCATCGCCGGCGACGGAATCAGAGCGGCGGCGTGTGAGGATCAAGAGGTGGGGCTGGGGGGGCCGCGAATCGGAAGACAAGTCGAGCCCGTGAAGTGGACAAGTTGCGCTGGAGGAGCTCCGAGAACAGAAGGGCTCCGCTCACATGCCGCTGCCAAGTACCGGAAACGGCCGAGCATCATATCAAAAAGGGGCTTGTGTGATCTATGTTTAAAATAAGGTTGTACTGTAGTTCAAATATTTATTGAATTTTTTATTTTATTTTTAGTGAGATTCAAATTTAATTCATCCATGTTTCTTTACTAAATAATATTATTTTATAAACGAATTACTAAAAATTACATATTAGAAAATAAAAGTATGGGTCCTATAGCTAATAATAATAATAATAATAGAATATTTTAATGAAATGTTTTTCAAATCAAATGTTTGCATTAATTCAACTAGCTCCCCCGCTAACTTTATTTTAAATTAAAAAAAGAATGGAGAATAAAGGAAAAGCAAATTACCGGGTTTTTTTAAGCATTTTGAAAATTAAAGTATTTTTAAAAGTATGATGAACTTTCTTTAATTTGGAAATTATATTTTCATAAAAACAAAAAAAAAAGGACAAACGACACCGTATCCTCCTGGTTCAGTACGGGGAAGTGACTACCAAGAAGCCAGAATACAGAGTCATTTCTCAGTAAGCAGCCACAGAGAAGGGGTTTCACAGTCTATTATACAAAGAGTTGACAATTGACGGTTATGGATGAAAGAGGCTGCAGATGAGCTTAATTGGCGCGGCTTTTGAAGACATCGAGATCCATCTCAGTTGGGTCAGTTGCTTGGAGCTCAACCTGTATTCCATCCAGCTCTCTCTTGAACCTGTCCTTGGAGCTTGCATATATCATCTTGTTTCTCACTTTGGCAGTGTCAGGGACCTGTGGGAAGAGAAAAATGGTGTCAGTTGTGGGATATTAAGAGGGAATGAGGGTGGTTATGTGCTTACCATGCGATGAAGAAGATCCTGCTTTTGGGGACATTGTCCTTGGTGAGGAACTCGAAGTCATAGATGGCGTATCTGCACTCCTCTGGAGGGAGGGATGCAGTGAAGTCCTCGTATGTTTGGGTTGGTTCTCCTAGCTTTTCAACGATCACCTGCTTCTGCTTCTCCTCGATCTTGAAAACAATGAAGCGGTGTGTTCTCTTCGCCTTCAGCTCCATGAACTTTGATTTGCAGTCATCGTGCACTGCCATTCCTGATGCTGCATTTGCCTGCATTCACAAAGGATCAAACTGCAACAAATCCATGGCAACGAATCTGAGTTCTGATTCAGAGTTGGGATGGAATACGGGAACAATTGCAGTTTCTAGCCGACACAGGGTACAACTCGCAGATAAATAAACAAACACCTGATGACCAAATCATAATAGAACAAAAAGCGCCTACAATCGCCAATCTACATCAACGTGATCTCTCTAAAGCATGATGCAACATCATTAGACAACCAGAAATCCCATACTAATCCAAAATCAGGGCGGAAAACATCAAAAACTTGAGATTCAATCCTTCGAAAGGAAGCGCTAAAACAGCACCAGATCCAACAAAGCTACAAAACCAACTGATGCATACGATCGCCAGGAAACGTAGCAGGAAGATAACTACCATGATCGCCGAACTGATAAGAGAAAATCTACGGGCGAAAGAGTAGAGAAATGCGCGTGATCCTGCAGCAGAAGAAGAATCGTCTTGAAAGTTGAAAATCCTCGCGCAAGTAGGACTATAAAAGCGAAAGAGGAGACTTTCATCATATTTGTTGATTTAGTACCGAATTTCCACCTGTCATTAAATTTTATTATATATAATAAATAATTCCATAATTTCTCATAATAATAAAAAATTGTAGAATATTAAAAAAACCAGATTAAAATCCATAATATTCAATCAAAACCCATACCTTTTTATAAAAAATTAAAATGATGGGTCCAACATGCAATTAAATTCTATTCAATTTTAACTTATAATTTTTTAAGTTCGATCTAATAACTTTTATAAAAATAAAATAAAATTAAGAGTGGGAAATCTTATATTTATACAATTATATTCTAATATTTTATAATAATCATATTAAAAATTAAAGACTAGGATTCAATTAATTATAAAAAAATTTCAATCCAAAACAATGACGAAATCAAAAAAATAAATTGAATATAAATTGTTGGTTTTGCTTTTCTCATTAATAATTAATGAGAAGATTTCATTTGTACAAGAGAAAAAATAAATACTTTGTAAAAGATCGGTAAAAATATTTAATTTCAACTAAATTGGTACCTAATACTAATAAACAAAATCACTATATTCCCTTCATTTTAACCAAATTTGGCTCTATGATTTATTTTTTTCCTTGTGCAAATGGCATCTCATGTTTTTTTTCTTTTTCATCAGTTTAATAAATTTTTGTACCAAAATACAAAATATTATATATATATATATATCCATAATATGAAAGGGTATTATATTGGGGGCAAAGAGGTAAATTCATTATTTACTTTGCCACCACCAACTTTGGGCCCAGGGTATTTGCTTATTAGCCCAGTGTTCGTCGGCAAAACCCTCGCCGTCACGCTATAACGAATTAAGCCGCAGGTCTCCGCAGATTTGGAAGCGTTTTGTGACGCAGCGGCCGGCCGGATTCCTAGGTTCATTTCTCGTTCGTAACGTTCTTGTTTCATAACCATCGTGTTGTTTGAATTACGTGAGCTTTCGAGGTGGTGTTTTTATGCTGTACGAGATCATCGTTTCTGTTTTGTTACGAATCTGGTGTAGGGTGTTTGTAATGAAAGATTTAATTTTCTTCTGAGATGGGATTGCGACTTGTGATGGATGTTGATTTGGGGTTTTATCATGTCTGATTTTGGTATTCGGTGAATGGGGACTATGGTGGGTCTTGAGTTATCGGGAGGGAAATTGTTCTGGCTGTAGAGATTGTCTAAGATCGCGTTTTGTGATTGTATGATCAGGCCAATTTTATCTCTGCAGCTTGAATTGAAGGATGGTGAGAGTCAGTGTCTTGAATGATGCTCTTAAGAGCATGTATAATGCTGAAAAGAGGGGAAAGAGGCAGGTCATGATCAGGCCGTCTTCAAAAGTTATCATCAAGTTTCTTCTGGTGATGCAGAAGCATGGTATGGTAATCTAGTTGATGTCGAATAGGAATCTAAATGATGGTGCTTTTCTTCATTAAGCTTCATTGATATGGTGATGTTAGGGTATATTGGGGAATTTGAGTACGTTGATGATCATAGAGCTGGAAAAATTGTGGTTGAACTCAATGGTAGATTGAACAAGTGCGGTGTCATCAGCCCTCGGTTTGATGTTGGTGTCAAGGATATCGAGTCCTGGACCGCTAGGCTCCTCCCATCAAGACAGGTATCCAACATTCATCTGGTTTCAATTTCGAATGCCTACCCTGTCTGCAATCATGTTGAATGCTTTGATAACCTAATTTTTCAATGGAACACCTGCAGTTTGGATACATTGTCCTAACAACATCCGCTGGAATCATGGACCATGAAGAAGCCCGCAGGAAAAATGTCGGTGGCAAGGTTCTTGGTTTCTTCTATTAAAAATTCATCTTCTTCACTATTTGGCCCATGTTGCAGTTTGTTTCCTGGAGCAGAATCCTTCATTTTGTACCGTGACTTTGTTTGATGCGTCTATCTATTCTGTTAACGCAAGAAAAAAAGACATGAATTGCATTCATGCTCTCTTGCAATCATCTACAATCTTTGGAATATGAGAATCAATTCATTGGTATCATTTGTCTAGTCAATTTTGCTATATACTGTTTGCTGCACAAAGAAAACTGCTGATTATAGAAAGCCAGCGATGCCCCGGAAAGTGGAAGCAAGTGCCGCTCCCTCAGGGTCCATCTTGAAGCGGCAAACCAAGAAGATAATGAGGCCAAAGGCGATGCACCCCACCAGGAACTGTAGGAACCAATGGCAGTGGCACGTTCTCCGGCGCTCATCCTCCTCTTCCTCGTGCCAACTTTCGGCGTGGCCTGTATAGGCTCTGGCCGTGACGGTTCTGCTCACATTCCAAGCTGTAGATTTACATATCTCACAAGTCCTGTGGGACTCAGAAACAGAGTTCAGATGAGGACCAAGCTGCTGGCAACAAAGCTTAAAGGAACTCCAAATGAAGACAGACAACCAGAAGGCGATCCAAACGTATAAAAATGCCATCTTTTGACCGCATTTGGCATAAGAAAAAAAGTAACCAAACTTTTTTTGTTGTGTTTGAAAAATAAATATCCTATGTATAAAATTTTGATCTTAGTATGTAAGATTGAATGTTAAAATGGTTATTTTTTAAAATTGACCGAGTTATGGATGAATTTGAAAATTAATCATTCTAATTTTATTATGTATGAAAAATAACTATTGTATAAAATTTTGGTTTTAAGAAGTATTACCTAAAATTTTAATTTTATTTTTATTTTTAAGAAGTAAAAATAATTTTGTTATAAAATAATTTTAATTATAAAAATAATTCTATCAAAAATATTTTTAAAATTATACTATAAAAAGTTATTTTTAGAAAAATAAATAATTGTTTAATTTTAATTTTTTTAAAAATAATTTTAAAAAATAAAAACAAATTTCAAAAATTTTCGATAGCAATGCTTCATCTTAACTTGAACAAATAGACATGGTGATATGATGTAACTCACCTGTTTCCTTTGATCCTGAACCAAGTCTCGGCACACTGTTTGTGGGCTGCAGCCAAATCATCTTTACATGAACACCCCAGTTCGAAACTATTCCCAGAATCCTGATGCGTGGCATCGATGCTGAGATGGCAAATCCTGCAATTTGCTCTTCCATTCCTTGGCGAAACTCCAGTTTCAGTGTTGCTAACCCCGGATTCCAGATCCACATTCTCCATGGATGCACTGGAATCCCTCCCCTCGTTTTCCGACGCCGGCGGCGCCATCTCCGTCGCGGCGGGACCGCTGTCGTCTGTGGCAGCAGGGTGACGCGAAGTCGACATTTTTTTAAAAAACCCACACAGAGCTGATTCCAGAGAGGTGCAACAACGAGATTCCGAATCGTTTACGGAGAAAAGAAGAGCACTAAATGGGCTCCTTCAATAGAATCGTTAGCGGGAGAGGAGAACTCTCCTCGTTAGTTTCCCTTTTTAGAAAGCTCAAACCTGGACACAAGTCAAACATGTTACACATCGCTAAGCACCATGTTAGGGCTTCCATTTTAATATCATTTTGAGAATTAATATTTTTATAATATCATTTTGAGAATTAATAATTTCATACTATCATTTTTTGAGAGTTAGTGTATTTAATGTAGTAAAATATATATTTTTTATATTTTAAAAATTATTATAAAAATAATATTTTGGAAATGTGAGAAACTAAATTAAAATTAACTCAACAGGTAACAGAAGTTGGAGAACAATTGTAATTTTTCAAAATAATATAATATTCAAAATCATGAAAAATCATTATATTCAAAATGAGCAAAAGACTGAATATTTGAGGTTCTTTATTGACCATATTATGGGATAATGGAATGCAATTCTACAACTGCATATAGATATGAAAATAATAAATTAAATAAATTTCACAACCTATTCATATTTTAATTTTTTTAATAAATAATAAAATAATTCAAAGATTAGACAAAAAGACTAAGATTCTGTCTAAATGGTAACAAAAATTTTTGTCTTTGGATCTACTTTGTATATAATAGTAGGGTTTTATTTTATTGCCCATGCCTAATACTAATGATACTAATTCTCAAGCATGGCATAGAGGTAATAGTTTGGTTAGAACATGTATATTAGTCTTATGAGAAATTTTAATAAAGCTCCCATTGCTAGAAATGTGTGGTTTTATTTAGAGAGCATAGTGGAAAAAAAAAAGCATGTGGTGTATCTAAGTTGTGGATTATCATTTTGTTTTCATGTGTCAAATTATTAAAATAATTTTTTTATTTAATGAAAATTAAAAATATATTGTAAACTTTAATATATTAAATTATTATATAATGTAATATTATAATATAATATATATTTTAAAATAAATAAAAAGTGGATATTATAATTTTTCGAATTAATCTTTTATTTAATTTTTTAAATATAGATTTAATAAATTCAGTAATTTCTAAAGTTAATAATAAAATTTGAATTTCTGATTTTATTATGAAACGGGTAAAGATTAGAATCTTCAAAAATTAAATAAAATAACTTCAATAAATTCATAACATAGAACACTCTTATTATAAAATGATTAAATATTAAAATCTTTAAAAATGAAATAGAATCAATTCAATAAATTAATAAAACATAAGAGTAACTAATAAAAACAGATACCCGTACGGCGAATCCACGTATCTGGTATTTGGCTTTTGGATAACGAGCCTTGAAAAAAACAAAGGGGAATTAAGTGACGAAGTCCCACTCCCCGCTTGCGTGGTTGTTTTGCTGAACTAAAAGAGATGGCGTCTTCGGATTCGAAGCTCATGCACCAAATCCTCAACATCGACCCTTCCCCGGAGAGATCTTGTTGTTACAGGAAGGCGACATTGCACTGCAGCAGAGTAGAAATCAGGGGAGATGCAATGTACCTTTCAGGCCTCCGTGCAGCTCTCTACAACCCCAGAAGCTTCCTTCTCCAGCATTGCGTTCTCGCTTTGTGTAACATGTAAGAAATCTCACCTAAACAAGTAAAATGACATCTCATCATCTCTTCTTAATAAAATCCATCACACCCCAGTGTTTGGCTGTGTGGATCTCAGATCATGGGGATGGGAGTGTGGGTTCTCACCTTTGCGGTCGCTGCTGCGGCCCTGTGGTGTCCTCTGCCTGTGGAGTCCCTCGTTCGCCACTACACATTCAATGTAATTTGCACAGAGATAGCTCAAGATGATCAGCATTTTTGTTGTTTTTACCTGGTTTTCTGCAGGTGATGAAGAAGAACATAACCAGGGTGTGTGCCACCAAGCCCACGGTCACAATAAATGGGAGGTTTCCAGGGCCAACGCTCTATGCACGGGAAGATGACACTGTGATTGTGAGGGTTGTCAATCGCATCACAGACAACGTGACTATACACTGGTAGAACCCCCTGCTTCAAAGATTTGCCATGGCGTTTCTTTAACTGTAGCACTGTGGCATCACTTCTCAGGCATGGAGTCAAGCAGCTCCGGACAGGTTGGTCCGATGGACCGGCTTATATAACACAATGCCCGATTCCGGCAGGGCAGAACTACGTTTACAGCTTCACACTTACTGGGCAGAGGGGAACCCTTCTCTACCATTCGCATATTAACTGGCAGAGAGCAACTGTGCATGGTGCCATTGTCATTCTGCCCAAGCGGGGAGTCCCTTATCCTTTCCCCAAGCCTGATAGAGAAGAAGTAATCATACTAGGTAGAGTAATTTCTTCCATTTCCACTCAAATTATACACTTCCCTGGTTCTGGTTCCTGAGATGTGTTTGTGGAATCGCAGCTGAATGGTGGAAGTTGGATGTGGAAACCATCATCAACTCTGCTCTGCAGCTGGGCACAGCTCCCAGTGTATCAGATGCGCACACAATCAATGGGTTTTCTGGGCCAGCCCCCAACTGCTCTTCTCCAGGTATGAGCAAGGAGATAGATACATCCCTTCAACTGAGATGTCAAAATGGTTCCTCCTGTAATGCCAATTTTCAGGATACACTCTGCATGTTGAGAGGGGGAAGACGTACCTGCTTCGGATCGTGAACGCAGGACTAAACGAGGAGTTCTTCTTCAAGATAGCAGGCCACGAATTCACTGTAGTTGAGGTGGATGCCACCTACACCAAACCTTTCAAGACAGACACCATTTTCATCGGACCAGGGCAGACCACAAACGCCCTTCTCACTGCAGATCAAGAGATTGGGAAGTATCTGATCGCCGTATCCCCGTTCATGGACACTGTTGTGCCGACTGATAACCAGCAGGGAACAGCTTATTTGCGCTACAAGGGCACTGTAGCCTTCACCAAAGCTGTCCTGACGGCTATGCCTTTGAGAAATGCTACCCCAGTGACGACCACTTTCATGGACTCTCTCAGAAGCCTTAATTCGAACAGGTACCCTGCAAGAGTACCAAAGACAGTGGATCATACTCTTCTGTTCGTCATTGGCGTTGGGGTTAATCCCTGCGCATCTTGCAACCAAAACAGCCGTCTCGTGGCTGATATCAACAACGTCACGTTCGTTATGCCCACCACAGCTCTTCTCCAAGCTCATTACTTCAACATAAGCGGGTGTTCACCACTGATTTCCCTTCAAACCCACCATCTCCATATAACTACACCAGCAACCCGTCCGCAATTACCAATATGCAGACTAAAAACGGCACAAAGCTCTACAAATTGGAATACAACGCCACAGTTCAGATCGTGCTTCAGGGGACGACGCTGATAGCGCCAGAAAGCCACCCAACTCATTTACACGGCTTCAACTTCTTCGTCATCGGCAAAGGGGTTGGAAACTACGACCCAATCAAGGATCCGAAAAAATTCAATCTCGTCGATCCCGTCGAGAGGAACACGGTAAGCGTACCTACCGGAGGATGGACGGCAATACGCTTCAGAGCCGATAACCCAGGTACCATTTCTTCTTCCAGCTGCTAATCACACCACCGCATCATCGCCAATCCCGCCCGATGCAGGTGTCTGGTTTCTTCATTGCCATCTGGAAGTACACACAACTTGGGGGCTGAAAATGGCGTTTCTTGTTCAAAACGGAGCCGGCCCCAATGAATCAATTCTTCCTCCTCCATCAGACCTTCCACAATGCTGAAAAGCAACGGAGGCTCAGCGGAAACGGGATTTTCAGAGGGACGACGACGACGCTCAAACCTCAAGCTGTAAATTGATTGCATTTAATCGAAATTTCAATTAAATAACTTGCACAAAAAAAATCATTTTCGGGAATAGTTTTCTATATTAAAATATTAGATTAAAAAATAAAATAAATAAATATATTTATTTATATAGATTAATCTTATCTAATGAATAATACATTGTAGTCGAAAAGATAAAAGGTAAAAGTGTAAGAATTAAATATTTGAAGTGAAGAATATTATGTAAAGAAAAGATATGTTATTAAATTTGATATGAGAATTAAACTTGGGCCTATAAGTGATATTATAATTACTTTAGACGAATCTTATATCAATTATGAATATAATATATTTTTTAAAATAAAAAATATAAAATCATGATAATTGGATATTCGAATTGAATAATAAATTATTACATTTAAGTTAGATAGTATCACAAGAATTACTATAATGAATCCTCAAATTTGGATACTGATTTGAGCCCCTTTCGAGGAAATTGGGTAGAATTTTTATTTGGATTTATTTTCGAAAATCCAAAAAATATATTCTTGTTAAAAAAATCTATTAAATCATATACTTATCTAATTAGATATGCGGATGTGCAAAGTAAGATAAATATATCCTTATAATTCGCATATCAGAAATAAATCCAAAATTAATAAAAAAACAATAACGTTTCTGTTATCTATATAAAGGAGAGATCTCATAGGCACTTTTTTTCATCCTCTTCGCCACCGGAACCCTGAAGCATCGGAACCATGAATTTGCCGATAAGACCGGTCCGGCAAGTGGCTCTGGTCTGCATCCACCGCCTGGAAGAATTCCCGCCGTCGTACGACGGCCTACTTCCGGGAACCTACCGGCTGATGGTGTCTACGGCGTCGCATTACAACCAGCCAATCTACGTAGACTTGCGGCTGCCGTCACGGGACTGGGGTTTCTGCCATCTGTTTCCGATCGAGATCGCCCCCCCAAGGACGCACTCCACCTCGAGATATTCATGGAGACCCCGGAATCGGCGGCGGGGCCGTCGAGCGGGATGAGGCTGATCGGCGGCGGCAGGGTGGAGATGCGAGAGGACGGCGGGTTCCTCAAGGGCGTGGTGGAGCTGAAGAAGGCGCACGGGGCGGAGATGGTGAGGACAGGGCGGGCGGCGGTGACCATCGAAGTGGGAGAGAAACGCACCATGGAGGCGAAGTACGTCGGCTTCTTCATCAGAGGCAGCTCAGGGTTTTAGGCAGCAGGATTCAATCCATCAATCCATCTCCTTCGCTTTTTTCTCAGTATTTTAGTTCTCTGTTACTAGATGATGAATCTGTTTTAGTGTCAGAAGATTTCAGAAGCAGTGTTTTAAAACTATATGTTCATCCATCTTTGGATATTTTAGTGGGTTGGATCAAATTTTATTTGTTTACTGGTTAATAGCAAATATAAGATATGTTGTAAATATTTGATAGATATATTAAATAAATCTTAATAATTATATTTTATATATGTATGTGTATTGATAGTATAAAATATTCATTTGTATTTAGATTATATGCTATTTGAATGGGGTATAGGATAATGAAGATGATTTTAATAAAGCTTTTTAATGTGATTTTATCAATTGCTTAGTAATATACATTTAATTTTTTTATAGATTAAATTATGATTTTATAATTATATTCTAATATTTTGATAAATATAATTAAAAATAATGAATCTGATTCATGCTATTTTAAAAAAGGTTCAATAAAAAACGATAACTAAACAGTTTCAATGGATTTAATCCATTTTTAAAATACTGTTCGGAAGTGAATTTGAAAAGATAGCGCAAAATTGAATCTAATAAAATTATTCTGTTTAACTTTTATAGATTCCAATTTTTTTATGTTTCGTAGAAAAATTAGAAAATCAAATTTAAAAATTACCTTTCAACATTAATATGCTTTCGATGACAGATATTTCCATAACAACTTGAAGAGAGGAACAAATAGTCAATTTTGAAAAATACAACTATAGATTAATATTAAAAAATACATTATATTTTCATGTAAACTCTATAAGAATTTATCTGTTAAGTTTAATAATATTTACTTTTTTTTTTACTTTGGAGTTAAATTGATCTAATTAGAATTTTGTAGAGATCTTATGGATTGAATTGAACATTTACTATTTATTATTTTGTATAAAAAATCATTTTTATTTCTCAATGAAAGCAAACTACATTAACAAGGAGAAAGAAAAGATTCCTTGAACCCTAAACCCCATAGATTATCAATTAATTAATTAATTAACAATCAATCTATTTTTGGTAATAATCACACTCTTGTAAGATTGGAAGATAAGGAAAGAATCCCTAAATAGATCCAAATCTAATGCTTCTGTTTGGAAGCTTTGATAACAAGAAGAAGAAAGGGAATGACATTAACCAGAAGCGAGTTCCTTTCTAAGGCTCATTCATACATGAAAGCTGTGGGCCGGACATCTCCGCAACGCCGGCGGTTTCAAAGAGGTTTCTTAGCTGCCGGCGGCGGCAGGGACGGCGACGGGCTTTGCATCCTCTGCCTTCTCGTGCTCCTTGTTGAGCATCTGAGGAACAATTTCTCAGGTGTATGAGTTCAGGACCTATGGTTTCATGTAGTTGGGGAATATCTGTACTTGGATATGTATGTAGTGCGGAACGGAAAGGGAAGTAGAGTCACCTTGTTGTTGATCAAATTATGGAGGGCGATGACGCTCCTGATGAGGGATGACAAGTATATAACCAGCATCATGTCGTTTGTCTTAACTGTAAAATGTCACAGCCGAGTGTGGATTATAGGGGCAGAGGTGGAGAGCTGAATACTGAGGAGAAGAGGAAGTGTGGTTTTACCAGCGAAGGCTTTAACTAGCTCGGTGACATTCAAATTGGGCAGCAAGTTGAAAACATCCTGAAAAAATTAGGCAGCTTGATGAGATGAGACTCATTGTTGCGTTACTGCTTTTCCGGTAGTGTAAGAATAAGAAATGCACCTGGAGATGGTAGAGTATTTCATGATTCAAGGGAAGCTTTCCCTCAATCACCAGATCAAGGTAGCTTCTAATCTCTTTCAACCGAGCATCTAATCCCTTTAAGGCAGCAAGCTTTCCAGTTACCTGCAGGGGAAGCCATGAACCCAAGTTTCATTCCCTTTATGCAGTGAGAGAGACTTTTAGAAGAAAAAAATGTAAAATAAAAAAAAAAAACAGACTTCTGTCGCCAAGGTGCTGATGGTGGTATCTTTCACGTCTCTCAGCAAGTGCTCCACCCCTAGAAAAAAAGGGAGCAAATTAGATGACATGGGAAAACCGATATGGGTGTGGAATAAACTTATCAAACGAAAGACACAATACCAATTTCTTCCACTTCGTGAGCAGCTATCTCAGAGGGCACATGCACAAACACCTTTTGGCTTTTCTGAGTCGCATTCTGCAAATTCAGCCATGGATTCAATGGAATGACTAGCATCAAACTATATATAAAGGCTTGCAGACTTTATTATTTTAGCTCAAGAAAATAATTTTCAGTTAAAGGAACCTCCTTGACTTCTTCAACAGCATAATAAGCTTTGGTTGGTATTCCCAGCTCCTTTGGCTGAACATCAATGATCACCAACACTGGGGTGGTGACATAGCTGAAACAAGGTGAAAAAACATCAAGCACACATCACAAATCAAAAAGAATTAATTAGAACATGGAATCAAATGCACACAAGAGGTAAAAAAGTAAAGAATAGCAGTTCATCTCAACATAAGTGGTGCTATGCACAGAATAAAATCTTACTCGTTGAACAGCCCGTGAATGTTCAGGTCATTCTCCCTGAGTTTCGGACCAGTGCTATACCAACCAACAACATGTTCCTTGGCTAAAGAAGACCATGATCGACAAGTTAACAAAATCCCCATAAAGAAAGATTTAGATGGAATTTACTGAGAACTACTTACCATTTATTCTCCTGAACATCGAAAACATTGATTCGTGATAATTATGGTCAAGGAAAAAGATACTCGGGTCCCTATCATCCTCTTCGAAAGGCACTGTTTACAGAGGACAAAATCAATTAAAAGTAATAATGTCAAAGAAACCAGCAAGAAGGAAAACAAATTGATGTGTGGTGAAGCAGAGAAATATACACATGAAACAAAAATAAAAAAAAAACAACAAAACATGCGTCCCCCAATTACGCTCAAGGAAAAGTGGAGACCGGAAAACTAGGCGCAAAAATTCAAAATGAAGCTCCCAGATTGGCATTAACTCAATTCTGAAAACGAAAATCAGCCGACGGATCTGAAATTAAACACGAACCAGCATAGCTGTTAGTAACGTCGACGGTGCCGCGAAATGAAGTTCCCAGCAAAACCCCAACGACGCGCTTCCTGGTGTCACGCGCCACTCTATTGTAGTGATCGACGATGCTGAGCAGCACCAGAGGATGCACCACCACTTTCTCGATTGGCCGTGAGGATATCTGCTGCGACTTCACCACATCCATCTTCTCCGTTCACGAATTCAATGTGTTCCCTGGGTTTCTTCCCCCACAAGGGTTCTTCGTCGATACCCCCTTCTTCGCAGAAAGCATTATATACAACATTCCTTACCTTAAAAAAAAAACTATACCTTATTTAATGGGCTTACTATGGGCCCATTAATTTTCCAAATGGGCCGCAAAATACAAATGGGGCTTGCACATCTACGCCCACAAAAAAGAAGTTAAATTAATTAATGGAAATAAAAATAGAACTGAAAAATAAGAGATAGCCTAGTTTTATTTTTATATATTCAGTATAAATCCAAAATATTTTTACTGTAAATAAAAATAAAATAATAGATATTTTATATATAAGCTACTTTTTATTTTTAAAAAAATTAAAAAATATTTTTTCATACATAATTAATAAAAATAAGAATAAGAATAATTCATGTTGTGTATATAAACTACTTTTTATTTTTAAAAATATAAAAATATTTTTTTCAAAAAATTACTTTTCAAAAATAATTGTATTTTCTACATAAAGTAAAACTTTAACCGAAAAATTAATTGTTTTTAAAAAAACATTTCATAAATAGTTTTAGAGTTATTCTATCTTCATAATTTTTTAAAATTATTGTATTTAACTTTCAAAAATTGTAATTTTTATTGTGTTAACATATTAATTAGATTAATTATTAAAATTTTTGAATTTTTATTTCAACAATTAAATAATAAATTAATTAAAAAATTATATTATTTACTTTTTATATATTCTAAAAATACATTTATATTGTAATAATGAATTACTTAATAATTTAATATATTAAAATTTATAATATATATTTATTTTATTAACTTTATAATGTAAATTATGTTATTAAACAAAATAACTTTACACTCTCAATTTATTTACATAATTTTAAAATTAATTTATTTTATATAATCTAAATCACAACCTCAAATTATAGAACAAATAGTTTGTTACAAAAAATGAGCAATTTCTACCCAAATTTAATATACAATGATATTATTTCCATTTCAACTTGTATTTACTCTTTTGCATTCTTACTAAATTCCAATTGGGCTTTCCATGGATTCACCATTCATCCAGGCCCATCAACAACTGCTGCACTGCAGGCACTCGCATTCTCCTTATTCTGCTGAACTTCTTCATCTCTAAGCTACATATCTAACACCAGACGACTGTCTACCACACGCCATGGACGCTAATGCTGGCAAAGAGGATAGCAGGTCTCTTCTCCCCCACTGCCCCATAGGAAATTAGCGTACCTGGAAGCATAGTGAACGCTTCCCGGGCTGATCGCCAGCGCCTGCAAGTATCGCTCCTCCGCGCCGGAGAAGTCGCGCCGGATAGTCCAGAGGAAGTTGGCGTACTGAACGAGGGGTCTGCGTCTGATGGGGGTGTCTGGATCGCCTTCTTGTAGCATTCCTCGGCTCTGTTGGGGTCGTAAAAGAGCATCAGTGTGATGAATTTCTCAGAGGAGAAGTGTGATCGAGATCTCACCTGTCGTAATCGCGAGCAACGAGGTGAAGGAACTGAGCGTAGTTGCAGAGGAGGAGGGGGTTGTCGGGGTCTGTTGCTAGATTCATCTGATACGTCAGGTCTGTCCGGAGATAGTCGTCGTATGGATCGGGTTCCAGACGCACCGTCACGGGGGAGACGAAGTACTTGAACGCTTCCATGGCGAGCGCATCGGCGTTGCTCTCTCCCTGCATCTTCATTGCTTGATCGACAATGGAGTTCCACATTTTTGCTTCTTCTGGGGTTTTCAGATCCTCAGCTGGGTGAATGCTGGGATTCGGGGCGATGGTTCCGATCTGTGGAATGGAGACTCCATCCCCAGATAATGTGGATGCTGGTGCGGGTTTGACGGCGGATCCGATCGAAGCGGCGGAATTCAGACCGAAGTTCGCCACGAGGATCATCACCTGAAGCATCAGACTGGGAGTTGTCGAGAAAACCTGCTGAAACATCCAGACGAAGGAGGAATACATCTCCTTCTGCACTTTTGATTTGATGGGTTGAAGATCTTCTTGGCAGGAAGCTTCCCTCATGATCAGAGCTTGCTTCTGGAGCTCAACGACGATGAAAACCATGGAAGCGAAGGCGGAATTGACAGGACAATACGCCGTGTCCTTCCAATTGGTCAAGTCCTGTTCCAATTTGAGCTTCTTCTTGATCATCCTGAGAGAGAGGGGAATGCCGAAGCTCTTGGCCTTGCGTTCAACCGCCGCCAACGAAATCGCGTCCTGCTCCGGCATCATTCCCATCTCCGCCGGCTCGGAGAAACCGAACCCAGATCGTAACAACGCGCCATCATCAGGCCCCGTGAAAGGGGCCACCTTGCAACGCGCATTTCCGTTCAAACTCCCCTTACCAGATCTGAACGATCGCCGATCAAATCCGTCAAGATGAGCGCTACACGTTCTTCGAATTTTAGGCGACCCCAACGGATTCGCCACGAAAGCCAACGATACATCCGAATACCCTCTTTCAAGGCGCCTCCGGCCACCGGGCGAAGCCGCAATCGAACTCCGACCGGCCGGAGAAAGACCCTGAAAGGCGGGGTGGGGCATTCTACAACAGAAGCAACAGCTTCGAGCCTCATGATTAGGCTGAGAAGAAGAAGAACCAAACCCACAGAGTTAATAATCAAATCAAGAAAACAGAAAAAGCTTCAACACCAAACAAAAAACGAAGGTGCAAAATCATCGCGAGAAAGGGTCCAAAACAGATGAAAGATTGCCCGAGAAACAAGGGCTCTCCGTCAACCAACTCAACACAACAAGAACCAGCACAGATTTTGCATTCACCCCATCAAACCAGGAAACTACAAACCAAGAAGAAGCAACGCCACTTCCAATACAGCACCCAAAAACGACACCCAGAGAATCAAAACTTACTTGCGCTGCGGCCAAGGCGGATTTGGGAAAACGGAGGACTCAGAGAGTCGAAAATGGAAGGTTCATGAAGCACAATCAACACACGATGAGGATGTCAATGTATTGTATCATCCCACACACACACACGGGAATGGGAAACGGTGGACAGGATAAGGAAGATAATTCAAAAGATATTTATTATTGCAATCCTGATATTTTTGTCGTTTTCGTTTCCCTTGGGTCGGAGACATCGAAGTTAGAATATAAATATAGCAAAATTAATGGATGACAACAGCAAATAAAAGTAAATAAATAATGAGAATATTTCCGAAAATAGCATCTAATATGTAAAAATATGGTACAAATGAAAGATATTCAAGAATACCCAAATATCTTACATTCTAAATTTGGATGTAAGCCGGGGTCAAAGCTATATAGTATTATAGTAATTTAGTATTAATTTTTCAAAAATATTTTTTTGAATTTTGGAACAAAATATTATCTTTAATTCCTATTATTTAGGATACATAACGTATTTAATTTTTAATACCATCATTATTTGCTATAATGAATATATTTAATTTTTAAAATTTAGTATTTCAGATAAAATTAATTCTTTATATTTTTAATTCATACATTTTTTATATGAAACTATATTAATATTAATGTAATTAATTTTTATTATTTAAAATTTATTTGGTTTCTACTCTTCTTATCATTTTTAATATCAATCCTTATTATTTTATATTTTTTTAAAGAAAAAAACCTCAAAGATTAAAATAAGTGATATATGATTCTCTAAAATTCTTAGACCTATTGGTTTGGCACTTTCGTCCCTCTGAAACTTAAACTTTCGTATTGAGATTTGTCTTATCATTAATTACGATTTCGGGTTAATATTGAAAAAATCCACTGGAGAAAAAGAAATTTGGAAAATTTTATTACTTGAAAAAAAATTCAACTTTTTTTATAATGCATGGTACATAATTTTAAAATATTGAAAAAACAATAATTCTTTAGAAAACCAATTATATCAAGTTAAAAAAATATTAAATTTCTCCAGCATGACATCAATCTATTTAGAAGTGGAAGAATCAATTATGCCATTTTTTGAAGAAAAAAAATTACACACCTGAACATAGCATTAGAAATTGAATCTGGAATTAGGAAAATGGAGGAATGTGAAGGCCTCTCAGTCGGAGTTGAAGGCGAAGCTCGAAGCCAAAGGTCTATAAACATAAAAAGGCAGCAACTTAATCAAAAAGACTGAAGCCCATGTCATCATCGGACTCCTCTGCAGGCTCTTCTTTCTTCTCCTCCACAACTGCAGGTGCGGCGGCGGAACCAACGTCCGCGGCGGCCACCGGAGCTGCAGCAACGGCGAATTTACTGGGGTCCTGTATAGATGAGTTGGGAAACGAGGATTAGTAGATGTTTGATGATTGATGCTGGATGGGGAGATGAAGCTAAAACTTACAGCAAGGTACTCCTTGACTTTGTCGGCTTCAGGGAAGGAGTAATCGGTCTCGACGGCAATGGCCAAGACGTTCTTGTAGGCATTGATGAGCATGTGAGGGGCGGCTGCGAGAGTTGGGTAGGAGATGGCCAGAGAGAATGCAGTCACCAGGGAGACGCCGGATGCGAACTTCTCGATGAGATCATCTTCGGTCAAGTCTAGCACCTCTGGGCTGAAAACTGACCCGTTGTCGTACACAGAGACGACTATCAGTCCATATGAGAAAGGCCTGATGCCGAGTTTGGCCAGAAGGGCAGCTTCGGAGGAACCAACTTTGTCTCCCTTCTTGATGAGCTCAACCGGGGTTATGATCTCGACAGTACCCTTGTTGATTTTTGTGGGGATGTTCAGAACCTGCATGAGTACTAGCATTAGTGTCCAGCTTCCTGGAACTGAGTAGATAAAATGGTGTTCCATGGATAGCAAACCTGGAAAAAGGATGTCTGGGATGGATCCAGACCGGTGTTGCCTGGAGGAACAACCACATCAATAGGAGCGACTAGCCCAACACGAGCAGGAGCCCCAACCTATTAAGAGACATGAACAACAAACTGATACTCATGCACTGTGATAAATTGTTGACATTACATTTATCCAAAAAGCACCAAGGATTGTCTATTTACTAGATTTACGCACAAACCAATGCATACGCACTGAATGCACGAGTCTGAAGAATGGTGAAACAGAATAAGCTTACCTTGTACTTCGCGATCTCTTCGCTGACTTCCTTCAGGTCTCCCTTTGTGAAAATTAAGCCAACATTTCCCTGAAAAGTTAAGGGTTTAACATATTAAGCATGCTATGCCTAGACAATTGAGAACACCAACACGTCAAATGGAATATGCGTTGCCTTAAGACAAAACGACGAAATACAAGCAGAGAAATTTAAACCAAGTTGGAAATGAAATTACTTACAACAAGCAGGGGGATGAGGTTCAAAATGGCAGTGTTTCCCGTCTTCTCCGCGTGAATACGAACACTCCTTTTAATCATAGTATTTTTCCCCATGAGAACCACAGAATCCCCGCGCAGCCCTTTCCTAATAGCCTGCAGCTGATTCGACCCCACGTTATCCGCTATCGCCACCAGAACCTGAGTGTACTCATCCAGCAACTGGCACAGTTTCTTGTCGTAGTTCACCTTCTTGTCTGCCTTAGAAATCTTGGGAGCCATCTCTACAACAACAAAAAACACCTACGTACAACGAAAAACCTTGAAACCACAGGAAAACAGGGCCAAGATAAAGGCGAAAACTCCTTATCAAGGCGGACAGCGGCGACCGTCACTTTAACCTGAAGATTCAGATTTCGCGAAACAGAAACGTAGCAGACGACAACGAAAACCCTAGAATTGCAACTTCAGCATCACTATATATATGTAGACTGGAGCCCATATTTCCAGCCCATTAAACATCTCTGTATGGGCCCAAAATGGATCCATATTAGAGCCCCTGGACACTGATTTAATTATATATCCGATTAAAAAAATAATATTATATTATATTATAGTTTTCCTAAATCTTTATTATTAATATAAAAATACACATTCTAAAATTTCATCAAAATAGTCAACCAATTAAAAAATACTTATAAATATTTTATAGTAACATTCTACTTCATAAGAAATTATATTATGTAAAATTAAAGTAATTCTTCTATTTAATCATATTCTTTTTTCCATCTGTAATTTATATGTTATATCAACATCTTTTAAATGGAGCCTTACAAATCTCCCCCTTTAATCACTCATTAGGTGCATGTCGCACGATATCATGATTCATATTTATATTATATGATAATGTTCGTTTTAATAATTCATATCTCACAATTTTATGTTTTTTTTTTGGTTTAAAAAAGCTCTCATGCAATATTAAGGTGGTATCTCTATTCATTTAAATTAATTAATTAAATTAAGAATTAACAACTCGATTAATTTGCTAATTTCTTTTTCTATAATATTATTTTTTAAAATTAATTTGTTAGCGGGAAGAGCAGCGTTCGTTTTGTGACACGTGTTAAATACCGATTGGACCACTGCTCTACTTTTCGGTTTAGCCTGTTCTCTCCACCTCCGGTTCACATTAGATTTTAGAGCATTTTTATTAATTTACGAAAATATTGATATCTTATTTCTAAAAACTGAATTATTGAATTTACTTTATTAAGTTTTATTTATCTTTATATTCATTTACTGAAATCATAATATCAAAATAATATTAGAATAAAATTCTAAATTACATTTTAACCGGAATGAGATTTACTTATTTTAATTATTTTCGAAAATATTTATTTCATTTTTCAGGATGGTGTGACCCGTATTTAACCGGAATGAGGAGGTCCGGAATACTGTTATACCGCCATTTTCCGAGAGCTTTCTTCTTGTTTCTTCACGTCTTTTTCAGGATCGGAGTTCCGCCGTTCAGTCAACCGCCGCTAAGTTTGGGGGAGCGGCGTTGATGCTTCACCGCGATCATCTATCCATTCTTGAATCTCGACGGACATGACTACGAGAAATAAGGCTCCTCTGGTTGATCATCAGAGAATTCTAGGATTTACATTTCCTTTCTCGTGTGTTTCTGCATGGTAGTTTTGCGTCTCTGAGTTTAAGACTCAATTTCTTGCTCTTGTATCAGAGGAGTCCGACTCGAGCGGAGATGGCTTTGCGTGCGATGCGCAACTCGGGATTTCCGGAGCCTATTGCGCGCGAATGTCTGCGAAATCTCCTCAAGGTTTAGAGAGAAATCTGGATGCGATTACTGTTGCTTTCTTTGGTCGAATTTGTTCTTCATTTTGCGTAATGCTTATGAAACTAGGAGTCATGATTTGATCATGCGGTTTGCATTTCTTTCCAGGCTCATGATGGGTACCGCCAGTCGGTTCCGTGTGGCGTAAGCGCGGGGGAGCCCAGGAATGATAGATGGGCGACTATAGAAAAGAATGGGTACCAGATACTCGCCGAGGCGATTGTCCAAGAACTCCACAAGCGTTGTGGTGATTCAGAAGAGCCTCTCCGACTAAATACGGTATGTGCGAATTGATCAATGTGATGCTTGTGTGTTACAATTGTAGTCACCCTTCGTTAGCAAGATCTGCATTACTTTTGGCAGATTACAATCAAATAGATCAGCAAAATAGGTTGGTCTAGTTGAAAGATTACAATCACCCCATAATCTAATAGCTTGATTCGATGCTTTTGGCGGAACAGAGGTCTTACTTCTGGAGATTTCAACTCGTATAAGTTTGAGGAAAAGAAGAGGAGAATGAAATCTTTATGTATACCCTATGGGACCTGAAAGAATCTCTGGAATGACATGGATATAGTGCTTATATTGCTGTAATGTATACATGTGAAGGAGTTGCACAATGGCTTGACGATTCATATTTTGATTGCAAGGAGACATATGGTGTCCACTTTATCCAGATCACCCTGAATATGATTGCTCTGCATGCCGATTTGATAATTGCAGCACAGAGTGTGGTTCTGAACAGAGTGGTTTTGTGTCATTTGCAGGCTCCGAAGTCTATAGACAGCAACGTGGCTCGTGCAAGAAAACCATGCCATGGATGGATTGGGGCTGAGAACGACCATGATTTTGTGTACTTGAAGCCACTTGATCCTCATGGCTTTGACTACCCTCCTAACCCAGGTACACAAAATTTGATTGCAATGACATGCTCCCCATCAAAGAACTTGAAAATTCTCAATATGATCCAGAAGAGCCTCGAGCGACAGAACCTGATCCTAATACACAACTGCCCACCCTACGCTCGAAGGTAGAACAAGCACTTCGAAGAGAGCACAGGGATCAAGACTTGCAGGATTCTCACAAAGAATGTGATTTGCAGGATTCCAGGTGTAAAGGGAAGAGTGTGACTGGAACAAGAAGGCCCTGCCACGGGTGGATGGGGCGTGAGGATGATGATGATTTTGTGTACTTGAAGCCACTTGATCCTCATGGCTTTGCTCATCCGTAGGAGACGACTTGGCTTACCAGAGCTTCATGCCCATACAACGCAACTCGACTTCAGAAGCCCTCTTCATCCCATACACCTGCTTACACGGTGACGTTTTCGATTTCATTGTTGTTGATTCATTGCATGACACACGTGTGCTCTCGTGTAAGAAAAACCCATCGGGTCGACCCGTTTGGCAAAAGATGAACCGACACCCGTAAGATGATCGTCACTTTTGGTAATGCGTTTCTGTCACTTGATGCGGCCTGCTGGGACTTTTTTTAACAAAAATCAATCCTCTTTTTTTGGGAAATTAATTTATTATCCATTTTGTCTCCATTAACTTAATAAAAATTAAATGATAAATGTATTTGGTATGATTGTGATCATAATTTTTTTAAAAATAATATAAACTAAAATATATTAATCAACTAATCAATATAATTTATTAATCATCAATGATTATGAATGAAAATCATTAATGTTTGATGATTTAAATTTATATAAATGCAAAATAATATATTTAATATTAAATAATTGTATAAGATAAATATTATTGAAATTAAGTGTTTTTAGTTTTTTTACCGTTAAAAATACAAAAAAATTGATGTTAAAAAATTAAGCATTCGATTGACAATATTAATCAGCCCTCGAATAATTGATTAAACAATAAATTAAGTATTTTAAAATCTAAAGTTTGATTTAAACCAATTTTAAAACACAGCCAGTGGAACCAGAAGAATGCAAGATGCTCCCTCAAGGATAAGGAAGCGCATAGAAACAATGTACTTGAGAAACAATGCATGCAAAGGGAACAAATAGCAAGGGCCAAGAAGTGTTCACCCCTTGCTTTCATGGAGAAGAGATGATCAAATGGTATGTACACACAGCTTGAGGGTTGGGGGTTCAGGAATGTACAGTTTGGTGATGGAATGCTGCTGGTTGGTGTTGGGAGTTCCAGTCACGAATCCTCCACATCACTTCCTCCGATGTGGGCGCCGTGGTTGATCCGGTAATTGCTGCCGTCTGGACGGGAGATCTTGAAGCTGCAGTCAAAAAATGGATGGCAATGCAGTGGTTTAGTGTAGATTTGTTCCATGGGAGTTGCAGTAGGTTCGAATGGAACTAACCATTCAAGAACTGATTTGCCTTCTTTGTACTTTTGGCTCTTTTCCTGAGCTGTTTCCTGTGAATGGGGAAGCAGAGGAATCACAGGCATGTAGAGAAGTCATTGGGAGAAGAAGCCTTACATATTTCCATCCAACATTTGAGCCACATTTGACACAGAAAATGTCAGAAACTACATGCCGCCCAGTCATCATCACCCTCTCCTCCTTTTCCCCCTGAGCAACGTTCACACTGAAAAGGAAGCCAATTTAAGTGTGTTCTAGTCTAAGTGAGTCTACTGAGAAGGGTATGATAACAGAAATAACTTGTTCTTCCAATTTCTCATCAAAAGGGTAAGCCTCAGGATGGAGATCAGGCAAGCCAGAAGAGGAATTAAAAAGTATAAGCCACCAAACACAAGTAAAACTTACACCCTATTGAAGAGATAAGCCTTCCCATGCCTGCAGTGGAAGTTCTGAACCAGCAAAGTACCAGAAAACATATAAATACTGTGCTATTTCGATATGCGTAAAGCAAGCAAGCTTGCAGTAAAACCAGTATCGGTAGTACACCTAAATCACAATAAGATCAAGACACTGAAATGAAATGGATAATGCAACCATAATGGACCTTTCCTGCGTGTTTGCAGAGGAATCTCACCCAAATTAATCACTATTAAACCAAGATAAATGGCTGGGAAAGCTTATCATCATCCGCATATCAATATTCACATGTACAAACTTGCACATATGAGTTAGATTTCAATAGAAACCATCCCAAGGGCCAAAAAAAAAAAAAAAAAAAAACTTTCATGGCATCTTTGAATTGAAAGACAACTTAAACCGACAACCTTTGACATGATTTCTTCACTCAGACCAAGATGGGTTCCGCAGTGCTTGCAACTGTAAACTTCGCCCTCAAGTGTTATCGCAAACACTCGCCCCATCGACACTCCACAAATTCAGCCTTCACCCAAAAGGTTTGAACGCACAAAGAATGGTCTATAAATCACGTCCCCGAGAAACCGAGTTACCGCAATTCTAGGCGAAATTTGTCAAACTGGATTCACCGTGAAGCAACGTATAAAAGGAGTTCCGAATTACACGAAAACCTCCCCAATTCCAGCAACCGATCACAATTCTTGTAGGGAACGGCAAGCAAGCCCCCTCAATAAAACAAACAAAAGAACGTAAAAGTGGTGGACGAGCAATCTCCAGCAAATCCGCCTCAATTTCAAGGATCTTACCGGTCAATCGCCATAAAAACGTTTTTTTGTTTCTCTCTATGTGGACCTCCCTTCATACGTCCATGTTACTTGCATCCCCATCGCCATTTCAGAAATTCTCCTATTCCAGTGCAGGTTCACTGATTCACTAGGTTTCTCATCGCTTGCTCAGGGGGAATCTCCGTCCACCGTAGACTCTGCCGGAGGCTTCTCGCTCACGAATCGCGGAGGCTATCCCTATCACTACGAATAAATCTTCTTCACCGTCTTCTGACATTGGAATGAATGAATATTCAATTATATCCAACACAGGAAATAAAATTATGTTAATAATATTATTCCATTAATCAGGATTTCACTAAAAAAATTAAAACCCTAATTATTTTGGTATGGTTGAATAATCAAATTAATAATAAAATTTTACAATCCAATCCCAACCAATATTCTAAACTTATAATATGATGTTTGATAGAATTATTTCCATAATGTTTGGTTGTTGAAATTAATACTATTTAAAGTAAATCTTATCAATTATATTATATTTATTTTATGAGTTAAATAGAGTGTTTGATAGTGTAATATAGAAGATTTATAACTAAATTTACACATAGATTACTATTTTATTAATTAACATATGTATATTATCTTTATATGATTATATTATTCATATACTCATTTTTTGAATATACAGATATTATATACAAATGAAAGGAGTCTAATATATCTAGATCATTCATATACTCAAATTTCTATTTTTGAATATTAAACGTTATATATAATTGAGTACATATATACTTAATTACAACATATTTAAATATACGAATACTTTACTATCAAACAACTTCTAAATGAATTCAGAATTAATAAGGTTTCATGTAATCAATATATCCAAAACTAGATTTTCAATTTAAATTTTAAATAAATTATCAAAACTTGTCGTGTTAAAGAATAAAATTATTTAAAAATTAAAATGAAAATAAAAGACACCATCCTATTTCGGGGGCTTGATATCTTGGGCTTGATAGTCTGCGGATAAGCACCGGCCCAAACTATGGGACCGGAAAACCGCTTTCGGGTCATTTGAGTGGGCCAAAAAGTACAATATTTTTCATTTTTTTTATTGGAAAAAGTGCCAAGATTATTTACTTTATCAACACCCACACGCGCAGCCGACAGCGCGTTCTTTCACTTTCTTCTATTTATCCATTTCTGGAGAGTGGATCTCCGTTGTCTTAAAATGGAAATATGGTTTTTCTTTTCTTTTAACTAATTGCGTCGACACCACGCTCCATCGCGGAGCGTGGTGGAATTTGAGGCGGTGCCCGACTTATCCTTGAACATGTAGCCCTCCACATTCCAATTATCGTGTTCCTGTCGTGAAATCCCCAAATTCCTCGCCCGCCGCCGCCGCCGCCGCTAGATCAGCCATGACCGACAGCGATTTCTCCTCCAAGCACGCCTCCGATGGCGATGAGAGCGACGGAGACCCTGCGGCCTGGGCCGCGTTCACCGACGTCTTCGGCCAGGTTCAGTCGGTGTTGAATCGGAACCGGCAGCTGATTCACGAGGTTAACGTGAATCACCAATCGAAGATTCGAGGCAACATGGTGAAGAACGTCGCCTTGATCCAGGAAATCAACGGGAACATGTCCAAGATCGTTTCTCTGTACTCCGATCTCTCCGAAAACATCGCCGAACGCTTCCCGCGGCGAACCGATGGCAAGAGCAGATGACGCCGCCGCCGCCGCCGCCGCGTTTGACGGCGCTCGGTCTGTCGGGAAGGAGAAATGACCACCCTGTCCTTGTAATATGTACGGATTATCACCTCTTGAACTACGCTATGTAATAATTAATACGTATGCCTCTTAAATACAATTTACTTTATTAGAAAAATGATTTAACTTAAATACATGATTAAATAAAAAATGAGTTTAATTTATTTTTAAAACACAAATTTTAAAATTAATCAATTAATGCAAGATTTATGTTTGATTTGTTCATGAAATTAAATAATATGAATAATAGTAACTTGAAAAAAAAATTGAGGATGATGATCAAGTCAAATAAAGAAATTCACTAAAAAAGATTAGAATACTTTTACAACTCTAGCGATGCTGGTCTTCAATTGCAACTTTAGTGTATACGAATAGTTATGCCTAAAAGAAAAGTATACTAAAAATGCTTTCTTTGAAATGTATGAATTATGTAGATATTTAGCGAAATTGATGTTATTTGATACAAAAAAAAATAAAAATTAGGTCAAAAATATCAGATTTTTTATTCATAATAAAAATGGACATAGATGGCTTGTGCCAAAAAATAATTGTCACACTATTTTGAAAATGAAAATATAACAACAAAATATTTTATCAATTTTGAACGCATAAAATTAATTCAAAAATTTTATTTAAAAGCTGAAAAATAATTAATTAAATAATATTTTAATAAAATGTATGTCAAATATTTAAATGTATCTGAAAACAAATTTAAAATAAATTATTGACTTAATTTAGAAACACAAATTATATAAAATAAAAAAAAACTAATCCTAAAATATCTACGAAAGGTCCAAAACACCCTTCACGGTTTTTACTGAATAGTGGCACTCGGGGTAATTTATCAGCAGCTGCATTCAACATACAAATAACACAGCATACAACATCAAAACCTGCTTTCACCTGCATGATTGATTGTATCACCTCACCTGGCTTCCTCCTCCAACCTCCATGGAACCTCTTCTTTCGCAACCGTCGGGATCACGTTCCGAGCCGGCAGTGTTCATTCGATCGCATCGGCCTTCATGTTGCGCAAGTAGGATCGATGGAGCGCATCGATTGCAACAACATGAGTTCTGGGAAACATTAGCCGGAGAAGGGGAATGGATGAGCTCATCCTGGACTGCTGCATCTTCTCGAATGCTTGCTTGATGCAGGTGGGAGGTGGGATGCCGTACCACTGGAGATAGAGCGACAGGAGCATGCTGGAGTTGCTTGAGTCGGCTGGCCATTTGCCAGAGACCGTGTAAGCATGGAGGTGGTTGTTTCTCAAGTCTGAGGAATGGTTCAGAAGATCTTCCACTCGCTTCTTCAGTGATCCCAGAAAGGCTGACTGCATGATTTCTCGATTCGGAGCTGCGAATATGCCGTTGCACAAAGCTTCCCTGTAGGCTAAAGCAATCTGCAGCCAAAGAACAAACCTGCAAATGCAGCAAAAAGAGGAAGCACTAGAGTTCTTCATGGGGAGTACAGTAGAGTACCTTCAAACTTGAGAGAGAGAGCATGTCGATGGAAGCGCGGTCGCCATTCGCAACCGAATCCATCATGCTTTCGACTGTCGAGTATAATGATAGGTAAACCTGCGAAGTTGGAAACATCCAGTGGAATGAGAAGAGGGACCCCAACTCCAAGTTTGGTTTCAATGGTGAGCTGGGAGTAACCTGTAGCATTGCTGGTCTGTCCTTGCTCACGCAATCGAACAGGACTTTGAGACATAGCGTCTGAATATCGAGCTCAGATCTGATGAATTTTTCATAGAAGTAAGCAGGCTGAACTGCTGTTCCAGTTCTGCAACTTTCAGGATTGTTGCAGAGGTGGCATATAACATTAGAATCAACTTGCCTGCTGCTCCAGTGTGAGTCACAGAAGAGTTGGGCAAAAGCAACCAAGCTGGGATTCGATGAGAAAGTATTAACTAACAGCTCGACTTCGGCTCTGCTGCCGGAATCAGATGTCGGAGTGCAGGATTTCGGGTTTGTCAAGCCGCTCAACTGCAAAAGGGATTGTGTATTGTTACTGTGACATTAGAATACAGAGACAATCAGCAAGAATGTGAACCTTGTGCATTGCTCGGAAGAGTAAAGATTGGCTTCCGATGTGGTCATCAGCATAAGAACATGCTCCAACTTTTCTCTTGACGTATAAGATGCCTGAACTCAAGGCATGATGCTTGTCACCTGAGCTCCACCAGGGTTTATCTATGGAAACGGAGACGTTTAAGGAATGCCAAGCTCATTTACCAGTCAGTGAAATCAGTGGCTCTTATGATACCTTCAGGGGAAAACTCAAGTACTTGAGGCCAATAGCGAGGACCACACACACAAACAGCCTTCAACTGAAGCAAATGAAAAGAGATACTGCTCAGCACAAACTAAATTGTAAGTGCAAATAATTGACATAAACTACTCATGATGGCATCACATCGTTGTGATATAGATGAGAATGATTGACCAAATGCATATTAACATTAATGAATTCTACAAGATCATGATAGAAATGGAATGCTACCATCATGCTTCCCAACATGCCATAAACTTCATAGATGTACAAAAAGCTTAAGCCACACTTAATAAAAAAAAATCATGTAGAGGATAGAGCAGATTTACAATGGAGCGTTCAGGGAGAATGCAGGGAGTGACTTCGCAGAAACTTGTTTCGGCATAGACTTCAGTTTCTTTGATGGTGATTTCTAGAGGGACATAGACCGGTAAACTGGTGTCAACGTCAATTGTCTGAATCCAGCGTGCTTCAGTAGCAAGCACATACAAATGTCTGAACGCCTGAGAGTGCAAACACATTACAGAGCTAACACTCACAATACAGAAGGCAATGAGTGAGAGACATGGAGGGGAGTTGGCGTCAATGAGTTCATCAAATTTAAACATTCATACTAAGAGAAGAATCTAGAAATATTTTTAAGAACAAGGGTGAAGAAGGTGATGCGATGCAAGGACATAATTTGATCCACTTCTTTATAAGTACTTTGCCCCTCACCTGGAGATGGCACCGATTGTCATTAGGGCCAGTGGGGAAACGTGGGTAAAGTGTGATCAGCAAAGCAGCAATAGAGCTGTTGCTTGTCGAGAAAGTTCGCATCCCACCTCCAAGAAACAAAAATCCAATTCCTAAACTAACCTATAAGCAGAGGCAGATGTTGACAACATATATTAGTCATCAGTTTGATATGAAATTTTCTCTAACCACAGAAGATGTCTTAGAAATAACCATAATTGCTACAATATTCTTTAAAAAATTTATTCCATTTCCAAAAATAAACTGCACAATGTCAAGTCAACTAACATGGTTACCTCCATATCAGTGTAGAAGAAGGGGAAACAGGAAGATCAAATGGAGAAAAATGTGTAAAGATGAATTTTTCATGAAGGTAACGAAGAAATACAGTCAAAGTCAGAAGACCCACCGCCATCTGACTACCATAAAAAGCATGCCCATCAGCAGCAGAGTTGCAGTTACGGAGAAATTTGAGTAATCTGAATATTTGCAAATTGCCAGATCCAGACATTACCTGATTCAATGGACACCTTCAGACACTGCATGCTTTGTAACCAGATAAAGAGAGATACTAGAAGAGTATACTAACCACACATAAAGAAAGTACAATTAGATTAAGGCACGACTCCAGCGTCCCACGATCAACATAGCTTGAAAGTCCATTTGGTAAGATTCTCCCATTAGAAACACAAACAGGTTTTATCTACAGACACGAAAGTAAACTTGTCAATCTGGCTCAACCACAAAATGAATCCGAATACACTGTTGGTGCTAACCACATTCAGGAAATAGATAGCATATTTGTATAGCAGCTCTTGAGCATTTCCATCTCGTGTCCCAGCAAACCGTAAACCTACAAAGGTATATCTTTCTGTCACTTAAAGAATCTATATGATTGCATTTTTTTTAGTAACAAAAGGACAGTCAAATGGATTGCATATCAAAACCCTTAAATATCGCAAACCCTAGCCTCCATCAAACAACATGGGGAAGCACACAGATATTCATGAGATGATACATTTTTACTTATGTCTTACTACAATTTAATAACTATTAAAAGAATGGCAAACACATATAAGTAAATATTTCTACTAAAAAATTACCAAGAGAAATGCAAGCTCCCGTAATTATATTTACATAGGCTTGAACAAAAGCTTCAGCATCCATTTCATGTATATCATTCATCTCATTTGCAAGGCTATTTACACCACGTTTTATAACTTCAGGAATTTGGGACTCAATCCATTCTTCTGATGGATGAACTCTGGATTAAAGAAGAAATAAAACATCAACTATAGAAGAATTAAAAACTCATATCATACGCACTTCACAGAACGTTAATTTAAGGTAGTACCTGTGCCACAGTATCAAATTCCGGGAAATGACACGGATCAAGATAAAATCAGGTCTTACACACTGCAACTCATACTGAGTTTGAGGAATTGATAGACGAGAAACTATCACTTCAGACTCTGTCTGTTTATATATCAAATATTGCAGAAAATTCAGAAATATAACAAGATGCTGTTGTAAGGGAAAATAACTGAAAGTCACTCTGCGTGCATACCTTTAAGTACATAAGTGCGAGAGCAATTACAGCTGCAGGTGCAGTAACGTCAATGTTGACAAGATTCCCATCCATAATCTGAAGGATAAAAGCTATTATATTAATTCAAATGATGCTGTTAAAAGGCTGTATTGCTTGAAAAGCATCATCCAACCTGCCCAGTATGTCGGTTGCACTCTTCAGAAGATGATGGAAAACTTCGAAGCCTATCCTGTTATATGGAGCAATCATCCACGATAATAATGAAATCATTCATGCGTGGAGTGAATCATCAAAGCACAAAGCGCTTGTCTCAACATACATTGTAAATCTCTTTACCCTCAATGTACTGAAACAATTGCTCCACTAATGTGTCTACAGATCCATTTGCATCTTCCCCACGACCTTCATAAACAGACAGATTAAAAGTCGGCCAAAAATAAAGAGTCAAGGAGAGCAGTGATACAATTCATACCCAGAGCAACAAGCCCTAAAGCAAAGCCAGCAGAAACTGCATAGCCCTCCCATTCCAGTGCATTATCTCCACCACTTCTACGACCTACTTCACTCTGGAAAAACATTTGATGACACAATCATCAAAACTTGATATGTCTGGTTCATCTATGTTTGGTGCAGCAAGCTATTACCAAGGTTTATATGGCCATGATATAGCATTTCTTATTCAGCAGATTTCAGTAGATGTAGGAATCCAAAAGAAGTATAAGCTTCGGAATTCCAGTGAATTAAGTTATGTCAATTTGACAAATAATTTCATCACTAAAAAATATACAAAAATTTCTCTCGTTGCAATCAAATTAACCACTTACCAGAAGAATCTGCATGGTCTGTGGATGAGCTGATCCCTCATAAAGAAGACCAATAGAAACAAGGGCAGCTGACTGAAATTGCATAAAATATTATCAGCATCTTTTCTCGAAGCAAGAATATGAAATTCAAATGAGTTTATGCACAAATATTAAATCCAGTACGACACCTGTATAAGAGTAGGCAACTCTAACTCGGGAAATGAAGAAGGATGACGAGCAGGCAAATGTACATACAGAGACTGAACAAAATAGATCATAAATTACCAGGCTTGCTAAAATGACAGTCAGGGGGCATAACAATAAAAAAGTAAAAAAATTAGACTTCTAGGAATAAATTAGTACCCTAATCAACACACGAATTAACATAAAAAGTAGCATCATAACCACGTGTTCATCATCATTAAAGTGTGAGTAGGAAACAAGGCCCAATCCAAGTATGACAAAAATAAAAGTCTGGAACCTGCTATTTCTGACCAAAAAAGGTATCTGCCTGTGCGAAATACATGAGAAAAACAAATTCTATGTACACAATTCAGTTGCTAATATGGCACCAAAGCTCAAAAAGATCAGGAAAATATATTCAAATCACCAATAAAGATTTCATAAAACCTGGGAGAAATCTTTAATGAGAATTAAAAAGAGCTAAAGATGCATGAAACAGACCAAAAGAAAAATTTTCCACCTTAGAAATAGATGGTTGCATGGTTCCTCTATATGATGCTGCAAGTCCAATCATCAATCCAACGGTGGTACTTTCGTGTTCCTAACAGGAAAAAAAAATGTTTAGGACTCAGAGATGTCTTGACTCAAGTTTACTGTTTCAGTGATCACCGGTGAATAGTATATGTAAATATCTGAGACTGTGAGCTCCCGAAGATGCCCATGCAAACCCAAAGCAAGAAGCAGGCCAGCATGGGTAACATTTGGCTCGTCAGGTTTGTTGTAAAGTATCCATGTTCTTGACAACTTGCCCTAAATAATAGGACAGAAACACAAGCAATGAGTGAACATATAGAATCACCATAAAAAACCTCATCATACAGAAGTTAGAAAAATAAGGTGCTAAACCCAGTGAAATCAATTCTAAGACTGAACCACGAATAGCTAAAACTGAAAATTTTTGTAATTAAGCCAGCAGCTGAACCTTTAAACTGCACAAAAGATAATGCTAATAAAACCTTGACGGGAGACAGTCTCAAACCAGCAGCAACTGCATTATGAAATTCAGGCCAGCACTTGAGCTCTTGAACATTTCTTACATTGGGGTCTAAGTTAATCTACATTGTCATGAATACTCTTGTAAGAACCCAGTCGCATAAAATAGCACATCCATATGAAAATGACTAAAAATCATGAAAAAGAACATTACAATTGCATTTTGTTGAGCAGGCAATCGACCAGCCAAGATTAGTTTTGGAACAGAAAATTCCTGGAGAAATTCATTCAGGAAATTGAAATAATATAAGGTATATTTTATCTCAAACAAAAAATGGGTCGTACCTCTGTCAGAAAAGTGCATACAGTACCCACTGTAAATGCACCACGTCCAAAGGGTAGAGCAGTTGTTCTATGAGCAAGATGCCAGAGCTGACTCTGCCAACGACAATTCAGAGCTGAGATAAAAACTCAGTATACGAGGAAAACCTAATATCTAACACCCACAAAAAAACCATATAACACCCAGGCAACAGCATTCTGTATTTTATGTTCCCCCTTTCTTTTCAGATGTTTTCCTGAGTTTATTAATGCAAGAACATAAAGATAATAGAAAACAATCTATAATGCAGAAGGGAGATAAATATAGATGGTTAGTTCAACCAAAATCAAGTACAAATTGAACGAAAACAAAACACTTCAATGCCACATGGAGAAGTTGTTCAATTGAGAAAACCTACGCCCTTTTTTCCTTCATTCGAGATTTCAAGAACTAGGAAAAAAGAACTATATAATAAGTAAAGTAAAGGACATCAGAATATAAAATGGATAGCCAATAGAAATGGAGTAATCCTGAAAAATAAAAAAGGCCAAGAATCTCAATTCATCAACAAAAGTCAAACATTCTGAGCTTCAAACGTAGAAAGCACAGAATCTGGTAGAAGAGCTAGAGCCAAAATTGGTCATTGATCATCTGAAACAGAAAATACCTGTTGAATATCCTGATCTGAAGCTGAAGGGTTAACAGGAGTTTGTACAGATACTGGTCTTGCAGAGCACAAAAGGCGCCTGACCTATGTTGAAAGGGCATTTGTAAACAAGGAACCAGCACAAATACAATAAAGGATACACCATGTTTTGGATAAAAATCACCGACTACAAATCACCTCATTAAGACGCAGATCACGGCCAAACCTCATCTGTGTGGTAGAGTTAAAAATATGCTCCATTCCATCAATTACAGATCCATCGCCAGTATCTAAGTCATCAAGCTTGTTTTTATCAAACTCGAGAGGGTCGGACAGTGAAGAAGGCATGGTCACTGGCTTCAGGGGCAACATGTAAGGCATGGACATTGAAATCATATTAGACAAAGCAGAATCAAAATCAGGAGATCTTGTTTCATCTCCCAAATGCAGCAATGCCAAATCTTCACGACCAATGAGAACATATGCCGCATCTGGCCAATTGGTTGGAGGAGACTCACGGCACTTGTCAATAGCCTGAGAAGAGCACAGAAAAAATGACAAAAAATGTCACAACATAATCAAGGCGCTAAATAGATATGTATCTGAATGGATATAGATCTATAAGAACATTATCTTTAGACTGCAACCAGTTGGACAAAAACTACATATAAAATCATGCATGCACCCTTTCTGTACGCTATGCTTTATTCATAATGGAGATCATAATGGGCCAGGCCCTCAAATCCTACAAAAGGAAAGGAAAGGTCTCCAGAAACTTGGTACAAACAAAAACCAACCCTAGGATACGAGCAAACTGCACCGAGAAATAATCTTTCTAGAGGATGAATGCATACCACTAATTAGTCAAGGAATTGAGGTCTTACATGCCTTAGTGGAAGAGAAACACCAGCCGGAAGCAGGTCCAACTGTTGCAGTCCAAAATTCTCACCAACCATAGCCAAAACCATTAGCTCTTCTCTATTACGATGGAGGCCACAGGCAATATTACAGCTAATGCCACATGACAGCCTCCTTCCTATTTGCTCTGCACCACACAATAGACTATAAAACAAAACTATCTTTTTGCCCAACTTTACAGTCGAAACTCCATCTTTGCATATCAGCGTAGGGATATCACATGCACTAGCAGAACTATATCCATGCAATAAGCAGTTTTCAAGCCATCTCATTAAGCTCGGAGGATTTCGTTGAGCAGCCACGCAAGCAGGCATCTCACACTCCTTCACAAGCCCCGGAAAATCACGTTTATAGTAATCCATGAAGCTCACTTCTTTTAGGAAACTAGAAATGTGATACAGAAGAACACCTAGAAGACCCAAGTCCCTGTGGAAAGCAGCAATACATCATGGAATAAATATTGCATATTGATGAAATACTCCGTGCATAAAAATGCTAACTAATATACATTTTACAATGAACTGAAACTATTTGTTGATTTGGAAGTATAAGTTGAACAAAAGGACCAGAAATTAATGCCATCAGTTCATCCATAGAGTAGAGAAAAAAAAATAGAAAAAATGATGGCGATTGCTGATAAAGTTTGATCAAAAGCCATTAACAATGAGAATCAGATAAGGTACCTTTTACGAAGTTTATCAAGTTTTAAGGTTTCATATACAGCATGAAGTGAATCTAAAGTTTCAGAAAGAAATTCTCTGCAGAAATCTTCATCTCCACACACATTCTCAGGTACAAAAGCATCAGATCCATATAATCCTTGGGTGTAAGATGATAAACAAGGAAAGGCATCAGCAATGCAGTTTGCATTCAGGTAATTATGATGATATTTGCTCTGTAATAGGAACTGCCAAGAAGGATGCACATCCGAATCAGGACATGATTCAGATGCAATGCAATGCTTCTGGAACACCTTTTTAATCACACCACAAAAGAGTTCCCACTGAGAATCAGCTGTGAAGTTATCCTTAGGTATAGTATCACTCCACATAGAGCTAATGAAGTATTTATAAAACTTGGAATGAAGCCCTTCAAACATTGATGCGACACATTCATTTGCCAGGGATGATGGAGGACCATGCCAAAATATGCATCTGTAAACCTAAAACATAAAAAAAAAGGCACATATTTTTTGTAGTCCATCTTTTGCGATCATAACAGGTCATAATTTTATGCAGAAATCAAAAGGAAAGTGTAAGTTGACGCCACTTACCAACAAGCAATAAATGTCTAAGAAAAAATTCAGAAAGAAAAAAGAACTCATTATCAAGTGAATTTTCAGACGAAAAAGATGAATACACTCTCGCACACCTGCCCATCCCTCATCACTATGTTGACACTCCCTTAACAGCATCAACTAAGTCTACAATTCGTGTATCCCTTTTGAGTTTGCTGGTTTCTGGCAGCTCTTTGTCGTTCAAAAGACCATCCAAATTAGGAGGAAAGACGAATTTGCACAAGCAGAGACTTCCTGACTGCAAAAAAAATGCACTTGTACAACTTTAAAAGCACAAGTACACAGCTGAATAAAAAATACATATATCTTGATAGTGGAACAAGTGTTCAGTAAACAAGATTTAGATGCTGATGAAACAAAGAAGAAGCGAGCCTTACTGAGCCAGGAAGGATAAAACATAAAACTTACATATAGAAGAAGAGCATTTTCAGGGTTCAAGGCAATGATATCTCTTAGGGGAAGTTGTCCAGTTTTCGATCTGAAAAACTATCGTTCAAAGCCTACAACATATAACACAAAATTATAAGATAGCAAGCAGATTCACCTTGTAACAGAAACAGCCGTAGCTGATATGGCTGATATACTCCAACTTATGTCAGGCTTAACATCATAGGCGATATCATTATTGATTTCCAAGGTCTGAAGCTGTAAACATAATAACTTCCGTTGTTCTTGGAGAAGAAAACATATGAGTGGTGCATCATCCAGATCAGCAGCAAGAAAAATCTGATGAAGAGAGAAATGTTTGGATTAAACAGTTAATGTATTCAACTGAAGATAAACAAATTTTCATTGTTGTCTTAAAAATTGAAACGGAATATAAAAACAACAGTAAGCACAAAGATCGAATCAGTTAACAATCCTATAGACTAAAGTCATGATGAAATCATAGATTTCATAAATAGTGAGTACATTTTGGAAAACACTCCAGGCCTTTCAAAATATATCACTTGAAACCATCTTGCTGTTTTCTCATGACAGATTCCAGATTCATTATCTCTTAGACAAGAGGATAGAAAAATAAACAATCCAACTACATATTCTTTGATGCAATCGTCATATTTTCTGCACCTTGGTGGCAGGAGTCTTTGACCCTTTCCCTTGCCAGATTCTTCGAAATAAATGCTTCATATGTGTCCCAGGAAGAACAAATATAGATGAGTCATGGGTAGGCTCCTCAATGTTGGAATTGAGGGTTTCTATAACCCAGAGAGAATGTCGCATTTTGGCTGCACAGAAAAACGAATTATTGCATCTCTATTACAGAATCAACTCCAAAATAAGCATAAAGTGAAGAAAAAGAACCAGAGCATCATGATCTTTCACCTCTGTTGTATGACACCATAAGAGAAATAACTTCACTGGTCCAAATTGTCATCTCATCAAAATCCCACATAACATTGAGATGGCCTCTTTCTTCAGTATAAGTTATCTAGGGAATTTTATAACATAATTTATAAGCAAAGACATTTGAAGCAACCAAGCAGAGACCACTGGCTGGTGCAATGTGAAGTTGAATATTTACCTGAGGCTCTTCCAAGGGATCTTTTAATATCGAATGTGAGGATGATGTTACTCCATTAATTCTCGCACTAGATTCAGATAAACGGGGTGGGGTGTACTTATAATGAGGACTATACCGGGGCCGAAAGGCATCCCGAGGAATTAGCAGGCTTGAAGATGACAACGAAATATTTGTGAGTAAACTATCTTCAGATTCCCGCAGGAGCAATAAACCAAAAGGAAGGGGCCATATAGTTCTTATGGCATGTGGAAGTGGGATTGCCACCATTTCACCTGTACAAGAGTTAACATATTTTCCTTATCAATGAAGGCAATCAAAAAAGAGGACTAGGAATGGAAGGAGGGAACCAAAAAAGCACCTTCTATTCCATATATTGCTATGGAGTCTGCCAGTTGAACACAAAGTGAGGCTTCAGACCTATTACTCATTTTGCACCAACACACCTGCATTTCTAGACACGCGATCATTTTTCCCCATGATAATTAATAAAGAGAAATAAGTTCATATTTCCATCAGAAATATCTATGCTCATGCAGGAAAACCAGTAATACTGAATTACACTACTTCACTGCATGCATCGACTCGAAGGAACTTATTTTAAGCATCAAATTTCGGTGGCAAAAATGCACAATTTGAGATAATAAAAGTACTTCAAACTGAAAACTATTCTTAGATTTTACATATGGATTACAACACGGAAGGGGATGCAATCAGAGTGAGTATAAAGGAAAAGATCACTGGTAAAAAAACTCACCAATTCAATATCCTCTTACGCTCTACTAAAAAAAAACAGTTAGGCTTTATATACACAGAAGGTTCCTCTTTTAATTCATAATATCAACCTGCGGTTCTTGACTCAAGTCCAACTGGTAACTGCATGATCACTTAGAGTTGGAATTACCACTTTCAGGGTAGATCATTAAACGCACGCTTGCTTTAACTAAACTATGGTTTTCTCACTTTTCCGACTGAATAAACAAAGAAAAAACAGCATAGCGGGAATCATAAATTTGAAAACCTGCAACCAATCAGTTCTCCAACTTATGCCACATTTACTTTCAAACTTCGAAAGACCCTACCTTGATAACTTTAGAGGGTAATGTAAACCTCTTTTGAACTCTACGACCTGCGCTCCATATGATTTTGTTCCCCCGGACAAAAATTTCGTGAGCACCCCCATCACCAGAGACGGCCGAAGCCCTTCAAACTCTTCATCCTCCTGCCCCTGTCTGGCTTCCTGAGCATCGAATAGAAAGTACTGGTAATCCTCTCCGAGTGCTCGCCACCGTCCTGCGCTTCTACCGTCAAGCCAAAAGGCTTAAATTCTGAAAGGACTGCGATATCTCTAACTCCGGGGGACGGCATTCCTAACAGAAATGAAGAGAGCTTCAGCAGTTGGATTTATCCCCACTGGGCGCGGGAGTTGATTGCAGAAACCCCCAGGTTTAAATCGTCGAGTGCTCGCCATTCGACTTGAACCGGCACCAGCGTCCCATCTCTTGGGATCGAACCGGCCACGGCCATATTATTAAAATTTTTTGTCATATTTAGTATGTGTCTTGTAGTAGAAAAATATCGACAAGAAAATACAAATATTCATTTAACTCGTTGATTTTAATAAAAAGATTGAAATTATGAGAGCATTTAGTTGAGGGGAATACGATCAAAAAAATTTATTTTACTTGAATTAAAATAAAGATGATGTAGATAGATTAATTTTTTATATAGTATTTAGTATATATTCTATAATTTGAAATGTACACTTTAAATTATATAAAATAGAATCAATTTTGAAATTATAAAATTTAATAAATTAAATATATATAATTTTTATAATTAATTTTTTGTTTAATTACTAAAACATAAATTTAAGAAATTCGATAATTTTTTTAAATTAATAATAAAATCTGAATTTTTAATTTTATTATAAAAGGATTAAAAATTAGAATTTTTAAAAATTAAATAGAATCACAAATTATACAAACTAAACATACCCTTAATTAATGAGACTATAATTAGATTTTACATATAAAACAATTGGTATTAAGTTAAAATAAAGGAATATGGTTTTAAATAAATTCTTATATATGTTATTAAAAAAATTCTTTCAAATCTGAGTTTATTTAAATTTACGAAACAAAATACGATATAATTTATAATTATTATTTTAAACCCTATTAATCTCGTCAACTAAATACTAACTATTTATGATAATTACATCTAGTTCAGGTGCATATATATACCGGTTGGGAATAGAAATTAAAACTTGATTGGCGGGGCCCACACCTTAGCTTGCTTAAGAAAGCGGCATAGTAAATAAAACAGCAAGTCACTGAGCATTAATCTTTCGCTTCCGTCTTTTCTTTCGCGACTCTCGCCATTCCATTTCCACAAAGCCGCCTTTCTCTCTCTGCGGAGCCTCAGATCTCTCTCTCGTAAGTTTCGATTTTCGCCGCAAGAGCCTTCTGTATGCATAGGAGCGCTATTTTTTTTCCTAATTTGCATTGTGCGTTGCTTTTGTCAGATCAATTCTCCTCGTTCTCTCCAGATCTCTGGTCGGTTTCTGTTTCTTGGAGGAATCGAGGGTTTGTACTGGTCGTCTGAATTTCCTGAACATCCACTGGTACTCTTCGTTGTCTAGATTCTCCTACAGTGCTCCAGATCCGGAGTTTTGAGTTGCCGACCATGGCGGCCGCCAACGCCCCGATCATTATGAAGGAAGCTCTTACGGTGCGCAGCATTTTGTTTTCGCGTGATTTGTTTTGTGCTGATTCTTGACTGGAAGTTGATTTAATTGTCGTGAATATTCTCGATTGGCGCTCGATTAGATGTGCGGCAGTTGTTTATAGTTGTGAAGAGCTGGTGGTTTGAGGTTTTTGTCGTGGTGATTGATTAGTTTGTGATCAGATCCGGCCGTTCGTTTTTTTATTTGATTTTGGGCGTGCGTGAGTGGTTGCTGACCTTGGGTGTGCTGTTGTGGTGATTGCAGCTGACTAGTATAGGAATCAACCCGCAATTCATCACATTTACAAATGTCACCATGGAATCTGACAAGTACATTTGCGTTCGTGAGACGGCTCCTGCAAATAGTGTGGTGATTATTGATATGAGCATGCCAATGCAGCCATTGAGGCGGCCAATTACTGCAGATTCGGCTCTCATGAATCCAACTAATAAAATTCTAGCATTAAAAGGTAAATAACATGAACATAAAGAGCATATTTTAATAACATTTCAACTTTTGGTACCAAAGGACATCGACATATGTTTCCTGTGTCTTCAACATTTACATTGAAGATAAGCTTTTGTTTGTATTCGTATATGGGAGCAGCACAACTTCCTGGAACGACTCAAGATCACTTGCAAATCTTCAATATCGAAGCTAAGGTAAAGGTGAAATCTCATCAGATGCCCGAGCAGGTACATTCTTTCTCCTGTGAAGCTCCCAAAATGTATTTTGTTTCTAACATCTCTCATGATTTATGATGTAAATGTGCGAATCGAACTTTTTGCAGGTTGTCTTTTGGAAGTGGATTTCCTCTAAGATGTTAGGGCTAGTAACACAAACTTCAGTTTATCATTGGGTTATTGAAGGTAAAATTCCCCCCTTGTTTTTTTTACTAGTTCTCCACTTGTTTTTGCGATCTAGTGTTGATGAATGTTGAACAATTTTCATAGGTGAGTCTGAGCCTGTGAAGATGTTCGAAAGGACTGCCAATTTAGCCAACAACCAAATCATCAATTATAAATGTGATCCTTCAGAAAAATGGTTGGTTTTGATAGGAATTGCACCTGGCTCACCCGAGGTGTGCGTTATATGTTTTACTATATCCCCAAAAATTCCATTGCTTTGGTCTTACGAGAAATATTCTATTTGGTTTTCTGTGGATGTCATATTAAGTTGTCTTTCAATTAATACGGCTATGCGGTTGATTCCTTCTCCAGCGACCTCAATTAGTGAAGGGGAACATGCAACTTTTTTCTGTGGATCAGCAACGTAGTCAAGCACTTGAAGCTCATGCTGCATCATTTGCTTCCTTCAGGGTATTTGTTATCTTTTTTATTTTGTCGTTATTGTGTGATTTTCCAACCATAATCATATTCTTCTGTACTTGCATTCTGAGCAGGTAGCTGGAAATGATAAGGATTCTATTCTTATATCTTTTGCAACCAAAACATCTAATGCTGGTCAAACTCTGTCGAAGTTGCATGTCATCGAGCTTGGTGCCCAACCAGGTTTTACTCTCTTTGTCTCTCTAATATGCATATATACACACACGTATACATGTGCTTCATCGAGGCTAATCAATGAAACTTTCGTAGGTAAACCAGCATTCACCAAAAAGCAAGCAGACCTGTTCTTTCCTCCTGATTTTGCTGATGATTTTCCAGTGGCTATGCAGGTATCCCTCACCCTCACACCCTTGGTTTTCAGAGGGTTTACTTGTTTTACACTAAATCATGATTTCCATATCTTGTCTTCTCTTGCAGATATCTCATAAATATGGCCTCATTTACGTCATCACAAAGTTAGGTCTTCTTTTTGTGTATGATCTGGAAACTGCCACAGCTGTATACAGAAATAGAATCAGTCCAGACCCCATTTTCCTTACATCAGAAGCCTCGGATCTGGGAGGATTCTATGCTATTAATAGGAGAGGGCAGGTTCTGCATGCTAATGTAAATGTATCAACTATTGTGCCTTTTGTCAGCGGCCAGGTGTGCTTTCTTTTTCCCCGAGCGTATTTACTTTTACATATGTTTTTGAAGTATGAATTTAATTGAATTTAACAGTTAAATAACCTGGAACTCGCTGTTAATCTTGCAAGAAGAGGAAATCTCCCAGGAGCAGAGAACCTGGTTAGTTAGTTTTTCACTTTAGATATTTTGGCAGAATAAGATTCACTGTTGTCATACGAAGTTGTACAGTGTGATAATTCATTTTTTATTTTTGTCACTCAAGATCTGGTAAATGGACTATGTTTTCCTAAAATTCCATAGGTCGTTCAGCGTTTTCAAGAATTGTTTGCTCAGACCAAATACAAGGAAGCTGCAGAGCTCGCTGCTGAGTCTCCTCAAGGAATTCTTAGGACAATGGAGACTATTTCCAAGTTCCAGGTGAAGTTCACTCATTATGGTGTTGCTAACTTTATATTAACTTTGTTTGCAGGAAACCATTTAGAGCCATTTAGAGCTCACTTACTTTTTTGTCTTCAGAGTGTACCTGTTCAAGCTGGGCAGACACCGCCATTGTTGCAGTATTTTGGTACACTCTTAACAAAGGGGAAACTGAATGCCTATGAGTCCCTGGAGTTATCTCGTATTGTTGTCAACCAGAACAAGAAGAATTTACTGGAGAACTGGTTGGCTGAAGACAAACTGGAATGTAGTGAAGAACTCGGAGATCTTGTCAAGGTATTCCAAATTTACTCCTCACATTTTATAACTTCCCTTTTAACACTCACGGCTCATTTGAGGGACCAATTTTATCACTTCCTTGTAGACGGTTGATAATGACCTTGCCCTAAAAATATACATAAAAGCAAGAGCAACACCGAAGGTCGTGGCAGCTTTTGCTGAGCGTCGGGAGTTTGACAAGATCTTAATATACTCAAAGCAGGTTAGGTCATATTATTCCTTCAGATGGCTTTCGTTTTTCTCTACTTGTATCACCGATGATATCTGTGTTAACATGGATTTTATTAGCTCAGGTTGGATATTCACCTGACTACTTGTTCCTTCTGCAAACGATTCTACGATCGGATCCTACGGTATGCTACAATGCAGCAGATAAAAACACTTTTGTTTGTTTATTCGTAAGTTGATGCATTGCATGTTCCATCCTTACAGTAATTTATGTATATGTGTGCAGGGAGCTGTTAATTTTGCCCTTATGATGTCCCAAATGGAGGGTGGCTGCCCTGTTGACTACAATACCATCACTGATCTTTTTCTTCAGGTGTGAACGCTTTTTATGCACACATTAGTGGTTTATTTTCTCTGCCCATTTTAAGGGTCCTTGGTACAATGAAGTGTTAAGCTTGTTTTTATAGTCATCAACAACTTTATTTTCAGAGGAACATGATCCGTGAGGCAACTGCATTTCTCTTGGATGTTCTTAAACCTAATTTGCCAGAGCATGCATTCCTGCAAACAAAGGTGAATCACTATTTTTCTTTTCTCATCCTGTTGTAACGTTTTTTTTTTTTTTTTCTGATTCTTGATTCATTTCTGAAACCTATTTCAGGTCCTGGAGATCAATCTTGTGACATTTCCCAATGTTGCGGATGCTATATTGGCTAATGGGATGTTTAGTCACTATGACAGACCACGCATAGCACAGCTTTGTGAGAAAGCCGGGCTTTATGTTCGAGCACTTCAGGTTTAGACAGCAGCACATTAGACTATTTTCCTACACAGATATTGTGATTTTCCTTGCAAATGAACATTAATTTTTTGGTGCAGCATTACTCTGAGCTCTCTGATGTCAAGCGTGTTATTGTGAATACCCATGCAATTGAACCTCAGGTGACATGGTTAATAAAGTTGCTGGGATATTTTCCAGACTAGATCAGTAACATGCAATTTTTACTTTTTTTTTCAGGCACTTGTAGAGTTCTTTGGAACATTGTCCAAAGAATGGGCCCTGGAGTGTATGAAGGATCTGTTGCTAGTTAATTTAAGAGGAAATCTTCAGATCATCGTTCAGGTGGGTGTGTGATGTGAGTCAGATACTGTTCTCCTTGTGAAGGGGGGCTTGGTTTTTCTTATTTACTGTGTAGTGCTTTGAGGAAATCGATTTGTTTTCTCCAAGTTGTTCTGCCACCCTTTTAGGTCATAGTTGCTAAGTGGGAAACTCTAAGCAGGTCGCAAAAGAGTATTGTGAACAGTTGGGAGTAGAAGCATGCATTAAGCTGTTTGAGCAGTTCAAGTCATACGAAGGATTGTATTTCTTCCTGGGATCATATTTGAGTTCGAGGTGACCTATTTTACAAACCGTGATTGCTCATCAATTTTTTTGTTTGATTAATTTGATCAGTATTACTTTTTTGACAGTGAGGACCCTGACATTCACTTCAAGTACATTGAGTCTGCTGCAAAAACTGGGCAAATCAAGGAGGTTGAGCGTGTTACAAGAGAATCGAATTTCTATGACCCTGAGAAAACAAAGAACTTTTTGATGGAAGCAAAACTTCCTGATGCACGGCCACTGATCAATGTTTGTGATCGCTTTAATTTTGTACCTGATCTGACGCACTTCTTGTACTCAAACAACATGCTTCGCTACATTGAAGGCTATGTGCAGAAGGTATGGTTTCTTTATGACAATTTTTCTTCTTGTGGTACTCCATTCTTGTGCTGAAGTCCTAAATTTGTGATAGGTGAATCCTAAGAATGCACCTGTAGTTGTTGGACAGCTGCTGGATGATGAGTGCCCTGAAGACTTCATCAAGGGCTTGATCCTTTCAGTGCGCTCTCTGCTTCCTGTTGAGCCCCTGGTTGATGAGTGTGAAAAAGGTATTATCATGTATTCTGTTCAAGACTGATTGGTTTAGAGGATTTATGCTTATATATGGTTTAGGAATCGGCTTCGTCTACTCACTCAATTCTTGGAGCACCTTGTGAGTGAGGGGAGCCAAGATGTTCATGTCCACAATGCTCTGGGAAAGATTATAATAGATAGCAACAACAATCCTGAGCACTTCCTCACAACAAACCCATATTATGATTCCCGTGTGGTGGGTAAATATTGTGAGAAGCGGGATCCTACTCTTGCTGTCATTGCATATCGAAGAGGACAGTGTGATGATGAACTTATCAATGTCACAAATAAAAATTCATTGTTCAAGCTTCAAGCCAGGTTAGTTATACCAGTTGTGCATTTTCTACCTTTCATTTATATTTTTGTTCTATTTCTGGTTATAATGTCATTGCCATTTCAGGTATGTGGTTGAACGAATGGATGCTGATTTGTGGGCTAAGGCCCTTGACCCGGAAAATGAATTCAGAAGGTTGCTTATTGATCAAGTTGTATCCACTGCTTTGCCAGAAAGCAAAAGCCCCGAGCAAGTTTCTGCAGCAGTTAAAGCCTTTATGACCGCTGATCTTCCCCATGAACTTATTGAGTTGCTCGAAAAGATTGTGCTTCAGAACTCTGCTTTTAGTGGAAACTTCAACCTCCAAAATCTACTCATCTTAACTGCAATTAAGGCCGATCCATCTAGGGTCATGGACTATGTTAACAGGCTTGATAACTTCGATGGTCCAGCTGTTGGAGAGGTGGCTGTGGAAGCTCAGTTGTATGAGGAAGGTTATGCCATTTTCAAGAAGTTTAATTTGAACGTTCAGGCTGTTAGTGTATTGCTGGATAATATTCGGGACATTAATAGAGCAGTAGAATTTGCATTTCGAGTGGAGGAGGATGCTGTTTGGAGCCAGGTGGCTAAAGCTCAACTCAGGGAAGGACTTATTAGTGATGCAATTGAGTCATTTATTCGTGCTGATGATGCAACTCAGTTCCTGGAAGTCATCAAAGCTGCAGAAGATGGAGATGTCTATCATGATCTTGTGAAGTATCTTCTCATGGTCAGACAAAAATCAAAGGAACCTAAAGTCGACAGTGAGCTCATATATGCTTATGCCAAGATCGAACGATTAGGTGACATTGAAGAGTTCATTCTTATGCCAAATGTTGCGAATCTGCCTAGTGTTGGTGATCGTTTGTATGATGAGGCCTTATATGAAGCAGCCAAGATTATTTTTGCCTTCATATCGAATTGGGGCAAATTGGCTATCACTCTTGTTAAGTTGAAGCAATTTCAAGGTGCAGTGGATGCTGCACGCAAAGCAAACAGTGCTAAAACATGGAAGGAGGTCTGCTTTGCATGTGTTGATGCTGAAGAATTTCGCTTGGCTCAGATTTGTGGTCTTAACATCATTGTACAGGTATTGTACCCAAATAAAACTTAGGTTCATATGTTTCGTTGTGTTTTGGGTCACGGTTCTAATTATGTGTTACATCTTTTGACATTTTGTTTTAGGTTGATGACCTGGAAGAGGTCAGTGAGTACTATCAAAACAGAGGATGCTTCAACGAGCTTATATCACTGATGGAGAGTGGTTTGGGACTGGAACGAGCACATATGGGAATATTTACAGAATTAGGTGTTCTTTATGCTAGATACCGCCATGAGAAGCTTATGGAGCACATCAAATTATTCGCAACTCGACTTAATATTCCTAAGTTGATCAGAGCCTGTGATGAGCAGCAGCACTGGCAAGAGTTAACATATTTGTACATCCAGTATGATGAGTTTGACAACGCTGCCACAACTGTCATGAATCATTCTCCTGAAGCTTGGGATCACATGCAATTTAAGGACATCATTGTCAAAGTTGCCAATGTGGAGTTGTATTACAAGGCCGTGCACTTCTATTTGCAAGAACATCCAGATATCATCAATGATGTTCTGAACGTCCTTGCTCTCCGTTTGGATCACACGCGTGTTGTTGACATAATGAGAAAGGTTTGTGATTAGCCTTCGAGACTCTTTCTTCTTTTTGTTATGCAATTTTTCGGCTCAGTGTATCAGCCCTGTGAATAACCTTTTGTGCTGTTGTCCTAGGCCGGTCATCTGCGACTCATTAAGCCGTACATGGTTGCTGTTCAGAGTAATAATGTTTCAGCTGTTAATGAAGCACTCAATGAGATATATGTTGAAGAGGAGGATTACGATAGGCTACGAGAATCAATTGATTTGCACGATAACTTTGATCAGATTGGTCTAGCGCAGAAGGTGATTTATTCTGCCCATTTTTCCAGTGCTTCACCATTATATGAATCCTCATGGGGTGTATGCTTGCTTCTTGTCTCAACAGATTGAGAAACATGAGTTGATTGAGATGAGACGTGTTGCGGCTTACATTTACAAAAAAGCCGGGAGATGGAAGCAATCCATTGCCTTGTCAAAGAAAGACAATCTGTACAAGGATGCTATGGAAACAGCTTCACAGTCTGGTGATCGTGAACTTGCCGAGGAGTTGCTTGCTTATTTCATCGAACAGGTAAAAGAGGCGACCCTGCAACTGTTTCAATTATTATGAGCTGTCGCAGCATCGGAAGTTTGATTATGCATCCTCCTCGTGTAGGGCAAGAAGGAATGCTTCGCGTCATGCCTATTTGTTTGCTATGATTTAATTCGGGCAGATGTGGCACTTGAACTTGCCTGGATGAACAACATGATAGACTTTGCATTCCCATACATCCTACAGGTGATCATCATTTCTCGGTTATTCGCATTTATTGTTTCGATTTCGATCTCACCTACCAAATTGCCTCTCCTCAGTTCATTCGAGAATACACTGGAAAAGTTGATGAGCTTATAAAATACCAGATCGAGGCTGCGAACGAAGTGAAGGCCAAGGAGTCCGAAGAAAAAGACATTATGAAGCAGCAGGTATCTGAACAAAGCTAATACCTTCCTATCTGTTCTTTATGTCTTGACCCTCTTATCTCCTGGTGCAGAACATGTACGCCCAGTTACTCCCCCCCCTCCCCGCACCACCAATTCCCGGCATGGGCGGCGGCTTCGCCGTCCCTCCTCCGATGGGCGGCATGGGAATGCCGCCTTTCGGCATGCCGCCCATGGCTCCCTACTGAGGAATGTCCGTCTCCGGCGCTGGGTGATTTTTGTAGCTTGGACTTGCCCTGAATGTGTGTACTCGTATCTGGTTCATGCTTGCGTCTTCTGTCGTCCTCTTTCTTCCTGCGCATCGCATCGATGGGGGCCCAAAGTAGGAAAAGAAAAAAACTAGACTGGCTTGGGTTTTGTGGGGTGTCTATAGTCACTGGTTGTTTTCCTTCTTTTTATTTTGTTTGTAATAATATTCTTTGCTTTCACGGGTACGCCGCGATTTTGTAATCTATTATATCACAGGGAACAGTACCAGACCTTCTTCCTCTTTTTCATCTGGCTCACTCGCGTGGTTGTTTCACAACGGTTCATTGGTCATCAACGCTCTTGTAGAGAGATAGGAGTCGGGCTCAGATCCGATAATTGGTCATTGCACTTGGTTATCAACAAGTGTGCTGTTTTCATAATTAAATAATACGATTTTGTTTTTGAAAATTTTAATATTTAATCCTTTTTGTATTAAAATTAGAAATTTAGATTTTACAATAATTATTGAATTTATTAAATCTTTATTCCAAAAGATTTAATAATAAATTAATTAAAAAATTACAATACTCAATTTTTATCTATTTTAAAAATACATTTATATCATAATATATTAAACTTTATCATATATGTCTTATTTTATTACATTTTATAATGTAATTTTATATTATTCCACAAAATAATTTTACAATTCAAAATTAATTATATTCACATAATTTTAAAATTAATTATATTGTACAAAATCTGAAGAACAACTTTAAATTACATAACATGCCTTAAGTATCCGAGCATGGGGGTATGCCGCATAGGTTCACTAGGTGTTTATTGTAGATCCTCATTGGGTTCTCTATTCCATTGCTTAATTGAAAGTGTGAATATATTTTATTATTATAATATACAAATTAATGAGAATAATAATGTATATACAAAAATAGAATTAATTAATAATAGATGAGATGGCCTGGCGGTGTAGGAGTTTTGTGGTGGGTATCCGACACGGAGAACCGTCCACTGCTTCGTCGCTGTGGTAACTGCGGCCTGAAAACTGTCTCCGGCTATCTGGTGATTCACCGGCGTTTCATGGTCGTCCTTTGAACCCAGACTTCTCGTTGTTTCCATGGCGCTTTCTTTGAACTCGGCCTTCTCTTTCAATCCCTACGTAAGGATCTTGCTTCTTCTACTGAGTGCTTCCTCGTTACTCGACAATGACGATTTCAGTCTTCGGAGTTTCGATTTGCATTAATTTCTTTTCATGTGTACAGGATTTTATTCAATTCCTACACTGGATAGTATGTTGTTAGAGCATTGAGGAACTACGCATGATTTCTCCCAATTTACAGGCCCTAGTTTTGTGTTCGATTTGTCTAGTTAAGCTTATTAGAGACTCTTTTCTGTGTAGTGATTATGTGTTATGCCTCCATTTTGTTGCAGGCTAGATCCGGTAGGACAACTCCAAAGGATTCTCTGATCAAGTTTTCTAGGTTGGATTCCTTCTTGTCCCTAACTAGAAGGAAGTATCCAGAAGGGAAGCCATCACCATTTTACTGTTTGTCAGCTACTGATGTGGATAAATTCGCGGGAGAAACTGACCCTGAAACCAACCAAGAATCATTCCCCAGTTCCTCTGAGATCATTGCTCCCAGTGAACAACCCCCAAACCAGCTCCTAGAGTACCTTTGACAGCAAGGGAGAGGCTTAGGGCTGCCAGATCTCTTAGCAGGTACACAGAGCAAAAGCCATCAGTGCCAAAATCAGGAAACAAGCTGCCGGAGTTGTTACAAGAGCCGGACAAGAGCAAAACACGGCCCGGACTTCCGCAAGCCCCATCGGATTTACTGGATGATAGCAACAGGAGTGGGTTACCGAAACAGGGTTGGACCATAGACATCTTCCCTGGTGGGGTGGATGTGGCTGTCATCATCTTCTCCTTCGTGTTCATCAGCTCCTTGATGTTCGCTACCACGTACGTCGTATGGAAGTCTGGTGCAATCCATTTCAATGAATACTGATTGCTTATGGGGGTCATCACCAAAGCTTGTGAGAAGATCACCATCCATTAGGTATGCGCTTCATACAACACTCGTTTTGCTTATGAAATTGGCCGCTGGAACTTAGAATTCTCAAAGATCATGTCATCACGTATGGACTAGGAACACCTGTAATGTGTCCATTGCCGTGTCGTCGGCGTGTCCTGAGTGCTTCATACAGGACTAGGTATGCTTCATACAGGACTAGGTATGCTTCATACAACACTCGTTTTGCATATGAAGTTGGTTGCTGGGACTTGAGAATTCTCAAAGATCGTCATCACGTATGAACTAGGGACACCTGTAGGGTGTCCATTGCCGTGTCGGTTATTCTCAATGGGATTCTAATGAAAATATTAGGAATTTAAAAGCTTCCTGAATGGAATTGGGCCATCTCTGTTTGGGCTTCGGTTATTCTTAATGAGCTTAAGGCCCAGAGGAATTGCAGTCTTCGCCCGTCTGTTGCTTGGGAGTACCGGTAACTTAACGCTATAAACGGCATTGTAGGCTTTGGAGGAAAAGGAATTCCGGCGATGGCGACGGCGACGGCGGAGATGGTGGTGGTGGCTAGTCGGAATCCGGGATGAACGCAGTGCTCGTCTGTATGGCAGGAAGTTGAAGCTGCGTTGACGGGCCGAAGGTTACGAGTAATGGGCCTATTTTTAATTGAGCTTCTGTGTAAAAGCCCGACACGCCGTTTTTTTGGGACGTCTGTCTCTGGAAGGTGATGAGAAATGTATTCTCGGTTACGCCGAAAAGCATACCTAATCAGGAAATTCCCGATTCCTGGCACGGCTCTTAGTAGCACGGCGGCGATTCGGTCGCCGGGAGGGTACGACAAGCTAATCAACACCGTAGGACTCAGGGGAGACTTTGTCGCCGTGCGAGATCTGCTCAGCGAGAGTGTGAAAAATGAAGTCTTCACCACCAGAAATACTTTCAACTTCATTGCTACCAACCTCCCGGCGCTCGACGATCTCTTGCAGATACTCAGCGAGATCGACGGTTGGTTCCCGAGGAAGCACGCGCACGATGCGCTGGTCGCAGAGCTCTGCAGATTGAACCGCATAACGGATGCGTTGAGAGTGGTGGAAAAGATGTCGATGAGGACCGTCGGCGTCACAGCGAAAACGTTTCACCCGATTATCGTCGCTGCGACGAGGATGAGAGAGATGTCAACCGCGTGGCGCGTGGTGGACGTGATGCGTGAGCAAAATGTGAAGCCCGATCTGGTGTCGTTCAATCACATCCTCATGGCCTACTGTCGCACCGGCGACGTCGATTCCGCGGCGGAGACGCTGAGGAAAATGGAGGAGCAAGGGATCCCCGCAGACGCCGTAACGTACGACGCGCTGGTACTCGGATCCTGTAGGGCTGGGAATGTCGATGCCGCCATCGCCGTCATCAGACGCGCATTGGAGGACGGCGTCAAGCCCTTGCTCTCCACTTACACCCACATAATCAACCAGCTCCTTTCTTGCGGCCATCACCAACTGGCCATAGAGTTCCTCAACATATCCGCCGCAAGGGACAACACATTGAGCTCCAAGCTGTTTCAAACACTCCGGCGCAGATCAAAAACCCCAGACAGCAGTTTCAACTCTACCCCAGCCGCCTTCCAACACAACTGCCAGGTTAGAAACATACATTGAAACGTTGTATGTATAATTACATTACATTTCCTTGCAGTTGCATTCACATGTGAACATGGATTCACCTGCAGCAGCCTCAGTATGACAGATCACGATGATACATTATGTTACCTTTCTGCGTTTCACAAGGTGAACATGGATTCACCTGTTGCAGTCTCACCATGCCGAAGTGATTCTTCAGCTGTATACCAGTACACGTTCCTCCACCAGTTCCAGCTCAATGTGGGATCCTCGTGTTCTATAGTTCCATCGCCAGGTTCCCCTCTCCATCGCCTCCTCTTCTATGGGCTTCAACTGGGTCTCAAAACCTGAAACAAGCACCGGGATGGATCAAGATATCTGGGTTCCCGAGGAAACTGAACCGTGCCACCGAGTACCTGAAGCTCCCGGTGTTATCCTCAACCGGTGGCCATCCGGGACGGTGAAGACGTAGTTCCCCTGCAAGGGGGAGAGTGAGAGTTAGGTGGTTGATCATTGGTGCTTCGGGGTGAGATGTTGTCCAACTTATTACATGGAATGTCACGTCCGTGGCTTCAAACTCGGCGTTCCCATGAAGGATGACTTTCAGACCTTCAAATCTTTTAACATCGTGTTTCCAGTATACGTTGTCTCCGCACTTCCAGTCTACTCCGGCGTTCATCACCTTCACGTTCTCTAGCCTGCATCTTCCACACCTGCACACGTGGAACAATTGGATCATAAACTAGAGTTTTTAATTTAAAAATGTTTTTTATTTTTAAGAAACATTAAATTCTGTTTTATTATAATCATTTTTTTCCAAAAACTAGAACCTTAAAGAGTCTTTTTAACTATATATTTCAAGAAAATTTTCAATTATAATTATGTAAACATATCAATTAAACACAGTTAATATTAAAAACACATATTTGTAAAACTAAATACATTTTCAAATACAATTACATAGAACATTACAAATAAAATATCCCTTAAAAGGATTAGCCCAATATAATGATTTTAATAATATTTTAAATTTAATTCTAACAAAAAATCCTGTACCTAAATAATTTTATTTAAATAAAATTAAAAGCTATTTTTAATTTCAATTGAATTTTACTTCTTTAATGATTCTCGTGCAATACTTAAACGAGGTCAAGTGTAGGGATTACCGATTTCCATAGTGTATTACAGGCTCTCCTTTTTCATTGATTTGCATAGAGCCCACAGCATTCTCAGCCAAGATGATCAGACTTCCATCAAGCTGCAGGCAAAAACGAGGTAAATCTACTAGGAGTAGCAGTCTTCATGCAATGCTATCAGTTATATACTACCTCTACGTTCCTCCACAGGAACTCTGCAACTTCGATTTGCAGCTCGGAACCGCCTGCGATGGCGCCACCGGTAAACTGGCATGACAAAGGATAATGCAACATCAATAGGTGTTTCCTCATAGTGGTAAAAGCCTTCACTGCATAAGAGATGGCTGTGGAGTTGGTGTCCCTGAATTTTTCTTTGTACCTTATGTCTGGTGACTTCCCAAAGAGGACCAAGAGCTGGATGGAGAAGGATGAGATACGGCGGAGCTGAATCGATGTACTCTTCGTTACCTCCAACCTGAAAGTGTAGAGCCAATTCATTAGCACAATGAGAGACAAACATTCTCCTTGTAGCTGGTAAATATGGAGGTATGTGGTAATTGATAGAACAGCATCACTGGCTCAAACCGTGCTTAACTGACTGTTCAAAACGAGATTGTTCCGAGAGTAGGTTCGAATGTACCTTTGGGATCGATATCCCACATTGGGAAAGCAAATCATAAGCATTTCGAATGATGTCCAAAAGTGATCCATTTGGAGTCTGCAGCAAATGTCATATGAGAATATGGTGCCACTCAAGAAAGCAGCATGAGTATGAGTCTTGCATGAACCTGGTGCAGAGATGTGCTACCATGTTTTGGTTTCCGCTTAGCCGAAGATGTAACTTTTCTTCTTTTGTTATAAACAATAAACGTATCCAGACCATCTGCAGCTGCACCACAACATGAGCTAACGGTGTTAGAAGACAGACTACCAAAGAGGCAATTTGGAATTCAAAAAAGAAAAGAAAAGAAAAAAAGAGAGTACTCTAGACCTTCGACACCTTCATAGCACCGGGATGAAAATGTGTTGGAAAAGTTATCAGCAATATTTTGCATTGTACATTCCAGACGGCCTCCTGAAACGCTGATTTAAGGGCAGAAAATTAAGAAAATGAAGAATGTGCGTGTTCTTTGCTATAGCAGTTAGAAGTTATTGGTGAGAAGTAAAGAAATACGATCACCGAACATCCACATAAAAAATTTGGGAAACTACAAGGTTGCCACAACACATCCTAAATGTCAAAAAAATCAAGCAAAAGTGTGCATGTGAAATACCACCCAAAAGAGAAATGTTTATGGATTATTGATTAGAACAAGAATCTGGAGGATATTCTACCACTAAAAACTTTGGCATGAGATTGCACCTGTGTGTTATTCCAAATTCATCAATGTATGCGATAGTTTTTTTCTTGTTAAGCACCATTCCTGGCAAACATGCCGCACTATTACTTGAAGCCACCAGTTCAGCAGATGGTAAATCCACATAGAGAATATTTGTATTTGCAGGAAAATCTGCCTGCAAACTTCTGAAAGGAAACATATGCAGGTTATGATGTATTTACAGAAACTATGTGGGTTATGGAAGGTTACATATGCAAGAGAATCAAAATAACTTATAGAGTATGTTTTTATCAAGAGAGTAAATGTTTGTAGACAACAAAATGATGTAAAACTAAGATTGTTTTCTCATAAATGTTCCAGAGATATGTCATTCACAACATCTATTCACTTTTGGTTTAATCGCTGAATATTTAGACAATTAGTCACGAGCTCCTCTGTTAACAAAAGAAAAATTAAAAATTTTAGAAAAAAAAATGAAGAGCAGCACCAGTAAGAAAAAGACCTGTTGGCAGAAAGGGGCTGCTGACCAACGATCCCAAACTTGTCAAATTCAGTGTATTCTATACAGGTCAAACCGTATGACCATTTCCCATCTAAAAGCCTCTTCTCAAGTAAGACGTTGATGCCTTCAGTTGCCCCAAAACTTCTTTTACATGAAGCAAAGCCAAGTTTCTGAAGAAATAGAGCAAATAAACTTGATCCCGATGAAAGACAAAGTATATAGCATATTTCTACCAAGTAATTAAAGCACACTAGAAAGCCTCAGGGAAATGAAATTTCGCTCATCACTTAATAAGATCTAGTGTTGGACAAAAAAACACATGATTGAAACATATAGACCAAGCACCATGAGGTTGCATATCAACCATTTAACAGTTAGTGATATTAAACATGCATGCCCTTGCCTTTCCATTGCGTAAACCAATTCCAGCCAATGCCATTAGTGTTAAATCTGTAGCAGCTACAACATTGCTGTCACCACAGTATCAGTAAGTTCAGATCAAAGTTTTTAAGAGTGTTTATTTACTTATTAGCCTTTTTTTTTTTTTTGGCAAAAGCAGAAGACCCTATAACATTGGAGTTCTAGATCATATTCACGTGTCTAGATCCTGAAACATTTGAAGCTGACCTGATTTGTCTGACAGTAGCTCCTTTTCTTCCTTGACTTCGGAGCCATTTAAAAACCCCCTTATCATGGGCCAGTTTCCATATCACGCCATGACCCCCTGGCTTGCATACAGGTGCCAATGGTCTTGATACAATCCAGCGACCATCTTTGGTGCTGACAGCTGGAACAAGAGGCTAGCAGCAACAGAAGGTTAGAAGAATGATACATGCGTGAAGCAATGCAAAACGTAAAAAAAAAAAGGGATCAACCTGCTCAAATAACTTGAAGTTTGATTGCCCTCTTCCGAACCACCTACTCTTAATACAGAGAGAGCTAATGTGTTCATGGTTTTTCTTTGCAGAGCTTGTCATAATCGCGACAGGAGTGATGCATTGTTTCCCAAACAATTTGAAGTACAAGAACTCCCTAGCCTTCATTGTTACATCCTCTCATCATTTTCAATAGTTAAAGAAATATTTGAATATAGGTAAGTAAATTTCAAATACCTGAAGATCCCTTATAAGTCCTTCTAATAGACTTCGCCCGCAGTATGGAAGCACAGCAGCCGGAAGGCATTCTCCTGTATCAGGGTCAACAAGGCTAAGCCTGTCTGCAGACCCGCCAAGAGGATAAATTTCTGCTAATTCAGGCAAACCCTGAAAAAGAGTGAGAATCCCTAGACACTGTTAGGAGTTGCAAGCTACTGAGAAAAGAAGTTCTTGTTCTAACCTCAATTCCCCAAAGGGCAGCCTGTGATGCATACTCAGTATCTTCAGCGAGATTGACAACAGAGGGAGGATGAATTTCCAAGAGCTCACACTTAACTGATTCCATTGTTTTCACCTGTCCATTAGTGGTTTTCCCTTCGGCTGTAGACTCAGAAAGAAGCTTTAACACCATAATTTGATATCTGTCAACAGAAACAAGATTAAGATGATCATCTGTGAAGGATAAAATGATATCCGAACACTGCCAAGTGAAAATGAAAAAAAAAAAATCAAAATAGTTTCACAAGTACCAACCCTATAATTCCACCAATGCAGTCATAAAAGCGTTCCATATCTCCCAGTATCCTTAAAAGCACCTCTAACGCAGCTTTATCCTCCGCATTGAAATATCCACCTCCATTAACATCTTTTGAATCCCAGTTTTCAATCATCGAAGCCAAAGCATATAGCGCACTTTTTATAGCACTCCCTGAATCAACCTGTACCCCATCCAAATCACCCCAGAACTCCCCAAAAACGTGCTGTTGCCCCGCGGAGATCATACATTTCAGCAAATACACTTCATAATTACTTAAATCCACCCCCTTGAAAAAATTACCCCGTAGTCTGAAAAACGAAGAAACCATGTGATCAGAATCTAGGATTATCAACTTCTCTTCCACGTTCCAGCAACTAGCCAACGATTCTCTGAGCACTGTTAGCCTAGTCACTTCCTCCTCAATTTCCAATTCCGGCGCAGCCGACACTTGTCCCACCGGCACAGTGGAAACTCTTGTAACGTGAGCATGTGGCGTACAACACTTGGAAAACAAATGCAAGCGGATGAAGTCAGAAGGATTAGCTGAAGAATAGCTCGCAACATCAGAACAGGAATTGCTAAACGAGTTCTTTATCAACAACGGCGGTTGAGACGGCTTCGATTTCGTCGGAATTGTAAATTTGGTGAGTTGTAGAATCGGCGCAGCAGTCGCCGGCGCCATTTACAGACCGCCTTAGAGGCGACACGTTCCCGAACTCAAGTGCTGTCTGAACTCCGGAATCGAAGGATCGTAATGAAGGTTCCGAAGGATATGCCGCTCGAGTCTTTGCGTATTTATATGCTACACAAAGAGAGTTGTACATTCAGGACAGCCGAGGGCAGCCGTGTACTATCCAGACACGTCAGCTATATTCATCTTATCTTTGCATCACAAACGTGGCATGTTCCCGCTGGTTAAAGTAAAATAGACTTCAACGGGCCAGATCAAACTGGGCATCTAGTAAGTCAATGGCCCAACTATTAAAAAATAATAATAAATAAAAATAATTTAGTCAAAGCAAACCAATTTGCACAAGAAGTCAACGGTTGATTCAAACTAGAATCCCAAGTTCCAACCAGTTCGGGTTGTGGGTACTTGGAATCGTTCGACCACGTTTCTTGAACCATCATATTTAATTATTCTAAAAATTTATATATAATTTTGTAAATTTTTTTGTAGTATTCAAATAATGTTTATATACTTTGTGAATATATGAATAATATATACATAATTAAACTCACTTTATTTTATATATCATTTATATGTTCAAAAAATAAATATACGAATAATATAACTATATAAAATTGATATACATATACTAACTAATTAAACATCTGATGGGGCCCAAATCAGTACTATCTAATGAGTTACTGTAAAAGTGATTAAAAGATGTTATGACATACTGACGCAATATGACAGATCGATAATTATTGGGGTTAGTCAAAAACGATTGTTTTGGACAGATTGAAAAATAGTCGAATTACGATAATAACAAAACAGTCGACAGTTATACAAGGGCAAGATCGCAACATGTACAGCAAGCAAGGAAAGCAATCGGATCATTACAAAATTCATGATTCGTTTAAATCGACATCTTCTATAAACAAGAGAAGTTTTGAAGAGAAAATGATTTGACTCTAAAATCTACAACCTGTATCTTTCCCAAACCCATCTATCAAAGGTATTTTCCGACAAATTCCATCAACTCCATAATTTTTCCGTTTCTCGACGATTTACACATAAAAAATTTTTCCGTTTCTCGACGATTTACACATAAAAAATCTTTGTCCTTTATTTTCATTAAAGGCACCAAACAAAGCATAAAACCCATACCCAAATTCAACGCATCCAGCAAACTCTATAACCCAAAGATCAGTTCCGACTCCAATGCCGATTTTAGCCCTTAACAACATCCATGTATATATAGACTTGGATATAAATCTTACATACTATATTATTAAACACACGCTTAATCAAATGAGCAAGTTCAACACTCACATTACTCAGCAATGAGTTCAAATGGAGTACACAAGAAATATCTCGTATCTCCAAAAGGGTTGGTGTGCTCTATATGAACAACATTGGGAGGGATACATTACCTGAACAAAGACTCTGAGGGTATGGAAAACTCAAACAGGAACAAAAATGGCTAAGAGGAGGATTGAGAAGCAGTAATGGTGGTGGTGGTGATGGTGATACTCACTCAGTGATGCCGGGGCCTGCGTTCTCGAGATCGATTTCCCCCATCCCGGTGTCTTCCTCCTCTTCGCTGTCATCATCGCCGCTCACTTCCTCGTTTTCTTGACCAAGTTTAGCCATTTGCTCTGCAAGTAGCTTGTCCTCCCGTTCGCTGACCTGAAACCATCAAACAAGGATATCGTATATCGTGTGATGAAGAGAAGCAGCAGTGCAATGTACTCACCGCTCTGGGTGCCTCCTTGACAGTAAGCTTTCCTTTGTGCTGCTCGATTTCTCGTCTACAGATTTCGATAGCATTGTTAAGGATTGCGACGCCTTGTTCCTGCAAAGACAATGTTCACACAGTTTGTATACGGGCCGGAAATATTTTCGAGACAGAGACAATTAAGTGGGAACTATCACAATTACCTTGTCCAGAGTCTGGGTGTTTAGAACGTATGAGGGTGCAGCTATGAGTTTCATTTTCACGGGACAATCCTTGTTTCCGGCATCTTCTGCTTTACGCATTGCTTCCTGAAGAGACAAACCGATACCAATAATTAAAAAGAGACCGAAAGAATGGCATCTCAACTTACAGATCAGCAATCCCTTGTTATTAAGATCTGAATAAAAGTGAAAAGGCTAAATAATTTCTTTAACCACGCAAAAAAAAACACTAGCACCTTCAACCATGTCAAAATCTTGTTACTTGCAGTTTTTGGCTTTTAGAGCTTACACTAACTCCATTCTTTTTGCTACTCTTCCTAAAACTCAAAATTATCCTCCAACGCATAGGCATGATACACATAAAACACCCCCAACATTGGTAAAAATTTCCTACTTCAGCATATACTGTATGACACACGTTGAACACTGCCATATTGGGCTTCAGTGCGAATCCAAAAGACAAGACACATTCAAAAAGGATGAAAACACGAAAGTTGTTAAATGGACTATGACCTTTATGTGCAAAACACCATCGTACTGAAAGCACTTCAGTTCAATATCTGCACGTATCTTCAGAGGTTGCGGTGTCATTCTTCTTCTAATATTCTTAACTAAAGCATCCTTCACTTCCTCGGATAAAGCAGGTACCACTTTCGTCACCTGCAGGGCAACCAATGCCAGGTGATGAAATCAAATCCGAACATAGTAAACACTTGAATGTGTTTGGTACACTCTCAATCTCAGGTGAGAAGCTAAAACAATAAAGGAGAGCCTGGCAATTTTATTGGAAAAAACAATGAAAAACACTTCTGGAAGAGTAGAAAATCTGCCTCAAAACAGTTTACATGGGTCGGAAAAAGAGAATCATTTATTTTTACCTCTTGACCATCATGACCGATCTCTTTCACTTCACGGGTGAGGGAGTCAAGCACTGAATCGGGCTCGTTAACGATCACTTTGAAAGCCTTCGGATCAAAGAGCAAAATGTCACAATAAAGAACCTCTAAGTGCCACAATAGACAAATATCAAACACTAAATCTACCTCACCTCAAATGCATGGCCATACTTCTTGTATAAAGGCCAGCCAACATGAATGTACAGGTCCTGCAGAAACCCAAAGAAACATGAAATCAACAATGAAACCATCCCATTACACTAAATGCTGAAAAAAAACTTCAAAAAGAAGGGGAATTTAACCTCAAGGTCAATACTCATGGTCTCCGCGACATGCCTCATGATAGAATGGACAAGTTTACTCTTATTATACCTCTCCTCGCAACCCTGAATATCCTCCTCAGACACACGTCTCTTGCTGAGATCAATGTAGCCCTTATCCTTGTCCACACGGAGAACCATGACAGGCTCAATACGACCAACCTTAATCAAGCTGCTGATACTTCGAATTCGGCGACGGGACAACTCGGAGAACAAAATCATTCCCTCTATGTCGTTGTACTCGAGAAGTGAAACATACGCGCCGCTGTCCGCCATAGACTTCACCTTTATCATCACCGCCTGATCCACTTCCGGGTACCTCGCTTCGTACATCCGGCATTCGAGGTTCGGGCCGTTGTTCGCCATATTTAGCCTCCGGCTGAGACAGAAAGCCAAACTGGAGAACTAGGGTTCCTGCGGGATCACTACAAGGTTCTTGCTCCTCGTTTTTTTCTGTTTTAGACGGAAGGGTCAGTATGACGTTTCAAGTAATTCTAATGTGAGATGGATCCAGAAGATTGCACTGGGCCGGCCCAGGCTCATTTACTTATTGGGCGGCAATGACTTGCCTTGCCTAATTGAATATCCTTTTTCATTAAAAACTATATATGATAAAGGTTAGATTAAATTAAAAAGATTAAAGATCTAATCACAGCATTCTATATTGGTTACGACTTGCAAACAGAGAAGATCTTGCTTAAATAAAAATAACTCTCATAATCTTGTATAATATCTTTTTATTGTAATAAAAATATAATATTTTTCTCCATAAGAAAATAATGCAAAATTATCAGAATTGAGTATTCAAAATAAATAATATCTTTTAAAATAAAAATGTATCGTGACATTTGTTTTAATATTTTAAATATATTTTAAATCATCTTCGAATTATTTATACAAATGACTCATGTTTTTTCATCATTTAAAACGTTGATTAATTGAAAATTATATTTGTTTGATAAAGATATATGTGAATATACATGTGATTTATTATAAAAAAAATTACGTCAAAAAATTCTAATATCTAACATTCTGATAAAATTAATTATCATTTTTTAATTTAATATAAATTACTATTTATTTTCTATTGGTAAAATAGATCTCCAAAATTTTCCGCATTGATATAATGTAATTAGTTTTTAGTTTTTTTTATCTCTTACTATTTGAACATCGAATATAATTAATCTTTATTATTCAATAAATTAGAAAGGATTAATTAGGATATAGTACATTATGAGCATTCATGTGAGATATACATCTAACATATTTTTAAATATAATTATATATTATATATTTATTATCTAAGTAAAATAAATTTTCTTTTAATGTAATTTATTATTTTTTTATTAAGAGGGTTACTATTTTTGATAAGTGGTTGAAAGAAGGATGCGCTGCAGCTTGGTACAAATTAATCAAATGAAAGAATACTGAATCAAACAGTGATTTGATTAACCGTTAATCACTGGAAGACAGCGGGGCGGCGCCGCCGGGGATGTCTTCTCCGGAGCTACTGGCGACGGTGTCTGGTCTGATTTCTTCCAGTTGCTGTAGAATCTGACTGGCCTCCGGCCTCGCCGACGGAGATGGATCCACGCAATGGAGGGCCAGCTTCAGCGTATTCAACAACTCATCGCCGATGACAGATGAATCCCTCATCAATTCCAGATCGAACACGTCTTTCGTCCACTCTTCCTTCACGATCGACGCCACCCACTGCGGCAAATCCACGCCGTTCATCTCCTCGCCGGGAGATTTTCCGGTAAGAAGTTCCAACATAATAACTCCGAGGCTATAAACATCGCTCTTCGTGGTAGCCTTTTTCAGTTTGGAAAGCTCAGGCGCCCTGTATCCCAAAGCTCCCGCAGTCGCGATTACGTTCGCATTTGCGGCAGCTGTCATTAGCCGTGAAAGGCCGTAGTCTGAAATCTTTGCATTTGTCTGCTCATCGAGAAGAACGTTGGTTGATGTCAGGTTTCCATGGATGATGCTGACATTGTTGTGGAGGTAAATCAATCCCCTCGTCATCCCTTTGGCAATCTTCATCCTCGTTGACCAATCGACTGTTGTATCAGGTGCTCGCGCTGCAAAACACCCCCAAAAAAAGGATTATCAGTTAATCAAGAACCAGGGATGTGGAGAACAAGAAACTGAGGTAAGTTTGTGAATTCTTTTACCGTGAAGAAAAGTGGCAAGGCTGCCATTAACCATGTAGTCAAAGACCAGCAGCTTTTCTCCCTTGGGGCCTAAATAGTAAGCTCTTAGTGCAAGAAGATGGGGGTGCCTGATTTTTCCTAAAGCATTGACTTCGATTTCGAAATCCTTTTGCCCTTTTGTGATTCTTTCTCTCAGTCTCTTAACTGCAACTTGGACCCCATCTTCCATCGTGGCTTTATACACTGTTCCATAAGTGCTTTTGCCTATGATTTCAGCAGTTGCACATAGAAGATCATCTGCTGTGAAAGCAATCGCCCCATCGAAGTGCACAAGTTTCCCACCAGTATCTGCACTTGTTTGAATGTCTCTGGCGGTGGACTGAGAGCCTGATGGAAATGACATTCAGTTAATAAAGTTCATGGAGTGTTTATTGAGCAGTAAAAGAAAGACTGGTTCTAGACAGTACCCTTTTCTCCCTTGCCTGAAGCTTCTCCTGCTGCGGCTGAACCACTCTTGTTGGCTTCTGTGTCCCCCCTTTTAGTTTTCCTCATTAAGCAGACTATCAAAATACAGCATATCACCATCAAAATCAGGAGACTAACAGCAAATGCAATCAGCAGAATGTCTTTAATTCCCATCCTCCGGTGCTGTTTTTCCGGAGCTGGAGGCTGTGAACATGGTGCTGAAACACTAAATCCACATAGCTGAAGATTACCCTCAAATGCACTAGCATTGAATCTTTGGGAAAGGCTTATGGGAACTGAACCAGAGAGGTTGTTGTAAGACACATTGAAGGAATAGAGATTTGGTAGTTCTCCTAAAGAAACTGGGATCTCTCCTGAAAGACTGTTGTGAGACAAATCAAATCTCCCAAGGGAAGAGATGTTCCCAATTTCATCAGGTATTGGTCCCACGATTTGATTGTAACTCAAATCGAGAGCAGAAAGGTTTTTCAAGTTGGATAGGCTAACAGGAATGCTTCCATTGAATGAGTTGTGGTCAAGGGTCAGATACTGAAGCTGAAATGAACCATCTGTCACACTTCCCCAAGAATCTGGAATAGCACCAGAAAAATTGTTCCTCTCCAGAGCAAGAAAAATAAGTGATCTTGACTGAGTGAAAGAATCTGGGATTGAACCAGAGAGTGAGTTATAGCTCACATTAAGGCGGAAAAGCCTGGTGGAGTTAACTAAAGCAGCAGGGAGTTCACCAGACAGAGAATTGTTACCAAGATCAATACTCTGAATGAGTGGGCACAACCCAAGAGTTGCAGGGATTGAACCAGAAAGCATGTTATTGTACAGCTGAACTCCTCTGAGATTAGGCAAAAGACCCAAGGAAATTGGGATAGAACCAACTAAAAGGTTATCATGGAGACTAAGCTTTCGAAGTCCTTGAAACTGACTGATTTTCTCAGTGATTCTTCCACCCAATCCCCTCCATGGAAGTTGGATAACAATAACCTGTCCCTGTGAACACTTTATTCCAGCCCAGCCGCCAGAGCAAGCTCCATAACCAGAATCATTCCAGCTTTTCAAAACCCCATTTGGATCAACCAAATCATGCTTAAATGCTTGCAGCCCCTGATAATCTGCTTCTGTTACCACTATCCCATCCCAGGAGCTACTCGAACTCGCAGCAGCTACACAAACCAGGAACTGGGCAACCAAGAAAACTTGAGAAAACAAAGGGAAGTAGTAAAAGGGCCCATTCTGAACAACCTCATCTTCCTTACAAGACCCAGCCTTTTCCTCCATACCCACTTCGCGGAAACCACAGCAGAAAGGAGAGGGGGGGCAAGCAAGCAAAAGGTGAAAAAAGATTCCTTTTTTCTTTAGTGTTTCTCCAGCAGAGGGAGGGAAGAAGAAGAAGAAACAGAGTTTCTAGGGGTGATGATGCGATTTCTGGGCACGTGAAAACATAACAAGAGACAGGGGGGATTTAACTCAGTGGAGTTTCTCGAGGAGCCCTATGGACAAGGGTCCACACTCTTACTCTCCCAGCATTTGTTTTTTTCCTTTAGGCCACTCCTACTGGTTCTCGCAACGGCTAGTTTTCCAGGGGACATGTGGGAATTCCGACAAAAGTACCCGTTCCCATTTTTCTCATCTCCTCCTTGCAACGACCGACAGAAGCGCCCTTATTCCCCATCTTTATATATTATGCAAGTGGGCTACAACGGCTATATCGATTCCGGAGAAAGGACGAGATTGCCCCTCTAAGGCTGCTTCCCCATTTAATGCCATCCAAGACTCGAAGTGGGCTAAAAAGTACTTTACCGCCCTCTGTGGTCAAAAACACATTTCTAACGTCCGTACAATGAAACCAGTTGCTAGTGTTTTAAATTGAAAAATAAATAAATAAATACTTTGCTGTTTGAATGATGTACCCGAGGTTTAAATCATGATTAAATTATTGATTTTTATAAAAACATAATATTTTTATTATGAAAAAACAGAAAAATGTGATTGAATTATAATTGAAATACTATCTAACTGTAATTGAACCATAATTCATTTCTTTATATTTTAAAACATTTTAAATTTAATTTAACCATTATGTTGAATAATCCACGATTCAAAACAATTTAATTATAATTAAACTGTGGTTTTTAAACAATGTTGGTAAATCAATATAATTTTTTTATTTAAGATAAGATACAAATTAATATATTAAACGAATTTAATTAATCATATAATATCATTATTTCTACACCAAACACAATTTTCCTTTTTCTCAAAATAAAAATATAATTCATAAAAAGGGGCATTCATATTGATGGCAGTTGCAACTACCCCCAACAGTATTTACTGTGTTACTGCTGTGGGGGAAATTAGGGCTTTTCACCGTGTAAGTTACCATTCAATGCAACTTTCACAGAGCATTTAATGTGAAACAGAACATTAACTGCCATCCAATAGCCACTCACTCCCCCACTCAAAACCCTAAACCGCAAACCCTAAACCCTATCCGACCGCGTTGTGTTTGTTGTGATCTTGTGTTTAATTAACATTGTGCGTGTTATAAATCAATTTTCAAGAAAATGCATATAAAAAACTAGAAGTTGGAAGTATGTAACTTCTTAAATATAAGAAACATTTTCAAATTTGTAAGTTTTTTGAAACGTAAATCATTCGTATTTGATTAACATACATAGAACTTTTTCCAAACATGAATTAAATTTTGTGTAATTTCAGATTTCAATTATTTTTCTTGAAAGTATGGTTATGTTTTTTCAAATTTGAACAAAATTTGGATTCTTGGACCATTTTGATAAATAGTGGGAATGTGTGTAGTTGAAAATAACAATTATGAGATTGTCTTTCTAATCTATCTCACACATTTAACCAAAATTTTTGAATTAAAACATTGTTATCTAAAATTTTTGAAGTTTATTTCTACTTTTCAAAAAATAAAAACAATTTTATTTTATAACATTAATTGTAAAAGTAATTCTATTAAAAATATTTTTAAAATTGTAATACAAAAATTATTTTTTCAAAAGTAATGAGTATTTTTAATTTGAATTATTATTTATATTTTTCTAAAATAACTTTGAAAAAATAAAAATAATTTCAAAAAAATTTCAATAACACTGGTTAAGTTGGTTATTTTTATCACAATCTTCACATTTCTAATATCCCCAATTTTTAGAGGTATTAATGGCAGTCATAGTCCTAATAAAATAGATAACTAGATACCTAAATCGGGTTGTTAGCATTAGTATCTATTGATGCTAGGTTAAGTCATGTTTTAAATTTTGAATTTTCAAAATAAAAAATTTTTTAATTTCTTTTGAAATTTCATTATTTTTTTCTAAAATTTAATTTTGAACTGAAATGGAAGTCATAAATTGAGGAAATCTCATTAAAAAAAATCTAAAATTGAACATTTTGACAAAATCGGCCATCAAATTTTCAAAAATTTGACATATCGAGTATATATAATTCTTAAAGTTTTATATTTTAGATATTTTTTATTTTTCATTGTGTAACGATCAAGTATAATTATCTTTATATTATTTTAAAATTAGGGATCATTAATTTTATTAAATATTTTAAATATTTACAGATTAGTAATGTTAATTATTTCAAACAATTGTAATTATTTATGTTAAATTGGTAGGTAATAAAATTTTGAGATTAATTTTTTGAACATTGTTGACTAATTTATAATTATTAGGTAAAATCAATTTTTTAATGAAATAAGATTAAGATAATAAAGAAGTATTAATATAATATTTACATTACCATCCCAAATTCGAATGTTAGGCATCTTTATCCCTAAATAATTGCCATTGCATTTTGAGGGCTTTTCTCTCTCTTCGACGATGGCGACGCTTCCTGTCTCCAGCCCACAGTCGGAATCCCAGCCGCCGATCGCCACTCCGGCGTTGCGCAGTTTCGTCTCCCGCCTGAACACCACCATACGCCAGGGGCTGTCTCAGCGCCGGCCTTGGAGGGAGCTCATAGATCGCTCCGCCATCGCCCGGCCTGACAACCTCGGGGAGGCGGCATCCCGAATCCGCCGGAATTTCTCCTATTTCCGAGTCAACTACTTCTCCGTGATTGCGCTCTCTGTTGGAATATCTCTCCTCTCTCACCCGTTCTCTCTCCTCGTTCTGTTGGTTCTTCTCGCCGCGTGGATATTTCTCTACGCTTTTCGCCCCTCCGACCAGCCTCTCGTCATCGGCGGACGCGCGTTCTCCGATCGGGAGATGCTGGGGATTCTCGTTGTCTCGACTATCGTCGTGGTTTTCCTCACCAGCATTGGATCTCTCGTGATCTCTTCTTTGCTTGTCGGCCTTGCCGTTGTCTGCGCCCATGGAGCCTTCCGAGTGCCCGAAGATCTGTTCTTGGATGATCAAGGACCTGCCAATTCGAGTTTCTTGTCGCTCCTTGGAGGCGCCGCTGCCACCGCCGCCGCACCCGCTGTCGCCACACGCGTTTGAACTCCACCCAGATCTGAACCAACCCCTAAAGTGCTTCATCAATCCAGGCTTCACTTGTTCACTGAATTCCTTAGTAATGCTCTGCGATTCACCCCAATAGCATTGTTGCTCATGATTTAAACTTGTGTGCTTGTATTTTACTTTCCTGATTCTTCTCATTTGTCAAGATGCACAAAATCCCTTCCATTAGCTTCTTTCTGCATTTCAGTTCATGTTAAGGATTGCATATTCACTCTTCATTTGATGTTGACATTGACCTGCTGTTAGTAGTAAGGTGAGGGAGAAGCACTTGGGCAGTCCAAGAGCAGACTCCCCCTGCATAAGGTGCTCTTCATTGCTCTATGCTTATGGCTTCTGGATGCATAACATCCCTTCCATTAGCTTCTTTTTGCAGTTCAGTTCATGTTCAGGTTCTACTATTCACACCCTTCATTTGATATTGACATGGACCTGCTGTTAGTACTAAGGCGAGGAAGAAGCATTTAGCCCCTGCTCAAGGTGCTCTTCGCTTTAAACTCCCTCATTGCTCTAGGCTTTTGGTCTCTCGATGCATCAATCCAACTTGTGGATCAGGGAGATACCAATATGAATTAATAGCAGGGATTCCATTGCTAGCCTTCCTCTCTTTGCCATGATGCATCCAGCAAGAATGCCGTGAGTTGTGGGTAGTTGTTGGAACACCTTGTTGTTGGGATGGGGAGAGCAAGCGCCTGTGTGTGCAGTTTTGCTGCACAATGATGCACCAGCAAGAACATGCCTTACTCTTTGTTGTGGTTTGGTTTTGGTTCCCGGTAGTAGATGACCAAAGTAGAGCTACTTGTGCATTGAAATATATACTATATCGAAATATTAACAAAATCGATAGTTGGCTTATCAAATATATAAACAAAATTAAAATTTCAGAATTAGTTTTGTATAGAAAAATAGTATGTATAAAATAATCAAATCAAATGGAGTTTTACGGGAACCGTCAACCCGGCTAATCCACCTAACCGGACAGTCAATAGTTAGAACATTTGAAAACCGGTTCCGGTTAACCATTGTCCCTTTTGTCGATGAGTCCGAACTGCTCGGACGGTTCGGTTGGACGACCCAACTAGAGGTGGGTTCGGTTCCGACGAATCATCGGTTCCAAAACCGCAGTTCACTGTAGACAACAGTTCCGGTTCCGGTTCCGGTTCAGAACCGTACGGATGAAACTTTGAATCGAATCGAAACCGGAACCGTACGGATGGTTTCGGTTCGGAACCGGAATCGAGAATCGTGAACCAAACCGTAATCGGAACCGATTGATTACTATTTATAGGTGTTTTCCAGTCACCTATATGAACCGTACGATTTCATGTAAGAATGTCATGAAGGCCTGAGATCATTTTCTTGACACTCACATCTATCATCAGTATGTTTGAGAAGGGGTGTTTCAGAAGATTTTCCAGTCACCCATTTACGTCACATGGATGTTTGAAAACAGTGTCTAAAATAATATAGATTTATTTAATTTTTAAATTTTTTTTTAATTTTTTTCTAATTTTTATGTTTTTTAAAATTTTTTTTGATTCTCAACCGACGGTTTTGGTTCAGAACCGTGAACAGTACGGTTCACACACGGATCGGAACCATCAATTCCACAATTCCAAATTTGCCGAATCGAATCGAAACCGTACGGACATCCACCTCCTGGAACCAAATCGGAACCGAAACCGACGTTTCGATTCGAACCACAGTTCTGGTTCGAACCGAACCCACCTCTAGACCCAACTCGAAAATAAAATAATTACATCATTTTTTTTCAGTAAAATATTAATTTTTTTTTCTAGACCTAAGTGTTAAACATCGAAGTTTTTTGTTCTAATCATGAAATTAAGTGAATTTAATGAAACCTCATAGAATTAAAAAGTCAATAATATCTTATACTATAGAAAGGATCATGTCAAATTCGAGAGATTATTAAAAAAACCCTAATCAAAATGTTTTTATATGCCACCCGAATATGGATGATCCGTTTGTTCTATTTGAAGCTGCAGGGGATGAAATATGGATGACCCGGATCCAAAACGAGAGACCCGACCCGGAAACTGCCCCCACCTAAGTATGCCTCACCTACCTTTAAGACAAGCTCCTCAGTTGTTACTACTGATTTTCTTTATGCAAATGCACTGATGAATGGAATCAGCAAAGAGAAGATAGGACAGGGAAGAGGTCCCAGTGACACATAACATCATGCAACACCACAGACAATAACCAGAAGAAGCAAAAGCCAAACATCATGACTCACAGTGGTTGCAGCGGAGAGGGAGGTGCGGTGGGGGGGCTCACGTAAGATCATCCTCCTCCATCTCCTTGGCCTTCAGTGCTTCTTTCACTCTCAACAGAAGTGTAGTCCTCCAAGCATCCTGTGAAGGTTGGAATGATAAGATTGTGCTGGACAGTGAGAAACAGTTGGGGCGCCATTTCTTCTCCGGGGGGTGGCAAAAAATAGTGTGCAACTTTATAGGAGAGAGGGGTGCAATTTTAGGACGGGGTTACCAGGTGGGTCATGCTATCGTATTCTTTGACAGCGTCTGTGAATTTTGCAACGTCCTCCTCATCAATTGCAGATGCTATGTCCTGTGAGGATACCACGTTTTAGGAAAAATATCATTAATGAAGGAGGCACCAGAAGTATGAGAAATAGTTTGCATCCTCAGGATCTGAAGGCAGAAGGTAATATGACTCGGTGAACACGAGCGTTGTTTAACAGCCCTTTACGTTTAGATTATACATATTGCAGATATTGGATGGAAAATGTATTATATAGAAAAAGTTCACAAAGACTTTGACATACCGAAAGCAATTTGAATTCACGTGTTCCAGAAAATGTGGGATCCAGCTCCTACAGATAAAGAACCGCATGTTTCAGGGAGGCTGAGGGATATGTAGCTGAAAAACTGCTTAGAATTAAGTAGTACCTGGTATCTCTCTAATGCATTTGATATTGCAACATAATCGTCTTTGCAAAGCTGGCAGATTCCAGCATTAAGAAGGTGCCCTTTCACGCCATATTTCAGTAAGTTGTTATTGAGAGACTGTCGAGCTACGTCTTCAAAAATATCAATAGACTTTTGATACCTGGGGGAGCAAAAGGAAATAAAAACAAAACATGTGAATTTCCCCAGTACAATTTCATTACTTATTCACTGCATAGACTTTTGAAATAGCAAAAGGACAAGGTATCATTTGCAATATACGGTCACTCAGAAAAAAAAAAAAAATCAAAGCAAATCCATATTGCCTCATTTCATCAACACATGAACGTGCAGAGAGATTTCGAAAACTAACTGTTGCAGCTGAGCTGCAAATTGTGCAACTTTTTGTCGGCACTGGTTAGCAGTTGTTGTCACTTCTTCACTTTGGAAAAGGTCAGCAGCTTTCTCATAGTAATCAAGGGCTTGATCCAGTTTCTGTTCCTGTTCATAAAGTTCTGCTATTTCCTGCAACAGAACAATGAGAAGAACAAATTTAAAGTTTTATTAGTTGAAGCTAAAACCCATTTTCCTTGAAAATCTCTTCTTTCAAAATATACATGTAAAACTCAAGTTCGAGCCAATAATGCTTTTACCTTATAATACCTAGCAGCCATGTTAAGCCGTCCAATTTCCATAAAAATATTCACACATTGCTCAAGGCAGGATACAGCCTCTGCAAAGTGGTGTAGGTTAATAGATACATACCTATCAGCTCATCTAATCTAATGAGAACTGCTAAGGAAAAAACCACGGTTCTGGGAACAGGGAAAAATAAACAAATGCTTCTACTACTTTACTTTAGACTTGAAATATGTCCAAAACTTCCTGAATAAAAAACAAGAAATACCAAGAAAGATACATGAAAAGATACCTTTAACATTGATCTTTTTATAGCAATGTGCTGCATCAGCATATGCACTAGCAGCTTCATGCTTACTATCAACCTGTAAGTCGAAATAAATGATGAAATCCCAAGTTGATAACAAGTAAAGGGTACACCAAGAAAGAATACCTTCAAATGACAATTAGCCAACTTGGCATACGCTGATCCAGCCTGGTCCCCTGATAAAACCAATCGAAGCATTAATTGCTGGTCTAACTCACAAGTTAATATCCCTTTAGAGGTCAACTAAAAAAGACAACGACAGCTATTCATTCGCATTCATCTTTCACAAGCACAAGGATCTTAAAGATATGCAATACACACAAAATAAAAACAAAGAAAACAAAAAATCGGTGCCCCCAAAAAACACGATCATCGACCTAATTTTATGATAAAAGCATAAATAATCACACCAATCGCGAATACCTACATGATTTTCCGAGCTTGAATGAATTCGCAGCTTTATCGAGCAAATCGGCGGCGTCTTCGTACTTGGAACCGAAGATACCCCAGCCACCAAGCTTCTTATCAGCTTTCTTCTCAAAATCTTGGCCTCTTGCCACATGATCACCCATCGCCACAGCACCTTCTTACTCAATTTGCTTCCGCTGTGAAGGAAAAAACGCCGAGAAAAATTCAGAGGGAGAAAAGGTCCAAAGGACTACTGCTTTTGCTATTGCCACTCTCCCTGGATGCACGTTGATTAGTCTTTCCGCCAAGATGTCAGAAATTAGCAACATCAAATGGGCCTGCAACTACATAAGCCCAATAAACAGAATATTGGACCGGACGCCTGCACTTTATTTCAGGCGCAAAGTTAAAATATTTTTTATTAAATATATTCCTTTTCCGTCTAATTTTTATATTAAAATATTTTCCATATATCAATTTCTCTGAAGTAAACACATCAATAATGCATAACTGGGTGTAAAAAATGCATATTGTATTTTTAAAATAAAGAAAATGCATATGCTGGATATACATTTGGCATTATAAAATAACATGATGGTATTAAATATATAATATTTTGTTTTAAATTACAACTATAATTTAATTAAGTACCAACTTTATGGGTAGAAATGTCTTTTCACACTCAAGTAATTTTTTTATTACTATTTTTTTCAACGACGTTTTAATGAAGCTTGAAACCGTGCCCCCATTCATTACGGTTTATATTTTAAATATTAAAATATAAAAAATAGTAAGAAAAATAGTTATTTAATTTTATAATAAATATATTACGAAATTATCATTTTTCTAAATATATTCGAAATTCTGGTGGAAATTGGTATTAGTGCAAACAATTTGATTATCAAGAAATTCGAAAAATCAGTCTCAATAATTTGGAAAGAGTATAATGGTTATTCCCTAGTAATAAAGATAATGTTTACTTTATGAACCCAGCACTCGTTTTTATATTATTAAAATACAATCAGTTTTGATATTATAAAATTATCTTGTGAAATACTATAATATTATAGTTGTAAAATTTAATAATATAATTTTATTTAATAACTGAAATGGGCATTTAAAAAAATTAATAATTTTTGAAATTATAATATAATATGAATTTATAAATACTTTGATAAAAATAATATGGTAAAAGATCATTATCATTGCATTCTTTACGCTTTACCAAAAGAATTATACATGTGTTAAAGTTTGCTTTCTTGAAAGCTGGCCAAACAACACATCCACTTACTCGTGATACTCCAAATCGATTCATGGGTAAGGTGTTCCCTTGAGTGGGAGCATACCGAACCAAAGGAACTCCAAAATTAATGTAAGAGTACATTCTTTTAATATAAGATATTAAAAACTCCAAAATTATTTAATTTTTATAATTTCTTTTGAGAATAAGATCTTATTTAATATTAATAAAAATACTTATATACAAAACCTCTCTCTTTTTTATCCATAATTAATATGAAATTGTTTAAGGTGTTTACATCCTTTCCACTCTATCATAAACTCAGGGCACTCGCATTGATTACATGCATTGGTTTGATTATGATAACAAACGTAATAATTTATTCTCTGTTTCAATGGTATTTTCAATTAAAACATCTAATTTTCATAATTTTATATTATTATCTTTTGGAAAAAATATCTTATGTGATCGATATGAAATTAATCTAAAGAAGTGTTCTAGAAAATTTTTGAAAACTGTTTTCACTTTTTAAAATTATTTTTAAAAAGTATAAATAAAAATTAAAAATAACCAATTTCTTACGTTTCCAAAAATAATTTTTGTAGTTATAATTTTAAAAGTATTTTTGATAAAATTACTTTACAATTAAAAATATTCTAGAACAAAATTATTTTTACTTCTCAAAATTAGAAATAGGTTTTAAAAATTTTCCTAAATACTTCTTAAATTATATCTTTCATTGGATCAAACACTCCGCTAGAAATCAATATTTAAATATAAAACTTGGATTATATATTTAAATAAAATAGTTCATTGTTGAATGGAGTACTATAAAGACAGAAAATAATTTCAAAAATTGTATTGATTTGTGACTTAAAAATCTCAATCATTGATGTGATGGTATGAAGGAACCGAAAGACTCGTATGACTGCTTTCCAAGTGTTGGAAAGCCATCCAGTGTTCGTGGGCATGGAGTTGTAATGGCTATATTTTTTTAATAATAATAATATAATTATTAGAAAAAGGTGTATATAATATAGGCATATTTAGCTTTTTTATCTTTAAAAAAACATAATTCCAAATACATGGTTATGTTTAAAAGTGTAGGAATGATTTTTATTGTAAAATGGATGAATAATATTATCCATTTATGCGAATAAAATAATGGAATTTGTATAAGGGGCTCGCTGGCGCTGACCCACGAGGTGGGAAAAAGTTTCTTCGGAATTCGGACTGATGGAAATGGAATCAGGCACTCCCACTCAGCCGTCAACCGCCGCGAAATCTCCATTGGACCGCCTGAACTCCGGCATCGCGCAGAGTCGCATCGGAAAATACTTCAGGATCACTGAACGGCGCACTACCTTCACCACAGAGCTTCGAGCAGGGACAGCCACGTTTCTGACGATGGCGTACATCCTCGCGGTGAACGCCTCCATACTCTCCGATTCCGGAGGCACTTGTTCCGTCGCGGATTGTGTCGATGTTTGCTCTGATCCGGTTGTTCCTCTCGCCGATTGCAGAGGCGGAAACATCACCGTTGTTTCCCCTAGCGAATCCTGCAAATTTGCTCCTGTGAATCCTGGTTATGCTGCTTGTTTACAGAAAACCAAGAAGGATTTAATTGTCGCCACTGCGGCGGCGTCCTTCGTCGGCTGTTTCATTATGGGGGTATTCGCGAATCTTCCGTTAGCTCTGGCGCCGGGGATGGGCGCTAACGCCTATTTCGCTTACTCTATCGTCGGATTTCACGGCTCCGGCAATTTAACCTACCGGAGCGCTTTGGCGGCGATTTTTGTCGAGGGAATGATCTTTGTGTTCATTTCCGCCGTCGGTCTCCGAGCGAAGCTCGCGAAATTGATACCTAGACCGGTGAGAATATCTTCTTCCGCCGGAATCGGATTGTTTCTAGCTTTCATTGGACTTCAAAACAATCAAGGAATCGGGCTGATCGGATACAGCTCATCGACTTTAATTACGCTGGGAGGTTGCCCTAGCTCCGCCAGGGCCGCGGTGGCGCCGATTATGAGGTTGGCGAACGGCACAGTCGCGTTAATCCCCGGCGGCGATGTCTCTGGCGACATACTCTGTTTGCAGGGACGAATGATGAGCCCAACGCTGTGGCTTGGAGTGGTGGGATTCGTAATTATTTCGTATTGCTTGGTGAAAAATATCAAAGGAGCAATGATATACGGCATCGTTTTCGTCACGGCGGTCTCGTGGTTCAGAGGGACCGCCGTTACGGCGTTCCCGAACACTCCCGGCGGGGATTCCGCCTACAATTACTTCAAAAAAGTCGTCGACGTCCACCGCATCCGCACCACCGCCGGCGCCCTGAGCTTCGTGGAAATAGCAAAAGCCCCCTTCTGGGAGGCCGTGATTTCATTTCTCTACGTAGATATCCTCGACACCACCGGAACTCTTTACTCCATGGCCAATTTCGCCGGCTTCACCGACGCCAACGGCGATTTCGAAGGCCAGTATTTCGCTTTCATAGCAGACGCTTCGTCGATCGTCGTCGGATCATTACTGGGCACGTCGACCGTGACAGCCTTCATCGAATCATCAACAGGGATAAGGGAAGGGGGGAGGACGGGGATAACGGCTTTAACCGCCGGCGCGTATTTCATACTCGCGCTCTTCCTGACACCGTTGCTGGCGTCGATCCCACCGTGGGCGGTGGGGCCGCCGTTGATTCTGGTGGCGGTGATGATGATGAAGGCGGCGGCGGAGGTGGAGTGGGGGACATGAGCCAAGCGATTCCGGCGTTCTTGACTATGATTTTGATGCCGTTGACTTATTCGATTGCGTACGGTTTGATTGGTGGGATTGGGAGTTACATCATTTTGCATCTCTGGGATTTCGGTAAGGGGCTTTTGAGTAAATTCAGGGTTGCAGCGGTGCCTAAACGTGAAGATGCGTGAAATGTGCGCTTCTTTTGTTAATATTTTTCCTCATCCCAGTGGTACTTTTTAGTTTTTAAAGAATCTGGGGTCCATATGCAATTTCTATGGGAGCTCTTTTGCAATTACTTTTGTTATAGTGACTTTTATATATTAGTGGATGTAGTTTGATGTCATTTCAAATTATAATCAATATTGAATTTTTAAATTTCAAAATTATGTCATAAGCTTTTCAATTTATTTTGTATAAGTAAATTAATTCTAAACTTATAAAATTATATATTTAATCCCTAATATTATATAACTAACAAATTTTGATTATAATGTCGTTATACTATATATCACACAAAATATAATATAACACTCATTAATTTAAATTATACAAATATGAATATAATTTAATTATCATAAATTTGAATATATGAAATGTAAATACGATATAATACTAACATAATATCATCCGATTCATCAAATTTTAAATACGAATATGAAAATCTTTAAAATAAAATTTTATCAAATTTAAAACCAAAGCTAGGTGCAAATTACTTATCACAACAACACTTTGAGAGAGAATTCCAAGTTATATCCAACATTGTACTCTAGTGTTCCATTTTATTTTCACATCATCATTTTTTATTTAATTTTTATACCAAAATTCAATCAATATTTTATATTTATATTTTACGTGAAAATTCAAATAAATAATATAATATATTTATTTCTTTTTATATTATATTATAATCAATTTGTTCAGTACAATAATACATACTTGATATTGACATATTCAGATTTTAGCATTAAAATTCTGTAAAAAATTTGATGTAACATTATATTAATTTATCTTTTTTCCAATTCAAAATTAAAAAAATAAATCAATAGTACACATGTGATATTGACATGTTCATAAATAGAATTAAAATTATGAAAAAAGTGTGCTATAACATTAAATTAATTTGTTTTTTTAATTCAAAATTAAAAAACGAAACAATATTACACATGTGATACTAACATGTTTAGATTTTTTTACATTAAAATTCTGAAAATTTTTGATGTAATATTAAATTCATTTGTATTTTTTTCAATTCAAAATTCAAAAATGAAGCAATAGTACATATGTGATACTGACATGTTCAAACTTTAAAATTAAAATTCTGAAAAAGTTTGGTGTAATATTAAATTAATTTGTCTTTTTTTCAATTCACAATGAAAAAATGAAGTATATAATGAAACACACATTTCATATCATCATTCTTTCCCCTTTTCTTCCTCTTACAATTTCAATGGCTTCCTCTCCAATTGAGATCCGATTGTACTAGAGAGATAACTTGTTTTATGGAAACACTAGTATGTGGTATGATTCACCACCATGATTTTCTGCTTGGGTTGCTCAAGATACCTCAATATTCATGCTATAGTCATTGATTTATGAAGTTATGCAACTATCTTCAACTGAGTATTCTATTACCATCATTGTGAATTATGTTGCTATGGATTCAACAATGGGTTTTAAGAGATACTGCCATCCTCTTGATCAAACGGATGATAGTTTGTCTTTGATTTTTAATCAAAGTCGTATGGTTTCAAGTGTTGATATGTATATTAGTGCAACTCCAAACTTCATGAATTTGATCATTCAACAACACACTGGTATGTATTTTTTTTTTCAAATAACATTTATTATTATTAGTTTTAAATTACATTTAGGATATTTTTTTGAATTCATATGATTAAATTGTGTTAATGATATATTTTATGTTTTATTTCTAATTAGTGTTGGAGAAATATCAACTATTCATAATAATCCATGCACTTCATCAACATATCACAATTCTTCATCACCAGAATCACCTTGTGATGAAGATATATTATGGGATTTGGATCATTTATGTGAGGAAAATGCTATTGAGCAAGCTAAAAACGAAATGATGCAAGAAGTAATTCCATCTCCACTTTCTTCAAGTGATGATGATGATGAACAAATAGAAGACAGGTTTTATGAAAACGATGTGTCAATGGAAATTCCAACAGCAATTGAATTTTAGAAGATTTTAAACTTCTTTGATGGGACAAGCGGTGATCCATGCAAGGAGGTTTTCTTTAAAGATAAAACTTCAATAAAGGAAGCATTGAATTATTATTGTATCACGAAGCTGAAAAAGACCTTTTCATGTTGAGAAGACCAACAACAAGTAGTATGAAATAAATTATATCAACCGAAATGCAATAAATGGTGTGTAAAGGTATGGAATAGCAGTATCACTCAGTTTTGGACTGTGACACAATACGAGGGGCCTCATACTTGCTTTTCTAGCAGTTCCAGAACTGCTAGAAATGATAGCATTACTAGTAAATTTGTGTCTCTTCATATCATGAACAAGGTTAAAGCGAATTCAAGGATTTGTGTTTCTGATGTTATTGATGATATTGATGAAATTTATCATTTCAAGATATCATATAAGCTTGGATGGACTGTTATTAGGCGTGCTATGATGCATATGTATGGTACTTGGGAAGAATCGGTGACAAAGCTTCATTCTTATTTGTTATCTATTAAGGAATCTAACCCAGGTAATTCATTTTTATTATTTTACAAATATTGATATTTGTTTACTAACATATTTATTTTATCACAGATACTATATTTGAATATGAGAATCTTCGTTCTCATGATGGCAAGCAAATGCTACACCATATATTTTGGGCTTTTGGATCATGCGTCCATGCTTTTAGGTATTGTCGTCCGGTTATTATTGTTGATGAAACACATCTATATGCAGGATATAGATATCACCTTCTAATAGCATGCACAATTGATGGTGACCACACTATAATTCCACTTGCATTTGCTATTGTTGAGGAAGAATCTTATGAATCATGTTGTTGGTTTTTTAACCTTTTGGTTAAGCATATCGTGAAAGGACGTCGTATTTGTCTAGTAACTGATCGTGGTGCAGGATTATTATCTGCGATTAAGGCTATACCTGCTTTCAATGAGCCTACAGTAGATTACAGATTTTGTATGCAACATCTATTTCCAAATTTCATATATCATTTCAGGTCAAAACATTTAGTTAATTTATTTTGGGAAACTGCCTTGAGTTCAAAAAAAGAAAAGTTTCAAATAGCTATGTAGAAAATCAGAAATAAGAATGAAGTAGTATTTGAGTATCTCCATGAAATCGATCCAAAGCGATGAACATTATCATATGATGATAACATTAGTTAACTCTAAATGGAATAATTTTATTCATATTATTATTATATTAACTTTATATTTCTTATTTTTGTAGATGTGGTGTCCATACCACAAGTATTGTTGAATCATTAAAAAGTGTTTTACATGGGACACGAAGATTACATCCAAAAACTCTTGTTGAGGCTACTTTTGAGAGATGTGTATAGTAAAACGAAGATGGATTTACTCATAGAAAGGGGTCAATTGCTTACTCCATATTCACTATTTGTTTATAGGAAATGTGATGACAAATCAACCAATTACAGGATCAAGAAATAGAACGTAGATAAAATGAGTAACAATGTGATGTCTCGAAGCAAAAATTCTAGAAAAAAAAACATTATTATATTATTTGTTTGATAAAATTGACATGTATTTGTGGAAAGTAGCAACAAAAAACTATTCCATGTTCAAATGCTATTCAGGTAAGAATTATCTTTTGATATATCATGTTATTTGTAATATCATAATAGTTATTAATTTTATTCCTCTCTTAAGTGTACAAGAAATTCAATGAAGATGCAAGTTCTTATATTTCAAAATATTATCAAGTGAAGATCTTTGCGAAAATATACAAAAGTCAATTTAATCCATTAATTCCTGAGAGTGGATGAGGTGCATCTTCATTTGATTTTATTCACAATCTAGCAAAAAGAGTGAATACTAGAGGTCATGCTAAATCAACACCATTTTCAAGCAGCTTAATGGATATACATTCGAAGAGAAAATTAAGAGTTGATTAATTTCAATTTTAGATATTTTTGAGAATGTGTTTTCGAGACTTTGGAATTTTAATTCGAATAATATTGGTTATGCATTTATTAAATATTTTATTGCATAAGTTTTGCATATATTTAATTGTTATGTTTTAATTTATTGATTAATATAAATATTGTAATATAATTATATTACAATATATTATATTTAAAATTTTCAATATAAAATATGATTAAATATATATATATTTTAGAAAAGTATGTATTTATATGAATTTTCGTACAAAAATAAAAATAAATGATGATGTGTAAATGAAATGATATACTACAGTATAAAGTTGGGAAGAACTTGAAATTATCTCTCCAATTGTTCCAAGTGTTGGTGTGATAAAGAATTTCCTCTCAAAACTAGTTCATGACATTGTGAACAGTTTCATTTTTTTACAAAATTTGAACCTAACCCCCACTCCACCTTAACATCCAAATACGAGGCGCACGGAGACCAGGAGGGCGACGCAGGTATTCTACGATCATTTCGAATTCTGATTCTAAGTGAAATGAAAGGCTGGGAGGCGTACGAGAAAAAAAGGGCCATTTACAGAGTCCATGAAGATCAGAAGAAGGGATGACAGCCATGAACAGAGTAAACAATCAAATGCAATGGAAAGAATAAGAAGCCACCAAGCTTCTTCCTGTTAAACGCCGTGCCTGTCATTCTATCAACAATTAGAGCATCAGAACGTGGTGCCGCTTTCCATGGCGGACACCGACGCCTCCTCACCAGTATTGCCGATACCCAGGGCTCGGAACCGCCCCAGCGCGTCATGTTGACGCGACGAAACCGCCGCCGCCGTGGAGGTACCGTCACTCGGCTGCGACGGGAAGTTGCCCGGCTGATTGTACGGTGCGAAAGTAAAGGGGTCCGGGCCGTGGGACGCTTCTCCGGTGGCGATCCGCAGCCTCTCTACCTCCTGCTTGAGTGCTTCATTCAGAGCTGTAGGAAGAAGATGGAAGACTGCGGTTCACAGTGAACAGAAAAAGCAAGTATCAGATTGCGGGTAGCTTACCATCTCGCAGCTGCGCTTGCTGCTCCATTGCCTGTAGCCGGAGCTTCAGCCCCGTGTTCTCCTTGCTCAGCCCTCTCGTGTCTCTCTGCCATTGTACATTACATTTTCTAATTCTTTTATTTTTAAATTTCATTTGGAAAAAGTAATGTATAATTGATTTTCGCAAAATTAAAAATTTAAATAGAATAATAATTTATATATATTTAAAATTATTTTATATAGCAATTATTATATAATAAATTTATGTTTAATTGTAAAAAACAAAAATTGATTTTAATAATTAAATTATATGTTTATTCATAATTATTAATAATTATAAGCTATAAATTTAAAAATATATATTTTGTACATTATTTGTATTATAAAAACATTATTTTGATTTAAAGATATTTATAATAAAATTATAATTTAAGTTAGCTAAATTATTTATACTATTCTTTATAAAAATAGATATACAATATAATTTCAATATTAGAATTAATTATAAAAAATCAATTATTATACAAAAAAATCTCATTATTTTTATAAACTTAAACTATTTATAAAAATTAATTCTAGTAAAATAAAATTTGATATAAATTTTAAAAATAAAAACAGTTATATCGAATTAAAATTGACTCTAGTTAATTATAAATGTTAGTTTAATTCCATAATTATACATTCAATTCAATCTTTTATAGGGTAAAAATTGAATATATATATCTATATATATCTATCTATCTGAGGATTATCCAAATTGTAAATGATCTACACATCCTGTTTTTTTAGATAGTTTAGAGTGGTTTAAATTAGGTAACAAACCTGGTTTGATTAGGGTTTTAAAAAATTGATCGATTCTCTGTAAAATTGAAAGCGGTGGTTTGAAGAAGAACCTGGAAGAGGGTGAGCTGAGCAGATAAGGTTGTGGCCTCCGCCTGGAGGGTCTGAACCTTCCTCTCCAGCTCCGATATGTAGCGCACTTTCCTTTCCTTGGAACGGGCAGCAGAATGGCGGTTCGCCAAAATCCTGAACAATTTGATGAGCTTGTGAATACGGGATTCGATTGGAGATTTCGACCCAGAAGGAATCTCGAATTGGGGAAGAGAATTGGAACCTTTTGGCGCGTTTGGGGTCGATCGTCCATAGCTCGGCGAGCTTATCGGGAGGCATAGCTTTCTTTGCCTCGATGCTGCTAGTGCTCTCGCCCAACAGCAAGCTCGACCCGTCCACCGAGTTGCTGTACCGATGCCGCGGCCTGATTCCCCCGCGCTTGTCTCTCTCGGGGGCGGACCCGCCGCAGCCCACATTGTCGGAGCCCGAATCGGCGAACCCAGATCCACCGCAGAGCGTCTCGATGTCCATGTAGGTGGAGAGCAGATCATCCTCGGATCCCATCTCCTCGAAACTCCCAGCGGGCTCATCCAACTGCGCGGACCCCAGATCTACGTCTTCCGGTAGGCGGAAGTTGAACTCGGAGTGGGCTCGCCGGTGGTGGCCTGCCCGCATTGCGCCGTAATGCGGCGGCGCGTGGGATCGGGGTTCCTTGGAGTTGGGATCTTGCATCATGGCTTCAAGCTGTTGGGTCACGGTTCAGCCTATCGAGTCGCCACCGCTACTCCTGCTGCTGCACCTGTACGCGTTGCGTTTGATAATGGTGCACCCGAAGCAGCTGATTGATGCACCTTTTCGGGTCAATTTTTTTAAATAAAAATTGCAATGATTTACAATCAATAAATTTGATACCATTATTTTACTAACGCAATCATTAAAAATTTTGTCAATTTTTTTCGATAATAATGTTCTCCATTTCATATTCAATTCATATATAATTATTTCTATATTTCAAACATATTTCAAATTTTATTTTACAATAATTCATTTTTAAAAATCATTTTAATTATATGAAAACCAAGACATAGTGACTTATCTATGAAAATTGATTTTTGATAAATATTTGTAATATTCAAATTACAGTTATACATATTTTTTATTAAACTAATAGCATAAATTATAATTCAAAAACATATTATATTTTTATAATATAAATAATATATAACATAATTTTAAAATTTAAAATTTAATTATTAAAATCAATTACCATTTTTACATTTCAAATATAAATTTATTCTGTAATAATTTTTCTGAAAAATTATTTACAAATATATATCAATTTTTATTTTATCATTGTTTTTAATTTTATTAAAATCAATTCTAGAATGTTATTGTGAAAAGAAGCCATTATCTATTTTTTATTCCATCTAATTCTTCACCATTTTTTACATTTTAATTCAAAAAAATTAATATTAAAAAGATTAGATTAAGATGATAATATTATCTTATATATTCAATTATCTTTTTTAATTCATCATTTTTTATATTCAATTATTCTTTATTACAATTTTTACAAAAAAAATTAACACTATCTATTGCAGTATTAAAAAATTATAAGATATAAGTTTACCTTGTAAATATTTTTTATAAATAATTATAATTATGCCTTTTTTCATACATGAATATGATGTATGTTTCATTTATTATAAAATTTATTTATCATTTTTTTGCACTTTAAATATTAATCAATTCAATTAAATAATTCCAAAACAATTATAAATTGGTTTAGAAAGAGTAGAAATTAGTTGTTCTTATTGGAAAAATGCCTTAATTTTCTTTTTTTGTTAACCTAATTGATCAATAGAGTGGCAAAATACCTAATTAATGTGGTTAGTAATTTATCCTAATTTATTTTAAAAATTAGAGCGTTATGTTAATTAAAGTATTTTGTACAGAAAAATAAAAAGAATTAGGATATCTTGAAAAACAGATAAGGTATTTTACAAATTAAATTAAAAAAATGAGATATTTTGTAAATTATTATTGAAAGTAAGGTATCTGTAAGAAAAATAACAATTTGAGGTTTTTTGAAAATTAATTTTTAAAGTTGGAATATTTTGCTAATTTACTTGGGACAAGATCCTGCAATAATTTGATCAATTAAATATTTTTAAGCTGCTGTGATAATTAATAATTAAAAAATAAATATACCTTATTAAAGTAATTTGAATAATATTTATTAAATATTTTTAAAGAAATGTTTATAGCTCATTCGTACAGAGCACTCTAAACAGCGGTTGCACGGTTTACAATATTTGAATTTTCAAAGAGGAAGATCAAGCGTTTGGGTTTTCCAAGGGATCGGTGTCTGCGAACCGCCATTTCTTCCGTCTGCCGGCGCTTCTCCGCCACCGGTTTTCTGCAGTAATTTCTCCCGAGCTTGCTCGCGCTTCTCTACTCCTTTTCTGCTTCCATCTTCGAGGGTTTTCGTGTTTCCGGCGGCATTTTGGAGTTCACTTCACGCGTGTCGTCAGACGGCAGTTTCATCGTAGGGTTTCCAGTGAGTTTGTTCTTTCTTCTGCATTTTTTTGCTGATGCTGTGCATGTTTAATGGTTTAAAGCGGTTTTATCGGGATTCTCGAGTCGCTTCGCTGTTTTTCGCTACATTTGGGCGCATTTCACGCTTCTTGTCGGTGATCCGGTTTCGTCTGAGATTTTTTTAGTGATTTTACTGTTTTTCACTGCATTTTGGCGTTCGTGGTAACGTTAATTGTCCGTACTTTATGATTAATTGTGTTTCGCTAGCTTTCATTTCCATTGCTAGTTCTCCATTAGATGCAATTGATTTGTATGATGCAGGAAGAAGCTACAGTAGTGATGATATATTTCCCCAGAAATCATGTCAGTGAATCCAAGAACTCGAAGGCGATGAATAACAATTTTGAAGCAGAATTTCGTTTGGGTAATAAGCGAGCGTGCGATGGTATTAGCATTTCTGAGGAAATGGAGCTCATTTCTCACAAGCGCCCAAAAACTGATACCTTGAGTGAGAGTGTCATTGACGTAGCTCAGTTGGACAGCTCAAAAGTCCAGGAAACTTTGAAGATATTTAGGCAAATGTTCAGATCAAAGAAAATAGAAGATCCAGAAAGCCCTAGAGTTGATATGAGCGTGGCATATGACATGAAGAAGAAAGGGCTGTGGATCAATACGGAGAAACGATTTGGTCATGTCCCTGGGGTGAAAGTTGGTGATACATTCCATCTCAGAGCTGAGCTCATGGTTGTGGGTTTGCACTGTTCCCACATGTCTGGTATAGATTACATGGATCATGAGGGAACACGTTACGCTATAAGCATAGTGAATTCTGGTCGCTATTACAACGAATCAAGAGACCACAATGTCTTGGTATACTCAGGCCATGGAGATGAGAAAGAAGATCAGAAACTGGTTCTTGGTAATCTTGCTATGGCGAATAGCATGAAGGCCAGTTATCCGATTCGTGTGATAAGCAGAAGAACAAGTAATCCATCACCGAGTGCTTCCCCATTTTCGTATGATGGTTTATATATTATCGCTAGATTCTGGAAAGAAAAATCTTCCACCGGCAAGTTTATCTTCAGGTTTCAGCTGAATAGACTTGGTCAGCAAATTCCATCCATCAAGTTTATGGGCACGGAGCGCTGTGTGGTGGATGACTTATCAGAAGGGGAAGAGAACATGCCAATCCGTGCTCTCAATGCATATGATACAGAACCGCCGCCTGCATTCTCTTACATAAGCACCGTTGCATATCCAGAATGGTGCACAGAAATAGAACATGGAGGTTGTGGATGCAAGGGTGGCTGTTCAACTTCTACCCCTTGTCCCTGCATTGCTAGAAAGATTGATGGCGAACTGCCGGTTGTGTTCGAGTGCGGTCCAAACTGCAAGTGCCCCTCTTCTTGCGGGAACAGAGCCAGTCAACGTGGTTTATGCTACCGATTGGAGGTTTTCAAGACGGATTCTGGGGAATGGGGCGTCAGAACCAAGGGATTCATATCATCCGGAAGCTTTGTATGTGAATATGTCGGAAAACTGCAGCAACTCGACAAGCCCGAACCAGCGCCTTCCCCGGACAGCACCTTCCAGGATGCAGGAATGAGCAGTGGGAGCTGTAATGAGCAGTCGACGACTTACCGGGTAGATTCATCCAAGTTTGGTAACGTTTCCAGGTTTATCAGGCAAAGCAGCAGGCCCAACCTGGCCGTTCGGCATGTCGTTTACGACAAGACGATTCCGCACATCATGCTCTTCGCCTCCAAAAACATACCTCCCTTGCATGAGCTAACGCATCCATTATCCGACATCGGTATGTTCCACTACTCTCCCACTCTCCACTAGTCACTCCCGATCACACACACTACTTGTTGCTGCATGTTCATCTGTTACCAGTACAGGACTAGAACGGTTACCATGATGGTTTTGCTCCTATGATTCATGGTGCTGGTAGTACTTCAAATTTGAATGAGACTTCTCCTTTAACATGCCCTCTGATTACTATACCTGCTGAGGGGAACGAAGCCTGGTCCGGAACCACCCTCGCGCGGGCATGAGGTTTCGGGCCGGACAACGCTCCCGCAGCAGATCCCAAACTGAGAAAGAAATGGTAAGGACAGCCATTACAAGGTCTGTCCATCCTGATCGATCATCTCTGCTGCCCCTTTCTGCATATCTTCATGTTTATAGAATTCTGGAAAATTTCGGATTTTAGATTGGATCCAAAAATATAAATTTTGAATAAATATTGAGAATATTTTATTTCGAAAATCGCAGGGAGAATCAACCTCAAGGAAAAGGGAAAGGGAAGAAAGTGAAAAAGCGATCCCTTTGGTTCTCCTTGCTCCTAAGAAAGGTATCTATTATCTATCTCCTTTGGTATCCATTCCTAAGAAAGGGAGTTGGGGGCATCTATCGATCTATCTGTGGAACCTTAGCGATCACTTGGTTCATAGGATTGATTACAAAAAGAAAAAAATGGAACATATAATATACTCGAGAACAACAATTAAAATATGATTTAATAAAGTTAAATATTTGGTCAAACAAAACTTATATTAATTAATGAAAAATTATTGTATCTAAAATGTACAAAAAAATAATTTTACTCTTACAAAATCGTGAGCTTTAGAAGAAAAACGATTGGTGATTGTATTGAAAATCAGAAAAATGAATTTTGTGGGTTTGGATGCGAGTGACTTTGGTATTGAAAATTGTTTGTTTGGGCTATAAACAAGCATTTCGAAACTTGGGAATGATTGAACCTGAGATGAAATATTTTTAATTTGGATGCATAATTTTTTTTCACTTTGATTCAATAATTTTATAAAAAATTAAAAATTTTAAAATATTAAATTCAAATAATTAATTTTATATAAGAAATTGAGGAAATTATGTCAAAAGATTGTAATGTTTAACAAATTGATGAATTAATTTCTATTTTTTAATATAAATTATGATTTCGGTCTATACATCTATTAGTTCTCATTCTATTAGAATTTTAAATTATGTTAAAATCAATTATGAATTGATTTATTCTTATAAGTACCATGACGCGGGAAGAATCACAATTCACAACCCACGTACTTTCAAGGAGGGAGCAAGCTTACCGTTCAGGGATGACGCGGAAGACCTGCACATCATCCATATCAGGAGTCCTCACCGAGTACTCGAAGGTCCAGCCATGGCAGGCACCGGCATGGACACCCTTCTTGTTGATGGCGAAAACTGCTCCGACGAAGTCCGGGAATTTCCTCGCGATTCTCGCGATAGCATCCTCTGCAGCCGCCTTCGGTTCCATGCCCAGCCTCATGCTTTCCACTACCTGGTAGCTGCAGGAAACGGAGAGAGTTGAAGCATAGGCAGTTTGTGAGTGGATGGAGCCGGAGTTGGATTGAGTACCAAGGAAGGAAGCGCATCATTGTGTCGCCGTCTCCGGTTGCTCCGCAGGCGCCGACTTCGGAATCAGCATATGCTGAAGATCCAACTACAGGTCCATCGCCAACTCTGAAAGAAGAAGGTGAAGTTGCAGAGTAAGCAGCAGAGAGATCAAGGGTACTCCTTTGGCTTTTGCAGAGAGCTGTGTTTAGTATCCTGGATGACCTGCCGGGAACCTTGAAAGTTGCTCCATTGGTTGAGGTGCCAACAGCTACATTCCCTGCCTGAGAAGAAGTGAATTTCATCGAACCTGGGAGATGAACTTGGCCGAGAAAAGTAACTTACTCTGTCAAACACAGCCATGGATATGGTATCATGGTTATGGTGATTGAACTGAGCAGATATTCTGGCTCCCAAGCATGTCTCCTCTTCAAATTCCAAGACCGGCCTCAGGTGGTAAGGACCGCAATTGTGGATAGGCACGACGTTTTTCCTGAAATTTGGTTGGCACTTGCTCTGCTTCCAATTCAGCCACTTCTCGATGGATTCATCTGAGCTAAGGTTCTTGGGGCCTGCAAGTCCCATGGAGATGGCAAAGACAGACGCTTGTTCCCCTACAAGCATGGTATGTTCTGTATGCTCCATCACCAGTCTCGCAGCTCGAATCCCGTTGCTCACATACCTCATTGCAGCCACAGCCCCGGCCTCCATGGTCACCTACAAGCACACCAAGATTCAAAACGAGTTCCGGATTCGATGCCACTGCAGCGAGCTTGCTCTGCTCGGGAAAACTATGGAAAACGGCAAAGGCATTGCACAGGGTGCAGTGAGCGTTGATGCATACCCCATTCATGATCATAGCATCAATTGTTGTCTCTCCGTTTTCATCAGGGCTGCCTCCAGGACCAACTGCATAGATTCATATGTGTATGAGAGCACAATATCGGAATGATTCGATGATTGAAATGCAGTCTCGGCAGTGTGGTAGCACAATGTAAAGCTTCAAATTCAGGTATTAGGAATCTGATAAAAGAGAAAATGGCATGAAACAGAAGGGGTTATTATGCACAACCTGTGCCATCACACCGGAGCTCCTCGCAGGCAGAGCATCCGGCTTCAACAGCATCCACGGCTGAAAGCCCGGCATCAACAGCCTTCCAGGCTACTCTAACAGCTTCCAAGAACGGCCAAGTGCTCACCACAACCGGGAATTTCACAGCAGGACTACTGTCATCACCCAACGCCTTCTCAAACGAAAACACTTGATAAATACGTGTATGAACAGAGATATAATGGAATGGGGGGTTCTTCAACTTTCTATGGCGATTCAGTTACCCACAGATGAAAAACCCAATTTTCATCCATCCCCAGAAACATCGGATCGTATTTGAATTCCCAAACCTAAACCTTGGCGCGATCAATGTACGGTCAAAACACTGGAAAGGGATGAAGAATTAAAAGGCGCATACCCGGGAAGAAAACAGAGCTGCTAGAAGAGAGAACTGAAGGAGCCTCAGCCGTGCAGACATCTGCGCCTGCAAAAATTCTCTTCCTTTTCAAAGAATGTTGCAAAATCTACCCCAACTGAGAATTCCCAAATCTCCAAATCCTCACTGGGCATCAACAACAAATTGCACGATAACTGAACAAATTTCAAAGCAAGGCTTTTAGAAGACACTTCAGGGAAATCGAAACACATTGATTACCCTTCTCCGAAATTACAAAACAACTAGAAATCAGATAGAGGCAAATCATATGACCAAATCCGCAGAACAGGTGAAGGGAGAAGAACTGAAGCATCAGAGGGAGTTTTGATGGCCCCCATACCCTGAACTCCGGAAGAAAAAAAATGCAAATTCAAAATTCAAAACTTTTCCACGAAACTTCTGATGAAGATGATCACCCTGGTGCTAAAAGGAATACTTTTACCCGAACTAACACAGGTGCCCTTCGTACAGCGTGAAAAATGATTTAATTTATTTAAGTTTTTTAATAATAAAAATCCGTATATGTGAAATTATCAAAAACACCCAACACAATAGCAACACTAAAGGGCATTTTGGGGAAGTTGAAACTACGTACCAGTTAACGAACTCACGGTTTCGATAACCGCTTGGGAGTCCTCCCCAACTACCGGAGAAGTTGATGTTCTCCGATCAGCCACTGACGGCGAAACCTACATTTCCTTGTCCTGAATTCACACTGTCTGAGTATGAAAAACTAAGAATGTCCACCAAGGAAGGTGGAACCGGAAATCGGGATGGGGAAGACGACGAAGATCCGGTTAACTGCTCGGATTCTCCGCCGGCCGGAATCCCAGAATCGGAGCCTTGTTCTCCACCTTCGGTGGATTCTGATGCCGAAGAAGCGACCTGGACTTTTTTCGAATTGGCAAACCGGGCACACGAAGAAGTGTCCAACAGACGCGAAAGGGAGCGGGCAGAGGAAGAGAGAGTCACCGGGTTGCCTGAATCGACTACTACATACGAACACGGGTCGACTTCTAAAGGGGAACGCGCTTGGGACGATGGCGGCGATAATCACGATGAAGACGACGATACAGGGTACTGGTGCGGGGACTGCAAGATGGTGGTTCTGGGGAGCAAGTATCGTGAGCATTTTGAGGGCGGGGGTGCTCTGCAAACGCCGCAACAAGGATTCAGTAGATTGAAAGAAAGATCCGCCGCAAGCTGGCGGCGTCACTGATGACGCCGGTAGCTGTTCTTAGAACGTGAGCTCCTTTAGATTCTGTTTCAAGAACATGTCAATTCTGCTTTTCTTGTTTCTGGGTTCCTGATAAAGATCATGAGGGTGGCAGTGGGAAGCTTCAAAAAACAAAGTTACCTGCAACACAGGGCTCTGTTTCAGAATCTGAGAGATTATGACAATGGTGATGGTGGTGGGAATCAAGAATTCAAGGATGCACAGACTCCGCTTCTGAATCCATGAATGGTGGCGATGATTCTGAGAAACGAGAAGATGGGATGGGGAAGCAGAGGGCCTCAGACTCTTGAGCATCTTCAAATGGGGACATAGAAACCGAACCTGGTTAATCGGTATTTTTTTCCTCATCCTTAGGGAGACGGCCTGTCTGCTGGAACTGGGCAAGAACTGTCACCATACTTAAGCAAAGAACGAGAACAAACCAATGATAATAGACTCTGGGAAACCTTGCAATAATCCTACGGTTTTGCATCTTCTACTTGTTCCAAGGATTGCTGGTTACTGGTAACTGTGACTTTTTCCAATTCAAGCAGCTTCTGTTGCTCCTCACCGGTGTCGTTTTGGGTATCCGTGGTCTTGCTTTTCTTGTTCACTGATTGCTGATACAAGATCCCACCTCCCATACAGATCAGGAGTCCTACAGTTCCGATGAAGGTTGCATGTTTGTCCCAGATGACAAGATTGATCACAACCGTCAGCAACTTGTTCACTATACCGAGGACGGTGAATCCGGTGGCAGATATAGCTCTGCGGCAGGAGAATCCAAAGAAGGAGATAGCTAGACCAAACAGGCAGGAGAGACCAACCGGCAGGACGACGGAGAACGAGTACCAGTCAGACTCATCAGAGATCTCATGCTCTATCTTCTTCAGTTCACCCATCACAAGCAATTCCAATGGAAACAGCAGCAAAGCCTCAAGATTGTTGTACAGCACCAGCCCCCATGTGTTCAACCCAATAGTCATCACCACATGCTTTATGTAAACGAAATCGATGGACATGCTCACCAAGTATGCCAAAGCCCAGGTGTAAGCAGTTAAAGTGAACTGATAGTCAGTTAAGACATAGAGCACGCTACCAGCAAATATGGTTCCCAGTGAAAGCCATGTCTTGACTGCAGGCCAAGGCTGGTGTAGGAAGATGGATTCTCCGATGGCAACAAACATTGGAACGGCTGACCGGAAAACGATGAAAGTGTCCACATTTGCATGAAGCAGGAGCTCGCTGTTGGTAAAAAGAGACAGGTAGAATATCACTGCAGCAGGCAAGAACCTCCACATGGTAAGGAGATCGAGCTTGTCGTGCTCTATCACTCGGAGCCATCCACAGACTAGAACACCGAGAGCACTGGTGAGATACTGCAACGCGGTTAAAGCTCCAGGGTATGGAAACTTCATCACAGCCCATTTGTTGATGATTGAAAGCAAGGAACCAGAGATGCAGTATCCAGCTGCAATCCCATAAACCGAAGCTTGTTGGAGCAAGCCGCTGTACCAGGATTTCGGAAGTTCAGCAGCAGCAGAAGTAGAAGCGGCATCTGACTGAACTTCATTGGAGTTTCCGTCACTGGGTTTCTCTGCATCATTTGACATCTGACCTGAACACATACGGATCAACCAGAAAAGCAGCATCAGTACCCCAATTTCTTTCAAATCATCACGGAAATCAGAAAATGCACTCGATTCAATCCCATGAAATCACGCATTTCTCCGCTTGATACGTATCGAAAAGCAAGGCAGAACATTTCGAAAAATAACAAGAAATGGATCTAGAAAAACCTATATTCGATCCCGCTCCCAGACGGCGGCGAGATTAGTTAGAGTTCCGAGGAATTACACTAGAAACGTAGTAGATTCTCCGGCTGCGAGGAAAACTGGAAAGCGTTTCTCGCAGCCTGAATCTGGGGCTTCGGATCAAGAGATTGTGCGCTGAAACTTGAAGGCAACGCCGAATGAAACTACAGGACCGATGGATTTCAGCAGTGAGAATCCCAACTTCGATTACCTTGTTTCACATCGGCGCCGCGCCGATTCCAGTCATCGCCGCGTTTCTCGGGCCGGACTTCTGGGATGAGGAATCCGGTCCGTTTATTTGACCATATGGGCCTTCAATGAAAAATTGACCATTAACGTGAAATTTCAATAGAATTCGAAATAAATTCAATTTATTTTATTTGAGTTTTAATATAATTTTTCTAAAATTTTTAATTAGCAATATTTTCATGTTCATGGGGTCGTTAGCAGTAGTAATTTATTTTCTGATTTCGTCTACACGGAGGCGGTTACCAATCCTCGCCGCGAAGCTGCCGGAGAACTCTACCGTGTGGCGATTCCGGGTCGCCTCTCTCCGCATTCTTCCGGAATAACTCTGACGCCCGCCGCAGGGACTCCTCCGCGGTGTCCAATTGCTCCGGAAGCCATCCCGTCGCATCCGTTTCTTTAATTGCGGTGTCCGTCGCCCTAGTTATCGGCTTTCTCGTGTCCTCGAACTCTAACTCCGACAACGGCGACGCTTTGCGGTGTTTGAAGTACTCCACATCATCCTCCCGCTGTTCTTCTCGGTCAATTTCACCTCCGCTGTCGACGGCTCCGCAGGTGAACCCGTTGATATTCCCGGTCATCGCCCGTTCACGGGCCTCTTCGCGATTTTTCTGAACCCCGGAAGCGTGCACCTCATTTTCAACGGCGCGATCCGCCAAATCACCACTACCACCATCGGTGTTGCCACTTCCGAGCCACCGTGCCCGGCACCGCCTACTTGAACTCCGATGAACCACTGCGACTGACCCCCAACGCATCATCTCCACAACGTTGAGGCTGCCTTAACTTTTTCGGTATGTTGAAGTCGCGGTGATTGTTTGCATGCGTGACACGTTTTTGGGTAACGTGCTCACCATTTGTCCCACATCGGTTTTTGAAAAAATTTATCGTGGGTTTATATACACAGGATATAGATATCTTGGTCGTGTTCGTAGAAAGGAGAGATGGTTGGCATCTCCCCCGACAGGGACGGGAACGGCATTCTTGCCTTCTCTTAACGAGCATATCGGTTAAGGCTTTCCACTTCGGTGGATCTCTAACCAATTTTTTTGTCCAAACCATCCAGAAATAAAGTCCATTGAAGATGGAGGATGGCTTACAGGGTTTTAAAGGAAAGCTTGTTGATGCAACAGAGACAGAGGACCAGTGTGATGTCACAGAACCAGAGCTACAGGTTGATTTTACCGGCCAGATACCAGGAATGGATGGCAAGGCTACCGAAGGAGAAGATGTTTGCAAGGGATGACAGCCCGTGTATCATCCCAAACTTCTTGTTCATGGCAGCCAGCTTCGGATTCTTCTTCGCCTCCTGCTGGTTCTTGCTCCAACCCACTTCTTCTCCGATGTTGGCTTCCCTTTCTACCTTGTGCCTCTCCTTCATCATCTGCTCCACATCAAAGATGCAGAAGCAGGTTTACAGTCAGGCATCCATAATCCCAGTTCCAAATATTTCATCAATAGCGCCATCAGTTTAGGACATGGTGAACAAACCTCGATGGTCATGGGAGTGAAGACAACTAGATTGGACAGATTGAAGGCGAAGGCAGCAACAAGGAAACCAAGCTGGTACTTCTCTGTAGCCCCGGAACTTCTCCACGGGTGCAAGTAGGCAAAAGCCCCAACAGCGGCTGCACAACATACGCCTACCATGGAGAAGTATGCAGGGAACATCTTGCTCTGCAAGTTCCCAAACTGATGTCTTGGCAGGTTTCTGTTTAACCGAGTATCAAACTCTCAGCTTAGCGCAAATACCCATAGAATGAAAACTATCAAGCTCTAGAAACATCTCCCCGATGCCTATTCCTATATCCCTCTACTTTTCAATTAAGAAACCAAGTAAGCCAACTCTTTACGTAGATATGACGTGCAACAACAGGAATTTAAGTAACGGAGGTGCAACAACAGGAAGAAAAATCAGCTAGAGTTAGCTTTCTTACTTGAACATGATGATCCCTCCGATAAAAGTAACCCACAGAGCAGCACCCCAGGCAGTTGCGAAGCACAAAAGATGAACCAATTTCAGAACAGTAACGACCACCGGTGACTTTTCAGTCTCCGACTTCGATCCAAAAGTCTCCGGCGAGAAAATTACTCCGACCGCTAGAAACGCAACCGCCGTCACGAATCTCGTCATCCAACCCATCTTTCCCCGCAGTCAACTCAGATGGAGGCAATCAAGCAAACAAAAAACTACGCAAATTCGGAGAGAAACTTCCAGAGCTCGGCGAACAAACCATCCAAATAGGTAGGCGATCTTTCTCCTGAACTAGCGTGAAAAACGAGGCAAGCTGATTACTATTCATCTTCTGCCCAATAACAGGCCCAATTCAAGCCCAATTGTGTTTGCAATCTCGCCAAGTACGAGAAGAAATAATAGGCCCAATTAAAGCCCAATAACAGCCCCATTCAAGCCGTATTATGTTTGCAATCTCGCCAAGTACGAGAAGAAATATAATAGAAAACAACAATTTAAATAATGCAATAAAAATAGAAAACAAATCATAGTCTTTGAAATTAATCCGTTATCAAATGTAAGTGACGTTTAAATAATAATTTAAATATATATAGATACATTTATATAGAAAATTATTATTTAAAAATTATTTGTTATGTGCTTAGTAAAAATATTTATATAAATATAATAATTTTCATAATATATTTTTAAATAATTTTAAATAGAAAGAGTAATGTTATATTTTATTATCACTAGATTAACTAAATCCACATGATAAATGAATTTGTATTTCATTATTAATAAATGGAAAAATAAAAAATACAATTAATATTTATTACATTATTTACCAAACATATAATTAATATTAATTATTAATAATAAAATAATCTTTTCATGTCCCACCAAATGAACCTTCGGGTTTTCCAATTCTTTTCATGTAATTAATGAAAAAAGAACATATTTTATTAAATGTAATCATATAATTTATTTTTAATAAATATAAACTATCTATTAATCAAATATGCTAATTCAATAAACAAAATGTCATTAATCAAACACATTTTTTTTCAAATTATTAGAACAAACAATTCCACATCAAGAAATAAATTTTAACATGTTATCAAAACGTATATCTTATGATACTGTTTGGATGACTAATATATGTTTCATATTGGTGTAAATTTTCAGAAAATAAAAAATAAAAAAACAACAAGATTCATTAGTTTTAAATTATAAAAATTAGATCGATTTATAATTCATATACTATTTACAATAATATATAAAAAATAAAAATCAAATATTTAAATATATAAATAATTGTAGATTACTAATAATGGATTAGCTCTATTTTTTTTTATAATTTGATTTACACTTATTGTGTAATCAGGTATGACATATAGTGGAATTACTCATTGTACTCATTGGATCTTTAATTTCAATACAAATAGGAAACCATCCTAAATTATAAGAGTAGGGTATCCAATGGAGCCGTGAGTTGCGAACCGGTACCCCGCACGGTTCGGTTTTGAGAACCGGTAGCTCATGTCATGATAGCCCATAACGTAGGTACAGTGACCCGTGCACTACAAGTCTACAACCGTCCAACGCACACAGTGGGTGGGCGCCACTGTAGCTGGTCACGTGACTCCCCTTTTTCCATTTTTTTTTTTTTTTAAATTCCGGGGGCTGGGGGCGGGGGTGGGGGCGATCCCAGAAGTGGGCATCAAGCAAGTGCATGGTGCATCCCTGGCTTTTGCGCGAGTCACATGCCAACACGCACACTCATTTATACTCTTCACCCTTTTCGCACCCCCCTGCCCCGCCCCTGCCCCTGCCCTTATTTTTTTCATTTCATTTTGTCCCATTTACAACCACGAGCCACCATCGGGTCAACTGATTCCCTGACCGTGAGTCTTTCATAATGTAGATTATCCATAATATATGAGTTTGTTTCGATGAGAATTTCGTCAAAAGAGAAAAAAAGAGATTAATGGTAGATTGTGTCGTAAATAAAATATAACACAGTCTTTATTTGGTTAATGTATTTAGATATCGATAGATTTAAATTATTTGATTTTAGATAAATCCAAATATATAGATATAAAAATATACATACTAACTTAGTATATATATACAGAATGTTACTCTTGTGTATTAATAATTTTCTAAATTTATTTTGTTTAAATTTTTCAAATTTTTTTAATATTTAACCTCTTTATACTAAAATTATAAATCTAAATTTTGGGATTAATTTTATAAATTGTGGAATTTATTAAATCTTTTATTTAATTATTAAATAAGATAACAAAATAAGAAATTATAGTATTCAATTTATATCTACTTTTAAAATATATACATCATAAATTATACAATAATTTAATATATTAAATTCAACAATATATATTTTATTTTATTAAATTTATAGTACAATTTATATAATTTCAAATTGATTCTATTTTATGTAATTTTATTATCAAATATAAATGAACTCTACATTGAAAAACCCTTATAATTTTTCATAAGCTTTAGAAAACATCTTTTATTTTTTTCAAAGTATTTTTTAATAACTTAAACCAAACACGTGTACAGAATACTTTTTTTTAACCGCGTGTAAATTTTTTTTTAACCGCGCAATAACTGAGCCGTACTTGGCGTAGCAACAAATAGGATTATTTTTATTATCGCGCAACTGTTAGGATTCGCATTTCCGTAGAATTTAATGCCTGAATAATAAAATACTAATAATTCGGGCATTAAATGCGGATCCATCGAATACCCAGCGCGCATTTAATGAAGAAGCTGATATCAGATCACTTTCTGCTCCTTGTGGAAGAAGAAGAAGAGTAAGGAAGGAAGGAAGCGGTACGGCAACTGCGGCAGGTGAAGCAGGTAATTATTTCATTTACCCTGGGAGTGTGGGGCCCCCACGTAATTAATAACTGTCGCAGTAAAAATAAAAGAAAAGTTTGGAATCTTGATCTGATGTGGTTATGGTTTGAAAACAAAAGTTACCGCGCTTTACTCTTCCTGTAAATACTGCTTTAAGATTCTTACCCTGTGGATTTGGCCTTTCTTTGTAATTTTTTTTTACTGTGGTGACTGGGGGTTTGACCGGGGAAGGACACGTCACTCTCTTCTTTGCTTGTCTCATCGGTTTCATACGATGAAATGAGGGAATCCTCTTCTTCGTCAAGCCACCTCCTTCCATTCCACAATTTGGCCTCCTTGCCCGTGGAATTGACTCCACAACTTGGATCCAAATTGGAATAGAATCAGATTGTTTGAGTAACAATCAAGATCGAGAATCGTCGGTTATCGTAAATTTGTTGATTGGGTTTAGATAATTTGGATATAATGTATTTGGTTATAGATGATTATTCTCAAAACTCATATACTTAATGGATTTAAAAAATATTTACAAATTATATTTATAAAGGGTTCTATGTAGGTTTTAATTTAAAAACTATTTAAATATTTAATAAGATATCAAACAATGATATTTTTTATTAAATCAATTATAACTACTTTATATCAAACAACCAAACGCATTCAAACAGTTTTGTTATTAGAATGAGCTATTTGAATTCTATGAAAAATAAAAATATAGAAATATAGTTGTGTTACGATGCTCATGTCCCCATTGAGTTACCCTACACAAATGAGTGGTAAAATTTGAGAGTTTGGTGGTCAAAGAAGTGAATTTATAGGTCTAAAATGGCATAGTAGGGGAATGTCAGTGTTTTGGGAATTGTAAGAAATTGGTAAAAAAGTCATGGGTAAAAAGATTAAAAAAAACTATATTCAAATATTCTTTTTTTATTAAATAAACTAAAATATAAAGTTTTCGTTCATATTTAATTTGTTAAAATTATGTTTATTTATCAACCGTTTCTTCAATGAACATGTGATTTTGTGTGATCATATGGGATGTATTTATTTAAATAAAATAAATTAAAACATTGAAGAAGCTTAATTTCAGATATTTACCACCTAGTCCTTGGACTTCATCAATTTACTGCAAGGTACTTCATTTATTTACTGTCCCACCAGGTGAAGGAACAAAATTTTGTGGATAAAGAAGAAGAAAAGGAGAAAAAAAATGGAATCCTTAATTAAAAAAAATAAAACTTTTTTTACAGCATTTGGATCCTCAGCAGGTAAGCTCGTGTTCGTCGTCGTCGCCTTCCTTCAGGGGAGAGATTTGTCGTCAATTCACCAGCTTAATGCTTCATACTTGGAAGGAATGGGACGGTTGAACCCCGACTGTGATAGCAAGCGTCCAACTACAGCAAGATCACGACAGAATATACCCTTGTATACTGATGCCGACGGCGTCGTGATCGGAGATCTGATTCCTTTGACGTCGGCAGCTGTTGTTGCCGCCGCTTGGGGGGTAGTCTTCCTCTGTTTTGCGGCTTCTTCTTCTGCCAAGATTGTGGCCATCACACTGGCGTAGCCCTTCTGGATCAATCTGTAGAGCACTAGTGCGGACAGTTTCGCTCGATCTCTGACGGAATCCGCGACGGTGCCGTCGGAGAATTCGCAGCGGTCGATGAAGGCGGAGGATTTTTCCGGCTTGTGTTTAAGGGTGAGGAGGAGATGGGATCTCTCAAGTTCTGATTTTGAGCAGTTTCTCTTTAACCCCATCAAGGAATGGAAATCGATGTTTCCGATTTCACCACCGGCGACCCTTTGCTTCAGCTGTTGGATTTTGGAAGCTAGAGAGCAGAGTTTACCTGGGATTTCTCGGTAGTGGAAAGAGCGGCGGTTCCAGATTGGGCAATGGAGGTTTCTGTCGCGAAGAATAGAGTTGTAGAGGAGTTTGAGATGCTCCAAATCGTGGAGGCTATCGGGAAAGCATCTGATGGTTTCGAATAAAGTTGCTCGGAGGGTGAGAGCTTGGATGGAGGAAGTGTCCAATGCCAGGGCCTTGTTGCAATCGGCGATTGCGTCGGCGATTCTCGCGGCGGCGTGGTACGCCGACGCGCGGTGAACGTAGCATTCGGCTAGGAAAGCTTGAGGGACTACGCGACGGCTGTCTAGGATTTTGGAGAAATGCCGGATGGCTTCGGAGAAGAGGCCGGCGTCTAGCGCAGCCGTCGCGGCGGTTTTACGGCGGACGAGGAGTTTGATGTTGCAGAGGAGGTGGGAGATGTTTTCCGTCTCCATCTTCGACGGGGGCCTTTGTGGGTTGTTGAAATTGTCGCTACCAAGTGGGAATTTGTTGGTGGAGAAGATGTCGTCCGGCAACGAAACGCTCTCACGGCGGAAGGCCGCGGCGGCAAGAAGCTTCCCGGTTTGGAGAAGCACCATGGCGTCCTCCATTAATCCCAAATGGCAGCAGGCTTGCCCTAGAACCAGGTACCTGTTCGACGAAACGCCTCAATGAGAAAAGAGAAAAAATCCCCAAATCAAAGGAAGCAAACATGGAAATCCAAACAACCTCCATCGCCTTTCATTTTCCATGTTCTTACTCATCCCAGAAACCACCTTCTTCTTCAATTCCTTAATAGGGAAGCACTTAAACTCCTTCTCACCGGAGGCGAGAAGCTTCACCGACGAACTCTCAGTCGACGCCTCCTCCTCCTCCGACCCCACCTCATCGGAAACCGCAGTTTTAAAACTGGGAACACTCTCGTGCAACAAATCCACCACCTCCCTAAACCGACGCAGCCCCAACAAACACCTCGCCTTCATCTCCAACACCACCTCCATCCGCGGCGCCGTCGCCGCCGCCGCCTCTAGCAACCCCAAGGCCGCCTTGAAATCCTTCTCCTCCGAGCTCGCCATCAACACCTTCGCCTCCCTCACACACTTCTCCACCATCTACACAAAACCTCAGTTCCCATTAATCTCAAGCAACAAAAGAAAAAGAGAAAAAACAGGGGAACCCCTAAACTTTACCTTCTTGTTACTGAGCCACCAATGCCTCTTCTCCTTGTCCGGCGACACACTCCCGGCCGCCATTCCCGTCCCCGTAGCTCCAACAGCAACAACACAAATTCCCTACTAGGGATCCATGAGGCGAATCAAGGAGGCTTTAAACACACAACTGAGGATGCCAGCTCGTAATCGCTGGCACAGGATTCTGATTACACGCACTCTCTCTCCCTCTCTAGCTCTAGGGCAGTAGCCTTTTTATAGACTACACAACTCTCTGCTGCCCCTTTCCAAGCCTATTTTTATCCCTCCTCTTTTCCAATTTTAGGCTTAAAACATTAATTAATTATTTTTATCGTACTTCCACCTACTAATCCACCCCCTATACATGTAATGGGTTAAAATTAGAACTCTACTATTTCCACTAGGTCGTTAATTTTGGAACCCAAAAATCACGATTTCAACCCCTATGAAATCGATAGTTTAAAATTGACGAAACGTCAATTTTCTCGTTATAGATAATTGAAAAAATTATAAAATTATTTTTATTAATTACCCACATGTTATAGGTGATTGAAAAAATATTTTAGAAAACATTGTTTTTCTCAAGCATTCTTGAAAAAAATTCGACATTTTTTGGGATATTTCTCACCTAGGTTAGAGTCGTTTTGGTTTCAGGTTTATGATTCCAATTTTGAATCGAACCCTGTGATTCAATTTTGGTTTAGATTCGATTCAAGGTTTATGATTTTGATTTTGAATCTAAAACACAATTGAATTTGACATTGAATCTTGGTTTTTGCAATTAAAAATAGTTTTTTAACCCCATTAAAAAATAACAAAATGGGGTAACAAAGATAAATAAGCGAGTAATATAAAAAAAAAAGAACTTATAATATCAGAGAATTTTCGTATTTAATACGTGAATATAAATAATATAAGGGAATTGTAATTCGAATTAATGGTTAGATAGGGGGAATAGGGGTGGGGGGAGATATTCTATTTTTGGGTTTGGAGGGAAAACAAAAGCGGAAGGGGGTAAGCTGTCATTCAATAAATGAATATTAATCTAAAAAATAAATAAAAATAATAAAAAAACTGAGATTTCAAGGTCTCGTAATAAATTTGGGAATCTTACTTTTTTCCGCGCAGATGCGAAAGTCGAGTTGTATGTAGCAAGTAAAGCCGTAGACGCGCTCACACGTCTTCTTCTTACTAATTTCCAACCTTTTTTCGTATTAAAAAATAATAATAAGTAAATTATTCCGGAATCCGGACCCGAACCATTAATCGGGTCGGGTTTATGTAAATCAACAACTTGGTATTATTACGTGATTTTTAATTGATTAAATTTTAAATACGAAAATGCCATTAGGGTACAAGCACATGCGTTTGTATGTGTAATTATTTTTATTTTTATTTATTTTTACATACAAAACGGAGGAGTGCTTCTGTCTGAAGCAAGCCACGTGGCGGGCACCAATCATTTCTCGAGCGGCATCGCCACTAGCTGGCCCCACCAACCCGTCTCTCTCTTATATCACACTTTCATCTGGATTTATTTTCATGCCAAATAAATAATAATGAATTAATATTTTAACTTAATTATTACTGTACATATTTTTTATAATGCATTTATTTTTATATTGCATACTAGTGCGATCACAAGATTAAATACTAAAATAATGAATATGCATTATTTAAAATAAGATAATATTTCATATGTTATCAGCCGAATCATAAATAGAGAAGGGTTTCACTATATGTCTACATGCATTTCTTGGTTTACTCAATATCATTATTCTATATTGAAATTTTCTTTAAATATTATTTATCTTCTTTAATCCTTAATAAAATAATAAAATAGCCGTTGAGTGATGAAAGTCGATTATCGGACGAATGCTTTAGACTCGAAAGATAATCTTATGTTAAGTTTCATAAGATACCTGATAAAAATATTACGGTATTTTACAAATTCTCGTTGCATATAACATACCGTTTCAAAACTCATTTGGTGTTGAGTCATGAAAGCCTCATACTTCTACGAAAAATTGGTGTTCTATATATTTGAAATGAATTTAATTTTAAAAAAACAATATAGTTTTCTAAATATCATAAATAAGTATATACAGCATGGGTAATGTAAAAATTTTAATTAGTGTAGATGATTAACCTAATTTTCCGTATGTGATGTGTCAATACCTGATTTGTTCTATAGAATCATCAAACTGTTCACGTTGTCAAATATATCAGCAGTTGGGTTGATCAACCGACCAGATAGACGTGTAGCAGTAGTGGTACTGCGTGGGAGGAGATCAGGATTTGGATGGGATCCGAAGAAGATGTTTCTCGAAGATTGGTTCTACAGCGGTTTGCGGTCTCTCGGATTGAAGATCTTGTTACTCATCCTCGATGATTCCGGGAGATAACACGGCTGCATATGGTTAATTATGAGGGTTGAAAATGTTTGATTTTTCTTTTCGCGTTTTTGGTTGTCGATTATGTTGATTTCAGTTGTGGGTGTCGCTGATTCAATTGGGATTTTTGATTTGCAACCCCACCAGCCGATTGCCTACATCGGAAGAGCGCTCTGTTTGGGGGGTTAAGTTTTAGGCTTTTGATTTGGGAGGTCTTATGATCGTTGGTGGGGGTTGGAAAGGTCACCATGGGAAGGTTTGCTTCTTCTGGCTTACTATCAATCGAGTTTTGGAATTTGATGCACTCTGTGCTCTTTAAATGAACTTTTTTTGAACCTGTGGTGTAAAGTAAGCTGAACTGAACAAGGTGCACTATGGCATTGCTTTTACTGTTTTTCCACCACTGTGGATGGTGAAATTTGTGTATGCATGCCTATGCATCAGTTTTATTGCCCCATGCTCTCTTTTCATGATGGCCATTGTTTCTCTGTGCAAACTTTGAGAGAATAGTATGAAAGTTATGAGGCATGGGTGTCAGTGTCGTTCTTTACTCTTCTATGCTGTCACGCATTCATATCCTCCGTTAATCTCTCTATGACATAAGCTACTGTGGTTTGCCATGGCTGTTGTCTTCTTACAGCAATCACCTCTGCTGCTGTGAGAGGCAATTCCTTATTCTGGTTTGATGCTGTAGTGTAACTTGTGGATGCATATAACAAGGAGCGGTTCCCAGAATCCAGCATGGATCTGGATGCGCTCCTCTCCGATGAGGCGCCCACCAGCATCCCTGTTTGGATGCGGATGCGCTCCGGTATCGCCTTCGTCTTCAGGGCACCGGGGGTCACAAATTGCAATTACCCCCTTTAGAAACCTTATATTTACACATTAGCCCCGAAACTGTTATCATTTTACTGTTTTAACGGATAAGGCGGCTTATCACTTCATCAGAAATGCAAGGGCCCAGAATTATTCGCATTTTCCACCGAAAAAAAAAGAATCAATGTCTTTGCCACCCCGGACCCACCATCAGCCAATCAGCGTTCGCGTGCCTAGCTGTAAAGTGCACCTATCCACATTATAAAACACCCCACGCTCTGCACTTTTCCCTCTCCCCCTTTCTGATCTCAGCTTAGAATCTCGTAAGGTTAGTTTCTTTTTTCTCTGTTTCTCATGTTTGCTTTTGTATTTGTCGCTTGTTAGTTTAATTGTTGTTTATATTTGCCTTTTTTTTTGGCGCTGTTGGGTGCTGGACTGTTTACAAGGATTCTTGATTGTGTGTCGTTTTGTGCAGATTTGATTCTCCTTGGAACTCCGATCTAGGGTTTTTGTAATTGGGTTTTCTCATACTGGGAAATATTTGGTTATGGGGTGGCGTTTTTTTGGTCTTTATCTGTGAGTTTTGATGATAAGGATCCGGATGCAAGGGTTTATGCTTCTTCATTCCTTCTCAGTAGTGTTTCTCTACTGGTTCTATGTGTTCTCAGAGGCCAGTTGATTATAAGAGCATAGTTCACAGTTATCAGGGATCTGTTGTTTAAGCCCCTGAATTGCCTTGATTTTTAGTAGTAAGATTCAATTACCCTGTTGAATATATATTCCCTTCATGGCCTCCAAACAATCCCCCACTAGCCCCGGTTCGGATGTGGACGAGAGGAAGAGGAAGAGGATGCTGTCGAACCGTGAGTCGGCTAGAAGATCCCGGATGAGGAAGCAGAAACACCTTGATGAGCTGATTGCTCAAGTGAGCGAGATGCAGGAGGAGAACAAGAAGCTGAGAGGGATGATTGATGGTGCTGCTGATTCCTACATCACCTTCTCATCAGAAAACAATGTCTTGAGAACTCAGCTAGCCAAGATGACCGATCGACTCCGGCGCCTGAACTCTGTGCTAGAAATCGCCTCCGAATTCGGGGGATCACCTATCGAAATCCAGGCTATCTCCATGGAGCCATGGCAGCGCCCTTGCGCAGTCCAACCCATCCCAGACATGTTCCCCTGCTGATGATGCTTGTTCCACTATTGTACCATCACCTGCTCAATTTTGCTTCTCATGTGCATTTGCATACTGTACCGAATAAGAGAGTGTATGCAAAACGCAGGCTTCCCTTGTTCTACTCCTGCATATTGTATATCAAATGGCAATGGTGTGCATTCACAGATCATGCTACTCGTTTCCTTATTGCAATTTTCATTCATCAACAGGATTGTCGCCAAAACAAGTCGATCGGATCGTCGTCATGAGCCGATCGGCATGATTCGAACCTGAATCATGGTAAGTTTTTGGGTCCCCGGATCAGCTCATAGCAAGAGGTGACTCCTCTGGCTCTAATTGGTGCCAATGTCTAAGTAAGACTAATGAGCAATTTTTTGAATAAGAAAAAGTATTTTAAAATACATGAAAATCCATTTAATTAAGACCGGCTAAGGAGATAAATAGTAAAGGGGAGCGGGCGGACCGGCGGTCAGTTATCGTAGGTACGGCACTCGTCGGTTTCCGGGTTATCCTTGCAGTAATTCTCCAACGGGTCGGATACCTTGATCTTCTCCTTGGCCCTCGCGTGGCCCGCCGCGGCGCTCAGCTCCTCCACCTCATCCCACGCCGCCGCGCACTCCCCGCTGACAGGATCGTCCGCGCACGTCTCCTGCGCGTTCTTAATACTCTCCTCGACTTTATCTGACAGCTGGTCCGGCGCCGCCATCGCCACCACGCGCATCCGCCCCCGCGCCACTGCAGGTATCCTGTTCATCCGCGGAAAAAACGCGGATCGAGGAGGCCTCATCGGGAATTCCGACGCCTTCGCGACGAATTTCGTGCTCGCGGCGGTGATGCTCACTCCGGCGACTGCTGCCATCTTCGATTTTTGTGTCGCCGGAAGATGGAGAGGGTAAATTGAGATAAGGAGTCGGGGGTGGATTCAATTATAGCGTCGTAGCGGACGATTCGTGGACACGAGTAGCTTATCTGTTCCTGACCATTCATCAACCTCCACGTAGCGTGGTGAGGGAGATATTTTATTTTTAATTTAATTTTACTTTAAAAGAAAATTAGATATTTTTATTATCGAAATTACAATAATATCCAATTAACATCCGAAGTCCGAACTTTGGGTGAAACTTTAGAACCTTATAAATAATATGCCGTCTTCGAATTTTGACGTCATTGTAAATAAAATAAATTAACATATTAAATAAAATTTATATATGTAATCTACACCAAATTAACACAACAAATGTGTATAGTAGATGTTGAGATCAAACACAAAGAACAAGTATTTGTAATATGTAATTAACAAGTGAAATTATATGTCATTTGTATTCTAAATATAGTTGTAATTGGATCGAATTGGAATCATGGTTGGAAAGTTCGGTTTGAAAATGTAAGTGTTTGTATGGTTTCTATTTCAGAATTGGAATCTTATGGTTTCGTGTCAAATCCAGATATTTGGAATTTGAAAATCATGATTATATTTATTTTTTTCAGACTCTTAACAACTCATATGGATGATTAGAAAATATTATTTATTTTTAGAATCATTTTTAAATATTTTTTTAACAATCATTATGTAAACTTAAAAAATCCTCTAAAAAATGACATAATTCGTAGGTATCCACAATGTCTCATGTGGGTGCGTGGAAATTAATCTTTAAAAAATCTATATATTTCTAGATTAGTTCAAGATTTAAAATCCAATTTTGGTTCGAAATCGGAATTGAAGTCAATAGTGAATCGCAGTTTATTAAGCTATGGTTTGAAAAAACCATTCGCTTCAGAACTTATCACATCTCTAATTCTCAATCCTAAGTACCAAAGCAAATTCAATATTCTAATATCATTAAACCTTATAATGATTTTCATACAATATATGATAAAACCACATAACATTTCATAGAGTTTTACAAATAGTATAGTAATCCTATCATTCACTTGGTCTTAGTCTTACTACTTTGGACCTTGGTCATGAGACTTTTAAACTCCTCATAGTTGATGAATCCGTCTCCATCCCCATCCACGCTTCTAATCTTTTCTTGGCAATACTCCATTGTCGGCGCGTAGCCCAGCTTCTTGAGCCCATTGAACAAGTTCTTGGCCGAAACCATCCCTTTGGAGTGATGATCGTAGTAGCGAAACGCATGGTGTACGTCACTGTCTTCGTAATAGTTGAATGCGGTACTCAGGTTCTTCATGTCTCCCAAAATGATGTGGGTTTTTGTTTGGTGAATGAAGAATAGCAAACATTTGTTATTTATGGGGGAAAATGATGAGGTGGGTGGCACATTTGGATTTTGGAGATTATGTGATTCATGAGCATGTAATAATATTTTTCAAATATTTTGTTGTATTTTTAATTTAATTTTACTTAAGAGGAAAAATAGATATTTTTATTATTGATAATGCAATAATATTCAGTCAGCATCTGAACTTTCGGTGAAAGTTTAAAACTTTGGAATTGATATGCATAATTTTTCATGAAATAAATATTCTATAATTTCATATATTTTATAAATTAGAATATGAATCATATTAAATTGATTAATGATTTATTTTTTTAACATATACATTCAGTAAATATTATATAATTTGATTAATTTCACATCTATTATACATTATAATATGAATCATATTAAACTGATTAATGATTTAGTTTTTTAAAAAAACATATATCTCCAATAAATATGCTATAATTTGATAAATTTTACATATTTAATATATTAGAATATGAATCACATTCAACTAATTAGTTAATTTTTTTTAAAAAAACATATATCTCCAATAAATATTCTATAATTTGATTAATTTTGCAACTTTTATACATTAGAATATGAGTCATAATAAACTGATTAATGGTTTATTTTTTTTTAAAAAAAACATACATCTCAAATAAATATCTATTGCGGCGGTTTTCTCAATTTTGATGAATTCATAATAATGATGAGGCAAGGTTCGAGCCTCTTTTGAATGTTCGGTGATATATAATCTTTTAATATTAGTATGATTGAATAAAATATGGTTTGATTAATATGAATATATTTATTATAAGTTATGAATAAAAGTATGATAACTTCTTTGGATTTAAATCAATTATGATGCAAACTGCTTAAATTAATAATCAAAACTTAATTTTGTCACGACTTGTGTGAGGAGAGAGGTGGAAATAGGTTGAGTTTAGAAAAATAAAGGTCCTCGTGCCATTGTGACGTAAAAGTATTGATCAGCAAGAATTTGATATTATGGTAAATAATTTATTTCTTTAATCTACACAAAACATTAACATAAGAAAGGTACATAGTACATTCTAAATCAAAACAAAGAGCAGTTATTTGTAATATGCAACTAATATTATGTCGATTTTAAATTCAAATAAATTGTATCTACGAATCAAACATGAATTATCTTTTAAATCAATTAAATGCGTTTATATAAATCCAAATTAAATCCCTACCCGTGTACCAAACGCTCCCTTAGTTTCTCTTTTCGACTTTTGTCATGAGTTTTTTAAACTCCTCATAGCTGATGAATCCATCCCCATCCCCATCCAATGGTAGCAAGCAAATGTTATTTATAGAGATAAATATAAGGTAGGTTGGACCAGAAATGATTTGTATAATGGAGATTATGTGATTCTTAAGTATGTAATAATATTTTAAAAATAATTTATTATTTTGATTTTAATATAATATTGTAATTTTTAATACTCAAATAATGGAGAATATATATATTTTTCCACTTCAACGGCATCTCAAAAAAGATTATAACTTAGAGATATTTATAGGTGAAATGAATCATATGGTACCAAATTTACAATGTGTCGTTGACAAGTGTAGTGTATATAGGTTTAGGTGAATAAATGTGTTAACATAGATAATGCAATTTCATATTATAATATCAGAATTATTTAAATAATTTAATTGGATATTTTTTTTTAAAAAAAAGTAATACAATTATCCAAATCAACTCGTGAAACTATACTTGTCGAGTCAAACTCGTGTCTAGCTCTAAAATATTATGTATACACATAATATTATATCGATTTTTAGTTATTATAGGCATTTAAAAATATTAGGTGAATACATTCAAAGAACTTTTGAATTTAAGTTGAAATATACTATTATTTGAATTTTCGATGAAATATTAGAAATTATATGCATGATTTTTCAGGAAATAAATATTTCATAATTTTATTAACTTCCCATTTTTTATATATTAAATATGAATTATATTAGGTTCATTTCCAATTTATTTTATAAAATAAAACACATACATGTCTATAAATAATATGAAGAAAGTTTGCTTCTCCATTAGCCCACAATGCAAAGCGTAGCAGACCTCATCAAGTCTTTTCATGAATTCTATGAAGAATGTGAAATGAAAGTGTTGTTCGAGAAGTTCGATCAATCCATAAAAGGCAAGATTTCAATCGTGGAGTTGGGCAATGGGTTTCACAAGTTAGAGTTCAAGTTTGATCCTAAGGTACTTCCCTTTGTGATGGAACTTTTCGATATCGATGAAGATGGATTTCTAAATTATGAGGAATTTACGACAATGATCACACAAGGTTCGAGCTTCTTTTGAACGATTTGTGATATGTTATTGATTAACATTAGTATAGTTTTGATAAAACATGTTTTGTTTAATAATAATATGATTATTATTTTTTTCTTCAATGGAGTTTGTTAATCACACCTCAATTAACAGTTACTATAAAAAATCTAGTTTCTAAGTTTCAAAATTACATCATAAGTTCTTTAATTTACATTTTTTTGTAAATAATAAAATTGCATATTTAACCCATCTATATTACAAAAATTGACTGATTTTGACCCCTAATGTCATTTTAATAAGGCATCATTATAAACAATATATACAACTTCTACTATTCTTTCTTTGATAAACTTATCCTTGCCAAACTTCGAAAATCACAATATGCGAACGCAATATAATCTTGACAAGAGATTTGATTCATCAAACTTTATATGCAAATGCGAAAATTCTTATCATGAATTATTGTTGGGTGTGAAACCAAAATTAATTCATGATGTCATGAATCGGTTCATGACTTAAAAATTCGAACTTTGGGCTTTACCTGAATGGTTTTGATAATTTGAGATGTCTTTTTTGCAATTATAAAATTTGTAGGTTAGAGAATTTATACTGATTAAAAGTTGGGGTGTTATTTTTACAATTTTCACTTTTTTTTTATTCCATTGAAATTTTGTTATGATATACATTAATATAACTAAAAATCAAAAATTATTTTTTTATGTCATCAAGTGTTTGTAGTGTGAGGATGTTGATGAATGAGTATTCATAATCTTTGTTGTACATAAAATAAACTCACATATCAAATAATATATATATATATATATATATAATCTCCATAAAATATAAACTCAAGAAAATTACGTAGTAGGTATCAAAATAGAACATAAAGTACAAATGTTCATAGTGTTCAACTAAATGTAAAATTACATGTTATTTATATTCTAGATCCTAATTAAAACTATCAATATCATCACAAACCAATGATCTAAATTAAGCATATCAACAGAAGACAACAAATACAAATTCAATGTGATAACAACACTTACATTCTAATAATTTTTTTTTTCGAATTTCAAATATTATCTAATTGTATAAAGTTTATTATATCACCACTAATTACCTTGAAATCAAGTATTTACAAGGTATATTTTGTATCATATTCATTTATGAATATTGTAATAAATACATAATCTTAAAATATCTTGTAAAGTGAATAAATTTCCAATAAGAGGTAACCTTTAGGCACAAGTCATTCTTTAGGTCATTATCCTAAGTATAGTTGATAGTTCTTAATATTTTCATGAGATTATAAATGATATATTATAATGATCATTTGATTTTTTATGATGCCAAACTTATACTTTAAAATCCAGTTTCAAAATTGACCTGATATTTGACTGCTAAATATATGTATTTTTTTATATGAAATTTGATTGATTTTACAAAAGTGTTTATGTGATTATTGATTCATTATTTAGATTAACTATATCAAATCTATTAATCATTTTGTAAGTAAAAAAAATTAATCATGGGATGATTCAATATAACAATTAAATGGTTTTAATAGCCACCCCTTAATGTAATATAGGTCAAGAAGAATGTTAATTTACTATAAAATTCTCAAGAGTTGTTTTTCTTCAATTTTGAAATTAATTAAAAATATTAAAATAATATGCATTGAATTCTTAATTTACTAAATAAATATTAAATGATATAGTTACTTTCTCATAGATTATATAATATATTTTTCTTTTTTAAAGATGATCATGTTTAACCAATGAATATTATTACTCATGTTTTTATTCATTTATTATTATTAATCAAATAACATTTTATAAATATTCATGTATATTATATGTATACATAAATTATTATATAATTGAAAAATATAAAAATTCGCATCACGCAAGTCTTAGCACAAAAAATTTGTGCCGAACATATTCATAATAAAAAGATATAAAAAAGGCGAAATATCATTGTCACAATTTTTATATTGTTTTTGAAATTTTACTTTATTCAAGATAAATATATTATTTTATAATTAAACAATTATAGTATATAAAATATTTTGAAAATATATACAATATATTAACGAACTAAAAATTAATTACACATAAAATTCTTGATTATATGAATTCCTTTTATACAAAATCAATATAAAGTAAAATTTTATATATTTTAGTCGACAAAGATGATTTAATATCATCTAAGCTCAACTAACAATTCAAATATGAGCTTTTAAAGTCATATATGTCATTTAATAGCTAAAATATGCTTTTATAATATTGCTTAAACTTCAAATGTTTCACATTAATAATCTTTTACCAACTTGAAATTTTTAAATTTTAATACAACATTAATATTATATTTAATCAAGCACAATCAAATACAATCAAACATGAATATCATTTGTGTTCGTTTATTAGGTTTTTTAAAAAATGGATTTATTGTATTCATTTATTTATAAAAATAAATAATTTTAATTGACACGAAATATTTTGAACACTAGTTGGTGTTATACATGCTTTTAATATGAGTGCTTTTAAAATTCCATTGTTGATATTCATATATCATTAAATTTTTAATTATAAAAAAATAAAAAATTGTTATTATATCAATATTATGAAGATTTCAAAATACCATAACAAAATCCAATATTTCAATATCAATAAAACTCCTATAGATTTCATATAATATCATAAAATTAAAATTGAATGGATATGATTCCGATTCGACACGATATCATGTTATGTTATAAAACCACATGAATTTGATTGAGTTAATATGGTAATCAGTTGCCTAAGTCTTTTGGACCTTGGTCATGAGATTCTTAAACTTCCGATAGTCGATGGGTACATTCCCATTCGCATTCCCATCCCCATCCACATTTTGAATCTTTTCTTGGCAAAAGTCCATTGTAGGCATGTATTTGAGCCTCTTGAGCTCCTTGAACAAGTCCTTAGCCAAAAATTTACCATTACAATAGAACTGAAATGCTGAACTCAGGCTCAAGATTATGAAAGTTTTGTGTTGGTGAAAGGGGAGTAGCAAACACATTGTATGTATAGAGATGAATGATGAGGTGTGTTGCACCAAGAACAACCATTTGGAGATTATGTGATTCATGAGTATGTAATCATGAAGAATATAATGCTCATTTTTTTGAATATAATTCATCATGTAATGAGAAGGGGACTTTGCATTGCATATTATTCAAGTTGGCACATTTGGTACTCAGAGCTCTTTAGCAACAAAAAACTATACAAGAGACTTAAAACAAGAGGGTGTGAGGGAGGGAATACTTAACCTGATTGGTGTTTCTTTGCTCGGCCTTGTGGTATTGATGAGCCATCCCTCTTTGAGTTCTCAGGCTTTCGAGCCCATGTGGGTGCCTGGTCCGGTCCGTAGCGGTAGTCGTAGAACAGCTCTTGACCGGCTTCGATGTGCTCGTTTGCGTAGATGCCAACGCGGTGGTCACCCACAACCAGCATCACCTGAAGCTCACAACACTGATCATGGTCATGGATCATGATAGAGAAGAACTTATTGACATCTAGAGAAAGTGCAACAATGTATGCACCTTGGCATAACAGTTTGGTGTTGATGAATGGTTTGCGAATTTCAACTTGTCTCCCTTGCGGTACGCATCGAGGACAAACTGAAAATGCAATACAATGTGTGAACCAAGAGTATATTTGCACAGTAATGGAATGCGACAGATGGGGAGAATGCATGGATCCAAAAGATGGATGTTATCTATTCAGATATGGAGCACCTCTGTAAAATGGCTTCATGAAAACATATGGTGTGTGCACATTAGTGGAATGCTAAAGATGAGGAGAATGCATGGATCCAAAAGATGGACTCAACTGATGATATCTCTATAGTAAATCGACATGCTTACGATGTTATACGACTGTGCAATGGCTTCATGAAAAAATATGGTGTGTGGACAGATCATATGGTGAATGCATGAGATGGGAGATAAGAGTGTCTTGCCTTGTCGTTGAGATCAAAAAGGAAGGATGAATTTGCACGATCATAAATCTTCCCACGCTTGTCTGCTTCCTGATGGGAGATCAGTTCACCGGTGTATTCTCCGAGGTAGTCGTTTTTGTTAACCGGGTTCTGCAAAGGAATCCATCTTCATCACACATTTTTCGTACCCAAAAGTCTGGAGATCACAACTTAAAGCATACCTTAAGAAATGCTCCCCAACCAGCAACATCAGACTTAGCCAAGAGGATCTATAAAAAAGGCATGCATTGCACTGGTTACTTTACCCCAAAAGAAAGACAAATGGGCATGCTCTGGATTCTCCTGTTCTATGACATGAGGATATTTAGATGAAAAGAAAATAGCGACATGCATTGAGGTGTCGGGTAATGGCATTGAAGTTGAAGAATCTCTTACCCTTTGCTGCTGTCTCAGAAGGAGTTTCATGTTACTACACTGATTTTCTCCTCGCCTTGTGGGTTCTCCTAACTCATGACCCCCACAGCTGCACAGATTAGTATTTGGTGATTTCCAGAATAGCAAGGGCGAAAACTTGAAACAAAAAAAATTATGCTGCACATCCAGAATAGAATAGCGGAAAAAACTTGTGTACCTAACCCAGCAATACCGGCAAACATCTGGATCGCATTCACGACCAGCAGCAAAACATGGACATAGCCGACTTTTGCATTGGCTTTTTGTACAATGACACCCTCGAAACCGATTTTTGCAGTTTATTGAGCACCTGGACAGAACAGGTAAAAGGTTGCCCTATATCAATGGCCACAGATGCAAAAGTTGTTTTTTTTTTCTCATGCTTAATCTAAAAGCAATGGTTGACAGGAAGGCAGGATCTAAAACCAAAAAGATGCTCAGAAAGAAGTAAACTTATCAATACCCGCAATACTTTTCGCAGCAAGTCCCAGTTAGCAAACAAGGGCATTCCTTTCCACATAGGGGCTGGCAGCCACAAGGAGTATAATGTTTACATGGCAAATCCTTTCCATCAGCTATCCTTCTCCATAGAGAAGGATGGCCAGCAGATTTCCAAGAGGACTTAACCTTCCGCACCCTTCCCCGTTTACGGCACACTCTTGACTTTGGAGGAGCATCTCGATCCTGAAATAAAAGAATGGACACAATGGAAATGATATCCTGGTGGTGCAGGACAGAATGTACGGTTTTCTATCCAAGGAAAAGAATAAAATGCAAACCAGATGCCCTACATGGCACTCTTTGCAATCTTCAAGAAACGACTGAGAAAGAGCTGAAGATCCACAAGATGTTGATGGCGCATCACCATACATGTAACTGGACACTTCTTTGCAAGTTTTAAGACCAGGAAGCAAATTTCTAGCAATAAAGCAACTGTGCAATATGACCACCAAATGAGCTCTAATTTGGAACTCAGAGCAACAAGAAAAAATGAGATAAATCCATATTTCAAGGATTACCTATTTCTCCCGTATATCTCTAATCCTTTAAGATACAAGTCTTTCTCGAGAGGTTTCCAATCACTTGACTGACGTGGTACTTTATGTGATCTTCCAAAGCATAAATGGACATGTTTCTGAATTACATTGGTATCCTTTCCTTCGTCCTCGCCATCATCTCTGAGATCACCAATATTTAAATTTTACAAAAAAAGAAAAAAAAAGCATATTTAGTTGGATTCCTCCAGTAGTTAGGGAATAGAAGGTGATGTGAGGAAGTTGAAGGTTCAAACAATACAAACTTCTTCATGGCTATGATGATCTAATTGAAGGGGAAGGAAGAACTATTTACACAAAACATAGACACACCGGGTATGCTTGTGTTGTTGGGATTCATCCAACTCAGGGACTTCATTTTCGACGATGCTATGATGATTCAAAGTGTTTGTGTCAACTAACGAGTGGATCTCACTAGAGGAACCTGGCGCATCATCAATAATTGATGAACTTCCAGGTTTAGGTGTCATAGGCCCTCCCTCGCTTGCAAGATAATTTTCTGTCATGAATACAGATGACCTTGTGATATGAACAGTACATAGGGAATACAGAAAAAAAAAAGACAAATGAAAGACAGAGATGCTTCTCACCTTGAACACGATCTCGAATAGATGAATTTTTTTCTCCTGATGATACTAATTCTGAAACCTTTGGCAATTCACTTGAAATACCCAGCTAGACAATTAAGAAATGATTAATGAAAGTTCCTACAGGATACCCTGGAGGCTCATTTGTTTTTCAGTCCTTTGCGTGAATCCTAAGAACTTTAAAACGTACCTGAAGGTAACACTGCTGACCACATGGTTTCTTGCCCTCTTCTGGATCAAATGTGCAAGTCTGCTTCTCATTCTGCCATCCCGGACTTTTTTGAAATCAACATATGAGAAAATGCTCAAGTAGCTAACATGGTTTTAAAGAATGATCGAACTTACAGAATAAATTATTGTTTGTGAACAACCATGCAAATGACAATCAAATACCTGTCACACAAGAGACAATATTAATACAAATAGTCATGCTCCAGTTTTGAGGCCTTATCCTCCTTTCAAGTACCTTTCATTTAGCGAGGAAAAAAATACCACAGATGTGAGTATTATGCACAAGCTAACCACTTACCAGGCAGCGACGACAAAATAGGTTATCAAAAGAATCTAAAGCATCACTGAGGCTTTTGTCCAGGAATGCATAATCCACAGAATTTCCTACTCTAGAACTTTTAGAATCCTGTTCCTCCATCTGTTCACATTTATCCATGATAATGTTGCAGCGTTCCTGCATATAAGTGAATATTCAGAGAAAGTAAATCCATGGATATATAAGCCCCCCAACTCCTCTAAAATCAAGGAGAAATTACACCATCATTGTCTGTGTGGTTTATTTATCATCCATTTGTTTCCTTCTTTTAACAAGTCTCATCTATTAAACGTATACTGTGATCCCATAGTACCTGGATTTCCTGAAGTGTCCCACCAACAAATCCGGAGAGCAAATTAAGAACTACCTCACCAAGCCCACATTCTGTAATGGCCAACCTAACACACAAGTACATGTAAGAATGTCTATGGAGACTATGTGATTCTGGAAACATCTTGTTAGCAAAGATGCACAAGAAAAAAAAAATTGTACAGATAGGTCAACATTGAACTGACGAGGAAATACTGGAAACTAAAATACTACTGAATTTCCATCATCTCTATTTTTCTGGAGCAGGTTTGAAGAATTCATGAAGTTACCTCATCAAACGATCTTCCCCCTCAGAAAATTCATGTTTATCTGTTTCTAACTGAACCAGCTCGTCCTCACTATCGCTACATATCAGAGCCTCACTCCCATGCTGATCATAATAAATACGCCTGCGCCCTATGACTGATTGATCATCAGCCATTCTCTGATTTCTGTGGAGTACGATAGAAACTAAAATAAAATGGAAAGCTTCACATTCACTTCCAAGCAAGGAAAAAACAAGGTAGCTGAGAACTGTTTCCCAATAGGTGAGGTCAAGTATATATATCTCACGGCCATCGGTTTCTTGTAAAAATGAAGCATGTGGCTGTGAAGGAACTCAAATAGCAATCTGAAGAAGCGTCGAGGATTAAATAAGCACAGCATTTACCTATCTAAGAACATCCAAGTAGTATAGGGAGGGATCCTTTGACACAGAGGAAGCCTGATAGGTGATGAGATTGAAATTTCCTCACCATGGCTGTCATCTCTCTCAGCAGACCGCTCAGTGAGACTCTCAAGCTTGAAAAGTGGATAGCTCATTCTCAAAGAAAGCAAATTGCCTGAACCATCAACCCTGTTAACCGCACAATCATCTCTTGATGTAGCCAACGCTTCAAGATTTGATGCATAAACATGGATCCTCTCACAATTTTTCTTAACCGTGTCCTGATAAACACTGAGATGTTAGAAAAGAGCACCCAGAGAAGTTCAAGAAGCAAGCCTGACAGAAAATTTGGTCCATTACTCCAACAGAGGCAACTCTTTCAGATTGAATTGCCTTTATCAGCTGCAGAAGTTTCGTGTTCAAATCATCCATTCCTCCACTGTTCTCCGTGAAGCTTCTGGCGATCACAAACCCAACCAGAAACATCCAGTGAGCATGATTTCATTTAACGTTCAACACATACAATCCATATAAAAAAAACGCCCATCTTCAACTTACGCATCTAAACAACAAAAGAATATCAACGCAATCGATCAATGAAAAGTGAACAAGCTCAACCAACTCAACACAGGAAAACGATCGAACATAAGCATTCACCACTTCATCATCAGCGATAAGCAACACCCCCAAGGCATGATCACCGCCATCCGAGCGACAAAACAACGCACACCAAGAAATTCACAACCGAATACGGAAGAATAATTCGGAAACCAAAGCATATGAGCAGAGAGCTACCTCTAACTTCGCACTTGGCGACCATGCTTTTTCGTGAAGAATCAGAGCATCAAAAAAAGCAGGCACTGTAGTTTGATGGAAGCAATGGAGCCGTACCGAGTGACGGGATTGGCGCAAAATATTGGAAAATGAGAACCGTCCGATTTCTCCATCTAACGGTGGCAGTTCAACCCAAGTGTCGCGCACTTACAGCTGTCATTTTCATTTTTTATTGTGGTAATAAAAAGATGAGCATCCGTGTGTGTTGAATACGGATGAAAGTTGGGCCAGGCCGGCCCGGCTCGGCCCGATCCTAATTCAAAGGGCTTTCGTAAAATTTCATGTTATGATCGAACTAAAACTCGATTATGTATAATTATGATTAATATGACACTAGCTCGATTATTTATTGGTTCGAGATGATCCAATTGTTTATTAATCCGGGTTGATCCTACCCGACTCACGGATCTACTATACAATAAATAAGATATTTTATAAAATTATTAAATATTAATACACATATTAATATTATTTAAATAATTTACACAAACAAATTTAAAATTATCATGTGACTTAGCAACTCACATATTTATCCAAAAATATCATAATGGATGTAAAATGAATTAAAGTTATGCAAAACTAAAAATAATTATAATTATAATACATGAAAACACTATTTTCAAGTTGGGCCCTAAATCCAATCAACTGGGAATTGAGTGGAAGAAATGGGAGAAAGCAACTTGGGATACTTCTCTCTCTGTGTCACAGATCGAAATCAATCAATGTCTCATCTTCTTGCGCTGACCAAGCAGAGGAGGAACATAAGCATGTGGGAGGGCTTCAGAAGCCTAACCTGGTCTTCAAATGTAACAATGCATCCAGGAAGGGGTGGGTACCTGTTTTTTTTGCCTTCTGGGGAAGTTGGGGGCTCCTGGTCTTCTTCAAATGCATTCATGCATCCATGAGGTACCTGTTTTTTGCCTCCTGGTGTTCAAATGTATTCATCCAAGCAAAGGTGCCTGTTTTTTGCCTTCTGGGGAAGTTGGGGACTCCTGGTGTTCAAATATACTTATGCATCCAGGAAGAAATGCCTATTTGCCTTCTGGGGAAGTTGGGGACTGCGATTGCTTTTAATCTCAATTTCCTGTGAGAAAAGGGCTACTAATCCTGCAGTAAGAAGTCTCAAATGGTTGCTGTGGAACTGAAAATATGGCAACAAAAGGATCTCTTTTTCCCATGTGCATTACCTGTTTTCATAATCAAAATCATCTACGCAATGCACATTTTTTCACTGAATGCAGGGAGTAATAGAGATGCAGCAGAGCTAGAGGATGTTCGGGTAGGAAGCATGTGGTGAGATGCACAACTGATGTAATATTCTCATGATTACGAAACAGCTACCCAGTCATCCCTTACCATGACTTCGGTGGAAAAAAAGCACATGAGGAGGTACTCACCTTAGTTTCTCAAGCAATGCCGCAGAAGGATATATTCCCTGATGCTGAAGAAGACCTCGAGCAGTTCACAGCTTTGGGTAGTTGCAGCATGGACAAGTTAATAGTAATCTGCATGATTATGTGGAAGTTTGTAGAAAAGAACCTTATCATGAAGACGCCAACTCAGTGTGTGAAGATGAAGTGGAGCAGTTTCTAGAGAAAACAGAGGAGAATGATTTCAATAATGAGATTGAAGAGCTCTCTTCGTACTCCTTTGCTGCTTTCATAAGGAACTTCACTGGAGGCACTCGATCCATCTTCAAAATGTAGCTGATTCCACTGCAACATATAGCCAAAGACAGTACAAATATTTTATGAAAGTATGCTTATCTACTAATCACCACTATCATTCATTCTCACAACATTGGCAGTTTGACACTGTTGGGACTTTGGCTGCCATTGTAAATCAATCCCACAAAAGTTCAGTGACAAGGAACAAAATCATGATGTATAATAATCTGGAACTCGTATGAATCACCGAATGATGGAAGTACATCAACCAGAAGTCACAAATAAGAACCAAAAACCTAACTTTCTTTTGTAGGACATCATTCTGGAACTCGACGAGACAAGATGTCTAAATAAAACTAAGGGGCTATTGCAGTTCAGCTGCAGAGGGAAGTGGCTGTAGGGCTTTCAGGGGATTCAAGATAACACCATCAATGAGTCCATATTCCTTGGCTTCTTTAGCACTCATGAAGAAATCACGGTCTGTATCTTGATTGATCGTTTCGAGGCTTTGGCCAGTGTGGTAAGCCAAATAACCATTCAAATTTGCTTTGTGGTGCAACATTTCATTAGCCTGTAAAACGAAAAAAAAAATCGCTGCACAGATGTCCCAATTTAATCTAAGACAAAAGTTACATCCCAAACTGAACCATTAAATTCATATATACTTTGCAGCATGATCATGATTGAAGATGACGCACCTGAATATCAATGTCAGTCTGTCCCCTTGAGCACCACCCAAGGGCTGATGAATCATTATTCTTGAGTTGGGAAGGCTGTATCTTTTACCTTAAACAAGATAAGAACTATGTAAAATGAACACATCGATAGCGTGACAGTTTAAGAAGATAGGGAGTTAAAAGCGATATACCTTTAGTTCCAGCGCTTAAAAGAAAAGCTCCCATGCTGCAAGGACATCAATACAATAACGGTTCACTAAAAAAAACAATCAGTGCAAAAGAAATGAACAAGTAGGAGCTGTAAAATCCAATGAAATGAGACTTCACCTAGCTGCAAGCCCAACACACACAGTTGAAACATCAGGACGGATATGCCTCATTGTGTCAAATATAGCCATACCTATGTATCAATGGTAAATGTTGAGATACTTCAAATTAAACCCATAGAAACATTTTCCAGGAGAAGCTACATTACCGGCAGTGACAGATCCACCTGGCGAGTTTACATACATCACTATATCCTACATCCAATGCGCAAAAATTTAGGAAAAAATACATTTATTGAGAAACTTCACTAAATTTTCTTTTTCAACATCATCCTAGAATGATAATAAGAACACTGCCATAAAATGATTGTCGATCCCATACAAAGATGCAGAACTGAAAGCATTTAACAGTTCACGAAGCCAGAAAATATAGAGATTGTAGCTACATGTTGTATGAGATAGATGGTGGCAACAAGCATACCTTAGTAGGGTCGACTGCATCAAGGTAGAGCAACTGAGCAACAATAATATTCGCCATATCATCATCAACCGCCCCACCACATCGTATTATTCTCTATAGCAGAAGCTAGAATACAATTTCAACAAGCAAGGAATGGAGAACAAAAAAAAGAGTAAAACCCAAATAGCTTACATATTGAAAGAGCTGGCTAATAACGCTCATAAAACGCTCTTGCAACATTGGTGGCGGGCCTTGAGATCCTTGTGCATAAGCTGGAAAATATGGAGATGACGGAACACGTAGATCCTCCCTGCACCCAATGAAGATAACTACCCACTGTTATAACATGAAAAAACCAGAAACAAAAAAAAAAAAAAAGCTTTCAAGCTCAGGAAAAAAGTTCAAATCTTTCTAGATAGCCTTCTAGAGCAATTTTTTTACAACGAAGCACTCAAGAATATACTGCAACAATAAATCTACAGAAGCATATTCGTACCAAAATCACGGACAAAACAATCTGATCATTACCTAATCGACCAAATCCCATTCCGCGATCCCAGGTCGGAGGCGTAACACTCTGGACCGTAAATTGCCTGCGCCGACGACGTTCCTATAACTGATTTCTTCAATTTCCTAATAACACCATACCGCGAAGGGAGCGGCGAACAGAAGACTCCCGGTGAAGAACTGGAGGAGCCAGAGTTCTTGGAAGAGAAAGGAAGAGACCAGGAGTTAAATTTGAGCGAAGAAAAGACGCAAGAATGCACCATTTCGAAGGCGGCGCAACCGTCGCTACGGTGGCAGGCTTATCCGATGTACAGCGCGTCGCGGGTGGAAGAGTACTAGCGTCCCGGATTCAAAAAACAGTTAATTTAATTTTTATATTATATAATTTACTGAAAATGTTTTAAACCCTAATCTTAGTAATAAAATGTTTTTATATTATATATACAAAACTGATTTAGGGCCTCTTAGTTTCTTAATAATCTTGTATGGTCATTTGAGATACAATGAGACTGTGTTTTTAACTTTATCGATTAATTGATTTTTGGCAACTCATCTATTAACTATAAGCATAATTATCCATTCCGAGATTAAATTTTTTTAAAATAAATAAATAAATAAGATTAGTAGAGTTTTCAAAAATTCCAATGCTAAAATGATAGAAGGGTTCAATGTATTCATACAATATTTTGATTTTAAAAACAATAAAAATGACACATAAATTTGGTCTTTTTGATAACTGGATAGAACATCAACATCGCGGGGATAGCTCAGTTGGGAGAGCGTCAGACTGAAGATCTGAAGGTCGCGTGTTCGATCCACGCTCACCGCAAATCAATTTTCCTGTTTTTTCCCGCCAACCCGGCCCAAACAAAACCCAGCCCACCATCAATAATGACAATGAGCTTAATATACAATACTTATTCAAGGCGCATAAATTATTCCAATTGGAGAAGCAGGGCAACTACTTGGAACCTTCCTGCGCCCATCCCATGCTTCCCAATTTGTTTATTCCAGTCAATGCCAATAATTCCATCACCACGAGGAGCAGAATTTCCCCTAGCTACACTCTAGGGTGGTTCGGTCCGGTTCGCTTCTAGCCGGTCAGACCGTCACCCCCGACTCCTTAGAAGTTCAACTTCTATGAGAAGAACATGTGGTAGTAGCAGTAGTTTGTTAGTTGTTAAAGTTGAGAACTACGCTTTTTTTAATACATGTAGTGTAAGTTGACTTTACATGTCCATATTCTACTGCAATGCATACCAAATCGTTCTTTTTTTTCGTATGTTAAATTTTGAGACATCTATGGTATTAAAGTTGTAAGATTGAGATACAATGAATTTTACATCGAAAAGAATAAAAAAAATTAGATAGAACAATTATATTAATTTTTTAAGTAAAAATATTTTTTAAAAAATAATGAATTATAACAAGGAAGTATTTCTTTAATTAAAATAGATAGTATTGCATTTCATATTATGGGATCATCAAAATTGATGAAATAGTTATAATATCATAAAAAAAGTGTAAATCATGATATTTGATATTAGATTTAAATTCGATCACGTACCAATTATGGGATAGAAGGATACTGAGTATCTAAAAGGATAAAAATGTAAGGTCAGGTTCTGATTACGATATTACATATTATTTACAAACAAAATAGTGAATGTATTTAAATAGAAAAATTATTTTAATCATGTATGGAATTAATGTGGATTCATACCGAATTTATGATTAACGTGCATTATTCACCCATGTAACTAATGTTTAGTGTTGTTTATTTATTTCCACCCAAATGAAAATCCAAATACGATGCCTAATGACATTCCAATGTTCTAAATTTGGTCCAAATTTAAATTCCAGGCTCCCCTTGCTTGGAACTTAATGGAATATCGAATTTGATGTTTTACATGAAGGTCTTCACTTTATTTTTCTCCAGTATTTCTTTGGTGCCTCCAAATCTCGAACTGAAGGCCCTCTTGTTGAAATCTCGAGCAAAGTTCTTGTTAGAGAGTTGTTTCTCAACCTTTGTGCTCATATGAATCATGTACTCAATTTCAATATAGTGATGAAACTCCATAATACTTGCAATTTATTTATTCATTTCATGAAGAAATCTAGTCATAATTAATTCTCTATCTTCGTGAACATTAGCTCTTATCAACAAGTATTTTATAAAATGAAATATTCCTCGAAATTTCACTTTCTATATCAACATCGAAATTCTAACATTGTGACACATCGAGTCAACTAATCATTTTGTTATTGTTATTAATATTATTTGTGTGTTTAATTCTGATTATACGGAATTAGTGAAGTTTATAGGTCTAAAACTGTGTTGATGGAGGCTTGGGCGTTGGACGATTTTTTAAAAATATTTTAATAATTTAATGGCGAATTAAATATAGTTATGTTATTAAAATAAAAGAATGTATGTGCTGCCTACTTGCCATAGACATGGCATGGCATGACATGGTGCGTCATCCACAACTCCGGAACGTTGAATCTGTGGCTGTGCTGCTAAATCGCCGAATAGCCGCAAATCGTTCCATCAATCGTCACCGTCAATTCAATTCATTTATTCAGCCTTATGTTTTATATATTTTCTCGAAAATTATCTTTCAAGAAGTATTTCTAAAAAATTAGAAGCTGTGGTTTTTTTAACTTATAAAAAAATTAATAAACGTTTTAATTTTTAAATTTTTTATTTTTTTGAAATAAAAATCATTATACTTGATAATTAGGGCATGTTTCATATTTTTCAAATTATGTTGAATATAATAAATTTTAAAATTATATAAATAAAATTAGTTTTAGATTGTAAAACTATTTTATAGAATACTATAAAATTATATAAAACATATATTGTAAAGTTTAATATATTAAATTATTCATAGTTTATGTTATGATATAAATTTATTTATAAATTAAATAAAGTGATTATTATAATTTTTCTAATAAATATTTTATTTAACTACTAAAATACATATTTAATAAATTTAATAATTTCTAATGTTAATTACAAATTTTGAATTTTTGATTTTATCATATATCTTTTAAAAATTAGAATCTTAAAAAATGAATCATAATCAACTCAGTACAAAACAAGCCTTAAATTGGATAAGGATCGAACACCTTGATTCATGGTGCGCAATGCTTAAAATTTTAGATTTGGGTTTCTTTTTTTTTAAAAAAAAAAAACGTATTCTTGAAATTAAATAAATTTTCTAATATTTTATTATAATTTGGATTTTTTATCAATTCAAAATCTGAGATTTTTTGAAATTTGGGCATTAGTGATGTATGGACATTATTCTATTTCTATTCCTTTTTATTTTATTTTATTTTATTTTTGAGACTGTGATGCATCTTGATAAATTATTGAGAAATTTGTTTTTTTGTTGGAATATTCATCTAAAAAAACTGTACTTTGTTAAATGTTTGATAAAAAATTTATTAATTTTAATAGAAATTAAATAAATAATAAGTAATATGGTAAAAAAAATAAAAAGTAAGATAAAACTTTATTAATTTTAATAGAAAATAAAATAATAAGCTAAAAGAACATAAAATAAGAGGTCTCCCCTCCACTACTACCACCTCATGGAGGTAGGGGTGACATCTAAGGGTGGTTTATTTGGTTTACAAACATTTGACAATTATTTCAATTTATAATTTTTTTATCATTGAAAAAGAAATTTAATTGAAAAAATATTTCGACTTTTAAATATACATCAAAATGATACCAAATTTTCTTTGGGTTTAATTTGTTTTTATAATTAGTCTTCATTATTCAATAAATTTGACAAACTAATTCGGTCAGAATTCTTAAATAATTTTAATTAATAATATTAACTAATCAATTATTAGAGATTACTTATGTCAAAATAATGAATATTAAATTATTCATAACTAATTTTCTAAAAAATGGAGATTAATTTTGTCATTATTTTGAAATATTTGGAATTGATTACACTAAATTTATAAGGATTATTTTTTTAAATTTTAAAAATAATAAAAATTAATGATTAAAATGTTTATTATTTCTAATAAGCTATTAAAGAAGCACCTATAAAAAATTAATGATTGGTTAATTGGGATTAGAAGAAATTCCAATCAATTAACCAGAGAAACAATCATAATTTCTCATTTTAAAAAGAATATAAATTAAATATAATTTTTCAAATAATTTTTATTTACAATATTAAAAAAGAATATAAATTGTACAACGTGAAAAATAATTTTTTTGAAATATAATTTTAATTAAAATTACATACGCGCCCCGCCCCACCCTATAGCTTTCATATGAGGAGTGAAGAGGACAGTGCACTACAGTGAATTTCATTCATTGCTGTTCACCATCGCTGTACAGAACTCGGATGCCAGCTGGCTTGTCTTCCAACTGTATCCCGCGCTTTCTTCTCTGCATTGCCGGGACTTGGGGGGTGATTTCTCTCTTTTTCTATTGGTGTTAATATTTTATTGTGCTCTCCTCCTTTGCTGCGGGTTCGTCTGGAGCAGAGTGGACATTGTACGGGGACATTGTATATATTAGCTATTGCTTCTACGCTTTCTGGGCAGTTGTATTGTTTTTTTTAGTGGGTTTTGTCTCTGGTTTCATCTGGGAGTCAAAGGCTTCGTCTTTGTTGCTTTTAGTTCGATTCCAGGGACTGGGTTTCAGTGTTCGAGTGTTGGTGTTGGGAAATGGAAGAGACATTTGTGCCGTTCCGTGGGATAAGGAATGATGTTCGGGGGAGACTGCTTTGTTACAAGCAAGACTGGGTTGGAGGATTCAAGGCTGGTTTCAGGTGTGTGCTCTGTATTTTTTTTTCCTTGTTTTAATTCGAACATGGATTCATCTTCGATATGCACTGATTTCAGGATTTTGGCACCCACTACTTACATATTTTTCGCATCGGCTATCCCTGTTATTTCGTTTGGGGAACAACTGGAGAGAAATACAGGTTTTTTTTCTCATCAGGGGCTGTTTTCTGTGTTGATGGAGATTTAGATCCTGTTTGATGCTATGAGAAATGAGGCTGATTTTGCAGATGGGGTTCTAACTGCTGTTCAGACTCTGGCATCTACGGCAATTTGTGGAATAATTCATTCAATAATTGGTGGGCAACCATTGCTAATTCTAGGAGTTGCTGAGCCTACGGTCATAATGTACACTTTCATGTTCAGCTTCGCCAAGCAAAGGCCAGATGTGGGCCGTGAACTCTTTCTTGCATGGACAGCATGGTCAGCCTTACACTTGTTTCTATGTTTATACAAAAAAAAACAAGCTTTTTGTTTCATTATGTTCATGAGATCTCATTTTCAAGTGAACTCAATTTCAGGGTATGCGTGTGGACTGCAGCCCTGCTGCTCCTTTTGTCTATTTTAGGAGCTTGCTCGATCATCAACCGTTTCACACGCGTTGCGGGCGAGTTGTTCGGGATGCTTATAGCGATGCTGTTTATGCAGCAAGCAATCAAGGTGACTATCTTATGTGTCTCTACTATCCTGAAGCAATCATACTTGTTCTCAACAATGAGCTTTGAATCTCTTATCACTTTGATCAGGGGCTTGTGGAAGAGTTCCGGATACCAGAAAGGGTTAATCCTAATAGACTGGAGTTTGTACCATCATGGAGATTTGCTAATGGAATGTTTGGTTTGGTACTTTCATTTGGTCTCTTATACACATCATTGAGAAGCCGGAAGGCACGGTCTTGGCGATACGGTTCCGGTTAGTTCTGCTTGTTTCAACTGGTTTCCATTAGCAATCTTTAGAAGGAAAAAGGCTTTTGAGGGGGTGTTTACACAGTCCAAAAAGGACCAGACTTTAGCTTCAACCAAAATGCATTTCCAGACACTTTCTTGGCATGGTGTTAAAGCAGTTTGTGATTATGTTTGAAGCATTACCTTACCTGGTGTTTTGTTTATGGCACTGAACTAATCTACATATATTCATGTGTGCTCTTCCTAATAATCATTGGCTCTGTTTTCTCCGCAGGTTGGCTTAGGAGCCTAATAGCTGATTATGGTGTTCCCTTGATGGTGTTAGTTTGGTCAGCAGTATCCTACATACCCTCTCATACTGTACCAGAAGGTATTCCGAGGCGTCTCCGGAGCCCGGATCCATGGGCTCCTGGTGCCTATGAGAACTGGTCTGTGGTGAAGGCAAGCATTTGTTTTCTGAACTGCTTGGTTCATTTTCTTGTATATGCTTCTTGCTTTCTCTCAGAGGCTATTTCTGTGGTGGATCTACCAGGATATGACAAAGATTCCTGTTCTGTATATACTGGGAGCTTTTATTCCAGCAACCATGATAGCTGTTCTGTACTACTTCGATCACAGTGTTGCATCTCAACTGGCGCAGCAGAAAGAATTTAATCTGAGAAAGCCACCTTCTTTCCATTATGATCTTCTTCTTCTTGCGTTTCTGGTAGGTTGTGATGCTCTTCATTCTTTCCATTATGATCTTCTTCTTGATCTCTGCTTGAAAGTTGCATCTTTTTTTTTTTTTTTGTTTCCAGACATTGATGTGTGGTCTTCTTGGCATCCCTCCATCAAATGGTGTGATCCCACAGTCACCAATGCACACTAAAAGTCTAGCTACTCTAAAACATCAGGTTGTGATTTTTTTGCAAGCAGAGGTTTTTCAGGATGCAATTCTCATGGAAATGTTTGTGTTGCTCAAACCAAACAGCTCCTCAGGAATCGGTTGGTCCGTGCGGCTCGCGAAAGCTTCCGAAACAACATGAATTTGAGAGAACTCTATGGGAACATGCAGGAAGCATATCAACTGATGCAGACTCCTCTCATCTACCAGGAATCATCACAGAGAGTAATTTTCAAATTTTCCATGCTCCCATGAACAACAACCTGCAAGTATGGTTGGTGTGTGAGATGAAGCTTTCTGTTTCAGGGTCTAAGGGAACTGAAGGAATCAACCCTGGAATTAGCCTCAAGCATGGGATCCCTCGATGCACCAGTCGACAAATCAGTTTTCGATGTGGAGAAGGAGATCGACGACTTGCTACCAGTGGAGGTGAAAGAGCAGCGCCTCAGCAACTTACTTCAAGCCATGATGGTTGGGGCGTGTGTTGCTGCAGTTCCTGCTCTGAGAACCATCCCAACCTCTGTTCTATGGGGATACTTTGCTTACATGGCCATTGAAAGCCTCCAGGAAACCAGTTCTGGGAAAGGATCCTTCTGCTCTTCACAGCTCCCAGCAGAAGATACAAGTAAGCATAAGGATTTGCAGATCTCCATGTTCCTGCAACTCATCTCCTTCATCCTTTATCTTGCAGGGTATTGGAAGAGTACCACGCCACCTTCATCGAGACAGTGCCCTTCAAGACAATCGCATTGTTCACCTTGTTCCAGACAGTGTATCTGCTTCTTTGCTTCGGGATAACCTGGATTCCGATCGCCGGAGTCCTCTTCCCTCTTCTCATCATGCTTCTAGTTCCGGTCAGGCAATACATTCTGCCCAAGTTCTTCAAAGGAGTCCATCTCCAGGAGCTGGATGCAGCAGAATACGAAGAAGCACCAGCAGTGGCTTACAGCAACGCCATGGTACGACAAACTGTGGAAGAAACCGCCATCTCCCTCTCCACTGACTTGATTTTGAATCCGATTCAGGACATGGGAGTTGCAGTCATGGAAAGGTTCGCGCACGACGCTGAGGTGCTGGATGGGATGATCACCAGAAGCCGTGGCGAGGTGAAGCACCTTTCCAGTCCTCGGGTGACGAGCTCCTCCAACACCCCCAGCAAAGACGTGCTCCGGTTCCCGGAGATGGCGTACGGCAGCCCGAGATTGGGTGAACGGAGAGGCGATGGGCCCTCGACGTCCGGCGCCGGCGTGACTGGTGGTGGGAGCAGTATTTGACGGTGGCGCGTGGGGGTGACACGACTTTTTTGAGGTGTTGTAATAACCAAGCCATGTGTAGAAACTTGGGATGATTTAGAAAAGTTGAGGTCATGTGATATTTGTGTCAGAAAATTGGTTATTTTAAGTATTAATTTTTTAATTTAAAATATAATATATAAATTTGAGTTCATAGGGGTGCATTGCATAGCTTACCCCCACCTTGAAAATTATTTGAGTTTTATAGAGGTGATAATAGTTTCTGAATAAATTGTTTCAGTAATAACATATTTTAATTATTTATATTTATATAAATTTATATTATGTTGTTATAATAAAATATTATTGTATTTAATACGCTGCATTATAGATTATTTGCAATTGAGTAACTACTAAACAATTAAATAAATCAAATGTTTATCACTAGAATTATTAAAAAATATATAATTTATGAATTCCAATCATTATTAATAAAAAATATCTATACATTTATTATTTAAATTGATATGAATGAATATTTTATTCATTATTAATTGTATGAGCATGAAGAAATTAATGATACATTATTTTTGAGTTGTTTTGTGGAATCTTAGATTTTTGGATCTAGATTTCATTTAATTTTTATATTCAAAATTATGTATTTTTTATTTTTTAATGTCAAAAATAATTATTTTTTTTTGCAAAAAAATATTATATTTAATAAATATAGAATTTTTTTTTTGGCACAACTCATGCATTTTCCTTGAAAAGATTATTTTCAATTGATTAAAAAAAGAAACTTTTCATGCTTGTTGACCTTTTTAAAATAATAAAAATAAAATAAAAAAGTAATGATTTCATATTGTATTTAAAGCCAGCTATTCACCATGCACAACGTCACGTTCGTGAGGTGTCTGTTGGGCATTGACCCAGGCTGGTAGCGTGGGGGCTTGGTTCAGAATGCCCAATCCCCAAGCTCACGCGCCGCCGCAGGGATTAGGTTACTGGTTGCAGTGGCAGGTGCTCCTCTGCGCTCTCATTATCGCACTCCCGGCGGCGATAGCCGTTTCTGTTCTCAGCAAGAAGAGTAGCAGTGGCGGCGGCGGACACAGGCCTCGCAGGACCTCCGATCTCTGGGCAACGTGTTGGAAAAATCTCCATCCGCGATGGCTTCTGTTCTATCGCGCTTCCGCGTTCCTCCTGATGGCTTACTCGATGTACCGTATTTCAGCCTTCTACGGATTGATCGCCTTCTTCTTCTACACGCAGTACGTTCGATTAAACCTAGTAGCGCTTCAATTTCACCATCGCTTGATGATTCTACTGCGATCCGATTGCTCTTCGAACAAGTCAACCAGTAGATCAGGATGCACTTGTGTTCTGTAATGCTTAGCCTGCCTGCATCCTGTACTCCAGGTGGACTTTCTTGCTGGTCACATTCTATTTCCTGGTAAATGTGGCAGTATTTGCACGCAACGGAGGGGTGTTTCTTTATGCTAATGCTGTCCTGCTGTTCAGCTTGCAACCATTGCATCAGCAGGAGGCTGCAGGATCCATGATCGGCGCCTCGGTGAGCATTACAATGGCTCAGCTATGGCTCTCGGAGGGGAAAAACGAAACGGTTTTGTCAAGCTGGATCTTCTCCACGACGCCAACGCAGCTCAGCAGCTAGGGTTTCTGGATAATGTGATGCTGCCAGTTTATCAGGTTAGCTACTAGTTCATTTACTGGTGCAGAATGGTTGAAGTCTAGTGTGTAGGAACTGGGGACCGTCTGTTTCTTCATTGTCTTTGTTGTGTAGACCTGCGCAGGAGCTGTGATGCTCACTGACATTGTGTTCTGGGGCCTCTTGCTTCCATTCATGGTCGATGAAACCTACGAGCTAACACCGGTTAGCTCACATTCACATCCAGTTCAGAGAAAACTTCCCAAGTCAGTACAAACAATCTTCTATTTTTCCACTTGCAGATGATGAAATACATGCACTCCATCAACGCTGTTGTTCTCATAATCGACTCGGCACTGAATTGCCTGGTAGGGTGCATATTTCCATCTGAATATCATCAAGTTTCTTGCCTTCTATGCACAAGTGACTACTTGCCCTTGCATACCTTGCAGCCTTGTGACTGGTTCGGAGTAACATACTTCCTTGTATGGGGCTTTACCTACGTCATCTTCCAATGGATTCTTCATGCTTGTTGCATGACATGGTTGGTTCATGGCTTACCACCTGCAAATTGAACTTCAAACAAGCTAGAGTGCTCATATACAGAATTTGCCCATACTGCAGGTGGCCATATCCTTTTCTCAAACTTTCTACCCCATGGGCACCCCTATGGTAAGCTTCGAGTACACCATTTTTAAACACGGATGAATCGAATATCACTTTAAAAAAAGCAACTTTGTGGGGATTATCAGGTACCTGGCAATGGTTTTGATTCATTTCCCATGCTATGGGGCTTATGTATGTCTCACCAGAGCTAAGTACAAAGCCTTCCCCAGGATGTTTCCAATCGCAGTTGTGAGGTAAGAACCAGCCATCTTCCCCAGGATGGTTCATGACATTTAATGAAGCTTACGCTTGTGAATTTGTGCAGAGGCAAAGTGGAGTAACAGAAAGTGTTGCAGGAGTTGCTCAATAAACAGAGCTAGTAGATGAATTCCTACTGATAACTTAACCCCTCTAACCATTTGAAGACAGATGATGCACTCTTACGCTGTTATTGTAATCAGACTGAATCAATAACCGGAAATCCGAAATATAGATGCATAAGAACCATACAGCAATCAAAATCCAGATGTGCAAACTGACAATAAGCTTAAAGTCATTGGAAATTCTCAGAAGGGAAACCAGTTGCAGACCTTAATCGTCGCCGGCTTTGTTGTAGACATACGTGAGGCCACACTTGCCGCAGTAGTGGCGGTCAAAGTGATTGGCCATGAATGTTCCGGCGCCACACTCTGCGTTAGGGCACTCCTTCCTCAGCTTCTGCACTTTCCCTGAATCATCCACGTTGTAGAACTGGAGAATCGCGAGCTTCACCTTCTTCTTCTTGTGCTTGATCTTCTTCGGCTTGGTGTAGGTCTTCTTCTTCCTCTTCTTCGCTCCGCCGCGGAGGCGGAGGACCAGATGCAGCGTTGATTCCTTCTGAATGTTGTAGTCGGCGAGCGTGCGCCCATCCTCAAGCTGCTTCCCGGCGAATATCAACCGTTGCTGATCCGGAGGGATACCTTCCTTGTCCTGAATCTTCGCCTTCACGTTGTCGATAGTGTCGGAGGACTCTACCTCTAGCGTAATCGTCTTCCCCGTAAGGGTTTTCACGAAGATCTGCATCTTCGCGGCGGCGGCGTACCCTAGGTTTCGATCCGAGTTTGCTAGCCTTATCGGAGTGCCAGTGGCCGCCGAGGGGAAGAAAATTGTTTTAAATAGAATTAGGGTTACGAAATGGAATGGGCCGAAGCTCATTTACAACTGTACAAATATCTGCTCCCCTGTGTCAGCCCAGCCCATATAGTAAACAGGCTATAAATACTCGCTCGCTACAAAGAATCTCGTAAACCCTAGAAAAATACTGAAAGGTCGATGGCGACTCGTTTTTCAGTTTCACTCCGATCGTCGTCGCCGAGGTTAGGGTTGTCTTCTCGCAGTAATTTTCTTTTCGATTCTTCGTTTCTGCCGGCCGATGAGGAAATCTGTATAAATTACACCATCTTTCGGGACTGAATCCCAGTGATGATAATTCTGCAATTCTGAGGCTTTTCTTTTTGTTTTAGCTTCATTTTTGTGCTTATGGACGGTCCAGTGCTGTTGTTTCCTATGCGCTGCACTTAACTAAATTCATAAGCTACAGAGAACCCAGCCGCTTAGTCTTCCAAGTCCGTTTCTCTTGATACTAAGAGGAACGGCGATCCTCATGTGGCTCATATCACCTTTCTTTTAATTCGCCACTTTCCTTGATTATACACGTAAATGGCGTATCACTGTCGTTCCTTGCGTCCTTCAGGGGGACACTGGAAGATCAAGCACCGGGAATATTTCCATATTTTTTTTACTCTTTTAAACTTTCAGGTACTGGAAGTCTAAATATTCAATGGCGAGTTCGCGTTGTTCATCAAAGGGATCCCTAAAGTAAGTGAAGGCAATGCCACTACCAACAGAAAGCACCAACATTATAAGCATTGTTAAATAAATGCACTCTCAAGAACAGGTAACAAGTGTTTGTTGTCAAAGGATGCACATCCAACGCTCGTGTGTTCAGAAGCACCACGAGGGTCAAGAGGCATCTTTTGTTTGTGTATCAGTCAGTACATATGATACCTGGCATGCCTTTTCTGGCTTCCATGAAGTCAAGGAAGAAAGGGATTGTAAGAAGAGTTTGCTTCCTTCTGCTTCGCATAAGCCCTGTTCCATGAAGTGAAGCAATGAGAGATGACCCATAACATAAAGCACACTTGGATTGGAGCATACGGACCTAGCTGCAGTCGACCCACCCAGTGTAACTGCGCCCATGACCAGGAAAATAAAAGGAACTGAGGCTTTGACCATACTCCCACTCATCACGAAGAGTCTTCGTCTCCCCGGAACTGCAAGTCCAGGTTTCATGTGGATTCAGATGATTGCCTTTATTTGGCAGCCCGGTTGAAGAAACACTTACCCATATGTGGGACAACTCTCACCCTTGCTCCTGCAATGGACACACACCCTGAGTACTGCAGATACGAACTGAAAGCTAATGACTAGAGCAGGAACACCAGTTTTAAGGACTGCTCCCTGGTTTTGGCTTAGAACTCTACCATATTGATGCACCCCAAGAGGACGATGAATCAATTCTAGGGATTGATGATTACAGAAGAAGAAACACATCAATTGATCACTCACCAGAGCACAACAAAGTGTAAGCTTCAGAAATCTACACGAGAAAGCACAGAGAAAGCTCAGCCGACACAATGAATTCTCGCATTTCATAATAAAGGAACTTCTAGCAGCTTCCGCTAGGGCTTACCAATTTGAATTTGCGTTCCGCCGCCGCCTTCTGGTGAGCAGGAAACCTATCGGGATGCGTTTCGCCAGCCAGCCTCCGGTACGCAGCTTTCAGCTGCAACAATTGCCCAATCTAGTTCGGTGAATCGGCCACGAACGGAGAAAAGGGGAGAACAGGGCGAAGAAAAAAAGGAACACCTCCGATCGAGTGGGAACGCATTCTCCGGGGAATCCGAGCAGCAACATGGCCTCATGGAGACGCATTTTCCGGTAAGAGGATCTCACCGGCCGCCGATTTATCCACTCCGCCAGAGACGATTGCCTAAATGTCTGGTGGGTAAATAATGGGCAGGATATGTTATTAGAATAATTTTCTTTCGTTACAGGGCTTGATTTCCCCGGCCCAACTGGTTGTTACGAATTTCATAATGTATGCTGCATGCTATTATAAATTATAATAATATTTTATATTTACCACTCAATGGTGGCTATGCTTTAACATTCAATATCCCATTTGAAAATATAGGGCTCGAGCATGTAATGATTATCGCGCATATAAGTTTACACACAAGGATGCTCATTTTAAATGTTTTGAGAAAACTTTATACGCTAGATTATTTACCTCGTTCAATTAGTACGGTAGAGAAATTGGTCTCATAGCTAATATAATCTCATTGTGTCGTTGGACAATGTATGGATAAGTTCAGTAGCACATCTTCTTTACCTTAGTTTGGTTGAAATGATGTGTGAAATTATGCACGATATGTTGAGTGTAGATATTCTTGTATTATCTATGATTTCAATCGAATTAATACTTGATTAGTAAATATTTTCTTTTATCTTGAAATTGTATCACTCTTTGAAATTATAGTAGTTCTTAAAGAATGCAAAAATGAAAATAATAATAGGTATCCTTTTTATTTTTTGGGTGCTACTTAGGTAAGTAAGCAACATACAAACCCTTAGTTTATTGAGTTAGTTTCTATGTAGAAACTGCTTGACTCTCCTAGATAACTGCATTTCTGGAAATGTCCTAAATATGGTGACATGTCAAAGTAATTAAATGAATAATGATTTTTTTAATTGGATATTTTTGAGATGACCAAATGACAAAGTGTTTTTAGGAGACAGGAATCTCTCAAATTTGAGTGGAGATAGATGTACATTTCCCAAATTATTGCATTCTGATTATTACAATTTGACTGTTAGCAATTACTTAATTTTTTTCATATTTATTATTTTGTTCGTCACATATATATTTATTAATTCTAAGTGTTCTGCACATAGTATGTTTTTACCACTTGTAATAATCTTTTATATTTATAAAATATATATTTCCTAGTCAAAAAAATAATGATGGATGGTTAGGATTGTGTCGAGTGTCGTATGCGTATTTATTGTTGTGTATATATTTTTTTTCCATATCCTTAAATTGTGGAAACGGATGCAATATTTAGTAATAAATTTTACTAAAAAATAAAAAATATATACATAATTCACATACAAATTACTAATCTAATTTCACTGTAGCAGTCAACTAATTATGCACTTTGTAATATGCATGACTAAAGTGTAATGTTGTTCAAAAAACATAAACTTTTCATAATATATATTTTGCTCCTCAACTTTATATAAAAAATGGGGTGATGAAATTAAATCATATATCACAAAATGGCGTGAAAATTATCTAGTACCAGCAGAATTATTCAATTGTCCTATCTGCTGGGAGGGCCCCATGAGGGGGTCACTATCTCAGTAAGAAATTTACATTTTTTTATTTAATATTATTATAAATTATCAATTTTTTTTTTTGAAAGTGTGACGAGGATCGAGTCATTTTTAAAAATACCCACTGTCCATTTATCTCTCACACACCAAGCACAAAAAATTGCACACAGGGTGAGTATATTTCTTGTGTGAGGCCTGCTCACACAGAATCAACGCGTGCCCATTTTGCCGTGGGCCGCTTACCACAAGATGTGGAGTAGGCCTCACACAGTATATGACCCTCACCACACTTTCAAAAAAAATATTAAAAAAATATAAATTTCTGACCGAGAAGATGGCCCGGCCCCTCATGGGGCCCTCGCATCATATGGGGCAGTTGAAGAACTCTCCGGGCACCGTATAGCTTTGACTTTCTGCCATTTTGTGATACAAGGTTTAATTTCATCACCCCATCTTCTTATATAGTGTTAAGGACCAAAATCTATATTATGAAAAGTTTATGTTTTTTTCAACAAAATTATACTTTAACGAGGCACATTACAAAACTCATAATATTGTGCGAATAATTCTAGAAAAATATTGTAATATGTATTTTGTAATTTCACTTTAACAAAATTTGCTATGTCGTGTAAATAATTCTGAAAAATTTTGTAATATGTGATTTTCTATAGCATCTTTTTTTTTTTTGAAAAATTCACTACGAAATGTCAAAAAATTTTAGAAAAATTTCTATATAATATTTGAAAAGTTAGGGGCAAAGAATGAAGTGAAGGGATGGCTACCTAATCTTTTGGACTGGTATCACATATTTGAATAAATATCTTGCACACTCCATAAAAAAATGCAATTTAAAAAAAGAGATAGAAATAAAAATTACCTACTATCAATAAACATTGTCACAAAGCAAATGGTAGAAGACGAATTTTTTAGGGTTCATGCCGAAATTTTTTATTGTCCAATGTGTTGAGAATAGGGATGTTATAGCAAACAAATAATTCATGTTCAAATTGTGTTAGATTCAATTAAAATCGTTTATGTTCGCTTAGATAGTATAATTGAGAATACTAACAAAATTTATGTTCGATTACTTAAATAAATGAAGTTTTAGATGATTTTAATTTCTTTATTTTTGTAAAGAGTTTTATATTAAACTAATTTAATTTTAAACCTAAAAGTGGTTTTAACTGAAGATATTGTTGGCTCACTTAAATATGCATAGGAGCATAAGCAAATACTCAGTGTTTTAGATGATTTTAGTTAGTTTTTGCAGATGAATGTAAACACATTTTTGATACTCTCAAAATGGCCACCACTTCAGCTCCTATCATACAAGCGCCGAATTGGAATGCTTCATTCCATGTTATGATTGATACTTCCAATTAAGCAGTAGAAGCTATGCTGGGTTAGAAACTTTGTAGAAAAGATACAGCTATAAGATATGCATCCAAAACATTGGATAGTATTCAAAGGAATTACACTACAAGTGAGAAGTAGATGTTAGGTGTTGTGTATATTTCATTACTTTTCTTCGATTTTTCTTAATAGCTCTCTTGACCTCATGAGTGAATTGGAGATCTTTGCATCATAAGAACACAAATACATACCTTAAAAACACAAAACAATTAAATATCATCATCGAAATGGTGTCAATTTGATAAATGGAAATTTCATGATCGTTGTAAAAAAAAATTTAAATTCAAAATTATTCCAAATCGAAATTTTTTTCTTTGAAATGTACAAAAACAATGTAAAAAATCTTTAAAAGGTACAAAAACAATCTAAAAAAATCAAGCGCTCCCTTCACACTTAAATGATTTGACTTCTTTCGTTAGAGGGCTTGATTTTCCTAACCCAAATGGTTGTTACGAATTTCTAATCTAGGAGCGTTCATCGTTCTATTTAAATGATAAAATATGAAAAATATCATATTTTCTGTGGGTTTGTTTGGAATAATTTCTTTTTATGCAAAATTAAATCTAAATTTTTGAATAAAAAACAGAAATTTAGAATAGTTTTTTGTACATAGAAAAACAATTCTTTTTTAATAGTAAAATAATATCATTATGATGATTACTTTACAATATGGTATAAATAGAGTGTAATTCATGATATATACTCAATATTTTTATATTCAAGAAGCATAATTTTCAAACAGTTTTGATATATGTTATGTATCGAATATTTTTTAAAAACTCATTACAAGTCTAACATGTTGAATCATGAAAAGACAATCGTTCCATAAAATGACATTTTGTCATTATCGAGACACAAAGGTTGCGATTTGTTACGGGTGCATTGCATTTTCAATCATTTAATTCTTTCTCTTTCAAAAAAATAGATATTTAAAAAATTAAAATGATTCTTTTATTTAAATATATTTTTATTCGTTCTATAATATTGTTTTGTTCTGGTATAAAGTCTAAAATAAAATAAAAAAGGGTAATGGGGCAATTGCAGAGGCTGCTCACGGACGTATCAGAAGCAACAAAAGGTATGAAATGGCAGTTTATCGAGGCGGCGGTTAACAGGACGGCGGATGTGTCGGCTTCACCGGCAGTTTCTGCGTGAAGAAAAGAAAATGGCGCAATCGCCAATTAATTGTGTACAGTCGTGGATATGGAGGCTGGACGTCGATTGATGCTTTCTCCGCTTTGATGCCGACGGTAAGTTCTGTCCCTTTCTCCATTTTAGGAGCTTCCCTGAAATCTAAGAGAATCAGTTACAGCATGAGTGCTACGGCAAACCATTTCCTGGACCCCCCAAGTCGCCTTCATTTAGTTCTTCCTCATCTTTACTCGATTTCTTCTCCATTGCCTTCTTCACTTCGAGTCGAGTTTTTTTTTTGAATCGAATGGAAATCGAGGTTGCAGGAGGGAGTAGCTCGGTGTTGGCGGCGGCTACAGGAAGTCGGGATGGGGCGGCGGTGGGGTTTGAGGATAGAAGAAGCGGGGAGGCGTATCTGGTGTGGGAGGAATTGACGGTGGTGCTGCCCAATTTCGGGCATGGGCCGGCAAGGAAGCTGCTGAATGGGCTAAACGGGTATGCCGAACCGGGTCGGATCATGGCTGTGATGGGTCCATCCGGGTCAGGGAAATCAACCCTTCTTGATGCTTTGGCAGGTTTTTCTTCCTTTCCTAGTGTCTCGGCCACTTGAACTCGTTTTGAACCTCACCCTTTAATGTCGCCTCCCTAACACTTGATGAAATATGTTGGCTTGGCTTCACTGTTTTTAATGTCATCCTCGAGTCTATTAAAAAGAACTACCAGAATGCAACTTTTACGGCTGTATGATTATTCATTCTTTTAAGTACAAAAGCTCTACGTACACAGATTGATATTCTAGTTGCTGTGGGGTTATTTGGGGTGGTGGTTATTTCATTCAAAAGATTAATGGATTTCAGTGCCTTGTTATCAAGGCTAGTGGCTAGTGGGGATAGTGATACCGAACATGGAGATGCCCATAATACTGGGGTTATTGAATTGCATGTAGGGCTTGGTGACCTCACTCTGCTCTTTTCTAATCCGTGTAAGGTGGTAGAATAGCTACCAAAATTTGTGAGGTTTCTGGTTCTCAGTGGAAGTGCTCTAAATTGGTCGCCACTGAAGTTGATACTATGCATTTACTGGGAACCCAATGGATCACAGTCTAATCAAATGGTTGAAATATGGAGGTATGATGTGTGGGGAGTGTATGAACAACCAAACCAAGGTTAAAAGAGAAAGTGTAAACATGATGTTCTTAGGAAGATCATTGTCGATTATTTCTCATTGATTTCTGCAGGTAGATTATCAAGAAACACTGTCATGACTGGGAATGTTCTTCTCAATGGGAGGAAGCAGAGTTTGGACTACGGTGTTGTTGTAAGTAACTCACTACATTTCAGTTATGCTCCTTGTGATGATGTTCCAAGATATGTCACAAGTTCATTCGCTTCAAACCTGAATCACTTCAGACCGTTGTTGGATCAGAGTGTTTCATTTCATCTATTGGTTGACATGGGCAATGTGAATGATGTGTTCAGGCATATGTGACACAAGAGGATGTACTATTGGGAACTCTTACCATCAGAGAAACCTTGACATACTCTGCTCATCTGAGGCTTCCTCGTTCCATGACCAAAATGGGGATAAATAGCATTGTCGAGGGATCCATCATGGAGATGGGGCTTCTTGATTGCGCCGATCGCCTGGTGGGAAACTGGCAGCGTAGAGGTATCAGTGGTGGAGAAAAGAAGAGATTGAGCATTGCTCTTGAGATTCTAACACGGCCTCACCTGATGTTTCTGGATGAGCCTACCAGCGGACTTGATAGTGCATCAGCATTCTTTGTTGTCCAGTCTATTAAGAATCTTGCACGAGATGGAAGAACTGTCATCTCCTCCATCCATCAGCCGAGTAGTGAAGTTTTTGCTTTGTTTGATGACCTGTGTTTGCTGTCTGGGGGTGAAACAGTATACTTTGGTGAAGCCAAACAAGCAACAAAGGCAATGTCTGAACTTAGTTACCTTGGAGACCTTGTTCTAACGAAAATCCACTGACTATGCAAAATCTTTAGTTTTTTGCAGAAGCAGGGTTTCCATGCTCAAGTAGAAGAAACCCGTCAGATCATTTCCTCCGCTGCATCAACTTGGACTTCGATATCGTGACGGCCACATTGAAAGGCTCCCTAAGGCTCCATGTATGAACGAATACTTGCAATGTTTGTGTTTTCTTCACCAGGGCATGAAGAAGTAAGTCTCCATGGGCTTTGACATGTGATTCATGACAGGACAAAGAAGAAACTGTTGATCCTGTAATGAGTTTAAACACAACAAATATCAAGTCTATTCTTGTTGATAGCTACAGGCACTCAGATTATGCTAGAAACAGAAGATTGAAGATGAAAGAAGCATCTGAAGTTGTAAGTCAAATCAAACAATTTGTTCGGATCAATTCAACTTCTCTCTGAAGTATAAGCGAATTGTGCAGCGGATGCTGGACCTAGATTGGATCAAGGGGAGCCGAGCAAGTTGGCCGCAGCAGCTAGTGACATTAACACAAAGATCATTCATAAATATGAATAGGGATGTTGGATACTACTGGTCCAGAGTAGTCATATACATCATGGTAGCCATATGCGTTGGAACACTGTTCTATGATGTTGGAACCAGTTACTCCTCAATTCTGGCTAGGGGAGCTTGTGCTGGTTTTGTTACAGGCTTCATGACCTTCATGTCGATTGGAGGGTTTCCATCTTTCATCGAAGAGATGAAGGTAACAAGGACACTGCAAAGGAACAAGTGACTTGTGTTATGATGATGGAAGACTAACCTTCATTTTGTGGAAAGCAGGTGTTTTACCGGGAGAGACACAATGGATACTATGGTGTTTCCACCTTTATCATCTCAAACTTCCTCTCTTCTTTTCCATTTTTGGTTGCCGTGGCGATGCTGGCTGGAACCATAACATTCTACATGGTGAAATTCCGAACTGAGTTCTCACACTACATCTTCTTTTGCCTGAATCTGTTCGGATGCATTGCTATGGTGGAGAGTGTGATGATGATCGTGGCTTCACTTGTCCCTAACTTCCTGATGGGAATCATAGCTGGGGCTGGAGTTCTTGTAAGTAAATTTCAATGCACCATCTGTTAATAAACTGAGAATCAGCAGAGTCCCTTACCTCATCTTATTGCATGATGCAACACAAGGGGATCATGATGCTGACAGCCGGTTACTACCGGTTCCTCTCCGACCTCCCAAAGCTGTTCTGGCGCTACCCCATGTCGTATATCGGCTTCGGTTCATGGGCACTGCAGGTAAGTTTATGGCCGCCCTTGTTGTCGCCATGGTCCATCCTGATTGCTTTCAATCTGGTTTCCATAGGGAGGATTCAAAAATGACATGCTTGGACTGGTTTTCGATCCTTTGGTGCCTGGGAATCCGAAAATAACTGGCGAGGATGTGGTCACAAAGACGTTCAAGCTACCCATTGATCATTCCAAATGGTGGGATCTGTCTGCGTTGTATGCACTGATCATATGCTACCGCCTTGTGTTCTTCATCACTCTCAAGCTCCGGGAGAAGGCCGGCCCTGTTTTCCAGTCGCTATACGCCAAACAAGTGCTGCACCGATTCAAGCAGCAACCTTCATTCAGGAGACGGCCATCAGTTTCCTCCAGAAGGTACCACAACCTCCACCCTTTATCTTCTCAAGAAGGGCTGAACTCTCCCATCCCCTAGATACCTCTTCCATGGCTGTCACTGTCCAGAATGTCAAGAACTCTGCCATTTTTCTGTACACATCACTTGTCATGGTGCCTTTGTTACAAGGGAAATGTTTAGGTATTGAATAGTAATCTTTTCTGCAATGCTCCTATTTATCCGATGTCCCCAAATATAAGAAAAATAAAAAAGTTTATAGCTAAAGAGGGGCTATGGAAAAAAAAAAAAAACAAGGCTTTCATTGATACTACAAGCATAGATTCAGCATGTTTCCACTAGCTGGTAGCATGCGAGAGACAAGAGCATGATCCGCATGTACACAGTCAAACAGCTCATTCTACTTACAGAACACGGCCCGCCTGGCTATTCTTAACCAGCTTTCACGATCTCAGTGTTTCCCTCGTTGACCATATGGCACATTTTGGAACTATTCCATGAATTCCCTGTCATCAGATACAATATTTCAGAGTTCAGCATTCTGAAACTCCCACTTCCCACTTTCCAACCAACAAAAAGCACGAAAAGCATTGAACCTTCGCAGCAATCACAATATATCAAAAAAGGCAAGGAATGAAAAGATAGAAATTGCTCTCCAAATAAAAAATTCAAGGAGCATCTCCAATAGCGGCATATATAGAGAGAATAGCCTGTATCATATTCAAAACGTATCAAGAATTCTATATTGTTACTGTAGAAATTCTGCATCAGCCACCAGTGGATTACCATGTAGAAATTATGACAATATTAGAACGCAACGAAAGGAAACAATGCCTCAAGTCAGATTACTTGGTACTATGGAAACTGGTTAACTATTACTGTGTTGGTAACTGGACACACCGTTTTCAACAACTCTGTCATCATAACTTTGGTATGGGACTTCACTCATTGGCCTTGGTGCAGGTGATCCACCAAAGTCTTCAGGGAAGCTTTCAAAGTCAGGACCAAAGTTAAACTTAACGACACAAGCTGGCTGATTTGGAAGCGTGTACATTGAAGCTGCGGGTAGTACCGACCACCATAAATTTCTGTGAATGCAGCACCCTGGAAAAGTCCGTTTTTGAAGTAGGATATCTCACTTCCTGATATATATATATATATATAAAATCATTAGAATAGAAAATTTTCCAAGAGTTAGAATAGAGAATCAAATAAATAACTACTACTGATTATGGAACACTCCAAAATTGCTAGACCATTGTATGCATATGCCAAGTACCGAACTTAATGTACAAGTATTAATGATATTCATTTTCTTGTAAAAGGCTAACAGAAAATTCACCTCAGCTGAAAAGAAATGGCAAATACCGTATGAAGTAATCTAACACCTCAAAACAGAATACGATATCATCATCACAAGCTCAAAGAAATTACCTGGAACCTTTTTGGGGGCATCTTCCTTGTCTTCAGTAGCACAAACATAACGTTGCCCTTGTGCCAAACGAGTCGTCGAGGTGCCGGAGCATAGGACTCACCATCAGGCAAATTTATGTAAAATCCTAGTACATCACCTTCTTTGTAGCCTTCAGCTCCATACTTCTCTCTCAATGCCTTATGGACTTTACTCCCATCAACATCTCTATAACCATAACTATTCTCATCATATCCTACCGGTGCCTGCAAATCCGCCTTCTCAGTCGACCAACCTAACCTCGTATGTCCGGATTCCCCCAAATGTGTAACTGTAATCTCAAAGTACCAAGCACCTTCACTCACCCCACGAGTTGCTCTCACCATTCTATACCCCTTTGTGCTGCTTGCAGATAGCCTATCATCACTCAGTTCAACTTTTTCTGCCTTGTAAACCTTAGAAAGGCTGATTTTCATTTCTGGGCCATCATCGCTTCGATCAGGAAATCTAGGGATTGGGGTAATGAACAGCTTCTCTTCTGCTGCAGCATCGTCAATAGAGGGATTCTGCGAGGTTTGATTAGCCTTTGTAAAGTTCTTCAGCTTTTTCTTTCCCTTCCGAGTTGTTGTTGTCCACACATCCTTACTTTTCTTCGATTTCTTCCATGTTTTTCCGCTTGGTTGTTTTCCTCTTCCCGTTTGCTCCGGAATTATCTCAGCCGCTGCCCCCGGCGGCGGCGTTTCTGTTACGTCCTGTTCGAATTCAACGGAACGCGGTAAATCCGGGAGCTGCTTTGGTTTCTTCAAGTCAGGTTCCTCCTCTGCTTCTCCTTCCTCTTTCAATACTTCATTTCGAGAATCTTCCTCGCTATCATGTCCAATTTTAAGCGTTTTCTGGCCAGGATTTGAAACTCCTTCCATCAGAAAATCCCTAGTAGTACCGTTATTGTCCTCTTCTTCAATACCTACAACACTCTTCTCCGGCTCGAATCCATCCGAATTCGGTAAATCCAATACCCGCTTTTGCTTCTTCAACAAAGGCTCCTCCACTGCTTCCTCTTCCTCTCCCACCACTTCATTTCGAGAATCGTCGCCGCCATCACTATCAATTTTTTCCCTCTCTCGGCCATCAGATGATCCAAGATTTGAAACTTCTTCCATCACGGCACCTCCAAGGTCATCATTATTCCCCTCTTCCTCAACACCTCCTGCTCGCCTCTCCGACAGCCCAAGTTCGTTTTCCACTTCCGCCGTCACTGAAGTCAGCTGATGCGGTTCCACTCCACAGGAAACGCTGGCATCCTGCGGCAGAGTAGAGTTGGATCCTCCCTCTCCATTGTTGCCGGCAACGTCCCCGCAAGCTGCCTGTAAATCCTCCATCGGGCACACAGACAAACCGTAATCGTTCAAAACGCAAACGGGGGAATGAAGAAAACTATTTTCTTTTTTAATTACTTGTTTTTTCGGGTTGGGCCGGCGTACATGTAATTGGGCTACAAGGCCCATCATGCTAGAGCTAGTTCGTGGATTCGGATCACCCGAATCCGATGATCCGAATCCGATTCGTTGGATATGCGGGTTGAATCCAGAGTACCGACCCGTCTTAATGAATTTAAAATGCTTTAATTCGTTATTAAATATAAATTAGACTACTTTATGATTACAAACCTGATGATTTTTACTACACACAATATACCATTTCTAAGCACAATTCAAAATGGTCGCATTGAACCATAACAGAGTGATCGGCCGATGAAGGCTGGAACTTGAAATATGGTATTATGTTAATTTTAAGTCTATGCTTTTTTTTCCATGAAACATATGATAGAAATCTTACTATATTTTATAAATCATGATAGTTTAAGATACACACAACATACTTTTTAGAAGCTTATTCCGAATCGATCGTATTGACCCATGAGAGCCAAGTCGTACAATGAAATCTTGAGATTTGAAAAATGATATTATGTTGATTTTCAAAAGATATCTTATATCGAGTACGACATAAATGACATATTATATTAATATATATTATTAATTAATCATATATATATAATATATATTATTTAATATAAAATAAATTTTCATGTTTTATCAAAACATATTTAAATTTAAATTTTATATTATATAATGTAAAGCAAAATGAAATTTGTTAATTATAAAATTAAAAAAAAAAAAAAACAGAATGGGCCCACTATAGAAGTGGGTCCCACCGTGGGATCCAACAAAATTTCCTTTGGCCGCAAACCTAAGCTATGACTTCGCCTGTAACGCACCTTCTGATCCTCACCTGCAAATTCTCAGCTCCCACTCTGATCACATCGCAGCACTCGCACCGATCGGTCTGCACCAAAGAGAAAGAGAAAGAGAAATGCATTATCTGTAAGGCGTACAGAGTTGGGAGGTAGGAGGAGGAAGGAGGAGGCACTGACCTCGGTCCTCTTCGTCGCCGGAGAAAGGACCTGAATCACACGGACGAAGTCCGCCGATCGCCCGTTTCTGGGATCGCACGGCGACCTCCCGCGCGCGGCGGAGCGGGAGTACGTGGTCCGTACTTCGTGGCCCATGGGAGCCTTCCGCACCGACTCGAGATGGAAGGTGTGGGGGGTCAGGCAGGGCTCCGTGGGCGGGAGGCGCGTGTTGAACATGTAGTGCGGCGGCCCCGGCGTGTCGATCCATTTCTGGAACGTCTCTATCGGAGCCTGCAGATGGCTCCGCGGCAGAATGCTCTCGTAGATGTACGCCGCGTACCCCCACGAGATCGACACCGACCACCGGTTCCCCGGTGGTGGCAGATGGTCTGCTGCAGCATCCGTGACTGGTCGGCGGCCGCCGCCTTCATCAGGTGGCGCGCGCCACTGTACCGGTCCATCGCCGGAAATATTGGCTCCACGAACTCGAAATGGTGAAGGGAGAGCACGGGGGACAGCGGATGGGCTGACAGCAGGCCGGAAATGTCCCCGCGAAAGTCGAGCTGCATGGGGACAGTAGATTCGATCACTCCTATTATTCTATTTTACATTTTTTAGTAATAAAATTACAATAATAATATTTCAAATTAAGATCAATATAAATGTTTTAATTTCGTAATTTTTAAAATTATATAAAAATACTTTAATTTATCAAAATTATACAATGAAGATTTCAATAATTTTTTAAAAAATAAATCAAACAACTAAGACCAAAATATTAAAAATTAAACATGAAATGATTAAATATACAATAAAGATCCAAACAATTATTAAAATCGTACAACAAACTTTAAATATAAAAGGTTAAATATATAATTTTATAAGTTTAAAAATAAACTATTTACACAAAAGTTAAACTGAAGGGCAGATAATACAATTTTGAAAATTGAAGAATTAAACTATTTATACTTATGATAATTTATAGTTATACTAACAAACTACACCCATTTTTAAAAATAACATTTTATTTCAGAAATTCAGAAATAGAAAGGTTTCTATTTTAAGCTTCCGAGTACCTGATGGGTTCCCCGGTGAGGAGAGAGCTCCGATCCGATATCGGAAATGCAAGCCCTGGTGGTGTTGTCGGCGGAGTTGAGATAGACGTATCGTTTCAAGCAGTTCCTCATGTCTCTGGCCAGAGCTCTGGCCAACGGGAAGCTGAGGATAATCCCTCCGCCGCCGAACGCCTGATTGAAGGAGAACCAGTAGTTGGAGAAGATGAACTCCGACTGCGCCCCCAGGTACTGATACTTCCGGTGATCGTATTTCGAGAGCACATCCACAAGGTTATCCACGAAGAAAATCGAATCGTCGTCGCCCATCACCAGCCATCTCAGATTGGAAAACGAATTCGAATTTTCAACCTCCCGCACTACCTCCATGATCCCATTCACCATCCTCTGTGCCTTGACATCTGATCTGTTGAGAAACTCCCGTAGATCCGAAGAAATTCGGTACGGGGGAGAGGATTCCGACCATGGGAGGAGCGACGGGTTAGGAGACTTGTCGAGGAAGAGGAATCCCCGAGTTACCTTCGGGCGCCACCACGACTCGATGTAGTTCCGGCGGAATTGCCAGGCCTGGTCGGTTCCAAGGAGGCCGAAGAGCAGATGGTTGAGATTCGTCGGGGAATCGAATTGTGGGTTCTCGCTGGCGGAGAAGGAGAAGAAATCGGAGACGGTGAAGAGGAAGTAGAGGGTTAAGGCGAATATCAGTGGAGCTCTGCAATGGCCCCAGATCGCACCAGAGTTGATCGAATTCGGGATTCTGGGTTTCATTCTCTCCGTCGATGCCGCCTGCTCATCCCGATCGGTTTTCCGGTCAGATTCAATGGGTTCTTTTTCGTGTCTTCCTCCGCTTCCTCTGCTTCTGGTTCTCGTTCTTGTTGATGAGAGATGGTCTTCTTCTCCAGTGAGAAAACCTGATCCCGTAACCGCCCCCTGCTTTCCCGCCCCCACTCGTTTCGATCCACGTGATTTTATTGTGTTGATGCAAATACCTTCTATTTTTTAAATTTTTAATTATGTCGTATAGTATTTAATAATTTAATTATTCAGAATTTGACATGAATAAAATTGCTCCAAAAATAAGATACCGAAGACTTTCGCATAGAGGCTCCCATCACGCATAATCTGACAAGCCGCCGAACATGTGGACCTCTGCGCCGGCGGCGAATCTTGCGATCGGATAATCGCCCTCAGACGTTACGCGGAACACGCCGCCGCATCGCGGCTGCGCACGATCCTTCAGATCGCGCCGTTCCATGGGCGTGATTCATCGGGATCTGAAACCAGAGAATTTTTCGCGGTTCAATACTGGAAGAGCTGAAGCAAGGATTTTCAAAGCAGAGGGAGAAAGTTGCCTGAGCAAGAATAACGGCTGCAAGCTCCTCCCCCAACCTACATCGCATAACGCATTTTGCTTCCAGTAGCATAATCCCTGATACACGATGCCAACTCTTAGGTAGTGGATTGTGAAAGAGTTTGTACCTCACTATTTTTTATCATTTTATTTTATTATGGTTATTTTCTGTTGAATTTATTTCAAATTTTATTTTTATAATATATTCATATATCGAATATTTAAAAAATATATATTTTTAATAAACAGTGTGAAAAAACAGTCAGATTTATGCCTACAAGTTGAAAAAGTATGTCAAAATTGGAGCAAGATTCAAAAGAATCTCGCATTGAATTGAGGCTTTTTTAGTTTTTTTATTATTTTATTCTATTTTTAATGAATTGAAATAATATTTTATATAAATAAATGGGTAGAGTTTGAGGAAAATTTTCTAAATTATAATCAGTATAAACAATTTAATTTTCAGGTTTCAAAATTAAATTATATATTTCTCAATTTTTTATTTTATAACAATTTGTCCCTTAAATCATGACATTGTTCTGATTACAATCGTACATCATATACTCTTTAAAATGTTTAAAATGTTATTATAATTTTATCATAAATAAATGTTTGAGATGGTAAAGAAGTAACATCTGGAATTTTTCAACCAAAATTTAATATGTATCTTTTTTTCGTAGAAAATGTCTACTCTACTAAACTGACGCGCCTCTTAGGCGTAGCACCTGAGGTACGCGTTTTCCCCAGCCCGCGACGCGCTTTAGTTTCCGTTTAAATTGTGTGACGTACGACGCCCTCAGAGCTAAGCTTCTTTTGTGCTGGGAAAATGGCGACTCCGAGAGTCCATCCCTCCGCCGTTGACTCATCATCTCAGCCTCCATCCTTCGATTCCTCGTCCAAGCAGTCACAGCCGGTGACCGGGGAGGCATACGTCGTCCAGATTCCTAGGGATCAGATCCTCCGACGACCTCCGCCGGAGAACGTCAGGAGGTTCGAAGCGCTCAGCCACAGGGGATCCGGCGGCGGTGGATGCTGCCGCCGCTGCTGCTGCTGTTTCCTCTGCCTAATCATCTCCTTCATCATCGCGCTCGGAATCGCCGCCGGAGTGCTCTACCTCGTGTTCCGCTTCAAATCCCCCAATTACAGCGTGACCGACGTCGCGATCAGCGGAATCAACCTCAACGGTAACTCGACCGCTCCAATTTCTCCCGTGTTCAACGTCACCGTCAGAGCCGATAACCCGAACGGAAAAGTCGGAATCTATTACTTGGACGACGGCACCGCCAACGTTTACTTCGAGGACGAGTTGCTCAGCAGCGGCGCTCTCCCGGTCTTCTACCAGCCACCGCGCAACGTTACCCTAATCCAGACGAACTTGACCGGAACCGACGTCGTTTTGGGGAGCGGACTTTGGAGCCTATTGGCCAGCTCACAGAGGGTGGGGATAGTCGCCTTCGAGGTCCGGGTTAGGGCTCCGGTTAAGATTCGGGTCGGATCTGCTAATACTTGGAGAATCGTAGTTAAAGTTGACTGCACCGTGGCGGTGGATTCGCTGAGCAGCGGTGCACGGGTTCTTGCCAATGACTGCGGCTACAGAGTCAAGTGGTGGTTTTGGTAGGCTGTGTTTGTCTCCATTCCTAGCGCGTCTATACCATTGATACGGTGCACCATCACCGCACACGTCCTTCAGGCTATTTTTGTTTTTTCTCATGTGTATTTTTATTTTTTGAATAATGCTAGGATTGCGTAAATTTGTTTGGTATAAATGCTGTTGAAAAAAATACTTTAAAAACTATTTTTATTCACTAAAAATAAAAAAAGGAATAAATTGGAATCAAAATCGGTAGATGGACATTGTCAAAAGAACTATATGAGAAATTAATGGGCATTTGATAGTTATAATACGATATGAGAATATTAAAATACAATTTAATTAAAATCAAATACTATCCTTAATTCTTTAAAATGTAGTTAGTATATAATTTCTTTACTCGTTCGATAATATGTTTTAATTTATGAGGTATTAAATATAGATAAAATTAATTTTTGCCAATAATGAATTATTTTAAAAAATATAAATTTGTTTTATAATTATCAAGTTTTTTTAAGAAAAAATTTATAATTGAATTTGTGTATTATTTTAAAAATATTTATATATAATTATTTATCATATATATTTTTTAAAAAAGAAAATATCATATTTTACTATAATAAAATTAACAAAGCCTATCTATTATATGAATTTTTATTTTATTATATATAAAAATTAAAATAATATTTAATATCCTCTCAAATAAGTTTTTAGCGTTTTTCCTATAAAATTGTACTAATTAATCAAAAAAATTCTTTTATTTTAATTTTAAAAAATAATTTTTTTCACCTACTCCAAAACACTAGCCTCATGATTTCACCTTGACACAAGGAATAATAAATTTCAACTTCCTTTTTCTGATATAGAAATGGATTTTAGATAAGAAAAAAAATAGACATGTACAAATTTCAATTAAAATAATCTAAAATATTTTAAAAATAATTAAACAAAAATTTAGAGATATTATTATATAACACGTAAATATAGCATCTATATTTTAATAAATTCAGAAATTGGATTTTATCGTACAAGGTGTGATTCAACATTATGCGATCAAAGGTAGTTTGATATGGATGGGTCGTATCATTCGTTCCCACAGTAATGCAGCCATATAAAAAAATATAAATATTTTTTATTTATTACTAAATGTATATATGACTTCAATTATTTTATATGCGTCAAATTATTTTTTTATTTTTGGTATATATAATATTATTTATTTTTAATTATTTGAAAAATTTATATACACATGGGTATTTTAAATAACATTCTCTATAAAATATCCAATTTTTTTAAGTTTTATATTAATATGTAAATTAATTTTATTTATATTCAATATTATTAAGATAAGCCATCTTATCAAACGAGTTCTAATATTAAATTCTATAACTTTTTTAATATATGTATTATATAATATAAATATTTATGATGTCATTAAAATATATCTGAAAATATTATTAAAATTTTAAATAAATTTAAAACATATAAAAAGTGGTTAGGATGATCTTTGATTCGGGTTTTCGATATGCTTGTGCAGTGTTCTGGTGACCTTTGGACCCGACATATATGAGAGATAATAATGAAAACTGAAAACTTTTTTTAAAAATAATAATATGTATTATAACGTTGTAAATTTTAAAATAATTAAATAATGATGTATGTTGATAATATCTTTGTACACAAAAATTAAGTTTCAAACTTGAGTGTAATTAATTTTTTTAAAAATGATATATTATTTTAAATTTAATAAAATAGAATAATTTATTTTTGTGTTTATTTATATTATTTACGTAATTTGTAATCCGGTCCAAGGGGAAGAAGCCTCTCTCTCTCTCTCTCTCTCTCTCTCTCTCTCTCTCTCTCTCTCTCTCTCTCTCTCTCTTTTTATATATGTCGTGTTGGCATTGACGAACTTCCATTGCTTTAGTGTCCTGTCCACGTTTTTCTCTCTTGCGCGATCTCCCCATCCGACCTCATACCGATTCCTAATCGGAAACGCTCATCTCCTGCCGGTCGATCTGTTGTAGGTGAGCCGTGGTGTATTTCTGTTTTTTTTTTTTGTGCAATCGAAGCTAGGGCTATTACTGTCTGGGCACCGAAGAATTATTGTTTGTGTGGGTGTTTTGGATTGGAAAGAGTTGGATGGGGATTTTTGGGATTTCTATTTATTTTGATCTTCTGATGCGCATCCCTCGAGCGGTTTTTGTATTGTAAGGTCGCTGGTTTGTAATTCATGTTAAATTTTCGTTTGAAAAAGCAACGCCTGTATTCTTCCCGTGGTCTCTGGTTGATGATTTTTTGGTAGACATAGGGGGATGGACTGGGTATTTGATGTCACGGGGTTGCAGGATCAGCTGGAAATGCTGATCTTGGATAGATGCTTCGAGAGTAACATGTTCTCGTTTTATATGTAGATTGTCTTTTGTTAGATGGGTATTTTGTGTGATGAGATGCCAAGGATTCAATCCTGGATACCTCAATTTTTCGAACAGTTGATGCATTTTCAACTATGAGTGGTTTATTGTCCCTATGAACTCATTCTAACATTTCTAGTCACGCTTTTCTTTTTGTAGTGTGAATCGTGACTTGGGTCAGGCATCATGTCTCCAGCAGCCAATTCTAAATCCAAAGACAGAAAGCTTGCCAAAGTTTCTGTGAATTCTACTCTTGGGATCTTGGAAAATGGATACAGTCCTCTATCAGAAACGTCCCATACATTTGAAAGCATACCAGGCTCTACTCCAAGACCTTTTCATATGAATGGCCAATTCCATATCGTAGATGATACAGAAGATCAAAATTTGAACCCCTTGGGAGCTGGGGTTGAATATGATACTCTTTCCAACACTGGCAGTTGGTCTGGAGAATCAGATGACACTAAAGACAATAAAGAGAAAGCATCTCCACCATCACGTCTGGTGCCTATCCCAGGAGCTGACAATGACAAAAGAGTGAAAACACGCCTTAAGAATGAGAGAAAGCATCAGAGGCAAAAGGAGCGACGAGCTCAGGAACTACATGAGAGATGCAGTGGCTATCTCATGTCGAGGAAGCTTGAAGGATTAGCTCAACAACTTGTGGCCATGGGCTTCCCTCTAGAACGAGCAACAATGGCGCTGATTATGAATGAGGGCAGGGTAGAGGAATCAGTAGCATGGCTTTTCGAAGGTGCTGAAGAGGACAAGCACCTGGAACATAACCTAGATTATGCAGGGAATTTGAAAATAGATATATCAGAAGAGCTGGCAAAAATTACAGATTTGGAAATAAGATACAAAGTTCGCAAGCAGGAAGTTGAAAGAGCTGTAGTTGCTTCTGAGGGTGATATCGGAAAGGCAGAAGAAATGTTGAAGGCAGCTAAGCAGGAGCACAATGCTGCTCTTCCGAAATCCCAGGAAACTGGTCATCATCCACCTGTGGCTGATACCAAGTCGATGACCTCAATAAATCAGACTGCGGTAAAGGCACAGCCAAAAGTTGCACCATCTACCAGCGTCCAACAGAAAAGGGATGAAAAGGATTTCAACTATACTAATGATAGTACAAAGAGTGGTTTGAAGGCATTGAGAAAACCACTTCCTAAAATGGATTCTGGCAAGATGCATCCAAACGCTGTCTCCACAGACAGAACATGGCCATGCTCAGGGTCTTCTCCTGTTTCCTTTTCAGTATCATCTTCTTTACATTCTTCACCTGCGCCATCCAGCATCCAAGCTCATCACCTGACACTAGGAGATGATATGAAAAACTTACAGCTTGGGTCTTTGGGAGAACCAGTCTTTCTTATGCAGCGACCCCTATCTATCCCTGCAAAGCAGTCTCCTAGCGCAAGTGCAGGATCATCCCCTCCAGAGACTCGGCATCCTAGTAGCGTGGACTTGATGAAGTTCAGTGGGATGATTTCACCTGCCACCGTCCCAGCAAGCCTTCGCCAGGGTAATGGTAATCCATCCCCTTCCTACAATCAACACTACCAGAAGCACTTCTCCAACAATACTCCGAACAACGTCTCCGGCCGGTCCAATACCTTCTCTGCCTGGGAGGGTGCCTCACCGGCATTGTCTTCATCCCTGGGGCTTTATTCCAGGCAAGGTGCCAATGGTGCTGCATCAGGGTCGTCTTCTCTGGTAGACTGGAACACAGGCAGCTCCATTCCACAGTTTGACTACTCCAACATCGACTGGACTCTGGACCTGAGATTGTTGGCACCAAGGAGCAATGGATTGTGGACAGGCGCGAGCTACTCTTCTCAGAGCAATAACCGCAATGGGGAGACATTTGCTTATGGTGTGGGTATGAAATCCGCCATGAAACCAGTTCCAACGACGCCGTTCTTGCCGTTTCCGGAGCATGGAGCGTCCGGCAAGATTCCGGTTGGCTCGATGGAGCAGCGAGCCTCCCCCTTGGAGGACAATGCCTTGAGCTTTCCCAGACAGTTTGTTTCATTTCCTTCCTTGTAAGAGATGGCTTGCCATAGCCTGCCTGGAATAAGCATGATGTGGACAAAAGGAAGGTTTCCTGTGCCATGGGCGATCCGTTTAAAAAATTAAAATTAATCTATTAATTTTATCATAATATTATTATTTTTATTTTTTAAAAAAATAGAATTTTAAGAAATTACAGGAGGTGTGTCATGGAGTGTGCAGCGCTCTCCCCAATCCCCGATCAAAAGAAAAAAAACCCTAATTTCTCATCTTCAGCAATTCCCATGCCGAGGAAGCGGAAAGCTAGGGCGGGCGAAGCTGCCGGCGAGCCCGAACATTCACCGGCACAGCCCGATGAGTCCGAACTTGCGCATGGGGACTTGTTGGAGCCAGCTTCCGGAGCGGCCATAGATAGCGAGATTGTGGAAGAGGACACAGCGGCCGAGGAGCAAGTGTTGGAAGAAGATGTAGAAGAGCCTGAAGAGGCTGTTCCGGAGAGTGCTGAGGGTTATAGCGAAGGGGGTGATGCTATTTCGAAGGAGGAGGAAAGGAATGATGAGAATCCTCCGGTGGTAAATGGCGTACAGAAGGTGGAATTCGAGGATGAATTGGAGGAAGAGCCGCTGGAGAAGCTGCTTGAGCCATTTTCTAAGGACCAGTTGGTGCTTTTATTCAAGGAAGCTGCTGCGAAATATCCTGGCATAACCGAGAAGTTGCTTGAATTGGCTGGGAGCGATCCTGCGCACTGCAAGGTTTTTGTCCATGGCCTTGGCTGGGATGCAAGCACCGAGGCTATAACCGCTGTGTTCGGGAAGTATGGGGAGATTGAAGATTGCAAGGTGGTAAGAGATAAAAGTACTGGTAAGTCTAAGGGGTATGGTTTCATCCTTTATAAACACCGGGATGGTGCTAGGCGTGCATTGAAGCAGCCGCAGAAGCTTATCGAAGGCCGAATGACTTCATGTCAGCTGGCCTCAGCTGGGCCTGTTCAGTCTTCGGCACCGCCTCCGATGCCGGCATTTCCATCACCTAATGTTTCCGAATACACTCAGAGGAAGATTTATGTGAGCAATGTGTGTGCGGAGCTGGATCCTAGCAAGCTATATGAGTTCTTCTCAAGATTTGGTGAGATTGAGGAGGGGCCTCTTGGTTTAGACAAACAGACTGGGAAACCTAAAGGGTTTTGTTTATTTGTGTACAAGACATTTGAAAGTGCCAAGAGAGCATTAGAGGAACCACACAAAAATTTTGAGGGTCAGATGCTTCATTGCCAAAGGGCCATAGATGGGCCGAAATACAACAGGGAGAACTTCAATCACCAACTTCAACACCAGGGACATCAAGGGTATCATCATCCTGCAAAGAAGGGGAGATACTCGGGAGGCAGTGGCGTAGGGCACAACGTTGGCCACTTGATGGCACCAGGTGCTGGGCCAGCAGTTCCACCCATGGGTTTCAATCCTGCTGCTGCACCTGTGGCCATAGGGCAGGCTGTGGCTGCTTTATTGGCTTCCCAAGGGGCTGGATTGGGTATTGGAAATGTGCTTGGAGGGATGCCACCTGGTGTTGCTCCACAGGGGATGCCACCAATGATTAATAATCCTGGTTATGGTGGTCAAGTTGGCATTGGGGGCTATGCAGGGCAAACGGGGATGCAAGGAGGCTTCAGTAGCCAGCCACAGATCGGCCCAGGGGTTGCAAGGCCACATCACGGAGGTCCACCCTACATGGGTCATGGTCAATAGGTGACCGAAGGTATATTGGTGTTTCCTCAAACATTTTGCATTTCAAGTGACTAACTAACGCATGAGGCTGTCCATGTATGAGTTTAATTGGAATAGCTCTAATATGTGCTTGGATTCCATCCTTGCAGAGTAGCCAAAACGCCCAAGTTTTATGTTTGATGTCCTTGAGATGAATGCCTATGAGTTTGTTGAAAATTTTTCCACATAATCTGAATATCAACGCTGTCAAATTTGATTGTTTGAAGCCAGTGAGAAATGAGCATGAACCATAATGAAGTACTGCTAGAAAACATATTTTTGTGTTGCTGATCCATAAATTTCACTGCTTCTGCAGTCTCTTCTTTGCATTTCATGCTTTTATTGTTGAGCAGGTCACCTAACTAAGTTTTGATGCTGATGAAAAATGCAGGTGATTGTGCCCAATGGCACAAACCCAGTTTATCAGATTCTCTGAGTTTTTTTTTTAAATAAATTTTCATTTTATATTTTACGTATTCATCATGCAGATTCTTCAAAACACATCGAACTTTTACCTTTGGGCACTGGTGATTCCGGAGTCCAGCATTCATGCAAACGAAGCCTTTCCCTTGTAGCAAAAAGTCACTCTTTCTTTCATTTTAACAAAAACAAAATCATGTATCAGCTTTTCGCTTACTACTAATGCTCAGCATTTTCTGAAAGTCTTTTTTTTCGTTCAGTAGTGACTTAAAAGCATTGGGAAAGTTTGGTTAAATACGTTGCTGTCATTAGATTTTTTAAATTTCTCAACCCTTTTCTTTTCATTACATGGAGGAACTTGAAATGTAGCCTCTTGCTTTTTTTCTGGGAAAACAGATGTTTTATAATGACAATCCTTTTTTTTTCGCACTTGCCATTCCCACAATGGCCTTCGGTGAGGGAAGATTTTTTCGGTGTGCAAGGCCACGGGGATGGTTATAAACTAACAAGCATCATGGTGTTTTGTTTTTGGAATAGCTGTGTTGCAGTTGTTTCTACTGTTCTGGGAAATGAATGGTAGAGAGCATGCCGTGGTAGTCTTGGGGCTGCTTACCTCTTGATGCTCGCCTGCATTGTTGACTTAATCCTCCGATAGCTGAAATTTGGGAAGCATTTTCTTGATCCTTATGCCGATCTGCGGTGGATGATGTTGTGGTTGCATAAGCCCCTTGCTAGAACCTGAAACTTACTTGTTCCCACAGTGTCGATGCACCTGCAATAGTAACACTGGATTCCCACTCCCTCATATGAACCAGTTTCATGTCGTCATTCTCGACTGGTGTGGTTTTTGAAACCTCTATGCAAATGCCCTGAATTCACTACTACTTACTTGTGCCCATCTATTTGGAAGCCGTTGGTTTAGAAGGAGACACCAGGATGTGATGCGTGGAAACTTTGGTGACCATGAGGTTCATTCACTACGGGGAGGGGTAAACTTTGGGGGCTGGCTTAGCAGCTTATGTTGTAAACCAGTGTTCATAGGGTGAATTCGTGGTTACATCTGGTTTTCTGTGCAAGAAAACAACGAGGCTGAAAGCTGCACTGAACACAGAGTGAGGGGTATGCTTGTTGTGTACCTTTTGCTTGTTCCTGTGTACCTGTCAGCCCTTCTGTGATGCAGTTGAGGTCTAAAGGCGTGTCTTCTTGAGGAACTCTGCAAGTTCTCTGTTTGAAAATGAGTGGGTGGGGAAGGGACATCTGCTGTCATATGCCCATGGACATGAGTGTTCTTCGATCCCTTGATGGAGGTGGTGAAGCTGCACCAGCAACGACCTGTGGTTTTTCAGTCAGAGAAAAGAAGAACCACCTCAACTTTTTCAAATGAACCCCAGAAATATTGCAGGCACAGAACTCAAGCAAGTTAAGTTTAGTACAGAAACCTTGAAACCGGTTTTTTCAAAGAGATGTCGGGCGCCATGGTTGCCTGCATTTACATGCACAAATATGGTCTTCAGCCCTATAGAAGTAGATGAAAAGAGAGCATTATCAGATCCAAGAGGGGTGCAAATGAACCAGAATGATGTGATCATTTGGATGAAAAACAACACCTGCTTTGGTTGCAACATCCGCTGCCAGGAGTAGCATGTTGGAAGCAATGCCTCGACGTCGAGCGAACTTGGCTACAGAGACGTTTGCAATGTAACCGTGCTCTTGTGTGTCAAAAGGCTCCTGGCTAGCAAGAACAGAATAACTCCTCCTGATCTGCTGCACAGCGGGGCAAATGGAAAACAATAAAGAACAAGTTAATGAGCGAGGCCTAAGAAAATGATGAAAGAATATGGAAGTGGGCAAATATTTAGGATTCAGTGTGCGGGTGATTGATGGAAACGAGATGTCTGAAGAACTGGGGGGCACAGCGCAATAAGCATCTGTCTGCTTGCTTGTACCTCGGGATAAGCTTCCCCTGGTACGAACTGCCTGATGCTCAGGTCCAGAGTACCCACTGTGCTGTTGATGACTGTTCTTCTGAAGCGTGGATCTTCTTTTTTAACCTGCAAGAGTTGTGTTAAAATAATCAGTAAACCCTATAGCCATTGACTTGCAAGAAGGTAAAAGCCTAACTGCGATTTCAGTTACTGGATACTGGAGGAGATACAGAATATAAGCCCGGGCTTGGAGTAACATGGGGATTGATTGAGCAGAATTTAAGGCGTATCCACTTACTGCAACTATGCAACAGTACTTCAGGGAGTTCCCGTCCTGCCCAGAGCACCTCCGCTTCAAAGCGTAGAACTCCTGTCAAGAATTGGTGAGTTTAGAGTAGAAGAATCGCGGACCACCAACGAAGAAGTTAATGTGAAAATGGGGCTGAAAGCATGGCTTGGAGCATAAACTCACCTCTTGTGCATACTTCAGCTTGTACAGATCAACATGACTGACGCAACACCGACCATAGATGTAACAATAGTAACGCATCCGTGCCATTAAACAAGAAAATGCAGGTTGGAGAGAAAGGTACCTGGTATGAGATTCAGATTCCCAAAGGGCTTCTGCTCGAAGCCATGCTGCAGCCTGCCATAGTTACAGTAAAACCTTGTCATAGAAATAAGCAGCCCCTTCAGAGAAATATAACCAAGGATCATATGCCTTGCGCTCATGCATGTGCACCAGGTGAAATGAATAACCAATGGCAGAGACTTGGAGGAAAATCAAACTAACCCAATATTCCTCATCCACAATAGCCGAACGAGCAACAAAAGCACCGAACATCCTACTCTGCTGTCCAGCGTACTGTTCAACTGTGGGCTGCAGCCGGTCGAAGGATAACTCAGGCATTATTTGGTTGATGCTGATCTTTGCATCATGTCCGCGGCAAAGTTTGATGTTCTTCAGCTTGTAAAACTGCTGAGTATAAAATGTTTCCCTAACCCTGCAAGAGCTTTTTTTAAAAAAATTGCCTCTCATACGAGTGAAGTACCCAAAAAGCAGCCTCTCCAACACATTCAGGAACAAGTGTGAGATTGTTAATCCGGATCATGTGCATCAGAATGCTGGTAATGTTTTCAAAGATCAAAAGCAGATAAGAGCACAACGAACTCATGCAATTCGCTACTGAACCTCCGTTCATCTCCTGACGTAACTTATAGGAGTTCGCCTTGGCAACAAATCCGTTCGCGAAACACAGACATGACTCTGCTGAAATGCAAATCGAAACTCCCCAAAACTCTCGTATCTTTCCCAAGCATCAAGCAAAGGAAACGAAGTACGCCATCAAGAAGACGACATACATGCAAGTCCGGTCGAATTCAACACTACAGTGGAAAAACTCCGGCCATTCACTACAGAATTACCTTAGAAACTTTCCGCCGGGTGCAAGAGCATTGTATTTCCTACGATGAACAGAACCCTGCGCCTGTGGAAGGTTTGACGACGGCAGGTAGCATCCATCCGCCGCCATTGTGGTGATCCTCACCTGCCCACGCAATAATCGACATCCAAAATCCGCACGCAGCACCGACTCAACTAAAAATTGCGAATGAATCACACCATTTTACTCACCTGCGTTTCTCAAGATAACCAAGAAGAAGAAGAAAGCGTCGAAAGGTGAACTGCTACTCCTACTCAGGCACAGCAGAATTTAAATCGCGGATGGCGGTTCTGCTTTCCATTCATCCGTACCGAATAAAGTACAATACGTCCACATCAGACGGAAAATGACACCGTTTCGGTCCACTTTTTACAGATTCATTTTTTTTTGTTTATACAGACTAAAACAATATTCGCCTTTTTACAATTTAATAATTTAAAAACTTTTCAATGACAATAACTTCAATTAATGCAATTAAATTTTTATATGTTTAATATAAAGTAGCCCATCTAACCAAAAGTTGAATAACCTATGATGTATCCCGTATTACCATATCGATTATTTAGAAATCTAAATCATATGGTATTCTACACATGAAAAAACTCATCATTTTCAATATAAATTTTATGTCATGTGTAAAGGAATGATAGCAAGATTTATACATTTTATATCTTTTCTCAAATTCATCCATGATTAAATGGTAGTCGAATCGGTTAATTGGTTGTAATTACTATATTATTGAGTATTCGATTATTGGTTTTGAATTTAAAAGTTTTGGGGATTGGCAACAATCTCCCACATCTGTTATGAACAAGAGAAGTAATGAAATTAAGTAGAATGATCACATAAATTTTGCATTGATAAGATAAGAGAAAACTCAATAAGAATAATGTATCTAAAGGAAATAATATAATACCAGAAACTTTATAAATGTATCTCACATTGATTATAAATGAGAGTAAGAATTTGTTAAAATAGAGTGATTTACTTAATTTTATATGAGGTCTTTTCCTAGAAAACATAATATTTTAAAAATTTGATGTTCGAATTGGATAACATCATATAAGAAAAAAATGAATTGTTATATTTGATATTGTAAACTCAAAATTCAATGTTTTAAAAAATAAAATAAAAAGGAATACATAAAAAATTGAAAAGTTAGATTTCATATTTAGTATAATTTACTCAAAAATATAATTTATCTTAAAACTCATATAAACTTGTGTTATGAATCGAATCGGAGCAAAGCTAGTCCGATTTTGAACCCTAATTTGAAAACATATCTGCACACCCAACTTCAATTTTATAAGAAATACTTTTTGAAAGTTGTTTTTCAATCTTAGTCTAAAGTTCAATTGAATACCCAAAAATAAAGTGTACTTAATGGAAGGTTCTAGAAAGTAGATGATTCTATTCCTCAGAAACGCGCACCTGGACCGGATTCGTTGACCGGCCCACGCGCCGGAAGATTATTTCAATATTTGACTTGAAACCCAAAAATAAGTTCATGAGATGGGAACGCTTGACAATGCCTCTTTTTATGTTCACTTTTTGTTTGAATTGTTTAATGTATTAATGAAATATAATAATTATAAATAGAAAAAAAATTAAATTAAGAGCTTTAGAAAAAAAATCAAATTCTTAATAAAAATTCAAATTGAGTCCAAAACCATAATTATTATCAAATTTCAAAGGAAATGATAATTTTCAAAAATATTTTGTTCCAAAAAATTTCGACAAAATTTTAGTAAAATTTAAAACATTGATTAGAACTATGCAGTACTGGATATCAAAACACATAGTCTAAATTATGAAATTATTAAAAACCACACATATAAGCATAAAATCAGCTATCCCACACTAAATATTGTTATTTTTTTAATAAAAGAAAAATATATATTTGAAAAACGATATTTTTTCTACGGGCCCTGAGGATGGCGTCATGGACGACGCGAGGAGAGTAGGCCGCGTACATTCCAGAACTTCAGGAACGTTGCCACGGAAGGCGTCCACATTCGTCCCAGCCACAAACAAACCTACCAAGAGAAGTGGACCCCACCTCAACGTCATACCGACTTCCGAGATGACACGCAAGTTCCAGACCTCCAAGAATGTGGCCGCGGAAGGCGTCCAGATTCGTGTAAGCCAAAAGTGGACCCCACCGTCAACGAAAAACGTCGTCCAAGATGACACGTTTCTCATCCTAAACAACAAAAGAGAGACTACACGCTTTCCGCATCGCTATAAATAAACCCCCCACGACTACGTTTGCAGCATCGAACACCAAGAAGCTTCTTTCAAGTTTGATTTTTTTCCGATGGCGAAGAGAATTGGGAGGGCGGAGCTGCGTCAGGACGAGGCGGAGGAGCTCCGGCGAAAGAACGAGGAGCTCGAGAAGGAGCTGAGGGATAGTCTGGTGAGGGAGGAGAGGATGAAGGAGGAGATGCAGAAGCTGTGGAGACGACTGATGGTGGCGGAGGAGGCGGAGGAGCGCCTCTGCAGCCAGCTCGGCGAGCTGGAGGCCGACGCCGTCGACCAGGCTCGTCACTACCACGGCCGGATCGTGGAGCTCACCCAACGCCTGTCTCAGGCGCAGCAGCTTCTTACAGTTGGAAACAACTGAGTGATTGATTGATTTCATCTCCTTGGATTGTAAACAGAACCATCTCTTTAGAGAATTCATAGTGCAGATTCATTTCTTCAGAAGCAAGAAAAAACCTCGAATTTTCAACCTGGGCATTTTTATCAGTACCCTTCCCCCTCCATGTTCCGGCAGGGGTGGGGGGGGGGGGGGGGGGGTGTTAACGATTTTCTTCATCTTGTCCGACAATTTCCTCCGGTGGCACTCGGCCAGGCGCCGATGGGGGAGGAAATGCACGATCTTGATGGGGAACGGAGGGACCCCATATCTTTCTTCTCTGGGACTTGGCCTGGAATCCACATTCTCTGGTTCCCCTTTCAGGAATTCCACTTCTTGGAGAAACTCCAATACCGGAAACTGAATCGGGCTTCTTTTCTTGTGCTACTGCTGATTCTTGATTAGGAGAGATGAAACACTTGAATGTAGTGTAGAGGGAAGAGGACTATGGGAAACAGGAATGGTGTTCTATTTTCACATCAGATGTAGAAAAGGAGAGGTTTTGATCTCGGCAGAAGAGAGGGTCGAATGTTGCTCTTCGAACAGATTAACACAAATCAAATATAAACGATCCGAGAAACTTACAAGGGAAAATAACTACTTGAAAAATGTCTAATGAACTTCAAAAACTCGAGATGAACGAATTGCGCCAGAACAAGATTGCACCTTTTAATCAAACAAGCTGAAACCCATGTCGTCATCACTCTCTTCTTTCGGTTCCTCCTGGAAGAAATATTGCAAAGCACAGATCATAAATAAATAATCATGAAACCAATTTTACTTTCTACAAGACAGGTCATCATTGACAGGGTTTCATTTCAAGCACTTCAGGTAATGAAGAGGCCATTTAAGGGCAAAGCTAGTACCTTTTTCTCCTCCACCGTAGCAGCAGCCGCCGGTGCAGCACCGCCCGAGGCAGCGCCGCCCACCGGAGCAGAAACAGCCAGCGCAGCACCGCCGCCACCAGCACCAACGTTCAAGATAAGATCCTCAATGTTTTTCTTCTCGCAAAGCTTCGCGAAGAGGCTCGGCCAGTACGACTCCACTGTCAAATTCGCAGCCTTCACGAGCGTAGCAATTTTCTCGGCCTACAAAACAGAGGATCCGAAATCTGAATGCCAAAACGATAAATGTATGAAACGGAGCGGAAAATAAGACAAGTAGCTCACGGTCACTGAGATCCCATCGTCGTGAAGAATCAGGGCAGCGTAGGTGCAAGCCGTCTCTCCGATCGACATCTCCGATAGAAACCAGAAACGTGAATGCTGCCACCGCGGCTTCAATTGAAATTAGGGTTTCAGCAAAACATCCTCACAAATAAATAAGGGCCTCGTATCGTCTTCAGATAGGCTCATTTACTCGGCCCAATTATCATCCCATTTTCTGGTCACCATGCACAAGCCCAAGCCCAAATACCACCACCTCCACATAATTTTAAAAATTAATGTTATATTTTGTACATACTAATATTCTTTTTTATTTTAAAAAATGAGAAATTCAAAATATATCAAAAAATGAAAATTAATCATTTTTTAATTTTAATTACTGATATTTTTTAGAATAGAAATTGTTTGTATTTAAAAATAAAATCCAAGAATATTATTTTGGAAGAAAAACCTCTCCCAAAGAGATTTCAAATTGTTTTTTTCCAATAAATTATTTTAATTTGTTTAATTTAAAAATGAGTTAAATGAAATTTGAACAATAGGATATCTATTTTTTCATTTTCTTCAAAAATTAAAAAAAAACAAAAGCAAATTCATTTTCTTTCAATTCGGTTTTTCTATTAATCAATTATCAATTTAATTAATAAAATCAATTATAACATTTCTTGTATCATTAATAATAAAGAAAATCTTATTTGAAAAAATTAGCAATTTTTTCTATTAAAATTATTGGAAAATGAAATGCCTTTATAATTTCGGTGCATTTGAAAATATTATTAAAATTGTATGTAAATTCACAAAATGCAAAATAAATCACCAAAATCCATTCACTCTCCTATAAATATATCATGAATGCAAATACAATGGGTACTCAATATCCTAAGTCCAGCTCATATCATTTGAAAGGTAATTAATGTATTGTTCTGCTTCAATTTTTTAATCTTATTGTTAATTTTCAATTTTATCGATTGTTTTTTGAAAATATAAATCCCAAATTCAATAAAAGCTATATTCATTTTGATCGGCTTTTTGATTTTATAGTTATTAAACTTGTGATTATAATGTTTGTTTTGCAGATTAGACATGATCGAGATACTAACTGTATTTTATATAGTTATGGGCATCTTTGCCTTCATTCTTGTTACCTTCATAGGTTATGAAGTTTGGGAGTGTAGGAAGTCAGGCAATGACCAGGCTGAGGGATAAATTCGTAAAATACCGATCCATCGAACTGGGTTTATGATGGATGATGGTTTGATTTATGAAATACTACTAGTATATGGTCATGTAAAAAATTCGAATGAACGTTGATATATGATATAGTTTGACGTTGAATTTCGTTTGTTTAATAAATTTAGATGTAGTTGATATTAAAGGAAAATGTGAAGACACATTACAAACTGTTAAGGTTGGGAATAATGCAATTCCGCACAAATTACAAACTGATATCACATTCGAAGCGAACAGTGAGCGAAGTCACCTTTGGTCTAGGGATCATCCACGAGTCCAAATGCCCCGCAGTAATGCATAGGATTGCACTACAAACAAGAAATTTTACATTATTTCATCATATTTAAATGTTCCAGAAACCGAAAATGACTTACACGTTAAAATTCGAGTTTAGAATTGCATCATCCCCAATGCCCTAGTCAACTAAAAAATTTGCATTAAAGTGTTTAATATTTTTTTTATAATTTTATAATTTTTTTTTGAAAGATAATAGAAACGAAAAATAGAAATTAAACTATCAATTTTACAATTTATTTTCAACAACATCATATCAATTTATTATATTTCATACTTATGTTATAATTTGTTATTAGGTTAGAATAACAACATAATATGTATTTTAAACAATTTATTATATAACAATACTATAAAACTAATTTTATTATAAAAAATAAATTCTTATCTGAAAATAATATAAATGTAGAATCATTTTTTATTTTCAAAATCAATTTAAAATTTTAAAATCAAAATTATCTTCATATCATATTTCTTGTGTTGTTAATAATCAAGAAAAATATTATTTGAAAAATAAAAATATTTTCTGTCAGCATAATGTTTTTATTCCCTTGAAAATATATTATTGAAATTATATTTCAAATTTACAGAAATGAAAATAAATCACAAAATTTTTTTACTTCCCCATAAATATATCATCATTACAAATGAAATGGGTCAATTAATATCCAAGTTACCTTTTACATGTAAGTAATATTTTTTTCTATTTCATTTTTAAAAATATAATAAAAATTTATAGTCAATTTGATCGATTTTTTGACTTATATTTATTGAAATGTACGATTTATTGCATATTTTTAAAAATATAAATCATTGATTTAATTTATTTTATTAATATTTATAGTCAATTTGATCGATTTTTTGACTTATATTTATTGAAATGTACGATTTATTGCATATTTTTAAAAATATAAATCATTGATTTAATTTATTTTATTAATATTTCAAATATAAATCGAACATTCAACATAACTGTATTTTTTGTTTAATTAGTTTGATGTTTTATATTAGTAAAAATATGAAATTAGAATCTCGATTAATCAAATAACTAAATATAGTTAACAAACGACATACATTAGAATCAAAAATCATTAAACAAGATAAATTATGTTATTTGTATTTCGATTTTTTGTCAGTATTTTTTGAATTATTTATTAACTAAAATTTTGTTTTGCATTTTGCACATCATGGACGCTACGATATTTTTCATACTCCTTATTTTTTTCGGTGGCCTTCTTATTTCCTTCCTAATTTATGCAATTTGAGGTTGTTGGAGAAATAGATTGCACGAGGGACATGCTGAGGGTTAAATTTGTAAAATATCAATCCTTCTAATATAAAAGAAAGACCGTAATCAAATAAATTAATTTTTTATATAAAAGAGAGAATAACTTTTTATTTCTGTTATTCTTTAAAATAATATTTATTCATGTTTAATTGAAAATTATCTCTTAAGTATACTTTTAATTTTTATAATATAATATTTTTAATTTTTAAAAACAAAATCAATTTAAAAAAATTTGAAGTAATGTTTTTAATGTTCAATTGCATTAAAAAATTATATAAGTGGAATCAAATTCACTGTCTTTAAATTCAATTTTTTGGTTTATCGATTCTTAATTTACACAACAGTAATTTAAAAGTTTTCAAAATCAAAATTATCCATACATCACATTTCTTGTGTCGTTGATAATAAAGAAAAGTATTATTTAAAAAGTAAAAATCTTTTCTTTCAAAATAATAATAATTTTCTCTTGAAACTAAATTATTAAAATTATATTTTTTATTCACATAATTCATTTATTTCTCTATAAATATATCATCAATCCAAATGCAATGGATCACTCAACGTTGAAGTCATTTGATAGGTAACTAATGTTTTGTTCTATTTCGTTTTTGAAATATTATAAAAAATTATATTTCGTCTAATCGATTTTTCAACTTATAGTTATTAAAATGTTTGGTTTTATTGCATATTTTTAAAAATATAAATTATCAATTTAATATATTTTTTTATTTAATTGATTTGAGTATTTATATTAGCAAAAATATGAAATTAGTATATTCAATCAATCAAATAAGTGAATATAACTAACAAAATATGGATATTAGAACCGAAATATCATTAAACTAGGTAAAGTATGTTATTTCTATTTCGATTTTTTGACAATATTTTTGAATTATCAATTAATTATAATATTTGTTTTGCAGGTCGGGCATCATGGACATTCTGATACTTTTCGTACTCTTCATTTTTTTCTGTTGCCTTCTTATTGCCTTCCTAGGTTATGTAATTTGGGGTTGTTTGAGAAATAGATCGTCTGGGGGACAAGCGGAGGGTTAAGCTCGTAAAATACCGATTCTTCTGGAAGTGTTCGGTTTTTACGATTGATTTGGAAAATACTACTATGTTTATATAAATAATTGCCTAAGGAGCATTTATGTATGACATAGTTTGATGTTGAGTTCCATTTGTTCGATAAATATGTAATAATACGAGATTGGTAATCTTATGAACTGATTATTCCAAAGAATGTGATGTTAACACATTATAAATTATTACTGTAGATGAAAGATGTAGAAACTGGGAATTCGTTGGAATCGATGATTCCAGTGCATCCAACGAATCAGTTTGACGAAATGTGATGATTCATCTTCATCTTATACGATACTGTCCATTTCATATAACTAATTCTCACGATTTTACGTTATCCAATTATAAAGAAATTGTATTATACAAGATTAGAAGATTCTCCATATTTAAACACATCCTATCTATTGTACATAGCCAATATAAGATCATTAGTAGACCTCTATCCTTACATTCTCTCCTCTTAGAGCATCCTTGTTAATTCTAATCAAATCTAAATAAAAAAAATACACATAAAAAGACATATAATTATACGAGTATTCGTATAATATATTATCATTTAAATTCATTGATTAACAAATAATTGTCATGTGTTCGAGTAAGGATTAAATGAGGGAAAAAATATCATACAAATTGGGGGTTGATCTTCGCCAAAGCAAGATAAGAGGAAGGTAGGATCTAAAGTCCATCTCTACAGATCAACCCAGAAGTAACCACAGGAACTATCAAACCAGCTTGCTTGCTATCAATCTTATGCCATAGGTAAACCACCAAGCTCCCCACCCCCATGTCGACGGCGAAGTTTGCTCTGATGAGAAACCGCACGGCCATCACCATCGGAAGAGGGATCCAGAAGCCCAACTTTTGTGAGATTACATCTCTGATCATGTTCATCAGAACTACAGGCAGTGGAGTGGCAAGGTTGAGAAGACTTCAACTCCGAGAACCGCCGTGTTCCGGTAGATTAATGCATATGGCGCCTTGTAGATGCCCTCCAGGTTTCCGACGTCGAAGGCCTTGTAGAAGAGGAAGAATGAGAGGGGCAATTAGGCAGGCGAGGGCAATGCCTATTCCATCATTTTTTACATATTCTAGAATTCGAAAGTGGTGATATTCACATTAAAATTTGCAATAAAGTGTTTAATAAAATTTTTTTATAGCATTATTAAAAAAATTTGAAATATAAATAAACAAAAAAAGAACTTACACGATCCATTTTAAAGAAATAATATGTTTATAAAAATGAAATTTATTTTATTACATATTTATCATTATATAAATTACTACTTATTTCTCTATAAACTATTATAAAAATAATAACTGGTAGAATTCATAACACTCATCTAAGAAATCATTATAATTTTCTAATGTTGTTTACTATTCGACAATCAAGAATGTAAGACTATTGTGGTCAAAAAAATTATTTCCACAATGCTTCCCGAAAATTCACCTAGAAATACTTGTATTTTCTAATAAAATGCTTAATTGCTTAATCTGAATCTTAATTATGAAATTCTAATCAAATTTAGATACTAGATATATGTATAAAAATTATACGAATACCAATATAATATATTATTATTTAAATTTATTGACGAGCAAATAATTGTTGTATGTTCGAGTAATATTTATTAATCAATTATTAGTGTGTAATTATATTTAATCATCGTTTAACTGATTCGATTTCCTTGGGAATTAGCCAATGGAAAAAACATTATTACATTTTTTAATAAACAAAAATTTAGTATAATTGGTTTTAAAAAATTGAAATATAAGATAATAATCTTTACTGATATAATAATAGTTGGAGATACATCGTATTTATTTTAAATAATTCATTATTAAAAAATATTATAAAATTAGTTAAAAAAATAAATGAATTATTCTCTAAAAATAACATAAATATAAAGTCATTTTCAATTTTTTTTAAAATCATAAACTCTAATTTATATTTTATTAAAATAATTTCTTAATAATCAAAGACCGTAATCAAATAAAATAATAGTTTATATAAAAGAAGGAGCAATTTTTTATTTCTGTTATTCTTTAAAATAAGATTTATTCATGTTTAATAGAAAAATATCTCCCAAATAGATTTTTATTTTTTATAATATAATATTTTTATTTTTTAAAAGTAAAATTTGAACGAATTTTAAAAATTTTCGAAATCAAAATCATCCACACATCACATTTCGTATGTTGTTAATAATAAAAAAAATATTATTTCAAAAATAATTTTTTTATGTCAAAATAATAATAATATTCCCTTGAAATTAAATTATTAAAATTATATTTTGAATTCACAAAATTCATTTATTTCCCTTTAAATATATTATCAATGCAAATGTAATGGGTCATTCAAAGTCCAAAGCATATTTGATAGGTAACTTTTGTTCTATTTCGTTTTTGAAATATAAGAAAAAATTGTATTCCATTTAATCGATTTTTCGATATATAGTTATTGAAATGTTCGTTTTTTATTGCATATTTTTAAAAATATAAATAATTGATTTAATGTATTTTATCAGTTAAATATAAATCAAACATGTAATATAACTGTATTTTTCATTGAATTGATTTGAGGTTTTATATTAGTAAAAATATGAAATTTGGAGACTCAATTAATCAAATAACCGAATATAACTAACAAAATACGGATATTAGAATCGAAAAATCATTAGACTAGATAAATTATGTTATTTATATTTCTATTTTTTGAAAGTATTTTTTTAATTATTTATTAATTATAATATTTTTTTTGCAAGATGGACATCATATACATTCTGATACTTTTTGTAATCTCCATTTTTTTATGTACCTTTCTTATTACCCTCATAGGTTATTTAATTTGCGGTTGTTGGAGAAATAGATCACATGGGGGACAGGAGGAGGGTTAAATTCATAAAATACTGATGCTTCTAGTAATGTTCAGTTTTTGTGATTGGTGATGATTTGATTTGAGAAATATTATTAATAGATGTTTATGTAAATAATTGCCAAAGTAACGTTTATATATGACATAGTTTGATGTTAAGTTTCGTGTGTTCGATAAATATGTAATAATATGAGATTGATAATCTTATAAAATGGTTATTATAGAGAAATGTGATATTAACACATTATAAATTGTTATAGTTGTGTAGATGAAAGATGTTACAATCTGATAATCATTGGAATTGATGATTCCAGTGCATTCGGCACATGGATGTAGTTAAATGTCATGACTTATGCTCATATGGCACAATATTATCTGTTTCACACATTCAATCTTCAATGTTTTATGTTATCCTCAATTTCATGTAAAATTAAAAGAGTTTATCTATTTCAAAAAGTCTACTCACCATACATAACTAATTTGAGATATGGCCACTAGATCCGTGTCTTTATATTCTTTTCTTTTTAGACACTCAACATCCCTGTTGATTGTTTACCATCTCATTACTATTCATGCTCGCCTTACATGATATTATATATTTTATGTATTCAATTCTCACGATTTTACGTTATTATTTTCTTAATAAAAAACCTCATATAAGATTAAGGTGATCATATTTAAACACGCTCCCTTCTCTATCAATAATCAATGTAGTATACCATCATTAGATTCCTAGATTTACTTTCGTTTATTTTGTATTTGATGAAACAATTATAATTAGACTCTTTCGATGAATTTTATAAATACTTTATTCCGTCTGATTTCTCAATATATCAACACAATATTATGCACATTTCATCATCTAAAATACAAACATTTATATTTTCTAATAAAACCTTTAATCATTTAATTTATATCTTAATTCAATAATTCTAAACAAACCTAAATACTAATAATAAACAAAAATATATAGAAAATTATACAAGTATTCGATTAATAATTTTTAATTAATATTAGTTTGTAACTATATTCAATTATCGTTTAATCAATTCAATTTTCATTAGGAATTAGTTGAGGGCAAAAATGTCATACAAATGGGGGGATTGATCTTCGCCAAGGCAAGAATGGAGGAAGGCAATATCCAGAGCCCATCTCCACATATCAGCCCTGAAGCAACCGCAGGAACCATCAAACCAGCCTGCTTGCTATCAATCTTATGCCACAGATAAACCACCAAGCTCCCCACCCCCATGTCGACGGCGAAGTTGGCTCCGACGAGAAATGGCACGGCCATTGCCATCGGAAGGGGGATCCAGAAGCCCAACTTCTGTGGGATCACATCTCTAACCAAGTTTATCAGGACTGCTAGTGCAAAGAAGCCATAGCACAGCTGCAGGCAGTGGAGTGGCAAGGCTGAGAAGCCCTCAACTCCCAAAATCGCCATGTTCCGGTAGATTAATGCGTATGGCGCCTTGTAGATGCCCTCCGGGTTTCCGACGTCGAAGGCCTTGTAGAAGAGGAAGAATGTGAGAGGGGCGATCAGGCAGCCGAGGGCAGTGCCGATTGCCTGACTGATGAGCATGGCTCTAGGAGATGTGAGTGTGAGATGCCCTGTTTTGAAGTCATGCATCAAGTCTGAGGAGATGGAAACCATGGACTTGACTAAACCGCATCCAACAAGTCCGGCGACGACTCCATTTTCTTGCCCGGAAAGAGCAGCCAAGATGAAGAGAGCCACTTTGCCGTAGTTGAAGGCCATGTTTATATCAGTGAGACCAGCTCCATAGGCGTTGCAGAAGCTCAGAGTGGGGGCGATGATATATGCGACGAGCACGTAGTACCACTTGAGCTGAGGAAACATAATCGGGATGACGACAACGGAGATCACGGCAAAGAATGTGTATCCTGCACAAGCCACCCACAGAGGAATGCTTTCACTCATGAAGGCTTCATTTTGTTGGATGTCATCCAAGTTCTCCCCCTTTTCTTCTGGTCTCACTGTTGATATACATGTTAGCAAGATAAGAAAAGTCTCCCATGGAATGCAGTTGGAAGTGCAAAAGAATAAACCACAGCAGACATATTCCACACAGGGAGAAGAAGAGTAAGCATGTGCATCAATAAACTAAGAAGACAATTCTTCTGTAACCATTGAAACTTCACACAAGATCAACTGCTATGCAATCTGGGAAGAAAGTTTAAGGTAAAATGGCACTATGGGTCACCTATTCCGAGATGATGCTTTCTGAATGTAGCATGCAAGTTTCTGATAGTGAAGATGGGACTCTTGACACAATTGTACAGAAACATAACACATACAGATGGAGGAGAGGAGAAAGCATGTGTACGAATAAGCTAAAACGATGTGATTATAACTGTTTAAACTTCACACAAGATCAACTTCTATGTAATCTGAGAAGAAAATTTAAGGTCAAATGGCACTAGGGATCACCTATTCCAAAATGATGCTTTCTGAACGTAGCATGCATGTTTCTGATAGTGATGATGAGAGTCTTGACAAAATTGTAGAGCCCATCACCAAGAATAAGGGCGATTGAAATGAATACCTGTGTACATAAGGGAAATAATGATCAAGAATGAAGCTTAGGCACAACACCAATTTGAAATTCCACATGGAGGATGAAGGTTCTTAGACCAACCTTGTAGCCATTTAAACTCTTCATGCTACCCTCACTAATATCTGCTGGAAACCAGCTCCCCTTGTTAGCATGTATTAGGGGCCACATGATTCCCCAAGAAAGTACAGCTCCAAAAACTAGAGAAAAATTCACCAGATGGGAGCAGATCATGCCGGCTCCTACATATGTCATGCTGAAGTCGAAATAAAATCTGCAGAAATCAACTTTGTTTTAGTTAATGGTTGCAATTGAAAAGAGTAGCAATAGTTAGAAAATGAGAATAATGGACTGCACGTTTGTCTCCATGCTTTCAAGCCGAATGTTGGGAACTGTATGAAGCCACACTGCTCACCACCGGAATAGAACCATTGGAAGAAACTCCAGATGAAACTGAGGGAGAAGAACCTTAGAAATCCATTCACCTGTTTCCTGAAGATTCATTTAGAAAGCCAGGTTAATTGCCATTAGTAACTGATTTCCTTTTCTAATCTCAACAGCTAAAAGAGGATGACCATACTTTGCTGCTTTGTCTCCTTTCTTTGTATGGAATCCATTGATAAGAACACCTGTTGCTGTTCCACTTGGATATGCTAGCTTGTAATCTATTATCATTATCTGCAAATAAAAAAAAAAAATGAGGATGAGGAAACCAAACAAAACACGCATGTAGAATACAATTTCAACTTCTTGGCTGTGCTTTCACCTTTCTCAGGGGAACCATGGCTAATAATCCAACAAAGCTGACAACCAAAAGGAAGGGGATCATCCAATTAAGCCCTGGATTTTTGTAACTCCCAGGTGGATTCCCTTTTGTATCAACCCCTGCTTGCTCATAAGTTCTCTTGTTCAATCCCAGAAGATATGAACCGAAGCCACCTGGTTACACAACTTAACATTTGGATTATTCGGTAACCAAGCAACACAAAACAAAAGCATCCAGAGCTCAAAATGAATCACCTCCCAAAGCTAAGGCATAGCAAGCAACAGCACAAGTTTGAATAACTGTGTTCTCTTGTCTAGTAAATGGTGTGGTCACAATATTGGCCTTTTCAAGAATCTGTGTCCATGTTCCAATGAGAACAAAAGCAAGAAGAGCAGCAGAGACGTTGAGGTTTGGAACAATCCCCGTTGTAAGATTCAGCTTCATCACTATTATACTGTAAATAATCCCGATAACTATACTGGCAAGTATCCCTCTGATTGTTATCTGCTGTTTCCACGGAGGAATACTCATAGCTGCTTGCTGCACCTCTGAAATCTCTCCCATTGCTTCCCTCTCAATCTCCATTTCTGTGGCCATCTTTAGATACCCACCTGGATGTCTAGCAAAACCCAACGCACCCGGATGAGGAACTGGTTATTAATAAAGACAAATTCCCTCTCGATGAGGAAACCAAACAAAACCGAATTGGAGAAAGAAAAAAACGCCACCCCCAGTTCGATGTCCTTTCACAACTTCGCCCGGGTGGCGATAATCAGCCAGGTATAAAAAGGGAAAAAGACCCAAATCAGCCAACAACGCCAGACGGCCCTCCAAATTGGAAGACGATGACAACTGCTTAAAGAATGTTTAGAATTTTTGATGTACTGCAGCAGTACAAGTTTAGAATTCGTACTACCCAATCATATTCTAGCGTTTGCGTAAGAGATGGGGTGCTGAGGGAAGAAAACAAAACAATCGCTACCTTTTTCGTCGTTGACCCATTAACAGCCTTCCGGAAAAAAAGCTAAGGAAACAGATCGCTACTCTGGGGCTTTAAATATGGCTTCAGTAACAACCATGATGCATATAGCAGGAGACGACTCGTAACTGATCCCAACAATCCCTGCGTTTGCAACAACGTTGGAGAAAATGGGGAGACGAAATCTTGTGTTTTCGAGATGCGATCAGCTAGCATAGTTAGTTTCTGGAAATTCGCTCAGCATCAGATAACGTCAACAATTGACCCATTAACAGCCTTCCGGCAAAAATGCTCAAGATCCCCCTTTACACTGAGATGAGTAAGGAACGATAGATCATGGCGATACGAAAAAATAAAAAATAAAAGCTTATGGAAGTCTGAAGCTTGCCGTCGTCATCACTTGCCTTTCTCGTCAACCCCTTCTCCTCCCGTGATTCACAGTGGACAAAGATTCCGACTTTCGTGATCAAAACGGCACTTTACCCAAGTTTGAATTCCTTTTGATGATTTTGACTGCATATTTGAAGAAGATTTGTACTGTTGTTCAATTTACTAAAATAGCATTTTTTTGGTTTTTAAAAATGTTTTTAATAAAATAAAATAAATACGTCAAAAATAAATTATAATTAATAGAATTTAAAAATGATGTGAGGATAATTAAAAATAATTTATATTCTTCTAAATATTTAAAATATATTTAAAAATTATTTTAAAGCATCTATTATAAAAAATTAATTCAAATGTATAAATAAATAAATAAAATTAATCAACCCGTTTTTAGGGTTTTTAAGTCACTTCTCTTAACCCGAGTAACAAAAACTATTATTAACATAAAATTATATGGTTAATGAAATTTTGCGGAAAATCTCATTAATTATTATATGATTAATGAAATTATCATCAACTTCGTAGTTTTTCCACCTATATTTCCACGTAAAAAATATCTAACTCCTTTTCCATATTTAGCATAAATCGGCCGGCTTTAGATCAATACAAACTAGTATCTAACCTGCATTTATTCCCGAAATCAGCACGCTTCACAAGACCGATGTTTAACGGCAACAATGTTGAATTTAGTTTGTTTAATAAATTTAGAGGTAGTCAATATTAAAGGAAAATGTGAAGATACATTACAAACTGTTAATTTTGGGGATTACAAATTACAAACTGATATCTCATTTGAAGCTAATAGTATGCGAGGGCACCTTTTGGTCTAGGGACCATCCGTCCGAATGCCCCATAGCGATGCATAGTATCTAATAAAATGCTTAATTTCTTAATCTAAATCTTAATTGTGCAATTCTAACCAAATTAAAATACAAGAAATATATATAAAATTATACGAATACCAATATAATATATTACAATTTAAATTTATTGACGAATAAATAACTGTCATATGTTCAAGTAATATTTATTAATCAATTTAACCCATTCAATTTCCTAGGGAAATACCCAAGAGGAAAAAAATATTAAATTTTTTAATAAACAAAAAATTACTTTATTAAATTTTAAAAAATTGAAATATACGCTAATAATATCTATTGATAGAATAAAAGTTATAGGTACATTATATTAATTTTAAATAATTCATTATGTAAAAAAATATTAAAAAATTAGTTAAAAAAATAAATGAATTCTTCTCTAAAATAACATAAATATCGAGTCATGTTTTATTTTTTTTTAAATCGTAAACTGTAATTTATAATGTTTTAAAATAATGTCTTAATAATCAAATAAACTAAGACTTTACATAAAGGAAGGAATAATAATTATTTCTATTATTCTTTAAAATAAGATTTATTCATGTTTAATTGAAAAATATCTCTCAAATTGATTTTTAATTTTTATAATATAATATTTTTTATTTTAAAAGAAAAATAAGTTTCATAAAATTTGAACGAATGTTTTTAATGTTCAATTGCATTAACAAATTATATAAGCATAATCAAATTTATTTTCTTCAAATTGATTTTTCGGTTTATTGATTCTGAATTTACACAAAAAAAATTAATTTAAAAAATTTTCAAAATAAAAAATCATCTATATATCACACTTATTGAGTTTTTAATAATAAAGAAAAATATTATTTAAAAAATAAAAATCTTTAAAAATAAATTATGAAAGTTATATTTTTAATTCACAAAATTCATTTATTTCTCTTTAAATATATCATCAATGCAAATGCAATGGGTCACTCAACGTCCAACGAAGTTTTGATAGGTAACTAATGTTTTGTAGTATTTCGTTTTTCAAATATAATAAAAAATTATATTCTGTTTAATCGATTTTTCAACATATAGTTCGATTTTATTGTATATTTTAAATATAAATAATAGATTTAATTTATTTGTCAATTTTTGTAAATATAAATAAAACTTCCAACATAATTGTATTTTTTGTTAAATTGATTTGAGGTTTTATATTAGTAAAAATATCAAATTAGGATACTTGATTAATGAAATAATTGAATATAACTAATAAAATATAAATATTAAAACCGAAAAATTATTAAAATAGATAAATTATGTTATTCATATTTCGATATTTTGATAATATTTTTGAATTATTTATTAATTATAATATTTGTTTTGCAGATTGGGTATCATGGACATTATGATATTTTTCATATTCTGCAGTTTTTTCAGTTGACTTCTTCTTACTGCCTTCATATGTTATGTAATTTGTTGTTGTTGCAGAAAGAGATCACCCGTGGGACAAGCAGAGGGTTAAATTCATAAAATACCCATACTTTTAGAGGTGTTCAGTTTTTACGATTGGTGATGATTTGATTTGAGAAATACTACTATTACATGCTTATGTAATTAATTGACAAGGAGCATTTATATATAAGATTGGTAATATGTAATACCGATACTTTTAGAGGTGTTCGATTTTTGCGATTGGTGATGTTTGGATTTGGGAAATACTACTAGTACATGCTTATGACATTATAATTTTATCGATAAATATGTAATAAATATTGATAGTTTTATGAAGTGGTTATTCTAGATTTATGCGATGTTAACACATTATAATTTTGTAAATGAAAGATGTTAGAAACTGAGAATTCATTGAAATTGTTGATTCCAGTGCATCCCGCATATAGGTATGTTGAAATGTCACAACTTAGACTTGTATTTCATTATATTATATGTTTTGAATATAAAATTAGAAAGATATTATTTAAACATGTCTCTTCTTCCATTAATAATTAATGTAGAATATTATCACTAGACTCCTCGACTTAATTTCTTTTATTTTATATTGAATAAAACAATTGTAATTAAACTCTTCTGATAAATTTTATAAATACTTTATTCTGTATAATTTCCCAAATTTATCAACACAACGTTATGTGCATTTCATCATCTAAAATACAAACATTGATATTTTCAAATAAAACCTTTAATAATTTAATTTACATCTTAATTGAGTAACTCTAATCAAACCTACATACTAATAATAAACCTTTGCTTTCAACTCGAATGCATCATCTGGACATTTTTGCAATGATTTCAAATGAATCTATTCATCCAATTGATTTATCTATTCGTTAAAAAATAGATATTTTAAATGTTATTGTATAAAATATAAATTTATTTTTTAAATAAAAACGAATATAAAAATGAAATATCTTGTATACTCATGATATTATTTATTTTAAACATGTAATTTTATTGATTTTATAGTTACTCTTATCTTTTATCTATCCTAAATTTCTAAATATCTTGGATACAATTTTTTTGATATTTTTTATTGGAGACTGAAAATACAATCCAAAAATAAATGGATTAACAAATTTAATAATTATTAGGGGTCTGAATGCAATACAAGTGTATATCGCGACATTTCACCGCACCCGTATGTTGAATGTGGTAGAATCACCAATTCCAATGAATTGTGAGTTTTCAACATCTTTCATCTACATAATTTTAATAATTTATAATGTATTAACATCACATTTCTCTAGAATAACCACTTCATAAGATTATAATCTTATATTATTACATATTTATTAAACACATGAACCTTAGCATCTAACTATCTCATATATAAATGTTTCTCAGCTAATTATTTACATAAACATGTATGAGTAGTATTTCCCATATTAAATCATCACCAATCACAAAAACAGAATACTTCTAGAAAAATCGATATTTTACGAAATTTACCCTCCGCTTGTCCCATGTTCACTATCTTTTTCCAACAATCCCGAATTACATCACCTATGATGGCAATAAGAAAAGAACATAAAAAAATATGTACATGCTATCCAACTTGCAAAACAAATATTATAATTAATAAATAATTCAAAAATGTTATCAAAAAATCGAAATATGAATAACATAATTTATGTAGCTTAATGATTTTCGATTCTAATATCCGTATTCTGTTAGTTATATTGAGTTAATTGATTAACTGAGTATATGAATTTCATATTTTTACTAATATAAAATACAGTTATAATGAATGTTCGATTTATACTTAAAAAATGATAAAATAGACTGAATTGATAATTTATATTTTAAAAATTGAACATTTTAATAACTATATGTGGAAAAATCAATTAAATGCAATATAATTTTTATTATATTTTAAAAATAAAAGATAATAAATCATTAGTTACCTATCAAAGGTGACTTGGATGTTCGGTGATACATAGCATTTGTATTAATGATATATTTATAGGGAAATAAATGAATTTTATGAATTACAAATATAATTTTATTAATATATTTTCAAAGGAAAATCATTATTATTTTGATAGAAAAAATTTTATTTCTCAAATAATATTTTTCTTTATTATTAAACACAAGAAATGTGATATGTGGATGATTTTGATTTTAAAAATTTTTAAATTTATTTTATTGTATAAATTCAGAATCAATAATCTGAAAAATTGAATTCTAAGAAAGTGAATTGGATTCCGCTTGCATAATTTGTTAACACAATCGAACATTAAAAACATTTATTCAAATTTTGTTAAATTTATTTTGTTTTTAAAAAATAAAAAATATTATATTATAATAAATAAAAATCTACTTGAGAGATATTTTTCAATTGAATATAAATAAATCTTATTTTAAAGAATAAAAGAAATAAAAAAAATATTCGTTCTTTATAAAAACTATTAGTTTATTTCATTACGGTCTTTGATTATTAAGAAATTATTTTAATAAAATATAAATTAGAGTTTGTGATTTTGAAAAAATAACAAATAACTATATATTTATGTTATTTTAGAGAAGAATTTATTTATTTTTTAACTAATTTTAAAATATTTTTATAATAAATTACTTAAAATAAATACTATGTCTATAATTCCATCAATAGAGATTATTATCTTATATTTCAATTTTTATAATTTAATATACTAAATTTTTGTTTATTAAACAATGTAGTAATTTTTCCCTTGACTAATCCACAAAGAAATCAAATCGATTAAACGCTGATTAAATATAATTACAAACTAATAATTGATTAAATATTAGTCGAACATATAATTATTTTGTGGAGGTCTGAACTCTTGACAAATTTGAATTCAGGGATGATCTTACTGATATTTGCAATTTAGGTACTACAGAAAAATTATTTTCAATTTGGACCCTAACTGGGTATCTGAAGATGACCACACAAATGGAAATGTAGAGGGAAGCAGTGGGATAGGTTTAAGAGGTGCAGCAAACAGATAACAAAATAGTGATGAAGATGAATCTTACAACGGGGATTGTTCCAAACCTCAACGTCTCTCCTGCTCTTCTTTCTTTTCTAACATAAATATATTGCTCTTCTTTCTTTTCTAACATAAATATATAGTCATTTTTACTTTTCTTAAAATTGTAAACTCTAATTTATATTTTATTAAAATAATTTCTTAATAGTCAAACACCATAATCAAATAATTATAGTTTATATAATAGAAGGAATAATTTTTCATTTCTGGTAGTCTTTAAAATAAGATTTATTGATGTTAAATTGAAAAATATCTTTCAAATAGATTTTTATTTTTTATTTTTAAAAGCAAAATAAGTTTAATAAAATTATAACTAATTTTTTTAATATTCAATTGCTTTAAAAAATAATATAAGTGGAATCCAATTCATTTTCTTCAAATTTAATTTTACATATTATAGATTCTCAATTTACACAACAAAATCAATTTAAAAATTTTCAAAATCAAAATAATCCAATATCACATTTCTTGTGTTGTTAATAATAAAGAAAAATATTATTTGAAAAATAAAAACCTTTTCTGTCAAGATAATAATGATTTTCCCTTAAAAATAAATTATCAAAATTATATTTTAATTCACAAAATTCATTTATTTCCCTATAAATATATTATCAATGCAAATGCAATGGGTCACTCAACATTCAAGACACCGTTAATACGTAACTAATGTTTTATTGTATTTTGTTTTTTAAAATATACTAAAAATTATAATCAGTTTAATCAATTTTTCGACTTATAGTTATTCAAATGTTCGATTTATTGCATATTTTTAAAATATAAATCATTGATTTAATTTATTTTATCAGTTTTTTTAAATATAAATTGAATATTCAACACAATCGTATTTTGTATTTAATTGATTTGAGATTTTATATTAGCAAAAATATGAAATTCGGATTTGAATTAATCAAATAACTGAATATAATTAACAAAATACGAATATTAGCATAAAAAAATCATTACAATAGACAAACTATGTTATTCATATTTTGATTTTTTGATAATATTATTTGAATTATTTATTAATTATTATATTTGTTTTGCAGATTGGTCATCATGGACAATATAATATTTTTGTCATTCTTTATTGTTTTAGGTGGTCTTTTTATTGGCTTCCTAAGTTATGTAATTGGGACTTGGTGTATAAAGAGATCAGGCGGGGGACAAGAGGAGGGTTAAATTCATAAAACATTGATCCTTCTAGAAGTGTTCAACTTTTGCAATTAGTGATGATTTGATTTGAGAAATACTAATAGTGCATGTTTATGTAAATAATCGCCTAAAGGGCATTTATATGTGACATAGTTTGATATTGAGTTTCGTATATTTGTTAAATACGTAATCTTATGAAGTGTTTATTCCAGAGAAATGTGATTTTAACATATCATAAATTATTACGATTATGTAGATAAAAGATATTAGAAATTGGAAATTCGTTGGAATTGATGATTCCAATGTTTCCGGTGCATAGGTGTGTCGAAATGTCACGACCTACCTTCCTTTTATACGATATTGTCCGTTACGGACATCTAATATTTATGGTTTTACATTATTCTCTTTTGAGAAAAAAATCTAATACAAAATTAAAAAAATTTATTTATTTTAGCACGTCTCTTCTATCATCTGTAACTAATATGAAATTTCATTATTAGACCTATATCCTTACATTGTACTCTTATTAGATATTCAGCGTCTTCATTGATTGCCCTCTCATCCCACCAATAGGATAATCATAGATTCCATTATGATATCAAATGTAAAGATCTACTCATGTCTTATATGATATTATATGATCTACTTACGATGTTTAAGAAAAATATCTCATATAAAATTATGAGAGTTTTATTTAAACACTTTCATTCCCCCATTTGATATATCATCACGGATCCTTTGGATTACTTTCATTTATTTTGTATTTAATGAAATAGTTATAATAATAGTCTTTCGATTGATTTTATAAATACTTTATTCCCTTTAATATAACAAATATATCAAAACACAATTATGCACATTTGATCATCTAAAATACAAGTATTTATATTTTCTAATAAAACATTTAATCATTTAATTTATATATTAATTGAGTAATTTTAATCAAATCTAAATATTAATAATAAACAAATATATATATATATATATATAGAAAATTATATGAATATTCGAGTAATATTTATTAACTATTATTAGTTTGTAAGTACATTTAATTATCGTTTAATCGATTCGATTTCCTTAGGGATTAGCCAAGGTCAAAAATGTTATACTCGAAGATTTGTGCTATTGTTGTTCAATATACTAATATAGTTTTTTTTGTTTTTCAAAATGTTTAAAATAAAATAAAAGAAATATAAAAAATATATTTAATTATTAGAATCTAAAAATGATGTGATTATGATTAAAAGATAATTTATATTCTTCTAAATATTTTAATAAGAATTATTTTAAAGCATCAATCTATTATAAAAAAATTAATTCAGATTTATAAATAAATCGAAAAATCAATTAACCCATTTTTAAGTCACTTTTATAACCCCAAGTAACAAAAATTATTATAATTAAATAATATATAAAAATAAAAATCAATTATATCAAATATAATTAAATGTTCATTTCTGCTTGATAATAAGGATTATGCTATGATCTACGTGCATCCATAGTTGGTGGTTGTGATCGAAAGAAATAGAAAAATAAAGATGAGCACTTTTATAACTACAAAATAAAAACTGATTTCACTATTATTGAATGAATAAATGTAACAAATGACAAACCATCAACACAACATCATATAACTAAATATGATGTTACACATAGATCTTGTATGAATAGAAAGATAAAGTTTACTTTCATATTTCAAAGAGTTTCTTCCAATGTTTTTTCCAAAAAACCGTCAATAGTATCTTAGTAATGTCCCCATGTGCACACCCTAGTGAATATCTATCAATCATGTTTCAAATCATAGAAGACTCTTCTGTAAATAAAGAAGTTTTCATAAATCTCTAAGATATATAATATACAGAATATTATTCAGATGTAATATTAATATTTGATATATTATCTTATATACATTATAACATATACATATCAATCTGCATCAAATATGTTTTGGATTGAATGTATTTAGAGATGGCAAAAATCTATTCAATAATAGTTTATCAAGGTTAGGGCTTTATCTGTTTCAATAATTTTCTGACGTAATTTTTAATTTTTTATCATTTTATAGTAAAATAAAAAAATTTAGATTATATTATTAATTTTAGAAATTATTAAATTTCTTAAATCTCTGTTTTATTGGTTAAATAAAAGGTTACTTAAAAAACTATACTATTTTTTTATTTATTCTAAAATTATATTTATATCATAAAATAAAATTCTATAATAATTTAATATATTAAAAATTTTAATACATATTTTATAATATACTATTATACAAAACAGTTTTACAATATATCTCTTATACACGAAAATTCAAATTAGTTTTATTACGAGCTCCACGTGTCAAACGTTTCCTCTGATGGCAGAGCTATATCCGTCATCAAAGAACTTGCTCCAGAGCATCACCCCGCCGTAGTTCCGGGAACCCTGGATCGCCGGGAGAATCTGACCAGTGAGGACGTCGGCCGGAGTGTATCCGCCTACTGGTATTGATTGACGTCCACTGGTTCCAACTACTGATGACGCCCTCGGCGCCTGCCCTGATGTCGCAGCCAGGGTTGTTGTAGAACTGAACCCAGACGTAGTCGAAGAGGCCGGTCTGAACAGCTTGCCCGAGATAAGCATCCGGGTACGGACACTGCGGCGCTGCAGAGAGTTTCAAGTTGGAGTTGTAGTTCTTGAGATTTTGAGCCAGTACGTCCCAGTTTTGCGGCGTGCCGCCTTCGATGTCGAAGTCGATTCCGTCGAGAACGGCGTCTCCGAGGGGCCGGGAACTCGAGCTTCCGCCTAAGAAATTGTTCCATAAGTAATCGGCAACCTGTTGAGCGTCGGTGGAGGAAGAGAGGGAGTAGCTCCCAGCTCCACCACCGAGCGAAAGCAACACCTGGTAGGGAGTTAGGGTCGAAATTGAAAATAATCTTTCTGTAGTACCTAAAATGCTAATATCAGTAATATCATCCCTGAATTCAAATTTGTCAACAGTTCAGACCCTCACATAATAATTATTAAATTTGTTTATCCATTTATTTTTAGACTGTATTTTCAGTCTCTAATAAAGAATATTAAAATAATAGTATCCAAGATATTTAGGAATTTAGAATACATATTTAAAATAATATCATGAGTATTCAAGATATTTTATTTTTATATTCCTTTTTATTAAAAAAATCAATTTATATTTTATACAATAACATTTAAAATATCAATTTTTTAACAAACATATAAATCGATAAATCGATTCATTTGAAATCATCACAAAAATGTCCGGGTGATATATTCGAGTTGAAAACGTAAGGGTCAATAATTCATAAAAGAGATTAAATATAGTAATCATATTGATTTTATACGATACTTTTCTTAAATACAATGAAATTACTTTGGTAAAATTAAATAAACGCGTTTGATATGAAATCATTTTAAGACTTGTGATATTAACATTTAAAAAAAATTATAAAAAACGATTATAAATAGAGACGAGGCGCGTACCTGCACGTTTTGCGATTGGCAAGATCTGATCTGATCACTGAGGAAGGTGCACCCGCCGGAGGAGGGGTTACAGTGCCCGGCCAGGTTAAGGACCGGAGTTTGGCCGTTGCCGAAGTTGACCAGAAACGAAAGGATGACGATCCCGTAGTTGCCGGAGCTGCAAGTCTCGGCGAGGCTGCTCTCGCGGCCGTCTTGGCCCCAGTAGACGGCGATTTGGCCGGCATCGGAGGGGGAAAGCAACAGAAGAATGGCGACGAAGATGACCGGAGAGGATCCTTTGAAACTGCTACCCATTTTCCGAGCGGTGTCTGCGGCACAGAGGCTTGCCGGTGAGGACTCTTTATAGAGAAACTCCGGCGGCTTGCTCTAAGCGACGCGTTTTGCAATTTCTGCAGCATTTCCTTCGTATCGCGTTTTTCCGTTATTATTTTTATACTAATTTCTACTTTTTATATAATTAAAATTTATTTCACATAAAAAAATATTAGAAGTATAAATAAGACTAATTTACATATTTTTTTTGTATTTTTTTTCAAAATTTTTAGAAAATATTTATTAAATGTTATACATAAAAAAAATGAATTCATTGGAATGATAATTTTGTCTTTTCACACATAGAATTAATTAGGTGCAATTTTATTTCTATTTTTGTAAAAAAAATATTTTTACATTAAAAAAATAAAAATAACTTGCAAATTATTTTGATATTTAGCTCAGTTGCGTGGATTATATCATTAATTCTCATTTTTATCGAAAATATTGAAATGCATATCAAAATGATAGTAAAATTAATAAAAAAAGAAATAATTTTTTTTCTTTTACTTCCTGACAAAGACTCCCACAAAAAGACTTGACTCGACTTGACGCGGTCTTCGGAATTAAAATTCCAAGAAGCAGCGATGTTGAAAGCTTTGGACTTGAGTTGACTCGGTCCACAATTGGGCCGATGGCTATCTGAAAAAGCCCATTAAATTTCCTCCTCTTCTACATACCAAAAAAATCGAATACATTTGGATTTCGAAACCGAATAATCGATAGTTATCGACTATGAGATTTAGGCATAAAAACCGATTAACATGTTAACTGGATCACATCATAAAAATCAATCTCGTAAAAACCATTAAACACTAGTCAATTATTGTATGATTAACGACTGTGATATACTTAGTAAATAGCACATATTTTATCGTAATTTTACTGATACAAAATTAATATAATCAGTGGTGAAAGTATATTTTTTCAGATATTTATGAAATTTTTAGTTTTAGTTATGTTTTCTTTCGTAAAAACAAATTATACAAACAATTTACCTAACTTTTGAATTGATATTATTAAAATAAATAATTTCATATTGAGAAATTAAAGTGAACTAAGATATTATATATCATTAGTAATCATTCGAATATAATCTCTTTTAATATGATGTATATTTTTTATATACTTAGTCAATATATGTATTTTTCTGATTTATCGAATTTTTACTTTAAATAGATATAACTTAAATTTTATCGAATACCTACAATTTTTTAAAAAATAAATGAAGTAAAATTGTTGCATACTATTCATTAGTAAATAAGATTTAATAGTTTTGTGCACTTTCCTTCTCTAAGGGGTTAACAATAAATTAATATCTAACTTGGAGGCTGATGCTCATATTAATTTGGTGGAAGAATGGGGAACCCAATAAATGTGGCATGGAAATTTTTGGTCTAATTATTTTAAAGACTTACATTGTTAGAGTGAGAATGAAAGATTATCCAAATCTGGAATAAGTAGGTGAAGAATTAATTTGCTAAGAAATTATGTTGTTATTTGATCTCTATTCTGGTGTTAATAGTAATTAGAAAACGTTGAAAATGCGACAAACCATTCTAATGTTTAGATGAATTCAATTGATTAATAACATATTTGGTAGGGGTATTTATATATGCATGATTTGTAAATAATTTTTTTAATTATCCTAAATAAATGATTTTTCATTATTTATTTATTATTTTAAATACATGCATCAAACATAATATCAATTTAAACACATATATGTAAAATATGCATGCTAAACAAACTCGAGAGGTTAACTGCATGATAATTACAAAGTAACTTTCTAATTCTTCAATATCAGATGTTTTTATCTCTTGGATAAATTGACTTTGAATCTTTATTATCCCATAACAGTCATTAATACTGAATAAATTTTATAACATTATATTTATAAAAATTTCGTAATAATTACTTTTATTAAAAATTTGAAAAAAAGACATGTATTCAGTTATCTTGTTTTTGGAATAAGAATAAAGTTGTATTTATTGATATATATTTACAAAAAATTGATTTTCATGATTGTAACAAAAAAGTAATATACTTTCAATAATATACTATATTCAAATAGATTTATTTAAATACATTTTTAAAAAAATAAGTTGACGAAGTCAAAGAAAAACCTATTTTTAGAATTATTTGACGGAGTCCCTAGGACACGACTGACGCCATCCTATCTCCCCTAAAATGCTTCGTCAACATAAATAATAACCAAATAATAATAATATTATTATTTTACCGTAAACAATAATAATAATTTTATTTTACTGTAAATAAAAAATAATACTCGTTATAGTCAATTATAAATCAAAAAGATTGAATATTCACATGTTTTTTAAACCAAGAGTTCCTTCACTCCAATAGGTCTAGGGTTTTTTTATAGTATTATTATAAAAAAATCTATTCTAAACGTGTTTCATAAATATCATATCATTTTAAACACGTGTGAAATATCTATGCGTTGAGTAAATTTTCTATTTTGATAATATATGATGTGTTTAATTAGACATATATAAGGATGTGTTTAGTAGGATAGTATAATTAATAATTTTTTTGATTTATTTATATTTAAATAAACAGTATTATGTGATTAAGATTAAAATTTGTTTGAAACATAAGTTTTGAGTAATAATGTTTTAAAATAATATTATATTTGGTAGATATGTTTGAAATAAATAATAATTGTTAACAAAACCCATCTAGAAGTCGAGTTTTGGAATATTTAATTTGACATTAATTTTGTAAATCATTCGTATATATTTAAACTATTACATCAAATATACGTTATTATTAATACATGAATATTTAAACAGTTAAACCAACCTATCAAAAACCTCTAAATTGTTTACTTCATAGATTTAAATAAATACGAGATTACGCGAGTTATTTTTATTATTATATACATGGTTTTATTTAAAACTATAATACTTTCTTACTTTACTTAATATTAATTAATTCCAATTCTCATCATACTAATTAAATATTATCAAAAAAATAATATATAAGTATTAAATTCTTTTTATTTCATCAATATCAATCAAATATTTATATAATTCAAATACATTAATTATTAATTAAAGTATTCGTCAAAACTGATACAGTAAATATGGCCTTGGGGTTTCATATCCAAATTGTTTAATATCCAGAGTTGACTTCAATATCCCTTCAATGGATTCTTTCTCTATAAATACTTTTGAAATCCCTCCCTCCCAAAATCAAGAGGAACAATTAAAAATGGCCACCAAAGTGTCCTTCCTAGTGATAGCTCCCGTCCTCTTCCTCCTCCTCTGCAACATCGCCCCTGCAAATGCCGGCCAAATCTCCATCTACTGGGGCCAGAACGGCTACGAAGGCACCCTCGCCGACACCTGCACCTCCGGCAACTACGGCATCGTCATCATCTCCTTCCTCACCACCTTCGGCGAGGGCCAAACTCCGGTCCTCAACTTGGCCGGCCACTGCGACCCCTCCTCCGGAGGGTGCACCTCTCTGAGTACCGACATCGCCACCTGTCAAGGACAGGGGATAAAGGTGTTCCTGTCGCTGGGGGGAGGCGTCGGGAGCTACGGCCTCTCCTCCGCTGCCGACGCGCAGCAGGTAGCCGATTACTTATGGAACAATTTCCTGGGCGGGAGTTCGAGTTCCCGGCCGCTCGGCGCGGCGGTTCTCGACGGGATCGACTTCGACATCGAGGGGGGCTCGAACCAGTACTGGGATGTGCTTGCGCAAGACCTCAAAGCGTACAACCCGAGCATCCTCGTGTCTGCAGCTCCACAGTGCCCGTACCCTGATTACTATCTAGGGCAAGCTATCCAAGCGGGCGTCTTCGACTACGTCTGGGTGCAGTTCTACAACAATCCTTATTGCGATTACTCCTCGGGAGTGGATGCCGTCATCACCAGTTGGAACCAGTGGGCTTCCGTCCCTACAACGCTGCTCTTCCTTGGGCTGCCGGCGTCGGAAAACGCTGCCGGAAATGGGTACATCCCCCCTGATGTGCTTACCGGCCAGATTCTCCCGACGATCAAAGCTACTAGTAAGTACGGCGGAGTTATGCTGTGGAGCAAGTACTACGATCAGGGGTACAGCTCCGGCATAAAGAGCAGTGTATGAACACGGCGCTTGTGATCTACACTGAATAAACCAGTTTCTCAGATGAAACCTAATAAGATTATTCAAGTTTGAAAAAAAACCTTATTATTCATTAAAAAAATCTTATTATTGTTATAATGTACCTAGGATCAAATCAATTAATTTTGATAACATGAAGTTTTAAATATATAATTTCATAAATTTAGAAATAAATTGTTTACAAAAAAACAATTTGAAAAAATTATAATACAATTTAAAAAATTAGAGATTAAACTATTTATTAACTTGAAGTGAAACAATATTGTAAGAATTTTAGAACGTATTTCAATAAATTTAAATATGTGTAACCATTTATAATAATATTAATAATAATAAGAAATTAATTTATTAACATTTAAGTTTGTGAATTGATATGAAGTAAAAAATGTTTAATATGAATTAAATATGAAATTTTCAAAATTTAGGGTTGAGTCTAATTTTTCCACATTTGAATGTGAATTTGGATTTGGATTTGGATGACCAGCAATTTTGGACTTATCATTACGCCAAAATCAGCAGAGTCTCTCATGGACTACAAATATGATAACTGAAGTGCAATCCCATGTCAGTCATGGCGCTACTTGTTTTCAGTGGCCAGCATCCAGGAGCTGATGAAGCTTCACCGGAGCGCTCCGGCTCTCGTATACCTCCCGGCCGTCGTTCTCCGAGTGACCGCCTCCGCCTCCATCGGAGTTGTTCACCCTTGCTAGAAGGTTCACGGTGGCTAAAGGGGGGTCAGTTTTGAGCCGGGTGATCGCTGGTTCCCCTGGCTTTAACCGATGATCGTCGTCGATTCGTCGAAGCTGGGTGTCGTTGAGCTTCCCCTGCAGAGGCCACTACGTTAGCAGGCAGAGAGTAGTTGCATCATTCAAGTGAAATGCTACCATTAGGACCCCATTTTCATGCTTCAGCTTTTTGCACTGTTCCATCATCCTCTTTATCTCGGACTTCATGCTCATGTTGTCAGAGAGCAGGGCTTGGACCTTGCCAGCTAGTTCCTCGGCCTCAGCCTGGATCGAAAAGAGTTATTCTGTGGAGGAAGCCAGAGCAGGAATGTCTAAAATGGGATCCATTACCTGCTTCCGCAATCGTGATCTGCGTGCCGATTCTCGGTTCGATTGCTTTCGTCTCTCCCGCTTCAGTTCTTGCTCATTCTACAGTTTGATGCAAACATCAGGCACAGAAGTTGTGAAATCAAACTGATAGATCACTTAAGAACAAACCTGTAGCCATGTCTCAGAAGGACTTGGCTGCAAAGCATCAACTGGAGTTGGCTTCATACTCTTGAAGTCCAAAGGAGTAGATACATTCCCTGATTTTTCTCCAGTTGCATTCGAAGGAACCGCGTCGAATGCTCGGCCGGCTTCAGTAGAGGGAAACACATTTTCCTTCTGAGCTTTCGCATGCTCTGAAACATAAATAGGACAAGATCAAACTGGCGGTTCTATCGGTGTTTCGAAGAATAAGAAACCATGGAAATGGAGAATTTACAGTCTATGGCTTCATACCTTTAGTGGGAGAAGTTTGATGGCTCCTCTTCCTGTGACCTTTGGCGGTCTGTGTAGAATGCAAGTACAGTAATGCAACAATTCTATGAAAACGAACATTATGCTACAGAAGAGACGCTTACTCTGGCTAAACCGCCATTGCTTCCATGGCTAGAACCATCAGTTGCTTCACTGTGGATGCCGGAGTGTGAATCAGCAGCAGAGCAAAGAGGAAGTGGCTACACAGAAGCCACCCCAAGCAAGGATTAAAGGAGATAAACCTGTCAGATGATTGATGCTCAGTTGGAGGATCATTGTCATCAACACTTCCATTTCCTATCGAAATCGCAAGGCCGTCGATCTCTTTATGCTTCTTCAGAACTCTTTCACCTGAATTCCCAGCTGACTTGGCTGGTGATTCCATGGTAGGAGCAGCACCCCCAGCCTGCAAACAAACACACAATTGTATGATAAGCTATTGAGGAAAATGCATTCCTTTTTCAAGATGCTGATGTCTTGGAGGAAGTTACCACTGGAACTCCAGGGTGTGCAAATGGAGCATAGAATGCAGTGTAAGGAGCTCCATAATGAGCGATCATAGACTGAAAAAACAAGGGATCCATGTTGTCAAATTAAGCAATGATACATTATCACAGTTTACATGAATTTCACAGTGCGTAAATGTCGTCGAAACCTGTGAGGGACCCCACATATAAGGGGGTGTTGCAGGAGATGAGGTTACAGGTGAGTTTGAGTACGGTGGCATTGCAAGGCACGGACCATAAAACGCCTAAAAGTGATAGGAATATCGAAGCATGATTCACAAAGACATCTCTAGTTTTTCAGAGGCAGAGTAGCAAGATGATCACCTGAACAGTTGACCAATCAGGATAAGCGTGGCAGTTATTCATCACGGTCTGAAACAAAGAGTCAGCAGAGCAAAGTCATCTTGATCACAAAGACAAGTAGCTAATATTCATAGATCATAAAACATAACAAGTAGGAGATATGCTCACAGCAGGAGGTGGAGGTGTTTTATCATTCTTCTTGGCATTCTTTCCTTCTTCCCCACTGTTTCCCATTGTTCAGCCTCCTGATCTTTCCTACTCAATGGCAGAAACAAGATTCTCCTTTCAGGGCATTACATATAATAACCACAGACCGTTGAACTCAGAGAATATGGCATACAAGCACGACAGGTGTGGCACCCAAACCTGAAATCAGAAATGTTCAATGCAAGGAGTGATAACAGGGCTGTGAAAAAATTATACCATGATAAAAGATAATCGCATAAAATCAACATATGAAGACAAGTTTTGCTAAAAAGTTACTCAATCAGTGCCAATGTTTCCAAAAAACTTTCACCAGCCCAAGATGAAAGACTAGGTCGATCATAAACACTGACTGACCAGGATGCGAAAACAAAAAACCCTGCTTCCCTTGAAAAGGTATTCAGATCTCTGTTACCCTCAATTCAATACCCCCTGCCTTCCCATAGAAAAAGATGCCACTTGACACTTGAGAAACATCATAAACAAGCCAGAATGGAACATCGAAAAAAAGGGTTTTATCGTCCTTTAGCTACAACCCAGTACCGCTAAACCTCTCCCTTTGCCGACAACTCTAAGCCCACTTGGTATGCCGGGACATGGTTCGGTTAAAACCAGTTCCTAAAGTCAATTTTGTCCTCCCAAAGCACCCAAATCCCCGATCCATAAACCTAAAGGATGATGAACCACAGTGACTCTGTTACACCAGTAAAAAAAAAAAAGAAAGGATTGTCAACAATCCCTAGAAACAACAATCGTACATTGCAACAAACCCACAAAACCATTCATCAAATTACAGAAACTGGGAACACCAAAACCCCTTCTACCCAAATAGTCACACAGTAAAAACCCAGACGAAAATACGGTGATCAACCAAGGCCGCAGAAAAAGAAAAAGGAAAAAAAAAAGGTAATGAGCCTGAGATTTGTGCCTACTTGGCTAGATTAGAAGCAGCCGAGGTTGTGGGAAGCTCGAGAAAACTATATTGATGACATTTGTATCACATAATTCCTTTTTTGTCCAATATTTTTCTCCGAGTATCGTTTTGTGGAGCTCTGTGAGGCTTTTGAGAGGGGGAGAGAGAGAGAATGCGATGGGAGGAGGAGGAGGAAGAAGAAGAAAGGAGGACCGCCGAGGCACAACTCCACGTCATCTTACACGTGTCTTTGCGTGCAAATAGTTGGTACATATCCAATCACGACACGGGAAAACTGCAAATTCCTTTTCTTCTTTTTTTCATATTCTTTTAAATCAGTTTTTAATTAGGTAATAAATCTATAAATAGCAATTTCCCCTAATGTGTTACTTTTATTATACAAGAATAATTATTTTTTTCATATTTTTGTATTAAATACGTCATCATCATCAAAATTGAATTTTATTCATGGAGAATATTATTTTAACTTGTATATATGACATCAACATTCTTTTTCACAAGTCAATCATTTATTTATTATTTATTATTATTAGATTAATAGCATTAGCATGATAAAAAGTTTAATATAAGGTCACATTTGGTAAGGAGGTTTAAAAGATTAAATTCATATATTTAAGAATCAAAGTACATTTTTTTTTAAAACATGAAAGTTTATTAAATTCATATAATATCACAAATCATAAATATTATCTATTTTGGATATATAATTCTTACGATTCTATATTTTTCAAAAAAAATCTTCATAAAACATTAGTAAGTTCACTCTTCCATTCGTAATCAATACAAAACATCGTCTCAAACTCTATTATGTTACATTCTTTCCCATTTAGATACTGAGTAATCTTATTCCAATATTCGTATATATTCGGGTTTAAATCTGATATCAAATATTACGATATATTTTCTTTATACGATATTTTGATATTTAGTGAAGGTTTTATTGGGAGTCAATCCAAACCAGTGCCTGGTCGTGGTTGAGCATTGAATAGATTCATCATTTAAATAGTACGGATCCGCTGGCATCATCGAAAGAGCATGGAGCCATTCTTGCAAAAACATAGAAAGCAAATGCAACGCCGTCCAATCAGGTATAGTGAGACGTCAAATCCACCGTCCACGTGTACGACTGTGACGCAATCGACGCGGCGTGTTCCTTGTCGACGGATCCTTCAACCAGGCACGTGTCCGAAGTGTCTCTCTTCTTTTTAAATTCCTTTTACATCCACATGTTTCGACGAAAGTTAACTGGATTTGATGGGGGCGTTCAAGTCCGGGGCGGTGGGCCCCCGTACTCCTCGAATTATTACCAAATAAAAAGAGACAAATTCGTGGTATTATTTAAAAAACCCACACCAGACAACATCGACAGTAATTTTAAAAAATATTTAACATTATCGAAATTATTATTTCCATTTAAATAGAGAAAAAGAAATGCAGCAAACTCACACGTGGCAAAATACCAACCGACGGAGATCTTCGAACACGTGGACACGACAGGGCAAAGTACGACTGAAGAAGCCATGTGGGCCCTCCGGACCAGGAGGCTGATCTGTCACGGAGGTCGGCAGACCACGTGAATCAGGGTAATAATATAGATGCCTGGGTGTCGCTGATTGGTCCACCTGTCAGCACGTTATTATTTAATTATTAATTTAAATAAGCTGAAAATTAATAAAGAATATATTTTAATGATTTCGAAATTAGATGTAATTACGAAAATATCATATAGAAATGAAATATTTGTTAAAATTTACGTATTTTTTTCGTAAAGATTATTATTTTAAAACACTTAATAATTTATAGAGAAACTTACAAAAATACCCCACACCATTTATAATATTTTCTAAAAAAACCCGATGCTCTATTTTTGTTATTAACATTGTCATGTTGTGTATAAGATTTAGGGTTTACAATTTAAGGTTTAGATTTCAAGATTTAGGATTTAGAGTACATATTGACAAATTTTGGAAATTGATAATATTTAAATTTATGAATTAGAAAATTGTTTTTGATTTATTCAATAGTTTATCTTATCGAGCCACGTGGCGGCGAGACGTTACAAAGTGCTATCCTCAGCGACCATGATAGGGAAATGATTGACGTTGACTCCCGCGTCCACGCCCAAAGGACACGCCGCTCATCGCCGAGTCCATTAAGTAATTAAAAAAATATTATTAATTAAACTTTTTTACCACAACCCCTAAACGCTAAAAAATTAACACATATTATTACTATGGGACGGGTTTTGATCCCGATCCATTTAAATGAAGCTGGTATTGTGAATTCAATTCATCGGGTCGATCCGAATCATAATACGGGTTTTGGGCAGACGCTTTTGCCATTGATGTGGGGTCGGCCCAACTGGAATAAAGCGCAAGATCTGGGCTTTAGTCCTCCACTCGAGAGGGTTGAGATCAGGTGACAAACTGAAATTATCAAGAGTTTGTGACTGATGTGCAATTTTGATAAATAGCGAAGGGTTCTAAAATAAAAAGTTTTTAAACATAATTTACCACTAATTTATGCTTTATTTTAAAAAAATAATTATTTATATACTTGAGAGAAATTTTATAATTATATTTATATATAATATTAGTAAATTATTCAATACGATATAATAACATATTATTTTAGATTTTTAATGAAATCTTACAATTGATTGTGTGTTCTCATTTGAGAGATGTCTCCAAACAAATGATGTTTTTATATATTATTCGCTTTCGATATGATATCTTTTAAATCATGATAATTTACACTATCTAAAACACATTGTTTCAAAACTCATTTTGGACCATCACAAATTGCTATGAAAAGATGATGATCCAATAAACCTTGATGCTGTATATCATTATTTCTAATTAAGAGTATAATTTAATAAATAAATAAAGATTAATTCAATGAATAAATAAATGACTTCTGCATGTATCTAACACATAATATTAAATATTATTATTTATCAAATATTTAATTTACAAATTTTATTTAATATAAACATGCAATCATGAACGCATTCCAATTTGCACAGCCTAAATTCCATTTACATAAGAAACCACACTACTACCAGACAACAAAAGAAGAGCGTAAGGGAAAAGGAATGGAACCTGAGTTGTGTTGGCCACTAGCTTTCCATGGAGTTCAATCCTTCTTCTTGTCCAATGGCAGCCTCGGAATCCTACTCAGAACCTTGGCATCCAGGACATCATACTGTTTCTTGAGCTCAGAGACTGCCTTCTCCGCAAGGGAGTCCACTTCGTTCTTATGCTTCTGATACAGGACAGGGAGCGTGAGCGCCGCCACCAACACTGAAACATTGGGTGGTAGAAGAACAGATGTTGAGTGAATGGGAAGAAGAATATGTGTAATGCGCACACGGGCATCGCGGACTTACGGATATAAGCCAGTGTCAAGAAGGTGAAGAAGCTGCCCACTATTGAGAGAAGCCACAGGGCAGCAATAACCTGGTGTTCAAGGATTGGATGCAGAGTCAAGACTGGTTCCCATTTTACTAACAACCCTCTTGCAAAAACAGGAAGATGCCTTTGCCGAAATTGGTTCTCCTTGTGAAACCAGAGGCACAAACTTGTTGTATGGCCTATCGTTTCACAAGGTTTTCCTGGAAGATGGTGACGAAGGCATCTCTCTGTTTTTCCAATCGTGTGACAGTTTTGTGGTGAAGTGGCAATTGTGAGTTCATAGTCACAATCGATGAGTGCAGCAGAAGAACCAGGAATCACTGAGGAAGTGAAGGAAGGGATTTTGCAGAGTTGGAATAAGGTTTGACTTACAGTGAGGAACTTCTTAACATCCTGTCCGGAAGCAATGTCTCGAAGCTCAGCTAGACCACGATTGGTTTCCTCACGAAAGATGGAAGCGAGTTCAACAAACGCTTCCTCTGGAAGACGAACATCTGGAATATGCGGAGGTCGCCTGTAAATAAATGTTAACCGAAGTTACATAAAAACATATGGAGCAGCTTAACTGAAAGAAGTTCAATATCCTCACTTGTGAATGAAGATAGAGGCGTTGGACCACAAGAACAGCGATCCAATGGAAAATATCAAGACATGGGATACAACACTCGTCAGATGATAATTCAGCAATTCAAACAGAACCCAAAGAACTGTTGCTCCCCCAAGCACTGCAGCAGATATTTTCTTCTTCCTCCACAAGAAAACATCAAAAGCTGCAGAAAAAAATAAACATGCTTTCGTATTTTCAGGAAACTCGTGTTACGACGGCGATCATTAACACCTACAGCCGTACAGCGGATAATCGGAAGTGGAGCAGAGTGCACTTACGCTTAACTCCACATACAGATTTGTGATGAGGCTTTTTACGGCCGAACAAGTTCAACAGCTCCCTCTCCTGCGCCACGATTACTTCAGGATGTTCTGCGGTCTCAGGCTCAACACTCGATTCCAGAACCTTCGACAGATCTTCGGTAGCTGCAATCTTCTCCGCCGTGGAATCAATCACTGCATCTACCGACGACGCAGAGATCTCTCCTTGATCCGCCATTGTAGTTGGTCAACGAACGCCGGAAAACTGCTGAAAATGAAGAACTTCCGGAACAAGCAAGCGATGGGGGGAAATCAAGTGTGTGGGAGAAGTAAGATGTTTTTACGATGGATCCGCTTCGGAGTTTGGTTCGGGAAAGTAATCGCAGTCCGGACACTGGACAGGTTCGGTATCGTAATCGGACGACCTGGATCTAAGGACAGCGAAAAGAATGGATGGCCAAGATTCGCTGTTTAATGGGCCAAATAATTATAAATGGGCCCGGCTCATACTGAGGAGGCTCGGTTGATATGAAATTATCTCGGAATGCGATTATTGCTCGAATGGCGTGCCAAATGAATGCTTCAACCGTTTCCGACGGAGGTGCAGCCCTTCAAATCGCAGTCGCCGTCTCTCCGGGAACGCGGCCGCCATGGTGCTCCGGGGTCTGCTTTCCAAGGCTGGGTCTCTCTTCAGCCCCACCATTCGCAACACCAAAAAATATCCTCATTCGCTGCTTCTCCGATGCATGAGCAACGTCCCAGAAGACGCTGTGTACGGCGGGCCGACGCCTCAAAATTTCAACCAGCGCGTCACCCTGGCTCACCTCCGAAAGAAGCACAAGAACTCGGTGCCCATTACAATGGTAACGGCTTACGATTATCCCTCGGCGGTCTGCCTGGATTCCGCTGGAATTGACATTTGCCTGGTGGGCGATTCTGCGGCAATGGTGGTTCACGGCCACGACACCACTCTTCCGATCACGGTTGAAGAAATGCTTGTCCACTGCCGCAGCGTTGCCCGCGGCGCTAAGCGACCTTTGTTGGTGGGCGATTTGCCCTTCGGCAGTTACGAATCCAGCACTAATCAGGTCTTGATTTTATGAATGCCGTTTGTGCACTTTCATGTGAACTGCTTGCAGGAGATGAACCAGTAATCCTAAATTAAGCATCAAATGATCATTTCGTTTCATCCAGGCTGTTGATACGGCTGTGAGAATTCTGAAAGAAGGTGGAATGGATGCAATCAAATTGGAAGGCGGAGCACCATCCCGGATCACAGCTGCCAAGGCAATCGTCGAAGCAGGGATAGCGGTTATGGGCCATGTTGGTCTAACCCTCAGGCCATCAGTGTTCTCGGGGGATTCAGGCCTCAAGGCAAGAATGTCGAAAGTGCTGTAAAGGTAGGGAACTCAACTGAAGCTGATATATACGCATGCTCCCATTTTGTGACAATTGAACTTCCTTCTGCAAAGGTTGTGGAGACTGCCCTGTCTCTACAAGAAGCGGGGTGTTTCGCCGTCGTGTTAGAATGTGTTCCCTCCCCTGTTGCCGCTGCAGCAACCTCCGCCCTTCAAATCCCGACCATCGGAATCGGAGCCGGTCCCTTTTGCAGTGGCCAGGTTACTCAACACTACACTTCATTCTGCTACAAAGCACTCATGAACTCAATGCATTAATCCTCCTGCAGGTTCTAGTTTACCACGATCTACTAGGAATGCTTCAACACCCCCATCACGCAAAGGTAACCAACCAATCCATCCATCTTCACACTCAGCCTACCAAACACTTCAAACTGAGCCACAGGAATGATCTCTCAGGTAACTCCCAAGTTCTGTAAGCAGTACGCCCGTGTAGGAGAGATCATCAACAAGGCGCTAGTCCAGTATCGAGACGAAGTGGTTAGCGGCTCCTTCCCTGGACCGTCTCATACACCCTACAAGATTGCTGCTGCAGATGTAGAGGGACTCTTTCAAGCTTTGCAGAAGATGGGATTAGGGGAAGCTGCCTCTGCAGCGGCGGAAGCAGCTGAGAAGCTTGAGAATGCAGCTGAGTAACCGTACTGCCCATCAGTTGATGAAGATTCACGAGGCTGATACTTCTGTTTAAACATTTTAGAAATTATGTGATTATTTTGATAATATTTTATATAAATTTAAATATAAATCTAATTACCAAAATATGTGAATATTTTTTGTTTAAATAATATTTTTTATAAAGTGGATTTATTTTATCTCAAATAATTAATTTCATATCAATTAATCACGTCTATACAAAACATATATCAAAATAATAAATATTTTGTTACATAATTAGGATAACAAATTAATTTATTTGAATTTAAATAAAAATTATTTAGATGGATTAATTATCATAAAAGAATTTAAAATTTGTATCGGGTTTCATTTCCGGTTCAAAAACGAGAACCGGAAACCGCTACCGTTTCGAACCAGCCGGTTTAGTGGCGTAAGAAAACGTGCTATGTCGGTGGGAAGTGTGATTCGCGAGCCATGATGTGTTGGTTACCCACCTGCCGGAAATCAACGAGACTTGATCGGAGAAACCCCCGACACCACGCACATTACAGAAATCCGGGCTCTGCGGTGGTACTTCGGCTATCAGTCATCCATCGCCGGTCACCGGAGAAGTCGACCGGTAACTAACCTGATCGTGCATTCATTCACTCATTCCATCTCCAGTCGCATTTGATTTTACCGTTGACGGGAATTTCCCCCTACGCGTCGCCTCAATAATGCAAACCCCTCCCTCCATTTCCAGAAAACAGACACCGATTCCCATCACTCCTCTTTTCCCCAAAGTGCCAGCAGGACGGCCTTCAAGTAGTGTGTTAGAGTTTACGAGAACGTGTTTAAATAGAATAATTAATGAAAACTTATATGAGAATTTTTTTTAACATAAAATATACTTAGTTGAAATTCTAAAATTAAATATATCGAGTTTGAGATAATTTCAAGACTTATAACTATTTGAAAATTTCGTGTTTAAATATGTATGAATGTAAAACCATAAAAAATAAATATATGAATAAATAATATTATACAAAAAAATGTAGATCATGATAATATTTTATCACTGGTTAAATTGTACAATCTTTCATATAATATGAATAAAAATAAATATTTAATATGAACATTATCCCTCACATGCTTCTGCCTAGTAAAAAGTAAAATGAAATGCACCCCACTAATTCCACCATCCATTCAACCCTTGGTACAATTATTGTAACCAAGTAGGTAGATTTTGGAATCACATGACAGACTCTCAATTACCCATGATTTGATTCACCATGCCATCATTATCATCACTACTTTTGCCCACCTTTTACCATGCATTCATTCACCATGTCATCATAATCATCAATAGTTTTATCCATATTTTACCATGGTTTGATTCACCATACCATCCATCACTATTTTACCCATCTTTTACCATGGTCTGATTCACCATGCCACCACCACCATCATTGTCATCACTAGTTTTCTCATCTTTCACCATGGCTTGATTCACCATGCCATCCATCACTAGTTTTACCAATCTTTTACCGTGGTCTGATTCACCATGCCACCACCATCATCATTATCATCACTAGTTTTATCATACTTCACCATTGTTTGATTCACCATGCCACCACCATCATCATTATCATCACTAGTTTTATCATACTTCACCATTGTTTGATTCACCATGCCATCATCATCACTATTTTTCCCATCTTTTACCATGGTTTGATTTTTTAATTAAAAACTTTATCTTTTCTTGGAATGTCTTCATGAGTACAGTTAATATCTTTTTTTAGTGATAAAACTCTAGGCTTTACTTTTTAATAGATGGATTTTAATACTTAATGTTTGGATCTTGAAAAAGAAAAGGCATATTTGATTATGTTTCTCAAAAATACTTTTGAGATACACTTCTAATAAAAGAGAAATTGAATATCTAATTTTTAAAAAAAGTTAAATAGAAGAAATATTTTTAAATAAAAGCAATCATTTATTATTATCTCATATAATAAAATAAATATTTAATATTAAAATAATCATTTTTCTGACATATATGTTGTTAAATTTAGTTCTATTCAAATTAATACATTAGGCCATCCATTTTTTAAAAAAATTTCAAGTCAATTATTTTTTTAAAATCAAATTAACAAAATTCCACAACTTAGGAAATTCAAATGTAATGTAACTTTATTAATGAATATCATTTGAAATCTTGGAATAATTTCCATTTTTTAATTTTAAATAAATGTTCTTGAATTTTTTTTCAAATATATTACGAAAATTTTGATTTTTGGATTCAATTGGAAATCCCATTAGATGCGATGATACGTGAGAAGAATGTTCACGCGGGATACCGGCGGTCAGCCGTGGGGGAGGGGGCTTTGACCGGAGATCGCAGGTTTCCATTCTCGTCACTGAATGTTAGCTTGAGTTTTGGAATGAGCGATGGGGGGACCGACCTTTCCCGATATGGCTTCTGCCTTCTGCGCCCCGAAGCTTCATCTCCTGTGTGTGGTGCAGGTGGTGGTTGAATTTTCTTTCGCATGTGCCTCGTCTCTGTTGCCTATAAAGCCTCCCCCCACTTCCTGAAACGCAGTCATTACCCTCCTCCTGCTTCTGCTTCTTCTTCTTGGGTTGCTGAGAATGGAAGGTGGGCATCGGAGAACACAGTGCCGCCTTTCGATGATCGCCGGTGGCGAGCAGCACGGAGAGGATTCGCCTTACTTCGATGGATGGAAAGCGTACGACAGTGATCCCTTCCACCCCCACGAAAACCCTCTTGGAGTGATTCAAATGGGGCTAGCAGAGAACCAGGTGACTGACTAGTGACCTCCAATCAGATTTCTGATACCTCAAATTTTCTAAATCTCTGTTGCTCTGGTAGCTTTGCTTCGACTTGATACAGGAGTGGGTGGAGAGGAACCCCAGGGCTTCAATATGCAGCCAGGAGGGAATCCATGCGTTCAAGAACGTGGCTCTGTTTCAAGACTACCATGGGCTGCCTCGCTTCAGAACTGTGAGTGAATCCATGCGTTCCTTCATCTTCTTAGCTCTTTCACAGAACAGAAGCTCATTCCATTCCCGCAATGGCGGACCGTTCCTCAGGCGGTGGCGAAGTTCATGTTGACGGCGAGAGGCGGGCGGGTCGGCTTCGATCCTGAGCGCGTAGTGATGGCCGGAGGAGCCACCGGCGCAAACGAGATGATCATGTTCTGCTTAGCTGACCCCGGCGATGCGTTCCTTGTCCCTACTCCTTACTACCCTGGGTACACCCTCCTTCCGTTATCTTCCCCGATCATTCCGCCATGCAGTCACTCTGATTCAGATTCCCCACGTTTAGTTCCACAAATTTCAACACAATCAAATATTTTTATTATTATATATTTTAAATATAACATAAATTTAAAATTCTTATTATTTCTAAGAATCTTGGTATATAGTTGTGATTTATGAAAAATATATAATTTTCAAATATTGATTTTAATAAAATATAACCATTCGTGAATACTGAAATTTCTTAGAAATACTAATTACTTCTAAATCTATGCATTTTTTGAGGTACAAATTACTCGTATTTTGGTGGTTGCTCCAAAACCAAAAATTCTAATCTTTTTATTTTTTAAAAAAAATTATGTTTTTAAATTATTATTTATTTGAATTCATCTCCAATTTTAGAATTTGGAACCGAACCGGATTCATTGGTTCTGAATTGAACCGGCCTCCTATCGCTACATTAAATTGAATTAATTGAACTTTATTTAGTTATTCAATTTTCATGCTATAAAAATGCAAAATATCTGTTTCCACTGAAATTGGGATAATTTCAGGTTTGACAGAGACCTGAGATGGAGGACGGGGGTGAAGCTGATACCAGTACCTTGCACCAGCTCCAGCCATTTCCAGATCACGGCGGAGGCTCTGGAGCGGGCGTACCGAGATGCGCTGAGTGCCAACATCAGAATCAAGGGCTTGATCCTCACGAACCCCTCGAATCCCTTGGGCACAACGCTGGGGGCCGAAACTCTCAGGACGCTCGTCAATTTCATCAATGCCAAGCAAATCCATCTCGTCTGTGATGAGATCTACGCCGCAACCGTCTTCCGCCGCCCAGGTTTCATCAGCGTAGCGGAAATCATCCAGGAGGTTCAATGCGATACTGATCTGATCCACATTGTGTACAGTTTGTCGAAGGATCTGGGGGTTCCGGGTTTCAGAGTCGGAATTGTGTACTCCTATAATGACCGAGTGGTTGCCTGCGCTCGGAAGATGTCGAGTTTCGGTCTGGTTTCGTCGCAGACGCAGTATATGCTGGCGGAGATGCTCTCCGATGAGGAATTCGTCGCGAATTTGATGTCGGAGAGTCGGCGGAGGCTTCAAATTAGGCACGACAAATTTGTCAAGGGAATTCAGGAACTAGGACTCGGATGCGTTGACAGCAACGCTGGGCTGTTCTGTTGGATGGATCTGAGGAAATTGATGAGAGCAGCGAGTTTCGCCGGAGAATTGGAGCTGTGGAGGGTAATCTTGAGTGAAGTGAAGCTTAATGTTTCGCCGGGATCGGCATTTCACTGCGATGAACCAGGATGGTTCCGGGTTTGCTTCGCGAATATGGACGATGAAACGATGGAGATCGCGCTACGGCGAATCAAGGCGTTTGTGAAGAAGGGGGAATCGGAGAGAGCATCGCCGGTGAAGAACCTGCGGCTGAGCTTTCCGCCGCGGTTGTTCGACGAGGGGGCGGCGCCGTCACCGAGGGTGATTTCGCCTCGATCGCAGATGGTTAGGGCTCGGACTTAAGGAGTGATTGATTTGTTATGCGATTATTTGAATTAAGTTTTTTTATATTTAAAAAAATTAATTTTTAAACAACATTTATAATAAAATAAACTAATTGATTTAGAAGTGATTTTAAAATTTATCTATTTAAAGTAAGGCTGTATTTATATTTAAATAAATAACATTTTAAATCGATATATTAAGCCTTTTATTTGCAAAAATTCAAACACTTATCTAATTTAATTTAATTTTATATAATCTAAATTAATTTAAATATTATAAAAAATTAAAATACTTTTATAATTAAATACTAAATAGTGTAAATCCATAAATATATGTATTTGATATTTGCGGCTGAAAATTATTTTAGTGATTTAAATATAATACCTAAATTAATTAAGCACCGTATCTACCGCTAATCCTCCGCGACAGCTGGCGGCCATCATGGAAATCTCCCACGCTCACGTGCGCGCATAGCAACCACGCGCTTCTCCTTTCTCCTGGCCTCGCTTATCTCAAATTATCCGCTCTAATCTTGATTTCCCAACCCAGTTTCCTGGAATCCGGAATTCTTCATATTGTTCGATGCTTCCGGTGATCGAATCAGTGTTATGCGGTGGTTCTTAGTTTGATGATTTCGGAATGGAACGAGGGGAGGAAAACTTACAGTTAACGATCTACAAGACCCGGGCTTTCTCCGGAGGATGCTTAGAAATACGGTTGTTTTACGTCAGAGTTGTTCCTTGCGCGGTGGAGAGCCTCCCAGAGCATCTGATTCTGCGTTATCTCCGCAGGGAAGTGGGTGTTTTTCTGGATATCAATGGCGCGAGAGTGCCTTCATCTGATGAGGTGTCGATAACTCTGCGGCGTGATCTGGTGGATAGGGATTCGTCGGAGGTTACGTATGTGAGTACGGATAGCGTAAAGATATCCGGTGTTGTAGAAATCGAGGTGTGTGAAGACAGGAAAGATTCGGATTTGATTCTATGTGGGTCTCTGGAAAGGGATGAATCTACGATGGAGAATGATTCGAGAACTAGGTGGAGTATGGATTGCTACGCCGCTACCGGTGCTACCGTGACTGGCCATTCTAACCTTTTTCAACCTGGGTCTTGGATTTCCTCTCCGTCGATCGAGGTTTATGTGGCTGGCTGCTGCTCCGGTGCCCCGGTCATCCTAAGTAAGATGATTTCGATTAGCCCAAGGAAGAAGGTGTTGAGACAGGGAATGCTTGATGCCATACCGGAGGATGAAGAGCTTGGAAAGAGGCAGAGGAATTTAACCAATGGTCTGATAAGCCAAATAAAGTTTCCTGTAAGCAATTTTATGCTTCTGTGTATCTCTTTTTCATTATTTTATAATTCCGAATGTGGGAGATTATTAGGATCGCGCTTGCTATTGTTCAATTATGTAAAGCATTTCAGGCATGCTGTTCTTTTCTTAGTTGAAGAAGAACCTATATTCATTATCATGTTTAAGAGATTTATAGATTTGGTGTAGTAGAGAAACCATTGTTTTCTTCGAGTATAACTGAAGCTTTCTGGTCTCCAGATGCCATTCTTCTGATGTTGAGAAAAAATTGATCCACATACTCTGTCCTTGATTATTGTTCTTGTAGCTTTCATGATGATTGCCCAGCTGACTTCTTATTTCTGCATTTCATGAAGTCTGATGATGATGATGACGACTCAGAGAGGAAGGTTCCTCCCCGGTATTACTCAGAAGACATGATGTACGCTGATGAAGACGGCCAAATTTCATGGTTTAATGCCGGAGTAAGGGTGGGTGTAGGAATAGGATTAGGTATGTGCCTCGGTGTTGGAATAGGCGTTGGCCTCCTCATGCGATCGTATCAAGCCACAACGAGGAACTTCAGGAGGAGATTTTTCTGATATTTGCAACCCCAGCTATGAGTTTAATCCAGTAGATGTAAGAACCTGCTCCATACAGAACAACTCTTCGAGGCGAGTCGATAAAGCCACAAGGGCTGTATGTAACAAGCAATGTGGTGGTGGTGCTTGGCTGGTTTTGTCCCTAGACCATCTCTGCTGCCATGGCGGACTTGAACAGAGGGTTCCAGGAAGTTACGTATCGATACGTAAAAATTTCACCATGTATAGAGAGAAGCCTGCATCAGAGTGAAGTGTTTATCAGTTTCTGGAAGTGTTGGTTTTGTGCTTATTCCATTGGTTTTTGTCGTGAATAAGTTGTCTTTGGTGGATGCTGTAGCATGAGAAGATCCCACATCGGAAATGCTTATTTGAGTTGAGATGCATTGAACTTTGGGGTTTATGTGAATGCTGTGCGCCAATTTCCTATGACTGAGTTAGAAGTAGCAGGTTCGAACCCAATGCATTACTCGGGTTCCGGAGGCTTTTGGTTCGGTTTCTTGAACATTGGAATCGCGTAGTAATGACTAAAGTCACCCTTTTATTAAACTTCAAGATCATTAATGTGGAGTTTCTTGTGCAAGTGGTAAACTGCTCACGCTCGGCTGGCCGTCGCCCGTGAAACCATTTTATATAGATTGAGTGGGTGTGTTGTTTGGAGTGGCCAGCTATCCACACACTACTCAAATCAGTGATCTCAACATGTCACTATCATTCCCTGTTGTGTTAGACCTAAAGGCCTGCAAAAAATGGGAGTAGATTCTTCTATTTCTGTACTACTGCTTATTCACATACCAGTTGTACTACCCGCAAATGGGGAGGAGGAGGAGCATATTTGGATCCATCCAAGGCCTCAAAAGAATGAATCTTCACTCGGGCCTACACTGCTGCTACTAGTATTCCTGAAGGCGAAACGGTCTACGCCGGCGGCGGGAGAGTTGGCAGCGGTGCCACCATATCATACTGGAGAATGAAGTTATCCTGCACAGCCATCATGGATTGATTCAACGCTTGGAAAAGGAGGAGGTTATGCGTCCGTTGCATCGAATAAAAGGATTCGAAAAGCACGAGTGATGAAATACCTTGTGGGTGAACTTCCATGAAGTCTCATCGAAACAGAAGTACACACCTCTTTCGTACGAAGGTGTTTTCACAAGAGGCTCCTGGGTGGGCACTCTAGAAAGCCATTGTCTCAGTTCCTTGTGGAAGAACCAGCCCCTGTCGTATCTGGATGCAGCAGGCACGCATTAGGATGACTGCATTATCACCATCGTTGATTAAAACGACGGAGGATGAAGAAAAAACGTACAGTTCTTTTGCGGCGAGTAGCTGAGCTTCATCCCTTGGCATACTGCATAACAACACAAGTTACAAAGGGGCGCATGTGTGTGCAGTGAAAAATTCGGATGAAAAACGTAGCATGTTCAGAAGAAACGCAACCTATAAAAAATATAGAAGAGTGTCAGCAACTGGAATCTAGGGAAATTCGCCGGCTGCAACAAAAGAGCATGTCATCAATACAATGCTTGCAAAGGAGAACATCATGAGGAAGGAAATGCTCACCGTTAAGGGTAGAGTTGGAGTGGCATAACATGAGGGAAGAGTGAACTCTGGGTCTCCCCTTAGAGGCTCATCTGACCAGGGTGAAGCAAATGTTCTATAAAGGCTTTCAGAAGAACTCATATCAAGTCCGAGATCGGTGAGGTCAATTCCAAGTGACAGAAGATCCAAATCAGGATTGCTCGTTCTCATGACACTGCCTAGACCCTGCAAATCAAATGTATCAGTAGATGCTTGAAAAGTTGATGAGGACGCCGACTGATCTCTATAAGGCTGATTGGCGGCCGGCATTTGCTGAGTGCTAGATGGAAGCTGAGTTTGATGCTGCTGGTATTGTGGCACATCCAATGCATGAGTAGATGATGCTTGAAAAGTTGATGGGTACGCCGGCTGATCGGCTGCTTGCTGAGTGCGAAATGGAAGCTGAGTTTGATGCTGCTGCTGGTATTGTGGCAAAACCTGTTTGCCTGACCTTGCTGCGCCAGACATTGACCCTGAAGAATTCACAGGTCGTGCTCCTGCACCGGGTGAGGCGGCACTGCCCTAGAAGCATTGAAAACAGAAGAAAAAACTTGTAGCCGAGGAAAGTGATCATGCTAATAAATTTAATGTTGTAGTAATTAGAAGCATGAGCGAATTTTCAAAGTGGAGTCTTCAGTAATCTAAACACTTCAATATAGAAAATTGGTGCTTACCTGTGAATGAGAACTAGAGTGCGACGGCATATCTGGACCACGCAGTTTGTTGGTAGCATCAGAAATGGACGCTGTACTGGCACCTGCTGAGGAAGCTTGTTTCTGTTGCTGCTTTGGCCAACGTGACGTGTGGGATGGCCTTATGTTGACGCCAGAAGGGCTGCCCATCTGCATGTCAGTTCCTATGTTACATGCTCTGAGGAAATATGCTAAAACTTATGCAGGACTTCTAAATGAGTTCCTACAGAAGACTGTGGACGTTGCATCCCTATTGGTGCAGAACTATCATGAACTTGTTCTTTTCGTTGTAGATCGACAGAAAAATCATTTTTGCTGCCTGCAGAAAACTAGTATTCCTTCAATGATCAATTCTGTAAACTAACTAGAGACAATGTTTTCCATGATATCCATTATCGCCAGTTTGGGTTCCAGAATGAAAAGGCATGGTGCATGGAAGGACAGAATGCATTTGACATGATTTGTACATTAACCGATTCAGAGAAGCATAGGGCTAAATGTCTGATGTTGAAAAAGTGAATACAGATCTAAAAATAGACTAGGACACCCCCCCTACATCATAAGTGAATGCATGATCACTGACACTGCATGGTTCACTCGATTGGCAAACATAGACCATCAATGTGCGTCCAAAGAATATGCAGAAAGGTGTGGTGAAGTATAATAAAATGGATTCCCTTCAAATGAATAAAGAGAGCATACAAACCTTTTGATCCCAAAGGTGGAAAATTCTCATTTAGTATGTTGAATTCTGGAGTTGGCTGAACAGTAGGACTAGCAGCTTGCAAAGGCAAACCTGCATTGCATCAAATTCAATTTCTCATTAAAAAAAAAGGAAATGATGGGACATTTGCTGCCTAGACAAGAAAAATATAAAGAAATACCAAGCTGTCCTTGAGTTCCTCCAGTTGAGCTGGGACGGCTTGGCCACTGAGGGGAACGAATCGTATCAATAGAGGGACCATCACTGGAATTCGCATCATTTGGCATAGCCGTGCTAGAAAAATTGTTAATTGGCTGAGATTGGTTTTGTGGTAAAGGCCCACCTGCATTTGGATAGGAACTGCTAGGCATTGATAATACCTGCGGGGTACCTGAACAGAAAGCATCCAATTTTTTCCATATACTTTGTCGCAGGAAAAGGGGAACCAAATCATTGTTCTGAACACAATATTGAAGCAACAAATGATGCCATTCACTACTACCATGGTGGAAAAACAGCAAGCTTATTGAGGAATGATAGATTACGTGGTGAAGGACACTATAGGGGAAATAGTATTACCTTGTTGAGGCACATTCAGCATCATCCTATTTTCTCCCTGGACATTCATATTTCCTGCACTAATGCCAGCAGTTAAATTTGGGCGTGGATATACTCCAGATGGAGGAAGTCCACTCCCAGCGCTAAAATTTCTTCCAAAATTCATGCCACCAACTACATTCCCTACTGACGTAGTGATTTGAGCCCCAGGAACATAAGGTAGACCTGGAACATAAGGCCGGTAACCTAATGTGCTACTGTCATATCCTTGGTTTCCAATGAAATTCGTAGCACCTGTATTCCCCATCACCTGAGAATTACCATAAGAAGGGGTAAATGGGAGGCTATTTGGATCAAATTGTCCGCCATGAAGGTTTCCAATAGAATGCTGGACTACATTCGATGGAATGTTTCTGTAAGATCCCTGAACACCAGGTGAACTGGGCATATATGGAGCATTAAAATTCCCACGAATGTTAGGTGGTCCTTGTAAATTTCCTACGCATTGATAACTTATTTAGTAAAATGAGACAAAATGTATGCTACAAACAGGTCAGATTTAACACCTCACTCACCAGAGGGATAAAAGGCAGCGGTACCATAATCCGGCCGAACAAAATAGGGTGAAGAATATGAGCGAATAGAGCTGCCAGAAACGCCTGATGTGGAACTACTGAGCGAAGACTGCATGATGAGCAAGCATCAAATGTAAACGGCATTACAAGATCGAGTGAAAATACCAGAATGCATCAAATGACAAAACAGTACATTTGAAAACCCAGACATTGCGACGAAGTAAAAACGGAGCTCCTCTACGATTACCGCCTGCCGTATTTCATTCAACTCTTAAACCGCTCGACACTAACGGAAAATGACACTCAATCTGCGAGAAGAAGCCAATTATAAACAAAGTGAAAACTTCGACGCGATAATAGGATAAAAGAACTCACAGTAAAAATCACGACTACACAAGAAACAAACAGCAAAACATGCACACTCACGCGCAACAACATAATCTGTCCGCATACACCAAAAATCAAAAGATACGATGCATGCATCACTAAGACGACGCCTACAATGTTCCTTACAAGAATCCAGGCAAGAAACATGGTTTTCCGATACCAAATCCGCAAGAAACAAGAATACACAACGGATACTTCTACGGCACTACAGAAACCGAAAATTCCGTCGGAAAAATAACCAAGAAAACTGTCGAAACCTCCAAGAATGCCGCCGCTTCGCAAAGAAAAGCGGCGACTTCTTGATAACTCCGCCGAATGTGGATCCCGACCAATGGGGTTCAGCGAGGGAATGAGACGATGGAGCGACTCGAATCTTCTTTCTGTTGGACTAAAAGAATGAACACTGGAGAAAAATGACGTGTGCTTGTCTTTAAATATTTTGAATTTTTAAATATTATTTGAAATATAATAATTACATATATTCTGATTTAAATTGGAGACAGGAGATATCGTCGAACTGGCTTCATGTCGTCAGTCAATAAGTTGAAGAAGAAATCGAAGGGAAAGCCGGAGGAGGCGACGGCCGCCGCGGTGTATCCGGGTTGCTTACGTCTTCTGTCTCCAACCTCCGTCTCGATCGCCGTCTACGCCAAGCCCGGTTCCAAGCTTGCCGCCATAACCGGTATTGTGAGACAGCTAATCGTATCGGAGACCTTATTTTTGTTCGATCTTCAACCATTCAGCTTCCCTATTTCTCCGGTTTTCACCAGATATTAACGATGAAGCGTTGGGACTCCAAATTGATGCTCCCGCCAAAGACGGTGAAGCCAATGCCGCAATCCTCGATTTTATTAGCTCTGTAATGTTGCCCTTTACCCCAATTCGTGCACTTCACAAAGAAACATTGTAAGCAATCTTCTTAAGCTTATTCTTTTATGAACAGGTTATCGGAGTAAAAAGGCGTCAAGTTTCCATAGCCTCCGGATCAAAGTCTAGGGACAAAATCGTTGTTGTGGAAGAGGTAACTCTCCAGACTGTATTCGATAAACTTAGTGCAGCTATGAGGGACCAGTGATGGATATCCTTATGCATCCTCCACTAAGTCAAGAATCGGATGCTTTACTATCTGAAATCCTGTAGATGCTTGCGTAAGGTTGGGTTGGTAGTTGTTTATGCATCGAACCGTTTATAGAAATCGACTGAGCATGGCTTGCTTGAAGTTTTGATGTATTTCAAGTAGAATCAAGTTATAGAACAGAGTAAAAAGTCATTGTTTTGCAAAAAGGAAAAAAGGGGCAGCTTCGATCAGCCATGAGTGCAGGATCAAATGCCTATTCACTATGTGACTCACAAGGGTATCAAATGTTTTGATGAGCTCTGACGATTGCAGTCATAGCTTCGATGTCTCGTCTGCTCCAGGTCGGGTGCTGCATAGGGTAAAACAGTTCAATGAGGCTCAGCTTGTACCCTTCTCCTATGGAAATTTCATTTCAACATTTTCAACATACAGCAGCAGCCCCAATCCAATGTGGAAATGGTATATGGTTTGGAACACGTCAGTGGTCTGAGATGCCATTAGTGTTCACTCCAGGCCCCCCATCCATTCTCTGTTCGAGCCAATGCAGTCGCCTCTCAAACCGCAAAACCTCATTATGCATCACTCTGGGTTCGACCTGTGCAACCATTGCAAAGGATCGAAGTATGATGTAGTAATCCGCATGTACTGCATACAGGTACACTTCTTTCCTTCTCCGTGCGTAATGGAGGTAGTCTCGCCTTTTGATGTTAACCCTTGGTGGGATGTACAGGAATCCATGTTCGTTCATGTCCAACTTCAGTTGCATCACCACCTTCTCCCTTAGTGACTCTTTCCGGCGCCCACCCACCGAAGCTTCTTCTTCACAGCCACTAAAACTGAAATGATCCATGATGCATTTGTTTTCATCGGGTTGAAAACCAGCTTCAGCAAAGGGATCATCGCTCCGACCATCTATGAATTCATTGGCTTCTTCTAATCCACCTTCCTCATGGCTGTTTCCGAGATGATCCATTTCTTGATCAAGTGGTCTCTGCAAGCAAAAAAAAAAAAAAAAAAAAAAACACAGATGCGGTTCGGATTTCCCTGTAGAGAATTAGTTTGTTGAAGATGTAATCAAACACAGCTACCTTGTTCTTAAAAGCATCCCAGAATCCGTTGATCAAACTTTCCTCCCCGACATCATCTCTGGATGGCCATAATCCAGAGAAGACCACCTCTCTACAGTATTGAAGATATGTATCCAGGTCAGAGTGACAATCTGCAGGCAGCGGAATGCTGATAAAAGCTTTCTAGAGACAAAAGAAGAACTTTTTGAAACAAAAACATTTTCATCAAGTTCCGAAAAAAATTTTACCAGGTGCATTGTCTGGTTTAATGTATTTCTCCTTGAGAATCTTCAGAAACTCCAGACTGATCAATCTCGAGACGTCGTTGTTGCCATCTCTTGAACCACCTTTATTTTTCAACCACAATGGTGACTGTGGATCTGATACAGTGGACTCCCAAACACCATAGCCATTTATGTCAAAATAAAGTCTGACTGCCACAATCAAAACTGATATCACACAGGCACGGGTTGGGATCCTTGACTCACAAACTGAGAGATATAATTCTGGAGGCATGGCCCATTCGCATATCCTGCAGGCGGTAGGAAGTATTACCCTCTCGGGAAGGCACAATTGCTTGCAATATCGAGAAGCCGCAGCATAAAAGTTAATAGGAGGCAACTCCAATGAAATTCTCTGAGCAATACCAGCTGCCATGGACTCAAAACTCTGCAATGAAATAAACTGGACAGGTCTAAACATAAAGCTGTCGCGGAATGAGCATGCACCGGAGGCCGGTCCAAGCTTCTTTCCAATCTCAAGAAAAGCAGAAAAATAAGGAAGCTTCCCTTCAAGAGCCCATTTCAAAATATCAGACGACATGACAGCCTCCCTAGTCAGATGGCACACAAGGAAAGAGAGAGCCAGGGTGATAGATATTGGTACTGTTTTCTTCAGAGATCTATACCACACAAGTACTAAGCGTTTCCCATAAATATTCACCGGTTCTCCACCTAGACTAGCACTGGGTTGGAACTCTTCCACCTCAGCTACAAAATAAAACAGGAAAACCCAAGCAATAAGAAACTTGTCCTAGTTCATTGAACTGAAACATTTCTTGATCAAATTTTAAGGAGTGATAATACTGACTTCAGAGCACAGAAAACATTGAGCTCTCACCTTGGTTCTGAGACTCAGAATCATGAACAGCCCGTTCTGACCAGTCAGCAGACATAATCTCTGTGGAGGAGAGAAACCTCAGCCACAGTGGCCCAACAAGACCAATGATTAAAGGGCTGACATTATATTCCTCGACTAAAACCTGACATTGCAACTGGATCATAATCTGAAGACCTGCGAGGTATCTTGACCTAATCTCAGTATAATATTCCTCATATGTATAGCTTTTTTGTGCCAACTCAATGTCTCTTGGACTGTAAGGCTCATATCCATCGCCAAAAATATCTCCAGCATCATCTGGGTTAACAGTAGGAAGATCTAAAAACTGAGATTCACTTAATTTTACTTGAGATACAGGTTCAGCGGCAATCAGATTGTTAGATGCACGGCTCCGAAAATTGCCTGTGCCTGTGTAGTGTTGAAAAACTTGATCTTCATCAACGCCAGTATCAACAATATCATCTGCTTGTGAAGAGCAACATCCACAGTAGTAGAAGCTATCATCCGACATTGTAAAAGGAGTGACAGCACGGCAAGCTTCGCAATAATGTTCAACTACACGAGCCATTGCCCTTACCGATAAGATTAAATAAATTCTTTTGCCTCAGTGTATCAACATTTCCACGTAAGATGATCCCTTAACTCCATACAAAAGTTGATCTACATGCCCAAAAAATACACGAGTTACACTGAATGTCGTGGGCCCAAAGCACTACACAAATAGGGAAACAGGTAAGAAAGTTCAAAAATACCTTTATGATATCTCTTCTTACCATGTGCATGAATCTTATTCCACAGAATTAACAGAGGGACTGCTGAAAAAATCCGTGATGCAAGGAGAAAATTATTGAATTCGCTTTACTATTGCGTTCAGACTGAAGTTAGGCTTTTCACCGTCCCTCCAAATTCATGAAGCAGAAGAAAGTTCAAATCTTTGGACCCTAAGAAAGCAACTGATGCATTAGCATGAATCACGGAGCACATGTAGGTCCAATTATGACCTATCCTTTGAATTTAACTTGAACAAAACTCACAGAAAATAAAAACATAGTGGCGAAATGGATCAAATGATGGAACCAATTAAGAACCGAAAGAACACCAAATTTATTGAGGAAACACAAGATGGGACGAAAATCCTAGCACATAAGCAATTCCCCCTAAACACCACTTCACAGGGAAAATGGCTTTTAGGTTATCATATGCTGTTTGATCAACAATTCATGGTTGTGTGAAAGGTGGTTCCCCAAATGGACTAATGAACATACTCTTATGGTAAAAAAGTATTCAAGATTAAAAGAGCATACCATTTCTGGAGAGGTAGGGCAAACTGCAATGCTATCAAATATTTTGAAGTCATCTGTAACACGAATGATGAGTGTAAGTGTCTATCAAGCCATGAAAAAATAAAACCACCTCACACAGAGGTATTTCGTAAAAATAAAAAACTCATACAAAAAAAATAAGCAATTAAGGATCAAAATCAGAGATTCCATTTCAGAGAAGAAATGATGAAACAGTAAGCTTTATTCTGCCTTATACTATCAAATAGAATAAACGCAGCAAGGTAATGCAAATCTACAAAAACCCCAATTCCTTACTCCATTTCCAGTGATTCTTCTGAAGGAAAAAACTTCTTCAGAAAAAAGACAGTGAATCTGCTTTGGCACCACCTTATAAAGATTTTTTTTTTTTATCCCGCCATACACCATTCTAACTCAACGTCTCAAAAATCCATCAAAGAATAAGCAAATGGGCAGGTTTAGCTCAGTCCAGAACAGAAATCCCCCAAAAAAAACTAAAAACCTATAGCAGAAACATGGAATACGTACCGCACCGTGAAACCAGAAAAAAACAAAAGCTGAAACAATATACCAATTCTCAATCAGCATTACCAATGAACAAACTAATCGACGGATGTCTTACCGAGATAAGCGGAAACGGGATCATGAATTTACCTCTAGGAGGAAGAACATGATGGTTGCCCTAGTTTCCTTTTTTTTTTTTTTTTTTTTTTTTTTTGTCTGCGAAAGCCCGCCAAGGTTTTTTCCTCGTGAAAGTACAATTTTTTTTCTTATTTTAATTTTTAATTTTGCAATAAACTAATATATATTTTTATTACCAAAAACAGGGAAAAAATCGCACCTGTAATTTATGAAAAATCCCAATTCCGTGAGTCTTGCCTAGGCGCGTGGGAGCTTCTCACCGCGGGTGGCGGACCCACCGGACGTTGTGCTCCGGTAAAGCAAAACGGGGTTACCGTGACGATGGAGCACGTTCTCTGCGCTTTGAGAGAGACGGGGGAGGAGAGGGAAGTGAGGGTTAGCGATATGTTCAGTTTTTTCGATTCGAGTAACGCAGGATATTTAGATTCAGGTCAGATCGAAGAGGGGGTTTCGGTGATGGAATTTCCTGCGGATTATAGGTTTGCGAGGGAGTTTTTTTGGGGTGTGATGCGAATCGTGTTGGGAAGGCTGAGTTTCAGGAGTTTAGGAAGTATATGGATGATAAGGTGCTTGAATTGTACAGAATTTCCAGGTTACTGGTATGGAGAACAATGGATGCATTCTGCGTAAAACAGTCGTGGCAGTTTCTTTATTTATGTCCCGTTTTGGATGTATGTCCTCTTTCTTTAGATTCGATGGTTGGAAAGAAATTCTTTTGTGTTAGCAGATGACTCAAGCATTGTTACCAGCTGTTAGCATAGTCAACATGGCCAATGGATTACTCTGGTATAAAGAGAAGGCGATCTGTATTATTCCTTCACTGAAAGATTTCCCCCCTCTTCTGTCTATCTCTCCCTATTTGGTCATGTTATTTTATCAGCAATAGGGTATCATGATACATAAAAGCTTTGATAATTTGAAACTATTGTCATATTGGAACAGAATTTCTGAGAGTGGTGGTGCATCGTACAGCAGCACGTGGGATTATTTCTGAGAACTTATAAAGTTGAAAGCTTACGAGGATTCTACAAAGGGCTCTTCTCAAGTCTTCTCAAGGTAGTGCCAGCAGAGTGTAATCACATATCTGGTTAACGGGATGATGAAAAAGAGTCTATTGATCTCAGTTAGACCGGGATCAAAACGTAAGCATTTCACATGAAGCAGATGATGCCAATACTATCTAGTTAGACTCTCGACAACCGAACATATGTTCATTCTATGAACTTCGTCTCTTTTCAGTATGCATAACTGAATTTTTGGAATGATTTCAGATAGAATTTGGCAAGCGTTGAACTACTGTCTTTCATATTTCGTAGGGTATTATCAGAATTACCTTCTTCTGATGCTATTCGTTTTGTTGATTATTTAATTAAAAATACAATGAAAGTCGTGTAACGAAGAAACCAGGCGTTGAAGAAAAGAATTGAGGTACTGTGATGGCTTTCATGCTACAGGTCTGAGGCCATGCCTGAGTGCAGCCTCCCAGACAACATCAATCTGGTCGACATTAATGGCTCCAACTTCATGGTGCTTCCACCCTTCAAGGAAGTGAACCAGCCCCCCGGCATGGCAAGCATGGACAACTCCTCGTCTGAGCATATACTGATAGAATTCAACACACAGATGGAACAGTTTCAGTTTGCATGGCAATCAGTCGGTGCGTGCTATGCCCGTCTCTAGCATGAATAGCGAGCATAAGGAGTGGTGCATGTGTGAGTACCTCACAAGAGCCAAGCCCTTCAACATCTTCTGGCAGCCTGATTGCAGCCAGGTTCCCGTATGTACAGTCACGTCTGAATGGAAGCACCGGTGGAACTACAAACTGGTGGAAGTGTGTTCCTGAGGGAGCAACGTATTGTTCTTGTGGTGTCGCCCATTTTCCGAGGATCCATGTCTGAAAATTATTTTCCAGTACTCTTAGGTGAGTTTCTGAATCTCAGTCGCTCTTTTGATACTCAAATTCCGGTTAAACACCCTTCTGAAACAAACATAACCATGGTGTTGTTACCTTGCAGTGCTTGGCAGCCTGATACTTGGTAACTTGGACCAAATACATCTGGTACTCAGGTGGTGCTTCTTTCTGAATCTTGGTGAATCTCTCAGCCGACGTCGTAAGCATCTGCAATGAAAGAGAACACATTTTAAACACAGGTTGCAGATTTATTCGTGAATCAGCTGGATTCAGAATGTCAGTGTTTCTTCTGTCCTCACCATAACTTTGACCTTTCGACGAGCAAGATAAAGAGCGATCGCCCTCCCCAGCTTAGACGTAGCCCCAGTCAAGAATACTTCATCAACTTCTTTTGGGATATCGTTCAAGATAACAGCAGCTGTGAGTGTGTTTCCATGGCAGACTCTCACTTTGAGGTCTGGATGCTTGTTTGTGAAGAGCACTCCACCTCCGTTCAGAGCTTCGTTCTGCAATCAAATCACTGAGTGCAATGAGCATGCCTGCTGTACATGTGAGATGAAGGTGAGGACTTCTTCACCTTATTCAGCGCAGCAAGACTGATGACCTTCACTCCAAGTTTATCTGCTCTAAGAATGGCATCCTCTATCTGCTTGTTTATCCCCTTTTTAGCAAAAGGCAGGAAGTACTGGGAACAGGACACAATGCTGTTAACTGGTTTTGATTCGTCTTCCGAGTGACAAGGAGAAGAAAGAGCTTCACCTGGAAACCATATCTAGGCACAATCCATGTCTGGCACAAATTTCCCCGGAGATAGTAGAAGGAGAACAGGAATGTCTTTGACTTCGCCCACATCAACAGCATTGTAACATATGAGCCAGGCCAGTATGTGAGGAGATATGGCTTAAAACTGAAGGGTATCGAGTGGAAGGATCGGAGCACAAACGAATTATGTATTGATGACATAACATCGACGACATGGGCAAGAAACACGAAATCCGGTACTCTGGTGGCTGCAGTTTGATTTGGGAATGTATCTTAGGCAGCTGAAATCACTTAGCAACTCAAGGAGAGGAAACTCACTTTTTCTTGAACTGAACTCTCTCTGCAGCTCCCAAGATTTCGGATTCTGCGTCTTCCACAGCTCATCAAAGAATGGCATGAACAGGCAAAAGTTGGAGTTCATCTCCCAATGGTGAAGGCTGTGATATCTGCAAAATGAAACCATGTAACAGACCATCAGCATCTCTGTGTTCAACAGGTTTCAGATGAAAGTGCCTACGTACGTTGGCGTGGAGATAAGATGCTTCAGGACAGGAAAGGCATCAAAGATCTGGCTTGGAAAGAACTCGACGTTCGAGTACCCCAAACACCGGAGGAAGTCGAAAACCAGAAGATAGCCATACATCAGGCTTCTTGAACCGTAACCAATTGCAGTGGTTCCCAACAATGGAATACCAACAACAACACAGAGCAGTAGGTGTTCAAAGTAAGTTAGATGCTCAGCTGCAATCAAAGGCACATAAAGAAGCAATCATCAGGAAACCTTTGGCCCCACAATCGAAATAGTGCAGAAAACAACAAATCTCCTTAGCCTTCACCTGTGAAGGGATGAATAACTTTGGAGCTATGATGAAGCCAATGATATTTAGAAAACAGATCAGAAGTATGCAGCAGTCTGTGCAGCCAATAGTAGAGAGGCTCAGAGATTACTGTGTGGAGAATGAAGCAGCAGAAGAAACCCCTGAAATCCCAGATGGGTATGTTTGCCAAGGAAGGGAAACTCAAGATAAGGAATGCAGCAAGTGCAGCATGGAGGATGAAGAAGCTATCCCTGTTCAGTTGTAGAGCACAATCATTGAGTTTGTATCACAGAAATGAGCATCAAACTTTTACCAAAAAGGGAAAAACTTTAACATAAAGCCAAGCAATGTACCAATGCCATTCTGTGTCGATTTGATTGTATTCAATTCCTCTCTGGTCGATTCTTCGTGCTCGATTCAGGAAATACATACAGGAAAATGAGCTCCAAAGCTGATGAACTAAAGCCCTGAGACAAAGCAAGTTGAGAACATGGAAGCACCAGTCTCCATCACTGAGTTCTCCCCTGTGATACCCATACCCAACTTTTGCAACCAAAGGCGCATACAGCAAATACTGCTCCAGAAACCCAAAATGAAATCAGAAAAGTACAGAATAAACCATTAAAAAAATAAAGAACAGAGGAACAGAAGATGAAAAGGGGTTTTGCTCCCTTGCCTTGAATTTACCCAAATTCTCCCATGGCCAAGAGAACAAAGGAGCCTCCCTTGTCCCACAAATCTCACCTTTCTCCATGTTCATTCCCTTTCCTGATTTCTGGGAAAAATGGGCAGCAACAGAAACAATCTAAAGATGAAGAAACAAGGAAATAAATTGGAAAAAGACCCACAATATATGCAAGTCGGGTTTCCTCAGAGCTACTACTCCTCAGAAACAACTGAATGCAGATTCTCAGATGATCAAAAGGCCTTCTTTCTTGGACTAGAGCAAGTTGGCTTGAGGTGGGTGGGAAGCGAGGAGATAGCATTTAAAGCCAAGAAAGCGACTCGAGACAAGCAGATTACGCCCGCAACAGCTTTACTTGCAACCCCAACCCCAAACGCCAGAGAGTAACAATTGCTTTTGGCAAAAACTTTCCACCTCTTCAGCTGAGATCTTGCATATCCATTTCTACTGTGCTTTCGGATTCCTCCCCATTCATCCTCAAAAAAAAAAAAAAGAAAAAGAAAACTCGTCTACAAAATAAAGAAGTTAACAACCATCATCCTTCCGTATCATGTACTGGATTCAGAACAACCCACATTGAATATGAAGCGATTTGCACGTGGGTCGATTTCACATTGGAGCCTGATTCTCTAATGTTTTTCTTTTCACCATATTTCTTGATAATACAGATTAACAACCGGAAAAAGGGTGGATTTTGACAGTGCAGGATGTCATAATGCCCACAAAATGGGCATCATGACAAAATGGTCCAACACGTTGTTTATAAAGGTAGTTAGGACCGATGCCCGGCCCCCAAAATGCTTTTTAAAAAAATAATAAAATATAATAAAAGAGAAAATCTTCATTTGACCCCTTTAACCACAAGTCAATTAGATGGACAGTTGTCAGTTGGGGGTGCATTATTTTAAACATTGGTAGTTGTAACTAATATCAGAATGTGTTAAGAAATCTAAATTTATTCTTAATTATATTTCTTATTCAGAAAAATGAAAATTGTCATTAAAAAAATTAAATTCATTATCTAACTGAATCTAACTCTAAATTGAACTCATGATAGAATTTTTATATTAAATTAGAAAGACGAATTTGGAAAGAAGTTTAAATCTGGAACTTTATTTTTTTCTTTTAGTAACATAAAATATTTACACACGTGATAGAGTAAGTGCTTTTTTATTTCGGATAACAATTAAAATATGTACATTAATAAATGTAACCCATGTCTTGTAATGGGTGACTCCCCACTCTGTACGTTTTAAAAAAAAATTATTATAAATTATGATTTATATTTAAAAAAATGTAGAAGTATTTTTCTATTTTTAAAAAATTGTAAGGATCCAACTTTTGTTTTATTAAATTTCTAGAAAATTAAATTTTTATTTTTTGAAAACGATTATTAAAAAAATACTATTAGAGTTTTTTGGATTAGATTAAATAATTCCGTTATCAAATATTGATATTCGTTTTTAAAAAATATTAGAATAAAAATGATTTTAATAAAATAGAAGTTGAGTTCTTATAACTTTTTAAGAATCACTTCTAGATTCATGATCTTTTTAAAACGTAAATCGAACGTGTTTTGTAATAAAATTATTTTTGAAATATTTAAAGAATAAAATTAAGTAGTTAGTGAAAAAATACTTTTAAGGTTGGAATAGATATAAACCATCTTTATCTTTTATCACAAATGAGAAAGTGCATTGATTCCATAAATACTAATCAAGTACAATATTGTTATCATTTTACAAACAAGGACACATTCTTTTCTTTTTCAAAATGACACCAAATTTGACACAATAAATATCAATCATTTTTATCATGGGCCTCTTTTTCTCAAATTTTTATTTAATTTCATTTGACATCAGCACTACGAAATTTAAAAAAGAATTATGAATGATACTCACGTAATTTTGAAAACTATTGGGGTCAAAACCTAAAATTCAGAGAGTTTGGGGCGAGATCTAGAAAATCTTATCACTACCATGGCGTATTCGTTGCAAATGCTCAGATGTCATCTACATTTAAATCTCGCACGTGACAGTTGAGAGCTAGTTGTTAGAGCTGCCTTCCCCAGCACCTGACACCTGTAATTATCATACATTTTCTGTTTTATTCTAAATATTCGGTTATTTTTTTTAGAACAAAAAAAACCCTAATTACATGAACGTGGACCATTTAGAAAATTGGTGAAATGTTTGTGAGAAAAATAAGAATCCTTAATATTAATTTTTTAGTTTAATGTATCATTATGTATGAATCGCTATTATATGATTTATTATAATTTTGAATTGATTTTTTTTATATTGAATTAAATTAGATTTATGCAAATATTATGAAAAATAAATGCAAATTCAGAGGCTAGAGGTAATGGTAACTAGAGAAAGAAGTGAGACAATTGATAATGAGTCATTTAAAAAAAATGATCACTTGACACTTTTTTTATTACACAATTAAACCAAAAAATTACACATAAATGATCAATTTTTTTACAAAATATTTGATATATAACCACTTTTCTAATTCATCCATTGAAAGCTGCACATATAAAAATTGATTTTTTATAGATATTTGCACACATTACTCATAGGGCAAGAAAAAAAAATAATTTTTTGTTATTATAAAAAAATATTATTTATTACATCATGGTATTCGCCCATTCCAACAAATTAATTCTCCCCGTGGTAGCGTGGGTCAGAGAGCACCAAAGTGATCCCACATATATTTTTTTTCTATTCAAACCTCCATTTCTTTATTAGATGTAATTTCAAATTAAATACATATTTTATAAAATACATTTGTAAAATACTCTAAATTATATTTTAAAATAAAATGAAGTTTGCGGATTTAAACTTAGCATGTGTTTAGTAGATTTATCTGATTATGCTAGACATAGTTATGTAAAATTATTTTGATTATTAATTTAAATTATTTAGAAAATTTAAACACAAAGCACTCCCATTTCCTTCTTTTCTATGAGGGTGCATAAAGTTTTTCATTAGGGTTTTATGTCATATGTTAATTATGAGTTTGATGAGAGATTAGATATTTTAAGATTTTTTATTTGTTAATCCATATATAAAATATAAACTCATTTACTAGATGAATTTGTTATTCCCATTATTTCAAAAAACATTACTACCCCTCCCTATTATAAATTATATTATATTTACTTTATAGATTTAAATAAATTCGAGATTATAAGGGATTTGCTTAATCTTATAGAGGTGAGTTTATTTAAACTTACATCACTCACTACTTCCTTTACATAATCTACCATGTTTTACCTATTAATTATATGAAATTAAAAAATAATGATATATCAAATTTCTTTAAATCCAAATAAATTTTATTTCGTTATCATAATTCTATAAACCAAACACCCTGTTATTCTCCTTTTCAAATAATGATAATTTAGCAAATAGATTATTTTTTTTTTCATTAAAAATGGATGTAGCAACTTTGGTTTTCAAATTATAACAAATGAAAAAAAGATTAAATTAATGTAAATGAGATTATTTCTGAGATCCCAAAACTTAATTTCTACATTAAAATTAAAGCATGAATGTGACATAAAAAAGGAGAATTTATTAGCATTATGTCAATGGACAATCAATTCAACTTAATTTTTTTTATTTCGAAGTTATGAAATAGCATAAATTTTTAGTTTTTGGAATCCATATAATATTTTCTTTTAAAAAATGAATTATTAAATGTTCTTTTATACATATATATTTAAATACTAATTTCAGTATTTTGGTAATTTTTCCATATCCTGTATATAGCAAATTTCTATACATTTCAATTCTATAAATTTCATAATTTGTTTTTTTTTTGTTTTCCTAACACCCAATGCACACTTATAATAGCACTTGGTATATGTGTTTAAATAGTGTTTAGATGAGTCAAGAGATAGGACTTAGAGTTTAATGTAAGATGCAAAAATTAAAAGTTAGTAATTGGCGTAATTAATGGCATATTACCCTAATGTCTTCATTTAGATCAAACAAAACTCCCTTACATTGCAATCACCCCAAGGTACTAAGTTAATTGGAAAACATGACATTTTTATTTTCAAAATTTAAAATTATATTAATTTACAATTTAACCTAATAATTACTAATTTATTTGTCAAATTAAATAACATATTTTCTTGTCATATATTAATCAATAAATGTTAAATAATTTTCAACTATAACTTTTTTTCATTTATAATCACCTATAAAATAAAAAAATATTATCAACATTATGCTTAATATTAAAAATGATATCATTGCTCAATAATACAATTAATCATATTCTAATGATTTCCATTTGAGAAAGAATAAAAAATATGGGTGTAGGTATTTAAAAAAATGCAACGTTTTGTTTCCAAAACTTCTAAATTATATTATAAAAAATAATAATATCAAATTGAAATTAAAAATATTAAATGTCATAATATACACACAATATAATTTTTTTGTATATTGAGTATGATGAATTTAATACCAATTTTAGAAACAAAAACTTGCAGGTGTGTCATTTTATTCAATAATTACCAAAAGGCACTTAGCTATCAGGTATCAACTAATATTTTTTTCCTTTTTTATTTATTATATTTTTGGATATTGGCTCCATAAAAAACTTCTAATATTAAGTAATATGGTTCCTTGTGACCATCAGCATTATTTTATTAATACTATTATTGTTGTTGAAAATTCACTATCACACTTAGCTATAATTTAAATTTTTTTTGTAATTTATTAATTTATGTGCAATATGAAATAAAATATATGAAAATAATGACAAATTAATGCCACTCATTAGTATGGTAATCAATTTTTAATTATTGTGATCGTATCCCTTCACAACCAATGATAAAAACAATATTATTATTATTATGAATTCCAAGTATAAAAAACTGACATAATTTGTTAATAATATGATAAATAATATTAAACACATGAAATAGAAAATAATGAGATCAATTTTAGAATGAAAACTATTAAAAGTATGGAAAAATATAGAATAAAATGTAATATCATAACATAAATAAGCAATTCATAAAATATATCATAAGTAAATTTAAATGTATAACTATCACTGTTTGTCCAAATAACATAATTGTTTTTCAATATATGATTATTCATTTTCATTATTTAAAATATAAGATCGATACTATCTATAAAATTGGTATTTTTAATCCCTATAAAATTACTGTCTATTGTTTCAATTCACAATTTGACATAAAATAGCTATTATTATTTTAATAATATAAAAATTGATTCTCATTATCAAATCATAATTTTTTTTATCTCAAATATTATTGTCTACCACCACTCACCTACTGCCTATCACCCCATTGCTTGGCTACTTGCCCACTGCCTGTCGCCCACCCGCCCAACCGGTGGGGTTGATATTATGAAAAATAATAGGGATTTATGACGTCGATTTAAGTTGGAAACTAAATGTGTTCGGTTTTCAAATAGAAAAAACTAATTATGTCTGATATTTAAACAGTTTAGATAAAAACGACTTGTGATATAAAATAAGCGTGAAGTTTGTCGATGGCAGCACAAGTTACATTTAATATAAAGAATCTAATCTTCAAGTTTTAAAATTGTATTATAGACCCTTTAATTTACATTTTTTATAAACAGTTTGTCCCTCAATTTATGAAGTTTTATATTTAACCCCTTATATTTGAATCTTCATTGTATTGTTTTGACAATTGTTTTGATATTTTTTTATATATTTAATCTCTCATTTTTAATTTATCATTTCTAGGTATTCATTGCATACTTAATATCTTATGTTTGATCACTTTTTAAAAATTTTAAAATTTTTTTGGGTTTTCGTTAAACAGATGTAACAACTTAAACTGTTTTTTTTTTTTTTTACAATTTTGAAATTTGGAGGTTAAACTCTGACTAAAAGTTGAGGTGTTATTTTTACAAATTTTTCTATAAAATATTGAGAACTAATTTGATTAATATGCCAAAATTATTGAATTAAATATGTTCGTTATTCGAAATAATAGAGATCAATTATATGAAGAATAAAATACTAATGTATATACTACATTGTTCGTCCTAAGTGGGCCTATGCCATTGAAAAAAGAAACCTACAGCTTAGGCCCAGTGGCCCATCTTTATCAAATTCGTAAGATCCGAAACCCATTTGGACAACACTGCTTTCACGAGATTTTCTTTTTGTATTTGTAATAAAAATTTCATATAGAAAATAGATGATTAATATACTATAAAATTTATATTAAATAGTTAAAAATTGTAAAAACTGATTAATTGTTAACAAATAACATTTTACAAAACACAAAATAAATTATAATCAATCATGATTCCATTATTGTTAATCACGGTTCGATAGCTTTCAATTTTTTAAAAAGGAACGGTTCGATAATTCTAAGTTTATTTAAACTCACGTTATAATTTATAATGCTTATTCCAATCAAATATAATCCGACCAAACAATGGAATGGGTTGGCGTTCTCGCATGCATGCAAATGAGAACTAACACGTAAACAAGAGAGGACACTGAGCCTGAATGCTCTCTGATCATGTGGTGATTATGATTACCGGCGTTGTTACTCCAGCATCTGTCCCGATATAAGCGACATTCTAAGGAGAGTGATGCTGCGTCTGTTCCTTGTAAGAACCCCCAGGTCCCCACCCAGAACCTTCTGGCAATCCTTCACCGGCCGATCGCATTTCCCCAGGTCGAACAGGAGGGTTCGGTAGTTTCCCTCGGCGAGAGCCAGCGTGGCGTCCTGCAGTTCGTCTACGACGGCGGCGTACGTCGTCTTGCAGACGGCGTAGAGACCCTTCTTCTGGGGGTTGGCCTCGTTGTTCATGGACTGGGTGAAGTACTGGAGATTGTCCAAGGTGAAGAACAACGTCTGGGAGACGGCGATCCGCGTCAGGTCCCTGATATCCACCCTCGCATGGGGGAGGTTATGCATGAAGATTGACGTGCAGAAATCCACGTTGTCCGTCTGCCTACAAATGCTTGTTATCAGCTCCTGGGTCTCGTCTCCTACAGAGACCTCTAAGGTACGGAACAAGACCAGGATAAAAAAGGCAGAGCAGCAAAACGAACGGGCGCCCATTGCTTCTTTCTTCTTCTTCTTCTTCTACTTATGCTTGGTTACAGTGCGCCTTGTGGAGTATTTATGTACGGACGACGGGACAACGTTCCCTCAAATGGAATTAAAACTTCAAGTAAAATTAGGCCATTGCCAATAGTGCTCAAGATTAGGGTTTTTTAATTACTATTTTTGCAAACCCTAAACCCTCAAATGGAAATGAAAATCCAAGTGAAATTATGCCATTGTCAATATGGTGTTCCAGATTAGGGTTTTGTAGTTACTATTTTTGCAAACCCTAAACCCTCAAATGGAAATGAAAATCCAAGTGAAATTATGCCATTGTCAATAGTGTTGAAGATTAGGGTTTTGTAGTTAATGTTTTTGCATACCCTACACCCTCAAATGGAAATGAAATTCAAAGTTGAAAATGTCATTCCAAATTTGGAGGCGAATAGTGGAAGCTAGCACTTCCGTAAATAGTAAGTAGTCCACGTTGGATTGTACGGATTACACATGTTTATAAAACACACTTATCGTAGGTTTCATAATAGAGTTTACGTTAAATAACACATATTAATCATATATTTAGATATCCAAACCCATATACTACGTGGATATAGTTAATCCCATAAAATTTAAATTATAAGACTATACTTATTATTTATTTATTATGATCGTTTTAGTAATATTATATATAAAAAATTATAATTTTTTTTGATAAATATACTTATTAAATAATACTAATATACTTATATTTTAAATCATTTATTTTTATGTAAATTAATCTCATTCTTATTTAACATCGAATAAATTAAAACATTATATCAGACAAACCCTTTCTTAGTATATCGAACATAAAAAAAAAGAAAAAAAAATCAATGCTCAATTTTGAAAATCGAAAATTGAAAAAATTTCCTTTAAATAAATAAAAGCATTTCCTTTAGAACATCCTTCAGTTAGAGTTTCCACCATAGCTTGTGCTCGTCAAGGTGCGATCCTGCAAGGAAGAAGGAGAAATGGGGATTCTTGCATGTTTAGGGATTGTTTCTCCGTTCCCGTTTTTCTGTTATCTGTGGAACAATCCTAAAAAATGGGTTGATCTCTGCGGATCTAGACGTGACCCCTCCTCTGTGATGGCCCTGGTATCACATTTTCTGAAACTCGTCCAATTCGTATCGCTCTTTACAGTATCCACCTTCTCTTGGCCTCCGCCGTTCTACTTTTGGCCCCTGATGTTGGCTGGGCAATTTCTCAATTTCAGGTTTTGGCCCATTTTTGCTTTATTTGCTATGGTGAAGTCTTCGAATTTGATGTGCTAGGGTTTAGGGGGTTTGAGGCGAAAGCTTGATTGATGCATTTCAATTATAGTTAAAGTTTGGTTTATCGTGAAGAAACTGCATAGTGAGCGATCTGTATGGGTTTGATTCGGCAATGAATCAGCAAGTTTGAACATTTTCTGGCTGGTTTCTGTAGCTTTTAAGTACCCATGGCTGGTTCCTGGAATTAACAGAGAATTGCATAAAAATGCCTTTCTCTAACAATCTTCACGTTATTGGTGTTCATGGCTTTTAAGCACCAGGGATGTGCTTGTATCAGGGTTATTGGTGTTCACTGTTGCACCGATCCACAACTTGATCTATGTTCACGTTATTGCAGGGTGTACCAACTCCTCGGCGAGTCGGGGACTTACTACGGGGTTCGATTTGGGAAGAGCATCCCATGGGTGACGGAGTTCCCCTTCGGAGTGATCAGAGATCCTCAGTACGTAGGATCCATCATGAGCTTGATAGCCTGCCTTCGTTGGACGCCTCCCATTTACATCTCTCTCTGGGTTGCCGGCTATTTTCTTATGATCGCAGTTGAACGTAAGGAAGATCCATCCACTCGAGCAAATCCTCGATCTTGAATCTTTTCTTCAGTTTAAATTATGTTGAAAAACATGGGGTTCCTCAGTTTCCTTTTTCAAGTTGCTGACGGAAGCAATAAGAGTAGCAGCTCAAGTGGTAAATGACTTGAATCAAGAACGAAGTGGAAAGATGATATTTTTCTAACAAAATTGGTATATACTCAACCGCAAATGAGTTTCACAAGAAGAAGATAGCCATCACATGCCTGGGAGTAACACATCTCTTGGATGGTCTTATTTCCTTGCACCTAATGATGTGCAGTGCCGTAGAAAAAAATGCCCAAGGAGAAAGGCTTTATCTTCCCAAGTCCTTTTGCTTTGCCTGTCCAAATCCTTTCGCTTTGGTTCTGTTACTCCTCTCTTGTTTATTTTATCTTTTCCGTTGGATTCATTGTCCTCTCCATTAAACCGTGTAGTTTTGTTGGATGGTGTCGATGTCCAGCCCCTTGAGTTTCACCACAGATTCCACATGCCCCTTGAGTGTATGCAGCTCTCTCAATCTAGCATATATAGAGAAGAAAATGCATTAGTTTTTGATGAAATGATGGCATGGACTCTAGTATGAGGAAATTCCAAGTTGAAGCAAGTAAAAACCTTGCAATCTCAGCACGTTTCATTGCTTGTTCGGCTAACACAGACAATTCGCTGTAGTTATTCTTGTCATTCATGAGCTGGGAGGTATCTGGTGTTTGAAGTCCGTGAAGAGTTCGTTGAGCCATGGCCCATTGTGCCTCCCTTTCACCTCGGCCGTAGTCCTTCTTTGAGGTGAATGCAGTCTATGCAAATGGAGGAATGCTGGAGTTACAAACTGGATATTGGTTTTTTCCCAGGGAAGAAGAGGTAACTTTTACCTTGTTTTCAATCATGTGGTTCCATGCCTTGCCACTAAGTGCATATTTGATGATGAACTTGAAAATGTCCAAAGGAATGTAGAAGATGATATTGTAGAGCCATATCACACCGCACCAGCCCCAACCTATCGCTTGGATTCTAGCAAATCCCCAATTTGCATACGCAGCTATGATAGTGGCAATCTGCATAAGGGAGAAACATTTGGCATTGATCAATGAAATATGTAATGTTGGCATTGAAATTTTGTTCCTGTAGGTGAACTGCTTACAAGTTGTGCTGCCAGAAACGCAGCTACGAGCAGAAGACCAGGTCGTTCGACATATGACCAGCTCCTGGATCGAGTGACAAAGATGAGAGCCTGGCTTATGATGCTAACCTGTAGATATACAGCTGAGTTGAGCTCTTTGGGGTGATCCTTGATGGCTCTTACTCCAAAATGTTTCTGAAAGTAAGAAGTTGTATCTGTCATATTGGTTCCTCTATGAAACTGAAAAGAAGTTGAAATAAAGAGTCTATTCGTATGTGTTTACAGTGAAGAAGTCGGATTCCTGAGCAGCCCAAAAGAAAACCACTGTCATCACAGCAAGGTAGGCCCCCAAAACGATGCCTGTGGCGAAGATTTCCTTGAGCTTCCAAGAATCAGGCATTGGAGATGGCCTTACCTTGTCTTTGGAGATGGTCATGATGGTTCCATCATTTAGGATTGCGATGATGAGCACCATGAAAGGCGAGAAGTCGAACTTCCAAATGAGTGCAAGGAGAAGAAAGCCTAGCACTATTCGGATTGTGATAGAAACTGCATAGATTGTGTAGTTCTTCATCCTTTGGAAGATGGCCCTGCTGGTTAACACAGCACTGATTATGACACTCAGGCCAGGCTCGGTCAGTACTATGTCCGAGGCACTTCGTGCAGCATCGGTTGCATCTGCTACTGCAATGCCAATGTCTGCTTTCTTGAGAGCTGGTGCATCATTCACTCCATCTCCAGTCATTCCACAGATATGCTTCATTTCTTGTAGCTTCTTGACAATCTCATACTTGTGTTCTGCAGCACGAAGAGGGGTGGATCCCTTTGAGTTTGGAAACAACAGGGGAACAAACAAGATTGAAGAAAAAGCCTCAAAGAGAGCAAGGTGATCGATTGCCTATCTACCTGGGAAGACTCCAGCAAAGCCATCAGCTTTTTCAATCAACTCTTCAACAGGGATATGAGCAATGCTTTCATCCTTGTGTTGGCCGAGGAGCGAAGAAGAGGGATACATGTTCGTCCCCATGCCAAGCCTACGACCTGTTTCCTTTCCAATTGCCAGCTGATCTCCAGTAATCATCTTCACATTGACACCAAGGTTGAGGGCACGTTTGATGGTTTCTCCACTGTCATGCCTTGGTGGATCAAAAAGTGGCAATAACCCAACAAACGTCCAAGGCCCGCCTGCACTCTCCTTCGTCTTCTCAGGTACAACCTTTACATGAAACCAACAAAAGAACTTCAGTTTGTTTATTGTTCATAAATTTGACAGTAAACTAAGTCCTGCTTACCTGCTGAGCAACAGCAAGGGATCGGAGACCGCGGTCCGCAAACTTGTCGATGATCGAATGAACCTTCCTCTTGAAATCCTCCTTAAGTTCACATAGTTCAATGATCTGAAACCATAAACAAGAGGATCAGCAGCAGGAAGCGGTATGCATATTGAGTTGAATATCCCCACCTGTTCTGGAGCACCCTTACTGATCCTATGCCAGTTCCCGTTGCCATCAATGTAGGTAATAGCCGTCCGCTTTTCAACGGGATTGAATGGAAGGAAATGAACTTCGGTGATTCCAGCTCTAGCCTCCTTTGGATCAGCCAGCATCCCAACAATGCAAGCATCAATGGCATCTTGGTTTTCAACTCTTGATGCTCGAGCCCCCAGGAGTATCAGGAGCTCCTTGTCTACATCCTTTGCAAAAACCTGAACAACAGGATCATCAGTGGATCAGAAAAATCACTATCAGAGTGAAGCCCAGATGAGAAAAACATCAATTCCGGCGACCTCAATCAATGCTTTATCCACTGTGAGTTTATTGAGAGTGAGTGTGCCTGTTTTATCACTGCAGAGCACATCCATTCCGGCCATTTCTTCAATGGCGGTCATCCTTTTGGTGATGGCGCCCTGCTGAGATAAACGATGAGAGCCAATCGCCATGGTCACAGACAAAACAGTAGGCATGGCAATGGGAATGCCTCCAATGAGCAAAACCAGGAGATTATCAATCCCATCTCTATAGCTTCTATGCTGAATCGGGTACATAACAATCAACTCGATGACAATCCCAATAGCAATGGAGCATATACAGAAGTTTCCAATGGCAGTGAGCACCTGATATATCCATTCCCGTGTTAAAATGATGGAAAAGAGCATCAAGATGAGACCACTCAGATAAGTACCTGCTGGAAATGGCCAACATTCTGAGTACTGTCTACAAGATGGGCTGCTTTACCAAAGAAGGTGTTGATCCCAGTGGCTATGACAACTGCCTCGATTTCGCCCTGTTTGCAAGTCGAACCTGAAAAAACCTCGCTGCCCGGATGCTTTGTAACCGGTAAGGATTCGCCGGTGAGTGCAGACTGATCGATCTTGAGAGGGTCGCCTTCGAGAAGACGAGCGTCAGCCGGGATGATGTCACCGAGCTTGATGCTGACAATGTCTCCGGGGACTAAAATTGCAGCCTCTTGCTCACTCCATCTTCCATCTCTGAGAACCTTTTGACAAAAAGGCAAGCGTAATCACTGAATGTAACAGGAGAAGTCTCCTTTTTGCCTTCTGTTACTGAGTTTCGACATTACCTTTGTTTTAGGAGCAAGTCCCGCCATCAGAGCTGCTGCGGCGTTACCGGCATTGTTCTCTTCCATGAAGCTTATCGTTGAGTTGATGATCAACAACACCACGATTCCTACAAAGTCTTCCCAATCCGGAGGCCTCCCCTGAAATTGCATATACCAAATAATTCACGTGTTCTCGCCGACGGGAACTCGAAACGTTGTATTCAATGGAAACCTGTCCATTCGCGAGAACAATGGCGATGATCGCCGCTGCCTCCATCACCCACGACAGGGGATTCCACATGAACCCCAGGAATTTCAGAAACTTGCTCTCCTGCATTAACCAACAACGAATCGCGATCATGATGCTGAAATTACAAGGAAACAGCAACCCATTTGATATTTCTTGCCTTCTTTTCTTCAAGCTTGTTGGGTCCGAAAACCTGAAGCCTCCTCTCAGCTTCAGAGTTACTCAGCCCTTCCCTCAAACACTGAAGCAGCGAGAAGACTTCCTCCAGTGGTACGCGTTCCTGATACCCATTCCCCCCATAGAATCAAATCCCCATCGCAGATAAAAAACAAAAGGAAAAAAAGTAAGGAATTTAAAAACAACTTCCGAACCAGATCAACATTCTCCTTTCGAATGTCGTCCAAACTGATATCACCCTTTCCCTCCACCATTTCACAAACCCAGAACACAAACCGTGATACACTCCAGTAGATTCAGAATCGGAATACGAACAGAAGCGAAGAATACAGAACAGTGAAGTGTGAAGCGATGGAAAGAAAGTGTGAGACGCAGAGTGGTTTTTATAGTGTGGAGGAGGGAAGCGAACTCTACGTGAAAACCTTCAAGAATAGTAAACTGTAAACATGGGGGCTTCCACTCATCAATGGAAGCCACTTCGCCACGTAAAGCTCTCAGTAGCAGAAGCGGAGAAGAGAGAAAACAGAGTGAGAGGAGATGAACGAATGCGAGAACTCTGTCCCGGGTCAATAGACTAGACGTGGTATCATCTCATTGGTTGCCCTCCCTTTTAATTCATTTACGCGAAAAACATTCCCCCCATTTCTATTTTTGTTTTAAAATTGTAAACATTCATAATTATTAATAAGTATTTTTGAAATTATGTAAATTTATAAGTATTTTTGAATATTTTTAGAAATATTACAATAACTATTAGATAATTGAATATGCTCAAAATAATAGATGGCTTACGAATTTAATATTTATTTAAATTGAAAAATTGGCTAAATGAAAAATAATAATTATAATATTTTTTGTATAGAAATAATTTGGGAATTTTTGTTTAAAATTCTATTGAATAATTAATTTTAATATTTAGTTGTTAAATGTATCAACTATTTCAAATTAAGGGTTCTATCAGACAGTCAGCAATGTGTGTTTGTGGGCCCGGTAGCTTTTTTTCTAATTTCCCCTTTTAAAAAAAAAATTAGTAGGGTATATATACAAATCTCCGCTCCTCGGATTTTCTCTGCCACCACTAATCCATTTTCAGCTGCTTGGCCTCCTTTCCTTCTCTTTCTATCTCTAGCTCGGAAAAGAGGCGCCAACGACGTGTCCAGCGTCTATGACAATCGCTGACGATTGGGTGGCGGCGGCCATGAGCGACGACACGCTCGTTGTGGACTTACTCGTGCGTCTCCATGGCGCTTCCTCTCCGTCGCCGCCCTTACCGTTGGAGTGGAGCGTACGGCAGCGGCGATCTAGGTCTGTGAAGCAGGCACAGAGAGCCAGCCCTTCTACGCCGCTGACGTGGAGCGGCGCGACGTCGTTTAGCGGATCTGGCGGCGGCGGTTACGAAGTAGAGTCTAGCCGGTTCCCACCCGAGAAAGGCGTGAGATCTAAGGTTCGTGAAACGCAAAAATATATTTCACTTATTTAATCTGTCGATCGTCGTCGCTTCTGCGAGATCCGGCGACGGAAAGTATTTTCCTCGATTTTCCGGTAGCCGTGCGCGGTGGCGTCTCTACGAATTATTTGCATTTAGGGTCCCCGTGTCAGCTATTACTTCGGAGCGGGCGACGTATAATTGACCTTTATACCCCTGTGACATGGGGATATGGACTGCCACGCGTGTGTTGAAGCCAGATTCCGCCATTCACATACCTATTTTTTGCGCACTTGTCCCCCGGCCACCGGCCTCTGTGCTCACTAATGACACATTTACCCCTCCCCGGAGTATCCGTGGCGTGTCCTTCCGTGAAATTACACCATTATCCTGAACCCCTGACAGGCAGTCTGGTGATAAATGACTTACCCCTACTTCTGACCTTTTAGGAGCGTGATTTACACCGAAAGGGTAGTCAGGTCATTTCGTGTAGGGGCCGACACGTTGTTAGCGTGTCCTTCGTGACGCTAGGCCTGCGTTGGAGAGTTGATTTTGGTGTTTCCACGTTTTGGGGGTTATCTGGTGTGGTGGGGTTCACCATCACTTAACGTATCATCGCGCATCCATTTTGGATTGCAGGTCATGTCTGTTCTTGTCCCCTGAACGTGACGTCGTTTTCGATTCTGTTGTGCCGCAAGGCTCTCTGGGGTCCTTTTCCTTCCGCCTCTCCCCATGAGCTTCCCGTCCCCAGCGATTACGAAAGCGAAGTGTCTGCGATCTGTGTATAATCATTTCTTCTACAGTCACTTGTAGGGGGGCGTCTATTATGTCGCCAATGGTGTAATTCAAGGTTCTCGCGTATAGATTGAACATAAATGCAGTCCCAGTGTCCATCCAGTTGGGTATTTGGTTTGCTGGTGAACTCATTTTCTTTTTTTACTTCGAGGCGGCTGCATTTAATGGCTAATCAATGAAGGGCTGATTATCTGGTTGCCCCTCGAAAGACCCTTTCTTTGGATTGTTCCCTGTGCGTTTGGTTGAGTGGTCAAGCCTGTGTGCGTGACCTTCATTTATGAGATCAAACTTATCTTGTTGTGGTAATTATGACAACATGGATGCCCTGTTTGTCCTTGGAACGGAGGGCCTCTCTGTTTTGCATTGATTCATATGATGAGACTGCGATTGATTATCCATGTTGATGACTGATTTGTGTGGCAGATTAACGTTGGAAGCGAAAGCAAGAGCTCTAAGAGACCCAACAGAAAGAAGGTGAGCATCCCAAACTGTTGCTGCTCTTTATAAGGGATTGATGAAAACGTTGGCTAACGTGTCTGCTGGCTCTTCTCTTATGATTCGCAGACCTTATCAGAGCTAAGGGCAGAAGAGAGCTCACTGCTCAAGGAAAGAAAACTGTTGCAAAAGGTAAGCTACTGTCGCACCGTAGATGCGGCATTTCTACCAACTTCTGATGCCATACAATCTGTTGTTTCCTTAGGAAATAACCCAAATGCGGTTACATCTGGAAGAGCAAACCAAAAAGAACGACATGTTCAAGAGAATGCAGGTACGAACCTCCACTTTCTCCTCTCCAAGAGAACGAAACTTCGGCTACACTTCAAAGCTAATACTGCCCTCCTACTTCTTTGAACAGATCAAATTGCAACCCGTCGCATGCCCCACCTCAAATAATCTACCAGAGCAGAAGTTCATGCTTCCAGATCTGAACATCCCATTTGAAGAACAAACACATTGCCCAGAACTCGTCTCTGGGATCAGCTGATATCACCAGCATGAAGAAGCTAACATTACAAAATCCTCTGTGCATCAGAGATCACTGGTTTTAACCACAGACAGGTACTTCTCTTGACCACCCAGCAGGAATAGCGGTTATTTTTCCTTTCCCTGCTTTCATTTTTGAGCTGTTAACTGAGGGAGAGGGTTGGCCTTTGATGTTACTCATGCAAAGAGACGGGTGATCGATCAATTGCCATTGACTTTCCTGCTTTGGCAATCTATTTAAATACCGAGTTACTACATTTCATAGCTCAATCTCAGTTTAATGCATATTTCGATATCCTATCATTTATAATTTTACCTTTAAATCCAAAAAATAATATTATATTATGTTTTAATTTGTGAGTTTACAAAATAACTTGTAATTGGTGGGATTTATTTCTGCTTCCTTTACGTAATTTTATTAAGAAAATATGATATTAAAAATCAATTATTTTATATCGACTTTATTGAATAAATTAAATTCTTTTTATCTTAATTTTATAAAGCAGAAATACTATAATTTAACCTGAAAGCCTGTCCAAGTCCAAGAAAACCACGTCATCATAAAGAAAGGCCCAGGAAGTGTATGTGGACTTAGAGACGTACGGCCCGGCCCACAATGACACTTTTTAAACGGGACGTGATCATCTATTTGTAAATGAAATTAGAATAAAAAAATGTTACTAGTCTTAAATAAAGATAATATAAATATCTTAATTTTTTACATATTATTTAATTATTTGGATTAGAATTGATATAAAATAAAATAATATAAGAATGTGATTTTAGATAAATTCATGTATATAAGATTAAAAAACTTTCGTAATCTGAAAGTCATTTAAATTAACGAAGTAGTATAATTTTTAATTTTTAATCCTACTAAAATCAATTATTGAGAGCTTTTTCTAAATTTAATATATAGTACGACCATAATAGAATTATAATTATAATTTCAGTTCCTACTCTAGAAAAAACTTAAATATAAAATAAGAATTATTTTCTGAGTTGTATAGTGAATCAGATCCGACCTGTAAAATTTTTAAAAATAATAAATAAATCAAGAATAATTAATCACCACGGCGTAGAATAGCAGCGTACAAGAAGAGCACTTCCCGATTACCCAGGAAACGGAAGCACTCAGGTGGGTTTCAAGTCCTGAAACAGGGAGATCCACTTGAGGGGCTGAGCGCCGCCGGAGAAAGACGACGCCCTTTCCGGGGAGGGGACCAGTTTGCTCGAGATGCTGCTATCGAGATGGCTGGCCGGCGCCTCACCTGGCTCAATCACCTCCGATTCCGGCAACGTCGACCGATGGCTCGACCCGGAGTCACCATCCTTCGCTGCCGGCTTGGGCATGATGAGCATCCTCGGAGCAGAAGCGAGCATGTTATTCTCAGTCCTAGACCGGATCCCCTGCCCCCGCTGCATCATCGACAGCTTCCACCTCAGGCTGTGGTTCCTCACCGCAACCACCGCCCCAGCCGGGTCACCCCGGCGGACGATCCCGCGAATCCGGTGCATCAGGAAGCTCCGAGTGCGCGCCACCGCGGAGAGCATCCACTGGAAACGCACCCGTCTCTGCTTTCTGGCCAATTTGAGGATCTCCAGGCGGTGCTTCGCCTTGGAGATCCCCATGCTCTGCAGGAAGTCGTGGCTGAAGTAGGCGATGTCTTCGGCGTCGAGCTCGTTGTCGTGGAAGACGTAGGCGTACTCGGGGACGAGGGAGGGATCAAGATCGGATTTTGAGAGCCACGACAACCAGTCCATGGGTCGGAGTTGGAGTTGTGGGTGTGGGTGAAGCCGCAGAGGTTTAATGGCACCACGCTGGTAGTTGAACAAGAAAGTGACAAAGGTTGATGCTGCTCCTGCTGCTTTTCTTTTTAAAACCATAAATACGCCCCTTATTTTATTCCAATTTTTTATCCCACAAAATGGGTTTTAGAAAATAATTAAATAAAATTTATGATTTAAATTTATGATATTTTTAATAAAATTTATGAAAATTTAATTAAATCAAATTTCTCTTGTTATAAATTTAATTATTAAATGGGATTTATTAAAACCACTTAAAATAATTCATGATAAAACTCCTCACTTGTTCTTTAAAATGATATTTGTATTTTTAAAATCAAGATTGAAACTCAATTCCAAAGGATACACTCAACTTGCATTTGTAGTGGTTGATCGTAACCTTAAAATTCGGGATTCCCGCGTATATAACACGTTTCATAAGATATTAAAGGTTATTTTATATTAAATAATAAATATGAATTATATGTCTAGTAAATGATAATATATAAATAGATTATACCTCCCAATAAGATTAAATGAATTTTATTAATTATATGACAGTAAAATACGATATTATTTTTTATTTTCTAGAAAATACATTCATATTTTTTAAATTATTCATTTTTGTGTAAATTAATCTCATTCAAAGAAACAAAACCAACCTTTTCCCTCCGGTCAAATGGGGGGCCTCATTACCCAATTTACTTTGGTAAATTTCATTCGTCTTCAATTTTAAAATAGAAAAAAAAAAAGAAGAAAAATGGAAGACCATCCAGGACTTTTATGTTATAAAAGTGGAGCAAACCGACGTGTGCCGTACATGCCCTTTTTGGTGCACAGTGGCCCAAGTCATCATATGTTCCTCGCTGACCCATGAGCTGTCAAAGCTCGCACTTATGCTGCTATGTGGTACATATGGGTGTGATTGCGGGTCAACCCGTGACTCGACCCATATCTGTGTAATATGGGCGGGTATGGATTCATGCATCGGATAAATATATTAATTCCGAGGGAATTATATTAAAAACCTTAATATTTGACATTTTAATAAAATTAATCTTCATTTTTAATATAAATAATGTATTTCGTTTCAAACGATGAAATAGTTCTCAAAATTTGATTGATCATCATAATTAATCACAATAGTTTTATATTTTAAATATTTTTTATTCATCAATGTTTAAATAGTAGATATAATTAATCTTCAATTATTTAATAAACTAGACATAATTAATTAGAGACTAATTTTGTCAAAATTTATTGAGGACTAGTTATACAAAAATAGTAATATTAAATCATTGAAAATTAATTTTAAACAATATAAATGACAATAAAACATGAAGGACCATTTTTTAAAATTTATAAATAATGAGGATTTATGATGCCGAGAATCTTATTAATTATATATATTATTAAAACATCTAAAAAAGTACTTGTGGTGACGTATTCCACGAGTCAACCCGTTGACCGTCGTTTAATTCGGTGGGTTTGATCCAGATTTGCGCGGGTCGGACACATGCTCATATCCATTATGATATTAATGACTATAGCTAATTAAATTGTCAAGAAAATAAATATTTGGGATAAATTATTAATAAAAAATTAAATTACAATAACATATCTAAAAATATATGCATGCCTAATAATCTTGTATGAATTTTTTTTGGCATGAAAATAACATAAAATTGTGATAATTTAATATTTAAAACGAACAATATTGTAAAAGAATAACATTTTGTTTTATAGGTGATTACGTTATTTTGTTGTGTATTTTACTGAAATTGTATTTAAAAGGAATCTGGAGTGAAATGGTAATTGAGAAGAGGGGCAAAAGAGTGGTGGGAGTAGGCAGATTGCATCTCTGCCCCATTCTCATTTATGACAAGAAAATGGTGAGAAGCCAACTCGGGAGGACCATTCTCGTCTGCTGCTGCTGCTGCTGTGGTGTTCTTCTTCTCCGTTCTGCCATTCGCATCCTCATCTATCATGCGCCATCTTTCAAATCTCCATCTCTTCAGCTTTCATAGCATGGCTTCTTCTCGCCGCAGCGTCTTCGAATATCATGTTTTGGCTCGCTTCCACTGCTGTGAGCGCATGACATAGAAGAATTTATGGACTTGCAAAGTTTTGAGTAGGAACCCTGAGCGGTTTTCTAGATATAGAAGCAGTTGTTTGTATGCGACCCAGCACGAACACTCAGCTAAGCTCAACCCACAAACTCGATAGCGCTTGGCCCATATAGCAACGCGGCTCAGTCCAGTTATTCAACGACGCAACTCAAAGATTGTTTCACATCAGCCCACATATTGGATTCGGCCCAGCCCAAACACTCATCTACGCCCAACCCAAAAACTGGATAGAGCTTCGCCCAGATACTAATGCGGCCCAGACCAGGAATTTGAAGACATAACCCAGATCCTTCAATGCGGCCGAACCCAAATATAGGATGCGACCCAGACCAAATATTGATTCCCGCCCGGCCCGAACACTCAGCTACGCCCAACCCAAAACTGGATAGAGCTTGAACAGATGCCACTGCGACCAATCCCAAGAATTTACGACCCAACCCAAACATTGTTTCAGATCAGCCCAAATATTGGATTCGGCCCACCCAAATATTGGATGTGGCCCAACCCAAATATTGGATGTGGCACGGCCCGAACACTGAGCTACGCCCAACCCAAAAACTGGCTGGAAGTTGACCCAGATGCTAACGCAGCCCGGTCCAGGTATTTGACGGTCCAACCCAAATATTGTATGTGGCCCGGCCCGAACACTCAGCTACGCCTAACCGACATATTCACATGAGGTTGACCCGGATGCTAACTCCGTCCGGCCCAGGTATTTGACGATCCAACCCAAACACTGGATGCGGCCCGGCCCTAATACTCAGCTACACCTAACCCAAGAATTGGCGGAAGGTTGGCCCAGATTCTGAAGCGGACCGGCCCAGGTATTTGACGATCCAACCCAAACACTGGATGCGGCCCGGCCCTAATACTCAGGTACGCCTAACCCACGATTTGTCGGAAGGTTTGCCCAGTTTCTAAAGCGGACCGGCTCAAGTATTTGACGATGCAACCCACACACTGGAGGTGGCGCGGCCCACATATTGGACGCGGTCCGGCCTGAACACCCAGCTACGCCCAACCCACAAATTGGCTGGAGGTTGACCCAGATGCTAACGCGGCTCGGTCCAGGTATTTGACGTTCCGACCCAAATATTGTATGTGGCCCGGCCCGAAGACTGGAGGTCGCCCTGCCCGAATATTGGATTTGGCCGGCTCGAACACTCAGCTACGCCCAACCCACAAATTGGCTGGAGGTTGACCCAGATGCTAACGCGGACCGGCCCAGGTATTTGACGGTTCAATCCAAACACTAGAGGCGGCCCAGTCTGAATATTGGATATGCCGACCCAAATAGTGGATGCGACCCGGCCCTAACAATCAGCTACGCCCAACCCAAAAATTGGCTAGAGATTGGCCCATATGCTAACGCGGCCTGGTCCAGGTATTTGACGGTCCAACCCAAATATTGTATGTGGCCCTACACGAACAGTTAGCTATGCCCAACCCACAAATTGGCTGGAGGTTGGATCAGATGCTAACGCGCCTCGGTCCAGGTATTTGACGATCCAACCCAAACATTGGTTCAGACCAGCCCAAATGTTGGAGTGGGCCCGGCCTGAACATTCAGCTACGCCTAACCCAAAAACTTGCTATAGATGGCCCAGATGCTAACTTGGCCCAGACCAGGAATTTGACAACCCAACCCAAACTGTGATTCAGACCAGCTCAAATATTGGTTGCGGCCCCACCCAAACACTCATCTACGCCCAACCCACAAACTGGATAGAGCTTGGCCTTGATGCTAACGCTGCCCAGTCCAGGTATTAAGGCCGAAGATTATTATATACCTAATGCCCTCCCTACTTGTTGCAATTGGAGATGAGATGGGGGATGTCGAAACCCTAGTTCACCAGATGAGATGAGTGATCATATCATAAAAATTAAGACCGAAGATTAGTGTGATAAATAATTAAATTATATGATTTCAGTATGATTTTAAATATTTTTTTAATATCACAATGATTTCGAATAGTTTTGTAATTTTGGGTATCATTGGTGGTTTCTTCACTGGAAATTAACTAAATCGATATCCCAATGATTTCAAGTATTTTGGAATCGTTCATGTTTCTGATCCCAATCTCAAGCACGGGACAGAGTCCATGATGCTAACATGCAGCATGTGAGTTCTTGGAGTCCGCCTGAGCAAGACGAGCATGTATGTGTGCATACATACATAAACAATCACTCCACACTACATGCAACAGTCACTTGTCAAAATGCCCGTGGGGCAAAAGAGCGGATGACAGAAGCTGAGAAAAAGAGAAGCCAAGAAGACTCACAGCTTTTGTTGTCGTGTGTTGATAATGGATGAAAGAATTACAGTCATGCATTCTCAGGTGAAACCCAAAAATCTGCTGCTAAAACCAGAGCTCGGCGGACGTTCGTAAAGAACACCAGGAGAGAAACCCAGGGCGGCTCCAGTAGGCAGCAGAGCATATTTATCAGGTAGGATATCAGAGGTGCTTTGCTTACATGTTATCTTTGAACCATTTGAGTGCTCCATTTACAGCCGACCTGCCATTACAAGAGTGTGTGTGGGTGACGGATGGTGATCAGGGGGGCTCGGGAAGTGGAGCGTAGTGGAGAGGAAAAAGTGTACCCGGCAAGGTCTTTCAGTGCCTTCCATATGTCGTTTTGTTCTTCCGGCTCGTTTTCTTTGTTGGCGACATCTTTTTCTTTTGCTGTTGCTGCATCCACAACTGAAACGAAATGTGGGAAGGCAATATCAGTGCCTGCGATGATGTCATAAGCATGATAAGATTTAGAAACACCCACCAGTGGGCTGCAGCTTTGGGCGAGGTTTGGTGCGTTGAGCAGGGGCATCAGCTAGAAAGGAGAGCTCCTCAAGTAGTTCACGCTCCTTGGCACTGAGAACAGATATTGGTGTGAGCATCTTGACATAAAGGATACAAAACAACCATGTTGCACAATTTTGGGTGTGCTGAGCATATTTACTTATGGGAATTCGTTACGTATTTCATATGCTATTTCTAGTCAGGTACGCAGAAAAATTATTGATTTTGGGTGCCGATAGAACTGTGAACACTCGAAGGCTCAGTTCTGTGGACAGAAGAAATGCATCAATGTTAAAAAGTAGAGCATTGAGCTACCTGATTCGCTTGGGTATTGTGACTTGGATAGTGAATAAATGGTCACCACGTATCGACGGCCTGTTGAGCTTCGCTGCACCTTTTCTGGCTAAGACAAGCACATCTCCAGGTTGAGTACCGGGAGGAATCAATAGGTCAGCCGTTCCTTCAACAGTCCTGACCTATTCCACATCAGATCATTGGCATTGAGCCATTTTGTTGACGCCAGTATAAACAAAACAGTCCAGAAAAATAGTGCTGCCTAGAAAAACATAATCCAAAAATATCTGCTGGGATTTCCACATATTGGGAAAAAATTTTCATTATGAATGAAAAGAAAGGAACAATCATAAGGCTCAGATGACAAGGTACAAAATGATGGCACAGCAACGATAGCCAAAAAAATGACCCTGCATGAACAAAATCGCAGATCATATCATCCTCGGTTCTGGTGGCCCTAAGACACGTACAGGTGATTGCAGATAACAGAAAACACAGACACATAATAAAAAGAATGTGAATAGGAGGCTGAAGAAGGCAATACCTTTGCGTTGGTACCTAAAATGGCATCCAGATAGCCGATTGAGACTGAAGAGTAGAAATTTATGCCATCTCTTTGTATCTCCGGTATCTCCTCTATATCAAGGTATACAAAAAGATCACCTGGTGGGCCACTGAAACAGAATGATATTTAAAAATCAGCAAAAGTTGTCGAAGTGCAACCAAGGATCAGAAGCGATAGAAGTAACTCTTAGGAATGCATGTTTCTCGGATTAAAAAGGTTTGACAATCAGCCACCTCCATTAGTAAGGAAAAGCACAGCATACCCTTTAGGCCCTGCATCTCCTTCTCCAGAAACTCGAAGAATACTGCCTTTGCTCACTCCAGGGGGGATTTTTACCTTGATATATTTTCTAACTCGAACAGATCCCGCACCGGAACATTTACGGCAGCTTTCAGATATCATTTCTCCATCCCCACCACAATTTGGGCACACAGACACCTATTTTATACCAAAGAAGCAGTGAGCAGCCTTCCAGCAAACGGTTTTCCATGTCTGCTACATTCATGTTGGCTGATGCAGTACTGTACCTGGGAAAACATGCCGAAAGGTGTCTGTTCTGTTCTCATCACTTGACCTCTGCCCCCACAAGTTGAGCAAATTCTCATTTTTGAGCCCACTTTTGCTCCCGTTCCAGCACAGGCATCACATGTCTCAAGATGAGAAAGCTCAAATTCTTTCTCAGTCCCAAATATAGCAACCGATAATTCCAATGTCAAGTCATACCTAGACATACACCGAACACATTGAATGATTATTTATAGTTATGTACAAAAATTCGACCAATTAGGTGATATTAATAAAAACATGCATAAGATGCCCAAACTCAACTGAGAAATTGCAGGAAAAGGGCAAAAAATGTCAACAGAGAGTTCACAATGGAAGTGTTTACTCACCGTAGATCTTGACCTTTGGTGACTCGACGTGATGTTCCACCAAATGCAGACGCATCCATTCCTGAAAATCCACCAATCCCTGGACCGAAAATGGTCTCAAATAGATCAAATGGATTCCTTGCCTGCAGATTAATAAAAAGGCATCACCACATAAGTCATGGACAATGTGCAACAGGAAAGACGTATATTCTTTAGGCATTCAGGTTGCTAGCAGTATCGTTCCATCTGATATGGTCACTAAATTTAGTCAGTCACCGAAACAGATTATAGACAGTGGCATTGGATCCACAGCATATTAAGGTGGACAAAGAAACGCAATCATAAATTGCTTGCAGAAATATATCTGATCTGAAGCCAGAACTGTGGGGTAGAAAACTATGAATGGGCAGTCAGTTAAATTCCAAAAAATTATTCACAATGAACTCTACCATAGATATCTTGCCCCCAGTTCGAGAACTATGCATTCATTCCACACAATGAAAACTAAAACATGTACAGCAGAGTTTCACATTACCGTATAACCACCAGCTCCGCCTATATTACCATTCACACCAGCTTCCCCATATTGATCATACAAGGCTCTCTTTTTCTCATCTGATAGTACCTGACAATGCAGTAACTCAGAATTCTGAAAGATATAATAATGCTACCCAGACACCTAAAATCTTATTAATTTTAAACAATATCAATTCATACATCTACGATGCAACAAGGAGATCATACTGATCACAAATCCTGAAAACAAAAATGCAGATAACCTTAATTCTTACCGTATAGGCAGCTCGGATTTCCTTGAATTTTTCGGTCGCACCAGGCTCCTTGTTCACATCGGGGTGATACTACATATTCAAAAACTAAACATCATTTATCACATTACTCAACAACAGGATAACTGCTACAGCAATGTTAACTTCTATTTTCAGTGACGACGCACATATTGTGAATCCTATAACAGACCTTCCAATTCATTGGGAAAGGCGTACAGAAAACCCCCTTCATCTCAATCACACAAAGAATCCAATTGTAAGAAAGAATCAAAATCTATTCCACACTCACCTGCCTCGCCAGTCTTCTATACGCAGTCTTAATTTCATCCACACTAGCAGACTTCGGCACTCCGAGAGTCGAATAATAATCCGCTGCCGCAACCACAACTGCCCTCCCAAACCTCCTCCGAGATGCACCTCCTCTCCATCGCGCGGCAGAGAGTAACGATAGCCGCAAAAATGGCGAACTACCGGCAATAAAACAAGACGTCGAAGGGCCTAGAAGCGGAAAAGAAGCGCGCTGCTGCCTCTGAGCAGAAGAGACGGACGACGGCGGCAAAACTAACGACGGCGCGGCGGCGATGGCGGACATTGTATGAGCTCTCGAAATTTCAAAGAAGCAGTTATCGAGTTTTCCTCAGTGAAGAATCACATGGAATTTCGTGAGATTGCAGCGTACTGTGAAAATATGTGGATTCCGTACCGTCGTTCTAATCCAGTGGCTCGTGGAGCCAAAGCCACCGAAGTGGGGAAGGGAAGGCGCTTATTTATAAATATGTATTTTTTTAATTATTTTATATGTAAAATATCATATATTTGGTTTATTATAAAAAAATGATTTAATTTAATTGAGTTTAAATAAATTTAATAGTAAAATGATTAGTTTTTCACATGATGTTTAACTAACAAAATTGAAATTATATGTTATATCATATTTGATAACAATATTTAAAATATGATGAAATTAAAAATTATTAATCTACAAACTAGGCTTCAAATTAGGATTTATATTAGAAAAATTGTGCGAATAGAATTCATTGTTTGTCTAAATACCATAATTGATCATCGTAAACAATGTTTTAATCAATTCTATTTATAATTATTCTCTATTGTTTAAATAATTCTCAATATTTACATTATTTATACAATTGATCTCCAATTTTATTTTTTTTATTTAATTCAATTTTACTATTGTCGACTGACGTCCGGCTAACACCGATCACTATTGGCCGCCGCCGATCACCGTCCACAGCGCACCACCCGCCGCCGCCCGTGCTCGAGCGACGGGTGGCGCTATCGGTGAGTGTGGATAGAGCCCAAACATGGATTGAAAAAATGAAACGAATTTTATCAAATTATGAAAAAAATAAAGATCAAATAGATTTGATTTTTGAATATTATGGATAAATTAACTGATATTTAAATAATAAAAATAAAAAATAATTAAAGACTAAATATATATGGTACAATATGTTGAGGATTAATCATCTCATTTTCATTAAATAATAGAAATTAATCGTATCAATTTTAAAAACAGTAAAGATATATGACTGTCCCATTAATATTGTACAAATAATTTTTTAATACTATGCTCATAAAAAGAGAATGATGTGCACCCCAACTGACATGATAAAAATGGTATCATGTGTTTAAAATGTCTAATAAAATAAAAATGGTATATTTCTAGTTTATTAAAAATAAAAATATTTTTAAATTTCTGTTCTTTTTAGAACATAAAGTACTTGTATGTAATAAAAAAATTATTTGAAACAATATCAGGAAGTTTAATAATTAAGTAATATTATGATTATTCAATATAATTAATGTAAATCAAGATATCTTTTTACTAGTTATGAGATGGGATAAGATTTGTGTTTCATTATAAGTAATGTATTAAATAAATATATTTTAATTATTTAATTTAAATATCGATAATCATCAAATTCATAATTAAACTGTGTAGTAGCCTTTATATTTTATCCTTAATCTTGAATATTGAAAAATGTGGCATAATTAAATTACTATAATATTTTTACCTAAACAGGAATAAAAAAAGCAACAAGGAAACCAGGAAAACTTAGTGACGATCTCATTCCAAATACAAGCACATAAATGGTAATTATATTTAATATCCATGAAAAAATTCGTAAATTGACAACAAAAATGCCATTTAATTTAATTATAGTTTACCTTGAAATTCCTGTTTTTCAGAAGACGAAACCCTTTTCTTCCCACATGCAGATTTCATGGTTGACTCTGCTCTCTCTGACTCCTATATATTCCGTACAACTCGAAGTCGAAGCTCTGTCGGACGAAGCTGGTGTCGAGGATGAATAAGGTACGATGTTTCTGTCCCAACGCAAATAACCGACGCTCTCTTTTCACTCCCGGAGATGTTCCAGGGGCTTTTCGTGGTCTGCGTCTACGCTCTCTGCGGCGTGTGGTGGATGCATGCCGCGGCGGCGGGAGCGCCGTGGGACGGGCTGTACTGGGAGGACGACGAGGAAGGCCTGGAGGCGGCTTCGCTCACGGTGTCCGATTTCGGAGTCGTCGGCGACGGGCGAACGGATGATACCCAAGCAAGTGCCGTTGAATTGGTTGTGGCTCGCCGAGCTCGCGTCTAAGAATCTGAATTGGGTTTGCGCAGGCGCTGGCTTCTGCATGGGCTGCTGCGTGCCGCAGGGTGGCTGGGAGTGTGACGCTGACGGTGCCGTACGGGAAGACGCTCCTCTTGTCTCCGATCACGTTTTCGGGTCCCTGCAAAGCTAAGAGCTTCTACTTCCAGGTGACACACTCACGCTAACTCTTTTATATATCGCTCGCATGCATTCGGGGGACGTAGGGAACCAAATTCTATCCGGGTACTAGGAATCTTAGTATCCCACATTAATTACAAACATACATTCAACTTAGATAAATGGATAATATAATAGAAATGGATAACCTAGAAACGTGAATATTAAATACTTTAAATATAAGATTTAGATGATCAAAGTGAATAATATTATAAAATAAGAACATATATCATCATGTTTGATAGCAACTAAAATAGAGGGGAGAGTAAATGTAACTTTAAATAAATATTATAAACGAATAATATCATACAATAAGAATTTGAATGATAATGTAATATCAATACAAACTTTCGAAGGATCATCCCACAGCCACATCCTAACTGTTTTTCGACCATACAAACCATAGTCGGATTCACGTTATTCTAATTCCGTGTATTCGATTCAAATTATTTCGATAACATTTTCCGAAAATCGGACTCGTATTTTTATTCAGATACTTGGAAAACTGATAGCGCAACCAAGAGAGAACTGGAGCAGTTTCAAAACGGAATGGATACAGTTCATGGGCGTCGATGGATTGATTGTGAAGGGAAGTGGAGTTGGTGTGATAGATGGACAAGGAAGCTCGTGGTGGAACTACGTAAGGCGTGTCTTTGTTATTTCACGCTTATTTATTAGTGAATATTAAATAATTCTGCATATGATTTTATTGCAGGATGACGCACGTCTCCGACCAACCGTGAGTTTTTTTAATTATTTTTTTACAATTCAATTACATGTAAAAATAATTAGTTTTCGAAAGCCAATTCGACTAACAGGGGGAGAGAGAAATTTTTGAAATTTCATTTTGATTATTTATTTGATAAAAATTAGGTAGGTGGTTTAAATATTATCTAAATTGAAAATTTAATTTTCAACGTTTAGGGTTTTTTGTGGTTTACCGTTTTTACAATGCAATTACTTGATTGGGGTAATTATTTCTGTTTTATTATCAGAAATCATGTTGCAAAAATAATTAGTTTCCATTACCCAATGCGACTGACAGGGGGAGACATAAATTTTATAAATTTCTGTTTGATTATTTATTTGATGAAAATTAGGTTGGTGGTTTAAATATTATTCAAATTGAAAATTAATTTTGACGTTTAGAGTTTAGGGTTTTTACAATGCAATTACTTGATCGAGGTAATTATTTCTGTTTTTATTTTCAGAAATCATGTTGCAAAAATAATTAGTTTCCATAACCCAATCCGACTGACAAGGGGGACATAAATTTTGTAAATTTCTGTTTGTTTATATTATTTTTGAAAATTAGGTTGGTGGTATAAATAATATCGAAATTGAAATTAATTTTAACGTGTAGAGTTTAGGTTTTTTTTGTGGTTTAGGGTTTTTTTGTGGTTTCAGGGGACGAAATTTTTGAATTGCAACAATTTGTGGGTTGGGGAATTACAGTTCCTGAACAGCCAAAGGAACCACATCTCCATCACCACCTGCAATCACGTGACCATCACGAATGTGAACATCAACGCGGTACCGGAGAGCCCCAACACCGACGGCATCGACGTCGCCAATGCCTACAACGTCTTAATTCAGCACTCCAGCATTAAGACGGGTATGCATTTTGCTCGCAATTGTTGTATTTCTTGCTTTCTTTGGGAACTTGAATTGGTGTTGTTTATGGAACTGAAGGGGATGACTGCGTCGCCATCAACGAGGGGACTTCGTTTATCAACATCACAGATGTTAGTTGCGGCCCTGGGCATGGGATTAGGTATTCATCTATAGGGTTGAGGTCGAGTTCAGTTAAGTTTTTATTGTTTGTAATGTTCTCCTTTTGATGGGACAAGTGTGGGGAGCTTGGGTGGAGGTGGACAAGTGCATTCTGTATTCGTGAATCACTGCCGCTTCTACAAGACCGCGAATGGGGTCAGGATCAAAACACGAAAGGTAAGTAGTTCTCTTTGCTAGTAGTGCACACAACATGTTTGATAAAATTCCAATTCCCCAATGCTGGTATACACTTTTTCTGCTTAACATAAGCTCGTTTGAACGCTCTGCACAGGGTGGCTCAGGGTCCGCCAGCAATATCATCTTCTCCGACATACAGTTCAATCAAGTGAATTTTCCCATCATCATCGACCAGAACTACTGCGACCATACTTGTGGTGTAGGAGTAAGCAATTACTTTTTCATAATCTTGGCCTCGTTCAATTTACCCTGTTTATACTCTGGTTGATGACTTCAAATAACTGGTTCACCTAGGTGAATTACCACTGCATATTTATTATCATTGGTCTTTCCCTCTCACATTCTACGTCATTACACTCTCCCATTACTTAGTTCTGCAGTGTTTTAGTAATCAGCTAGTTCATACCATGGTATTCATTCTCTTTGCCTCCTTTAACTCATTCTGGTAATAGGTTAATCACTACTGCAAATTGATTAACTGAGCTATTTCTCCTCCTAGATGCTACTTTACTACAAAAACAGTTACTTACACTTACATGTTGCCAACCTCTGTCTTGAAACTTGAAGTGTTGGACACCCCTTGATTCATTCTTACGTGGGAGATGCTCCTTTTTCAGGAATCAAACGTGAAGATCAGTAACGTGAGGTTCATCGGAGTGAGGGGAACGTCAGTGTGCCAATCCGGACCGATCACCTTCAGGTGCAGCAGTTCGACGCCGTGCACCGGCATTCAGATGAGGGGCGTGCACATACAGCCTGCGTTCCCAGGCGTCCCCGAGACTGTTACCTGCGTGCATGCTTATGGAAGTGCTTCAGACACTTCTCCTCCCGTCAAGTGTTTGCAGTGAGTTACCATGTAAACCAACACCTTAGCTTCTGAGTGGCAGCAGCTTGCTACAGTCGATGGGTAGAAAGTAGAAACTATGCATCGGCGCTATTCTTATCAAGAAATTTACTTTTTAAGTGAATTTTGTTAAAGAATCTAAATTATAATTTAGTTATTTAAACATAATATTATTTTAAATATATTTATATATAAAAATTACGTATCAAATAAAATTTTAATCTTAATTACATGCTAAATATTTATCTAAACATAGATAATTCGAATACAATATTAATTAAACTATCCTACTAAGCACATACTAATATGTTTTTGCAGAAATTCTATTTAAAGAAAAATTAATTATCACATGTTTTTAAAGTGTTAAACATAAAAATGAATTCATTGATAAAAAGGAGAGAAATATAAATGATATTAGTGGGATAGTATTGTTTTTATATTATAAGATTTCAATCTATATATAATATGAATTTGTGAATAAAAAATTTAAAAATTATTTGATAAGTAATTTATAAAATATCTCAAGTTTTAGTATTATATGAAATTTAATTATATATGAATCACATGACAACGTGGGCTCAAATGGTCAAAGGGCAGGTTTGTCTTTTCGTGATTTGAAAAATCAAAGCATATTCGCGATTTTCTTGGAACATTCGTAGTCGGTAGTATATTATTTCTCCAGCTGAAATGAAAAAGGAAACACTTGTATGAATCAAATAACGAGACCAGGGACGGCGTTCAAGTGAGAAAATGCATCGGTTCATACTAAAAATAATACCAAGAAAAGCATTTAATCTTCATGTGAACGGAAAAGTCGAAACAAAGCGGAGAATTGTCGGCGGATTTGCACGGCGGCGTCAAGCCGGATTCGTTCACCGATCGACGTCCGACGCCAGCCTAGCTGCGATCGCCGAGTGATTCCACCTGTCGTGGAAATGCGAGGTCTCAATCGTCTTCTTTCGCAGCGCCTTCGCCTTCTCCTCCGTGAAGCATCCCGTGAACAGGCTCCTCTCCGTCCGCGCCAGATCTGAAGCCGGAGCCGAGTCCTCAGCCGTCGATTCGTGCTTAGAGCCTCCGCCGGGTAGGTAATCCGGCTCCGACGGCCAGCCGAAGATCGGAGTCCACCAATTGCTGTTTCCGCGGCCGGATTCCGTTTTCCGTTGATTCGACGATGCGGCGGAGGAAACAACCGGAAGCCGAGATGCGGAGAAGGAGAGAATCATTGACGTCGCCATCGAAGCCCTTGTTTTCACAATTTGGGGAAGTGGTGAAGATACTTTTGCACTTTCACTTTATGCTGAGAATTCATATTTAAAGGGAAAATTTAGGTGAAATGGATAAGTTGTACGCGTGGAGACACCTGTGCCGCGTGTGGCCCAATAAAGCCCAATAATCACAAGGTAAAAGTGGCGAGATGACGCGTATGCACGGCGGCTCCGCTTTCAACCCCACCCTTCCGGCCGATGGGGATCAGCTGCTTTGTCATTCGTTTGAAGGTAAATCTTTTAATTTTCTCTGTATGAGCGTCGGAATTTTCGGAATCCTCGCATTTCTTTTCCTATTTCTTGTACTTTTCAGGCGGACCTGTGACGGCGAAAACCCAAAAGTGAGCAATTCGGGGCTGGGAGTTGTATTCCGGCGCAGGAATCACACATGGGCTTTTTCTAAAACATGCTCTCCTTGCGTCTTGTTCGCAGACTCAGGGTTGGTACTGATTGTGCTGAATTCCCCTCTAGTTTTTCATCCCTTCATTTTGGAACTAGTGAAAGCGAAGTACGGCGTTGTAGTATAGATGAGCCTGCGCTTGTGAAGCTGAAGCACGAAAGGAATCCCGAAAAGTTGTATGCTCTATTTAAGGCCAATGCCCACAACAGGCTAGTTATAGAGAACCGCTTTGCATTTGAGGATATGGTTTCTAGGTTATCTGGGGCTGGCCGTTTTGATTACATAGAGGAATTGCTTGAGCATCAGAAGAGTTTACCTCAGGGAAGGCGTGAAGGTTTCCTAGTTCGAATAATAATGCTGTACGGGAGAGCAGGAATGAGTAAGCATGCTGTCGATACCTTTCTTAATATGCATTTGTATAGTTGTAAAAGGTCCGTCAAATCTTTCAATGCTGTTTTGAAGGTGCTGGCTCAATCCCATGATTCGGATGCCATCGAGTGGTTTCTAGGGGATGTAGCAGTTGAATTCGGAATCGAGATCGATATTGTGTCTGTTAATACTGTGATCAAGGCTTTCTGTGACTTGAATCTACTGAAAAAAGCATATTTAATCATGGTTGGCATGGAAAAACTAGGAATTGCTCCTGATGTCATTACATATACATCCCTCCTCTCAGCTTCTTACAAGGCATATTTGCCAGAAATTGCCAATGGACTTTGGAATCTGATGGCTATTAGAGGTTGTGAGCCTAATGTTGTGACCTTCAATGTTAGGATCCAGTTCCTGGTGGATAAAGGACGTGCTTGGGAAGCTAATAAATGGTTGCTGCATATGCGTCGGAGTGATGCAAATCCTCCTGATGAAGTCACATACATGCTGGTGATCAAGGGCTTTTTCAAAGTTGGGAATGCCCGTATGGCTCTCAGAGTTTATTCTGAGTTTCACAGAAATGGCCACAAGCGAAATCAGAAACTCTGCCAAACCATGGTCCATCACCTCTCCAAAGCTGGATTTGCAGACCTGGCTTTCTCCCTATGTAAAGATAGTCTACAGAAGAGTCAGTTTCCGAATGCGGATACCATCCTGCGTCTGCTCGAATGCTTGTGGAATAACAGAAAAGTCGACGAGGCGAAGTGTATATATAGCTTGGCTCTCACCAGAGTGCCCTCCTTTTCACCTTCTCATATTCAAGCAATGGCATCCATACTGTCACTCCCTAGCTGAAGACCTTCTAAAGATGGAAACTTTCTCACAGCAGATGCGTGATCTGCAATGAAGCGATTCTCTGCCCAAGCTCTCGGCAAAAGGACCTCCCCAAATGCTCTGTGCGTTCTCTCACTGTGTGCCTTTTACTTAGAAGGATGACCCTTTTCTTCTTCACTAACAGTGCTCCTGTCCACTCACCTTGCAGTCGTCGGCAATGGCGGCCTCTCAGAGTCCGGCCCGCACCCTTGGGAGGGCTTCCAACCGATCCATCAATGCTTGAAGTAGGCTACACTACATGAATGTTAACAATGTCGCGATGCAGACGGGATGCATCTGGACATTGTGTTGTTTTGTGCAGGAATATGATACCAAATCGTCATGTGCATGGTTGTGGTCTCATTTCGAAAAATATACAGATTATTGAAAATAATCATATTTCACATATGTATGTTTAGTAAATGTGTTTTTTAATATATGAATATTTTGTAAAACAATTGGATGATTTAAAATAAGATGAAATTATAATGTTTGAACCAGTATTAAAAGTAGAGTTTATTTTTTATATGTAATAATAATTTAATTTCATCTCCTATGGAATAATTTAATTTGATAATTGTTGACAACATGGGGTCAAAAATAGTCAAAGGGTAATTTTGTCTTTTTAGATAAAATATCAAAGCATATTCTAGATTTCTTGGAACATTCGATTATATTTATTTATTCAGCTATGAAAAAAATGAAACCAACGAAACCAGTGACAACGTTCAAATGAGAAATGCAATCGGTTGATACTACTAAGAATAAGAGCAAGAAAAGCAGTTCATCTTCAAAGCTGAGAACTGTCGGCGGATTTGTACGGCGGCGAAAAGCCGGATTGGTTCACCGATCGCGGCCAGCGGACATGTCCGACGCCAGCCTGGCTGCGATCGCCGAGTGATTCCACCTGTCGTGAAAATTGGAGGTCTCAATCGTCTTCTTCCGCAGCGCTTCGCCTTCTCATCCGTGAAACATCCCGTGAACATGCTCTTCTCCGTCCGCGCCAGATCTGAAGCCGGATCCGACTCCCCAGCCGTCGATTCGTGCTTAGAGCCGCCGCCGGCAAGGTAATCCGGCTCCGAGGGCCAGCCGAAGATTGGAGTCCACCAATTGCCGTTTCGGCGGCCGGATTCCGGTTTCTGTTGATTCGAAGATGCTGCGGAGGAAACAACCGGCAGCCGAGATGCGGAGAAGGAAAGAATCATTGACGTCGCCACCGAAGCTCGTGTTCGCAGTTGAGGGGGAAGTGGTGAAGCTTCGCTCTACGCCGTGGGACGAAAAGAATTCAAATTTAAAGGGAAAATGTCGGTGAAATTGATAAGATCGTACGCGTGCAAACACGTGTGTCAACGGCTTATCGACGCGTGTGGCCCAATAAGAAAATCCAGAACTCATCGGCCCAGTAAAAGCCCAATATTCACGATAAAGATAGCGAGATGACGCGTCCCCGCTTTTCAACCCTACCCTCTCTTTCCGAATTGCTGGTTTGTCTTTCGTTTGAAGGTAAACGTATGGTCTTCCTCCGTGAGAGCGTCCAAATTTGTTGGAATCCTGATATTCCCTTTCCGGTCTCTGTATTTTTTTTCCCGGATTGAGGTTTTTTTGTTTGGTAATGTTCAGTTTCTTATATTAGATCTGACTTCTTCCCTTGCGAGCTGTTACATTTGTGTTTCTATGTTGCGGTTACGTCTTGGTTTTCAATCTTTGATATTTTCTTCCTGGTGAAACGTCTTTACACGATATTGTTTCTATGTTGGGTGCTGGCGGTCAATTGCTGTAATTTCAGAGTGCTTAAAAAGACTTAAACTTGTGTTCTTGAGAATTATGTATGTCATGGCCCGCGTTTTTCAAAGCCAACTTAGTGGTGCCTGCTTTTGGGTTTTTCCCTTTTTATCATATTCATATAAAAAGAAGTAATGTTAGTTTTCTTAATTGTTAATAACTTCATTTTTAAAAAAGATTTCGTTCTTTTGGTGGTAGCGAATGCCTCAAAGAAGCCATTTTTTAAGGAATATCGCCGAAATGTTCCTTAGGCCTTGGAAATTATAATTATTGGGTTTCTAGGAACATTAATCTCATGGTGGGAGTATTGGTTTTGTTGCCCCAGTGCGTTCCCTAACATCGTACTGTTCAATCTTTTCTGTCAGAACTTCTTTTTGATTATTTATTGAAGTGATCCGTGTGCTGCCTCAGATATACCACTATATTTCTGCTAAAATGAGAGGAAGAAGTTACACTCCTTCACCTCCAAGGGGTTATGGTAGAAGAGGTAAAAGCCCTGAGCCAAGGGGAAGATATGGTAGAGGTGATGCTCCAACAAGCCTTTTAGTTCGCAATCTCCGTCTTGACTGCAGGTTAACATGAATAAAGTGGCCACTATTTTTCTTTTTCCAAATGAAATGCATTTTAGCATGCTATGCTCATTGAATGTGTTCTTTTGAATAGGCCTGAGGACTTGAGAAGGCCTTTTGGGCAGTTTGGTCCTCTGAAGGACATCTACCTACCTAGGGATTACTATACTGGGTGAGTATTTCAATTGAAACGGTCTTTCTATTTTTTCTGTTTTGTAATACAGCATATTCATTTTCCCACGTCTGCTCTCCATATTAAAATATGATACCAGCTCCAGTGCATTCATTTACATATTATGGATTGATGACTAAATATCTTTTAGATTTAGCAGTGGAGTAAGAGTTTTCAAGGCTTCAATCAAGTAGTAAGCATTCAGTTGATACAATATAGTTCTAAGAGGTCACTTTTGGGAAAGTAGTAAAGAAATGAAGATGACCTAAATCGTAATGAAGAATTGAAGGGAGTCTATTTTGATTCCTTGTGAAGATTTCGAGATGTCAAGTTTTCAAGGTTATGATGTCACTTAAATACAATATGAAGATTCCAAGATTTCAAGTCTTGAAGCATCTTATTAAATATCAACGAGAAGGTCAGCTACGAAATGCCCCAGCATGTGTTATTACAACCGTGTATTGTATGAATCATGGTGACACCTTCCTATCCCCAGGCAGTATCTACAGTCAGTTATAGTTTTTTCATAAATGTTACCAATAGAAAAAAAACTCATTCAGTATACTGAACACCGCCTTTGAATAATGGTAGTGTGTTTTCCAGTTTCTTGCTCGTGTAGGGTAATGTGTCCTTTTATACATTTCTAGGTGAGATTGACTACAAGTTTTGTTTTTGGAGTTGACTTGTCGCATTCAACAGCCATCAGTTGTGCCCGCAGTACTATAAATTGTTCTTGTTTGATATTCTTTATGTTTTCGGATTTATCTTGATTTCTCAGCCTGCCCGTTTAAATTGTCCTTGTTTTATATTCTTCAGTGAGCCCAGAGGATTTGGTTTCGTCCAGTATGTGGACCCGGCTGATGCTGCGGAAGCTAAATATCAAATGGATGGCCAGATTCTTCAGGGCCGGGAGCTAACTGTTGTTTTTGCTGAGGAAAACAGGAAGAAGCCAACTGAAATGAGACAGCGAGAACGCGGTGGTGGGAGGTATGTGAGCTTTCTGTGTTTGAGTTCGCTTGCTCGTGCTTCTGAAATGCATTATCATCAAATTCGGTAGTGACACTGCCCGCATCCATTTTATTTCTTTCCTGATTGCTGCAGGAGCCGTGTTTACGAACCAAGACGTGGCTACTCTCGCTCCCCCAATTATTCTCGATCCCCTCCTCCCCGTGGGAGGTCTCGTAGTCATGACCACTATTCTCGTAAGAGAAGATACTCAAGGTACCAACTCTGCATTTTCCTTATTCTCCTTCTAAAGTTTCCAGTTTGTGATCACGAATTGCTGAACCGTATCCCAACCATGAAGGATGGGATCATTTGGAATCATGTCTTATATGCAACAATCCCTTCTCTCAGAAAGATATCTTCACCCTTTGCAGGTCTGTTTCCCCACAGGGGAGAAGGTACAGCAGAGAAAGATCCTACACACCCCCGCCTCACCCCAAGGAGCACTCCCCGGCACACAACGGCCACAGACGCGGCAGCCCGAACGCCGCAACGGAGCGCTCTCCATACCGTTCAAGAACCCCCAGCCAGAGCCCCGGTAGGGCGCCACCGCGTCCTCCCCCGAGATCTCGCAGCGACAGCCGCAGCCCTTATCGACCATAATCCAGATTCGAACACCCCAGAACTTGCTTGGTGGCCTTGTCATTTAGACATGTGGAAGTTGGTGTTTTCCCTTAGTTTGAAGACTTGGAACTCACTCAGTTGTCCTCCGTGTTCCCGAGCTTCAATGAACTTCTGCACCGTGCACTATTTGGTAGTGTGAAGTTTCATGTTTGAATCCTTTATTTTTTTATAGTATTAAAAAATTATAAATTGTTTATAATTTAATTTAAACTTAGAAAATTTGTATTACCTATTTTTATTTTTATAAATTTAAAAATACTTTTAATTCAGAACATTACTTATTTTTATTTCTATTTTTTCTAAAAATATTTTTGGTATTACACTTTAAAAATTGTTTTTGCAAAAGTAAGTAAAAATTACTTTTACATTCTATTTTTACTTTTCAATATAAATTCACAAATTTTTTCATTATTTTCTAAAACATTCATTTTTTATTTCTATTTTTATAAATTATTTATACTTTTACTTTTTACTTTTTTAAAAATAAAAATAAATTTTACAAATTTTCTAGAACACACCTTTATTTCAATTTAATTAACGAGCCTATTAGTTATCCTCTTAACCTAATATGTTAAAATTTAAATGTCTTCAAAAAACTAAAATTTATGGCAAAAAAATAATTGGTAATATGTTAAAGAAATTAAATATGTTATTAAAAGTCATTTTTATATATCGCTTTGTTCTTTTTGTGGGCGGGGCGGGGCGGGTCAAACGAGCCAAATCGGGTTTTTTGAAACAGATTTTATTAGGTTTTCGTAAATTTGTGTCGATTTTGGAGCAATATTTATTTTTTTAAAAAAATAGTTTTGTTATAAAAAAACGATTTGGATTATAAATATATAATAATTTTTAAGAAATTGAATAGGCACACATTCTTATTTATTGGAAGTATTTATTAAAAAATATTTTTCGAAATTAAAAAAGAAATTAATAGAAATGGTGACACTGAATTTTTTTTTTTTTTTTTTTACCATGAGATTAAAAGTGAGTCGAATTTACCCGGGAAATTTACAAAAGCGTGTGTCGTACAATTTTTTGGAGTAGCATGAGCATCAGCATGTTGGGGCCGACGGCGAACGGAGGCGGTTGCGCTGGAAGAGAGGGTGGAGCGAACGGTGGCCGGTTATGGTCTGCAACCTCCTCTGTATCGGCTTCGGGGAAGCGAATTCAGAAGGAGCTGTCTGAGCTGGGCACAAATCCTCTACCTGGCTGCGCCGCAGGTCCCAAAGGGGACAATCTTTATCACTGGGTTGCCACCGTCTTCGGCCCCGATGGTATCATTGCTCTTCATGAGATTCGTGTGTTTCTGCGGCTAATTGATGATGTTACGGATTCTGCCAGAAATTCTTTTTGATGATACTGCTGCGATAATCAATGATTTTGAGGTTGAGTTATGTTTTTGGCTGCTATGGAGAATCAACTGGTTTCATTGATTTATTATGGCTGTGTAGAGGATTTTTGAGGGTGGTGGATTCTAAACTAACACGTCTTGTATTAACGTAAAGTAGTTGTTTACTCCATGAAATGCAAGGGGATCTTCATTTCCAACTTCGTTGATGTGTTATACTAGGTATAAGTGTGCTTAAGGTGGTGAAATTAAGCTTAATGAGCAATATTTTCTTCCACAGAATGCACAGTTGTCTTCATTTTCTACTTCTTTGATGTGTGGGAATATGCTTAACCTAGTCAAATGCCAGTAAAAGTAAGCACATCAACAATATTTTCTCATCGAAACGCACAGTTGTCTTCGTTTTCTACTCCTTTTATGTGTAGGAATATGCTTAAGCTAGTCAAATGTCAGGAAAAATAAGCACACCTGCAATATTTTCTTCATCAAAATGCACAGTTATCTTCATTTCCTGCTTCAAATTCAGTGTTTTTTTTGTAATACAACTTCTCTTAATAGCTTTGAGGTTAGTATCTGCAATGTGAATTCATTGGGAAAAGTTGAGTGGAAGGCTAAGTACTAATTGGATCTGCATCTGCTTGAAGGGACTCCATATGAGGGAGGCATCTTTTTCCTCGACATTACATTTCCGAGTGATTACCCTTTTAAACCTCCCAAGGTAACGCCCCTTTTTTTGCGAAAAAACAGGTGCATATTCCTACAGTTGTAGAGAACAGAGACATTCTTACTGACTTTGATTTCAGGTTTGCAGGTTGTGTTCAAAACTCGAATTTACCACTGCAATGTTGATTCTGCTGGCAATGTCAGTTTGAATATTCTAAAAGATGGCTGGAGTCCTGCTCTAACAATCTCAAAGGTGCTTGTTGAGTTAACATCGATGTTTGCAAGCCCAGATACATGTATGGCCTTCAAGTTCTTCCCTTTTTGCACCAGAATATCCTGTTCTGGGTACAGATGTTTACTCCTCTACTTTGTGTGAATGTTCATGCAGATAATCCACTTGTTCAAGGTATTGCTCACTTGTACTTGGATAACAAGGCCAAACATGATGAACACGCTGCAGAATGGACTCTGCGGTTTGCTAGATGAGGATGATGCTGCAAATCAAGATGCAACTGCTGCAGATATCAAGTAATCCGCAACCGGTTTGGAGAAAATCGAGAGCCTGTGTAGTGTAGTCTTGTTGGTTTTCTTGCTTTGCTCCCAGTTCACAGGAACTGAAACTGCGGAAAGGTTTAGAATGAAAACCATTATGATTTTCAAATTGGCATGGTTGATCGCTGTGGCCTTATGCACATCAGAATGAGTAGTTAAATATATATATTATAGATTTGAATAATATTTTATTTTCATATAATTTATAGAAGTATTTCAACATCGAAAGTTCATGTTATTTGCTAAAGTATCATGTTTATTCTATATGATTTTTATTAAAATAATATATTTAATTTCTATTGATATAATTAATTTTCATTATTTTATGATAAATTCCAATATAATAAGGATGGTATAGTTACATGACTGATGATGGTAAAATTTGGAAGGAATTAAAATTTGGTTATGTGAAAAATAATGAGAATATTTTTGTTAAATTATTTATTTAAATGAAAAAGATTATAAGATCAGAAATATAGTAATTATATTTTATATTAATTATATGATAATAAATAAATATATTCTTTGAATTTTATATAAGAATTTTTTTCAAAAATAGTTGAACGTAAAATTCGTAATAATTGAATAGTAAAACGTATAATATAGTTCAACTAAAGTTTAAAAAATGATATAAGTTATTTGGTTTAAATAATGAGATATTGATATTATTATTTTAATTTATAAATTATAATTAAGATTATGAAGCCCTAAATTGGAAGATGGAAGCCCTAAATCGACGACAATGGGGAGCGATGTTGAAGCAGGCTTCGCCAAGCTGCAAGGCGAAGACTTTGAGTACTACATGCAGACATACTCCATCGTGCTCGGCCGGAACTCCAAGAAGTCTTCCGTCGACGTCGACCTTTCCTCCCTAGGCGGGGGATGAACATTAGCCGCCATCACGCCCGCATTTTCTACGATTTCCAGCGCCGTCGATTTGCGCTGGAGGTTCTCGGGAAGAATGGCTGTTCCGTTGAGGGCGTTCTCCATCTGCCTGGTAATCCTCCCGTGAAGCTAGATTCGCAGGACCTTTTGCAAATTGGGGACAAAGAATTCTACTTTTTGTTGCCGGTGAGGAGTATTCTCGGCGGCCCTGTTGGGCCCAGGCACCAGCCCAGCAATTATGCTATGGGATCTACGGCGCATCACTTTGCTTCTCATGCTCAGAGTCTAATGCATCACATGGTGCTGCCCCCTGGTTCTGCAGGCGGTTCTGGGTATGGGAAGAAGGGAAGAGGGAGAGGAGAGTACTATGAGGATGATCTTACTGAGGAAGATGGTGTAGCTGGATGCGAAGATGGGTCATCTGGAAACAAGAGAATCAGGGTCTTTGATGTAGTTGATGGTTCCAGTAATTGCGGCTATGGGTTTGGTTCTTGTGGTAAAGCTGGCAGTTCTCCGCAATTGGGTGAGTTCCAAAATTTGCTGTCTCGTTGGAAGTTTGTCACTGAATCTTACATCGATTTTTTGATGGAAGATTTCTCCTTTGTTCACTGTGAAACATGGATTCTCCTGCAGATAAACAGGTTGATGGAAGGTTGCATGTTAGTAGGGAAGCCGACGAGGAACAACTCCTTGCAGTCAGAAGAGAAAGACATTGTGTCAAAAGTGGCAACAGTTCTTTCTGATGAATGCGGCCCTGGACAATGGATGCCCATGGAAAAACTTCACCTCGAGGTACTTTCTTCTGGTTGCGTATTTGTTTGGGAATTGGGATCACTGCGATTGAGCTGAATGAATTAGTCAAGGCAGAGCTTGTGGAGAAGTTCAGCCATGTTTGGCACCATCCTCGTGTGAGGAGATACTTGAGACAGGAGGGTGATCCGAGCCCCGAAGCAAAGGGAAAGCCATGGTATGGTGTGCTCAAGCTATCAAGTATCCGGAGCATTTTTTTCATGAGCACCTGATCAACTGATTTCAGTTCGTTTCCCTCTGCTATCATGAACACTCATGGCTACCCCTCATCTTTCATATATGTACTGTTGTAAATCAAATGCTGTGAAACTATATCAGTTTAGCATTCAGGGTTTGGAGCATTCCCATTGAGCAGTTCAGTAGGTGGGGGAAAAAGGGATTCAATACCGATGCATCTTGTAACATCCAAAAGTTGCCTCCATGGTTACCAGGAAAAGCTGTTACGAATTATACAATATGACAACCAGATTCAAATATCTAGTCTGAGGTTGTAGAGGGGTAAGGAGGGAATTAGGAAGAGAGGACCATGATGACAAAACGATAATCCTCAAGATCTTGAGCAACGAAAGCAGCCTCGAAACGAAAATCTTGAAGATGGGTTTTTCTTGAGCTCCTGCTCCGGCATCCTGCGAGGAAAATGCTTATAAAAGGCATGCACTGCTCCCGCAACACCATCTTCTGTGTTCATTGCTTCTGCTAGTTCCACGGCTTGCTGCTTCACCTGGTTTGTCATAAGGTGAAGCCGTTAAATTTGTCAATGGACATCAAAGAAACCCAGGCTTGTTCCTGGCTTCTGTTATGTATCCAACACAAAAACTGATAGACAGTGAAGCACCTTGGGGTCGAGCATGAATTTTATGGCATCAACCAGTTTATCCAGAGAGAACTCTTCGATAGGGATTGGTGCAGGGCCGACTCCTCTGGCATGAACGCGCTCACCCCAAAATGGTTGGTCTCCAAAGAAGGGCACTACTGTAGTTGGACACTGGGGAGGGAAAAAAACACGAAAAGATTAAATTTTCCCTCTTGTAGCAATCGCAGAGTTACTGTTGTAAAAATCCATGATGCAAGAAAGAAATGGTGATTACTGCAGCTTTCAGGCTTGCTGCTGTTGTCCCAGCACCACCATGATGAACCTGATGAATATGTGACAGAACGAGAGATCAGTCTCAGAAGAAAACAACTTGTGAATTGTCTTTGCGAAAACACATACCACGGCAGCACATTGCGGAAACAGCCAGTCGTGGGGGCAGTTGTCCAGCAAGTAAACAAAGTCCCTTGGCTCTGCCACTGAGAAGAATTTTGTGTTGTCATGAGTTGGATAACCACAGATTTCGAAATATCAATGTTTATCTACTTTTTTGTTGCAGAGATGAATAGGAAAACAGGGAAGGGAACATACAGTCTCCCAAGCCACCCAGCCTTTGTTAATGATGCCACGGCATTTAGTGATCTCAAGAGCCTTGACAATTACCTCCGTCATTTTTCCAGGATCTTCAACTGGCTGACAGAAAGTAACAAATGAAATTCCATAGATTCTGCAAAGACGAAACAATGAAACTTGAAAATACCTAATATACAGACTTACAAGGCTTCCAAATCCAATGTAGATCGGCTCTTTACCAGCTTTTAGCCAGTTGACAAGTTCAGTGGGTGGTTCGTAAGATGAAGCAAGGTCCAGGAAACAAAACCCCACTACATCAATAATTGGCCCCAATCTGAGGCAGCACAAAAAAATCTCATATATAACAATGCAGTAACTGGAATTCAGGAAGAGCTGAACTCAGCTTATCAACATCAAAACTATGGAGATCATTTAAATACATGTAATTGTTATCTAAATCATGCAGCAGAGAAATAGTTGTGTCAGATGGCAATTTGGTGCAAATTAGACCAAAAAAAAAAAAACCCACCCTTAGGCTTAGGGACGAGATGTGGACTCCAAATATAAGCACAAGGGGTGGTCTGAGATGGAGAACTATAGGAACCACTCAAGTATGTAACAGGCCGCAGTCCTAGTTTTTTCTTCCTGAACTCGTTGATCATATCTCGTGTTCCCAGCCAGATAAGAGATTCAACTATTTGATAAGATAACTGCTCAAAAAAAAAAAAAAATGAATATCAAATCCTACAGTAGGTTGGTGATTTTTATATAGGTTGTACTCACTCTATATCCAACTTGCTGCCGCACACGGGAGAGTGGATGTGGAAACTCACTTGTAGGACTGTTTGAAATCAATAAAATAAAGGATGGAACGAATTTTTTATTATCAAGGAAATAAAGGGTTATGAAGAGAGAGCATACGTCCAAGGCATGGTAAATATAATATGTATTGGCACCTTCAATGCCTCAGCGACATGTGTATGTCCTGAGAAATCCGATAAAAACAATTTGAAAGTTGGTTTTAATAAGAAAATGGAAAAAATATTTCCATGGAGATCTTATTCTTTCTCTACTTCCCAGAAGAGTTCAGATTCAGGGAAGGGAATTCCTTACCGTATGCAGGAGGGTTGGCAATTATTGCATCAACTTTGAAAGGAATGTTTGTGTCAGGATCAGGATCTTTGCATGCGGGGAGCAGGGAGAAGATGATATCTTTGATTTGGTTTCGCTGAATTTGTATTTCAGAAGGCCCAGAAGGCAGGAATCCTTTATTCTTAACCATGTCTGCAACAGAAATGCACATGAGAAAATAAACTCAAGGATCAATACAACTTCCATTTTGTCAACTTAGAGACTTAATATCATGAAGCTTCCATAAATGCTCATCAGATTCAGGAACACGACTTGCTAAAAATTGATTTAACAAAAAAGAAGAAGAAAATTAAAAAGAGGAGAACATTTTCAAGAGCTTACAGGCAGCAAGAACTTTTGGGTCTCCCCCAAGGGGAAAAAATTCCAATCCAGCCGATAAGACAAATTCCTTGAAGTTCAAGTGTGTTGCAAGTCTTACTCTATGGCCATCTGCCTGCCACCATGGTGCCAAGTGAGTAAATATGCACTGCAATAGTTTTTACTCCAAAACGATAGTTTGTAGTGAAAGCCATATGCCAGGGGGAGAAGGAAAGAAGAAATCATAACATTTTTGGACTATCATGTAAGAAGAACCTCTTTGGTTACCTGTAACTGTTTGCCAATGGCAACAAATGGTTGCACGTCTCCTCTTGTTCCTACAATCAGTATCACAATCTGGAGTGGCGGCAACAATTGGCTGTCTACTATTTCTTCGATCTCTCTATCAATTTTTCCAGTTGAAGCTGCCAATCTTCTGCTCAAATCTACTCCTTGAATTTTAATATTTGGAGGAACTTCAAACTTTACCGTCCCATCACCTTGAATGGTAGCAAATCTCTTCAACCATTTAAGCTTCAGCATGCAAAACCGAAATGTGTAAATAGGCTTTGTTGTGCTGATTACTTCAGTGATCTTTCAACATAAAACTATGCAGATGAGAAGACATCAAACCACTTAGTATCTCTAAAGGATGCATTTGAAAGGCAAAAAGACTACAAAGTGGAACATATCACATGATCGCTGAAAAATGGATGTAGTTCTTTCTTCACCAAAAACGAAGTTTGAAACAGGGAAAGGAACCGAGCTGCAACTTCTATATATGCTAAGCTAACCTTCTTCTTTGATGGGATCTTTTCATCATAAAACCTTTTCTCCCAAAGGTAACCTGACTTGTTTCTCCTAACCACGGGAAGCTGACTGGAAGATGGATCCAAAACCCCTTCAGTTGCATAGCTCGTGCAGTCAGATGTCTGCTTCGGCAGAATCCTTTCAACGGTACCTAAGCATAACAGATAAGATATAGATGCAAGAGCGGTTGGACATTAAGTCAGATCTTCCCAAGCCCAAGTAAACCTCGGCTGAATATCATTACACACTCAAAATACTTTTTCAGCCAAGCTCATACCAAGGAACACATAAAAAATCTTTAACTGCACCAAACGAACAAGGTTCTTCACAACAAAAAAATTCATCAAAGTTGACCCAAGGAAATACACCTACTTAATTATCATGATGTTTTCCTAAGCACAGTATTTACACTGGAGCCCAATTTCCATGGTAATGAGAAGCTATGGTGACTGAGGGACAAGAAGTATTATTTGAAGGTTACAACAGTGAATTAAACACATGTTTTTCAACGGAAAATTTATTATATGACGCAGTTCTTCCTTCTCAGGACCACCATTAAATCTCTAATCAACGCCTTCTGCTCTGTTGAACTCTCCATTTTGCTAACTCCCGTCAAGATACATGAATTATATCATTTAGCTACTTCCCCAACTTCGATTTCATCATTTGCAATGCGAATTTGACTCGATATATCGAGATGCAAGACAATCCCCAGCATCTCGTCCTAGCCTACTTCAAGTCCTTTCACGAAAAGACGAAGGATTGATCAAACGAAAAAATTACCTGAAGAACACGAGCACCGGTCGTTCTCAGAGATTACACTACACCCCTCTGGGTCCTTCGGATCTTCACCATTTTCCTCCAGTATTTCCACTCGCAAACGCCCAGGAAGATCCGCCATTCCCAGATGTGATTCCAACTACCACATCCCGAGAAGCTCAACAATTCGTCACTTGAATGAAGACAAGAAACTGGGTAGTCGCTTTTCTTCTTCTTAGATACGCCTCCGCAACAATATCATACATGAAAACGACAAAATGCCATCCTGTTCCTTGGGGAAAAGGGGGAAAAGACCAAGTGGATTCGCAGAAGAAAGCGCTCGGCTCCCCTCGCTGTTTCTATTCTTTGCTTTAGCTCCGAGATCCTAAAGTGTTGTTGAGGATCAACAGGGTCACCCCAAAAGCAAAGGCGGCTAAGGTTCCGATTCTCGAGCCAGTCCCGGCGGTTTGATCCGTCGCCTAGAAATGCGCGTACCTTAACAAATCCCGCCGGAGACCCTAAAAAGCATGCATTTTTTCCTATAAAACACTTTTTTTAAACGATACGTGTCCGTCGTAGGTTTTTTGTACAGAATTCACAAAAAAGTGGACGATGACTATTGACTACTAACAATGAATTATTCGCAAAATCCAACCTTTACGTTATTCACACTTGGGTCAAACTGCCGAATGTGTCGACGCGGCTGGAAGAATCCGACGCGGATGCACAGTATTCGGAGAACCATCGGGACGTCATTGTTCATGCGTATCCTCATTTAGTTGGCTGCCGTTCCTCAATTCTTTTGAAGTCCCACTTACCCGCCCCCGCCTTCGACATTCCAAAGAGATGATTCCCGTCTTCTCTAAATTGCCAGCAACAATGCATTTGATGCTGCTAGAGCAACAAGTCAGGTTACCGTGGAGTAGTTATGACATAAAGCTTTGAGTAATAAAACCGAAACAGTGGATACGTGATGCCAGGAGATTTCAAGACAAGGTACTGTTTCTGTTTGGAAGAAATTGCCGGAAGTCCACTGTTGTTAGCTGGGTCGTTGATTTATCAGCCGTACTGCAAATCACGCCGTCCATCGGCTTGAGTGATTTGACTTCCGCTTCCTCAGTTCCGCTTCCTTTTTTTTGAAACAGCCAGAACCCACCGGACATCACTGCACGTTAAGCAGATTTTGTCTTCTTGCTGGTGATGCTGCACGCTTTTTGTGGACTAGTTCCGGAATATTGTTTGCCGTTCTCTTGTTTTGAGATGGGATCACCTCGAATTGTATGTAGTGCGCCGCACTCTCCCTCTGAGCCTTCGTTGTTTTTTGCTGAATTATTAAATTAGGGAGCTGTTTTAGGAGAGCATGCTTTGGGGTTACACGCTCAGAATGCGATTGGTGATGATTGTCTTCTTGGCATAAGACGTGGTTCCTTAGGATGGTGAAAAGTTGCAAACTTTTCCTTATTGGATGATGGTCTTTTGGAAGCAATGAATGAGGGGTGATTAAGAGGGCTTAAGGTTTTCTTGCTTTGTAGAGTACTTTGCAAAATGTTTCTCCCAATTTATACTAGCAAAAAAAGGGCCTTTAGGGAAGATTTGGATAGCTGCTCAGTTGGACCGGAAGCTTTGAAAAAATCAGGTTTTTGATACAGATATTGGAGACTCCATAGATAAGTATGAGAGCATTTCTAATAATGTATAAAATGCTTTTTCCTTCATTTGCATTTGTCTTTTTTCATTTGTATGGCTTCTGTAACGTGGGATAATTATGAAGACACTACATAGATGTTTTTTTTATAGAAAGGTTGATTGAATCTTTGGTGTAGGCTGTCTTAGCATGGTTTAGACAACAGATGAGGAATTTGTCATCGTATTGAGAAGGCTTTTGGTTTGCCATGGATTGAGGATTTACTTGTTCCTGCATTTTTATGCAAGGATCTAGTGGGGATTATACAAATGTGGGTTATTTTCTTCCTTGTAAGATTTACACGAAATTCTAGCTTCTATTCTTGACTCCTGGTTGTGAAAACAATTCTCCTTTGGTAATATATACCTATATTCATTTTCAGTCTCTATTCTTTCTCATGATGTTCCCCATTGCACTTCGATTATCCAGTCACCTCCTTCTTGGTGTGGCCAGAATTTATTCCAAAAACATGAATTATCTCTTTGATAATATACAGAAACTTTGTGGATCATCATATCAGTTCGGGAGAACACATTACCCTTCAGGATAAAATGGAGAGTGTTAGTTACTCCGCGTCAAAATTTGGACTGGAGGGTTGGTCTCCTTTCCATCATATATATACTGGATTTTTTCGCAAGATCTTTTTCATGAAGCTTTGTGCCACACACCTGGGACAAAGTTCTGATGATTAGCCAGTTTGATGAAACTGCCATTCTTCTCCTGTGTCTGGTTGTATGTTGAAAGTTGTTCCAGGAGATGGTATTTCCTTCAAGAATAAAACAAGATAGAGAAGTTGGAAAATGATTGTTCAAAAGAAGCAAGTACAGGATTTTAATAATGACTCGCAAGGAAAATTGCTACTACTGCATGCTCAATCATCCCTTGGTGCAAGCATGGGAAACATATGGGGATTTTTGTGTTAATCTCATAGCTTCAGTTAGTTCTTGCAGGATTCTTTTTTCAAGAACTGTTGTTTTCTTTGTTTGTTCTGGTGGTTCATGTACTGTGAATAGCTTTTCTCATTATTTGCCTTTTTCCCTTTTTGGTTGATGAATGTCTGGTATTTTTCCCAGAGAGATTTGGTGATGGCAATGCTTCTTTGCTTGATCTTGATGAGGCAACCTCTCTAGCTGTTTAAACAACAAATACCTGGATAAAATGGAAATCTGGTATAGTGGACAAAGTTTTTGTGCAGGCATCTACTGCACCTGATTTAATCCTATTGCTATTGAGGCCAAATTAAATTTTCTGGTTTCTTCTGGAATTCCCTTCATCTCTTTTCCTGTCTAGACATGTCAAATGAATTGATGACTTTGCTCTGTCAACCTTTTGCTGTAAGTAGAATCACCCCGTGCAAGAGGGAACAGGATGGGGCATCCATGATGCCTGCTGATGATCAAAACAGGCCTTCTCTTGGCACTGCCATTAAACATGATGACTCCAGTAAATTTGTGGTGGAAGCACAAGCAACTTCTCAGAATGCTGAAGATATCAAAATTCGTGGTACAGAAAATTATGACAGTTTTGGAAAACTTGGAGTTACAGAATTGAGAAGAGAATGTGAATCCAGGGACCCTTTGTTGGAAAGTAGTGAGCCTGCTGATTGATACATGTGAAAATGATCCTTTGCTGGATACAGCAGCTGAGATTGAAACAAGTGAAAGAGATGGTGCAGGTTCATCTTTTGCTGCAGATGTCCTCAATGGACAAGCTGTTGACGTTAAGCCGAAGCACGTCAACTGAGATTACCATCCGCAAGAGGGGAACCTCAATTTCAAGATACAGGTTCTCGAGACAAGGGAACATATTCATGTGGAGTAGATGTTGGCTGAAAATGAACAAGAACACATAAAATCAAGAAATCATAGATCCGGTAATCCAATGTTCTAAAGATATTTATGATCATTCGGTTAATTAGCTACTCTTAGGATTCAAATGATTCGTTATAAAAGAAGAAATTTTTTTTGTAAAATAAAAATAACTGAATATGATGCAATTGAATTCACGAAATTAGGAGAGAATGAAATCTAATCACATTTCCAGTCTTATATAAAATTAGTAGGTTGGTAAATAATTATTAAATTAAATCTCTTTATCAATATATTAATTATTAAAATAATCCAACAACAGAATAGTCCTAATTCAGCATCATCATCAAAGATGACACTTGTAATGAAAATATTTATTGTATTTATTGTATTTATTGTATCAATATCTCTAAAGATGTATACTTTTATCATATAGTTAAATGAGTATTTTTCAAATTAACTCGTTCAATTGACCTCTTCGCTTGATGTTTTTGAAATCCACCCATCATCCATTTCTCTCACACATACCACGTTCAAAAAAATGCACATAGAATAGATAGATTTTTAATACAATCAAAACACAGTAGTATTTTTTAAAAAAACCCCCTCACCTCCCATCATCTCCAGTTTTGGGCTCAGAGGTATTGAACTCCACATTGTAACACCACAGGTACTGTGTGGACTCCTTGTCTGTGAGCCTAGTTATTGCTCTAGCACCACACCCTGCCCCATGTGATCACCAGTTATGCAGTTAGTTTTCTGGTTTCTGCAATGTTCATTTTGCATCCTCCCTCCAAGTGATAGTGCCTGACCATCCCTTCCACTCGCATAATCTCGACTCGGTGGCGATTCGCAACTCCGGCCGGCCGGAACTCCGAGCAGGTGACAACGTGCTTGTTGGAGTAGGAGATGTTATGCAACCAGACATATGCTCAGGAAGATACGATATATGACTTCTTATGCTATGTTGGTCTTGGAGGAGAGTTTGGCATCCAGCTCTCTTGGTGACACGTGTATTATTTCTCGAAAGTATTTTTTCAAAAATTTATTTTAATAAAATAAAAATATATTTTATTTTCCATCTAAAAAACATCTTCCAATAAGTTTTCTAATATAATAAAATTGTGGTTTTATATTTTATTAAAAATAAAATATATTTTTTCAAATTTTTAATCTTTTTGAAATATAAGTCGTTCGAATTTAGTACAAAAAATAAAAATAATCAATTTCTCAGAAAAATAAATATTAAATTAATGGGGTTTCTTTAATAAATTTGGGGAGGTAATTTTGCACACAATAATTTAAATAATCTGGGAAAAAAATTTATTAATTATATTTATTATTGCTTTAAAAACCTAGCACCCTGCATGTCCCATGGTGAATAAACCCAACCCTATGAACAAAGGGGAGCCGTACCCCTGCCGCGTCGGAGACGTTTAATAACCCTGATTAGCGCTCCGGCCGGTGCCCACGGCCGCGGCTAATCCTTTTTATTGAGTTACTAATACAGGGCACGACGCCAAATGCTTCGCCTTCAGGCGGAAGCCCTACGGCCGCCGCTGCCACCCTCCCGTTGGCAGTTGAAGTAGGTGGCGGCCACCGGAGATCCGAGATTGTACAGTTCGGCGAAGTCTTTGGTGTTGAAGTTCTGGCGCCAGCCCGGGGCGTACACCGTCTGCCGCCCCAGCTGCCGGAAAAGCACGAACACGTAGCGGTGGATTCCTATCGTCGGCCGTGGGCTCTCGTAGCACACGATCTCTTGTCCTGAGACCAAGTTTCCAATGCGACGGACAACCCATAAAAGTGTTATTACAAGCACTGATGCCACTTGAACTTCATGATGTACGGATCAAAACCGAAGAAAAAAAAACTTCAAATTTCAGTTGAAATTGTGCAAAAAACCCAACGAAATTATTAGAATTTCACGTTAAAAAAATTAATCCAATTAATTGTATAATATTAACTTTATTTTACTTCAAGAAATTACCAAAAAAGAGAAAAAAAAATTTGGGATAGAAAATACTTACCAAAGGTCGCACCGGTGGTCCCGGGAATGTCCGTCACAAGCCTTCATATTTATATATTATAATAACTTCAAAGTTAAACGTGTTTCAAACAAGTGAAAATTACCAGTGTAAATATTCCCGAAGATTCGGGTCGCTCGGGCTCGGAGCATCCGGATCCACCATCAACTTGGCATCAAGAAAACGGAAAATGATCAATGAAGAGTTTTCTTAGAACTTCGATTCAATAATTTTTATAAAAAGTTTAAATAATTATTCTTATTTTTCATAATATATTTATAATGAGTTAAGCAACAGTAGTAGTACCAGGGTGAAGAAGGTACGGAAGTCGTCGCCTCCGACCTCGACGGCGGGCTGTTTCTCGACCTGAGAGGGCTTGAACTCGCGGCCGTTGTTGACATCCCTTCCGGCGAAGGTCACCCTGAGCGGCACGGAGCGTGTGAAGGGATCCAAGACGTCCCCGACGACTCTGGACACGACCAGAGGATCCCTCTCCCTCGGCATCGGATGAGTAGTCTCCGCTTCCGCCAGCTCTGATGGGTTGAACGCCTCCTCCGGCGCACGTCTATTTATAATGCCGTTTTCCGATGGAACAGGAGAAGACAAGAAGGATTCCCCATGGCGCGAGTGGCTGTGGGGCATTGCTTTCACGAGGCCCTTCTCGTTTGTTCTTTTATTCCTTCGAGTGCTGTTGTTGAAATTCGGTGGTCACTCTGCGTTTTTGTCAGGGGCGAAACATGAAGAATTTGTTAGGAAGAAAAGTTGGTATCATTTACAAAAGTGTACAGCTGTCAATATACATTAAATTTAAATGAGTGTTATGTAAAATGTTTGAAAACTATTTTTATTTTTTAAAAATAAAAATAGTTTTGTTCTAAAACAATTTTAATTATAAAGTTAATTCTATCAAAAACACTTTTAAAATTATAATTACAAAAGTTATTTTTGAAAAAGTAATTAGTTGATTACTTTTACTTTTACTTTTCAAAATTATTTTTGAAAAGTAAAAACAGGTTTCAAAAGTTTTTCAAAACACTGATTAAATTAAAAAATTTAGATTATCAATTATCAATTTTATTATAATATATATTATATATGTTCAAATTTCTAATTCATCTGAAAGTTATTAATCATTATTTTTTTTGTTTGATCCAAAACAAGAGTTCACCTTTATCCAAACTAGAATAAAAAATGTTCGGTTTCGTATAATTAATAATTATTTTTACTTGAATAAAAATAATATTCAGTTTGGTATAATTTTTTAGAAAATGCTTTTTCTTAGAAAACGTGGAACACTTTTAAATGTTTAAATTTTTTAGAACATAATTTATTCATATTTAATAACAAAACTATTTTTCAAACGTTTTTTCTAGAAGTATAAAATATTCCAAATAAAACATCAATTTTATTCTTAAAAAATTCCATTATGAGGTATTTTTACATGCTAAAAGTTTAGATCAAAATTTTAATGATGTACATTCCATGCAATAATCATATGTTAAACGTCGATGATTATGTTATGATCTTCTATAAATTCGTAATTTTTCGTCGAATCGAGGTCTCTCATTATCCCATACAAATTTTAGAATAAACTTTTTGAGATTCCCACATCCCACTTTTTTTTTTGGTGTTACAACGTATGGATTTGGAGAACGTTTCAATGTGTCCAAAGGGGAGAAACTATTGACATCAAGAATCAATCCCTTTTGTTCATGGAACTACACGTCACACATCTCTTTAAGCAAGCCCTAAAATGTTGCAACTTTAGTGATTGATGCCATCCCAATATTCAGTCTCTATTTTTCGAGAAATATTTATAGTAAAATAAAATATTAAAATACTTCTATGTCTTAAAATATATATATTATTCGTATTCAAAATATTATATAATTTATAAGAGTGGAAAAGATTACGATTAAAAATATTTTAATAAGAATATATTCATTTTGAATATTAATAAATAACGGAATTTAACGAGTCGCGGGTATTTTTAAAGTAGCAAAAGAAAATTGTTCCAAGGCAAGAAGAACGAACGGCCCTTCCAACACTCCAAGCAGAAGGGGACACAAACGGAAAGTGTTATACGGCGTCGTTTGTCCGAAAGTAACGAGGAACCTTCTATACATAGAAAGTATCCGAACCATGAAAAGCAGTTTAAACTTTCCAGGTTTGTACCGGTTAAAAGTAATATTAAAAAAATTGATTATTTCGAGTATTTTTTTTTTTTATTTTGGTGAATCGGCTCGAATTTGGGATCTCGCTACGTGGAATCAAATATATTGTATGATATGGATATCAAAAATTACAAAAAATATTTTTGGAAATGATCGATGAACTCAAACGATTGGGTTTCTGATATCAAATGTAATAATTGGCTTTTTTACTACGTAATATTATTTATTTCATGTATTTAATATTTATAATTTTATTTTAAATAATACCTCATATAAAATTTGTACAGTCACTCTATGGACGAATAATTGAATTTTTAAAGATGAATACATTAAAAAAGAACTATGATGAAAAATATAAAAATAAAGATGATAAATATTTATTCAATTTTGTAATATTATAAAAATATATTTTTTAATTATTTTTATTTTAATAGAAATTAATTATGAATTCCAAGTTGTGGTATGGGAAGAATATTTATGGGCCTGAAAATAGCACTTGTAGAGACAATGGCCACGAATTTATTGTATTTGTTTATTATTTTTTGTAAATATGAAATTAATCTTATGGCTGATAATGTAAGGATTGGGCAACCAATCAGAATGAAGATAAGCATATCTAACCAGGTGTTGTTAAATTTACTCCATCCCCATCTTCTCTTGGACCAAAGGACGAACATATGGGGTGCGCTACTTCCAAGACGGTTGACGTCGACGTCTACCGTCCGCCGCCGTCGAGTTTCGCTGTCTTCGATGTGGCCGGGATACAGGAACCATGGGTGGGCTCCGCAGACGATCCCTACGGACCAGAAAAAAGTGCCGTCGTTGTGGCGGCGACGCCGGTTTTGGAGAAGCTAAGAGCCGTGGACGACGCTCCGCGGCCGTGGGATGAGGTTAGTAGTGAGGTTATGGAGTATCTGACCGCGGATTCGAATGTGGTTAAAGATCCGGCACCGGTGGCGGAGAAGGAGAAGGAGAAGGAGAAGGAGAAGGAGAAGGAGAAGGAGAAGAAGGAGAAGAAGGGGGCTACGAATTCGATCCGCACTCTGGAAGAGTTGGACTCGAAAATTTCTTCGAACAAGGAACCGGTGAAAGCTGCTCCAGTTCAGAATCAAATCAGGGTTCACCGGGAAGTCCCCAAATCGCTCAAGGACAACATGTTCATCGTGCGCGATCGATTGGAGCAAGAAAAGGAGGGAAAATTCTCAACCTTAGTGAAGCGCAATCCTCTGGCCGACTTCCAGGAGATTTGTCCGCCCGGCGGCGCGAACGCGGTGGTGCTCTACACGACTTCCCTCGGCGGCGTGCGCCGCACACACGACGACTGTATCCGCGTCCGGCAGATCTTGGAATACCACCAAGTGGTTGTGGATGAACGAGACGTGGCGCTGGACGGCGGTTTTCTATCGGAGATCAAGGAGCTTCTGGGGGATGACACGGCGGTGCCGAGGTTGTTCGTGAAAGGGAGGTACATAGGCAGCGTGGAGGAGGTGGTGGAGCTTAACGAGACGGGCAGGCTGAGCCGGATATTTAACTGGGCAGGTGCGGAGAGAGGCATCGGGCGATTGGGTTGCGGCGGCTGCGGCGGCGCGAGGTTCGTCCTGTGCTTCAACTGCGACGGTAGCTGCAAAGTGGTCGGAGCCGACGGCGAGAAACTCCGGTGCGGGGAGTGTAATGAGAATGGGCTGCTCCGCTGCCCTCTTTGCACCGAATCCCAACCACAGCACTGATTCTGTGTCAACTTGCTTGCTTCTCTTCAGGTCTTGAATACTATACAATGTGATTACATGTTAAACGTGAGTTTCATGGGGAATGATCTGTTTTGCATTCAGAAGACGATTACAGGCTGCTTTCATGTGGAGTGCTCAAGTTCAACAGCAACTGCATGAATGAGAATCACATTTTCAACAGAAATTTGACAAACTCCACCACACATCCCAGTTTCTTTTCCAATTTACAAAAACAAATATGAAATCCCAAGCTCGAACATCTCAGTATTGACATGGAAAGGAAGTAGAATGAGAAAAGATAAATGAAGCTGATAACTTACGGCAGGTACCAAAATCCTTTCGCGAAAAAGCCGCCTTAAATCGATCGGAAACTTTTGAAGCCTCCATCAATTTAGGATCCATTTTCCGGCGAACTTCCCGACGGGGAAATCTGATATCCAATTCGGAAATAGTGAAGTAAATTGGGCCAGGCCCGAGACCATAGACGGGTTCATCGCAGACCCATATTCTCACTAAAATTAAAACTATTTAAAAATTATTAAATTTAAAATCGATAATAATAATTCGAATATCAATAAAAAATTATAAAAACCTACTATACATGGTTCGGATCTAAATTCAATTTTTTAAAAATCATGTTACTTGAATAGGAATCGAAACCAATTTAAAACTGACTTATTAATTGATTTCGCTTCTAATCTATTTGGAATACTAATTAATTATATACATATTTAATCAATTTCCAGTTGTTGGTATACAAGGGAATTCAACCAATAATATAAATATTGTAGGTGAGAGGTAGGACTGACATCAGCACCGACAGTTCATAAAATAATGCTGACGTACTACTAAAATTTGAAAATAATAATAATAATAATGATAAATGTCTGTTTTTATTTGGGCTTTTGCTCTTGATTCCAACCCTGGATCTTGGTTTCGCTTTTCTCTTTACAGGTGAGAACAGACCTTTGCAGATGGTGGCCTCCACATCACCGCTTTGAATCGTTAGTTTTTCAGTTTCGCTCCCAAAATCCCAGTATCTTTTTAAAAAAAGATCGAATTTTTATGCCCTCGGATCCCGTTTTTTGATTTGATGGTCGTGCAGTCAACTAGCTTGTCTCGGCCAGCCCGTGAAGCCATATCAACTGGGTGTTTTGTATGAGTTTTGTTTTTTTGGGTTGAGTTGGTTGATTTGCAATGGTGTTCTTCTCGAAGTGTGAGTCTAAGGGTTTATTTTCAGACGAACTCTAATTTGTTATTTGTCGAGTTCAAGAAGGCTGTGAAATTCTAGATGCAGTCGTGGGCTGCACTTTTTGCGTTCAAGAATTGTTATGGACATTGTATCGAAATGATTCAGATGGGTAGTTTCGATTTGTGATTCGGACATGCTTTTTGGCAAGTGCTAATGTGATGGAGTCAGGAATTCTATGGAAAGTGTAGAAACCTTTTGAGATGATTTGTATTGGGAGTGATAATCTTTCTTATATCCATGTAACCAGGACTTCTGAGTGTTCCCTTGTGGAGAACAAAGCTATGGAAGAGAAGGGTCAGATCATCGCGCATTCAACTGCTGTTGTGTCAGAGAAGGAGGATTTCAACTTATGCGGACCTCGACACTTGATGGAAGTTGATTGGTTTGCTCATCTAACTGCAGATTTGAGTGTTGCAGTTCATTCTACTTTTCCTATGGTTGCAGAAGCTGATTACAGTTACTGATACAGGGGAAATCCCACTCACCGGAGGTCAGTTGCAGCATGTCTGGTTCAGGGTGTGTACGTTATGGAACGTGACCGTCAAGATAAAAGAGATGGAAATCGAGCACTGGCTCCTCTGTGGTGGAAGAGTTTCCATTTTGACATCTACATGAAGCTCATCGACGAAGCCGATTCCTGCACCTTCGGTGCTGTATATCAGCTGACTCCGGCTTCTTCTTCCTCCGGCAACCACTTAGCTCCACGCTTTGTGATCGCTTTCAGAGGGACTGTCACCAAGGGGGATGCTCTCTCCAGAGATATCAAGCTCGATGTCGAGATAATCAGAAATGGACTTCACGAAACATCCCGGTTCGAAATAGCTATGCAAGCCGTCAGGCATGTGGTTGCAACATACGGGAGCTCCAATGTCTGGCTAACCGGCCATTCTCTGGGAGCTGCCATGGCCATGCTTGCAGGGAAGAACATGGTCAAGTCTGGTGTTCTGCTTGATGCTTTCCTGTTCAACCCTCCCTTTCTTTCCCCTCCGATCGGGAGAATCAGGGACGAAAAGGTTCGACATGGCATTCGGTTCGCCGGCAGTGTGGTCACAGCTGGTCTTGCTCTTGCTATGAAGAGTAAGAGGCAAGGCCAGAGCAGCTGCCCCGAGGGTTGTTCATTCCCGGCCTTGTCCCAATGGCTGCCTGAGCTGTTCGTGCACCCGGACGATCACATATGCTCGGAGTACATCGGCCACTTCGAGCACCGGAGAAAGATGGAGGATCTCGGAGCCGGCGCGATCGAACGCATGGCGAGCCAACACTCCCTCGGAGGACTACTGATGAATGCAGTTGGTGGTAAGCCGGCGACGGAGCCGCTGCACCTCGTTCCATCGGCGCGGCTGACCGTGAACCGGAGCCCCGCCCGGAATCTGAAGGAAGCTCATGGGATTTGCCAGTGGTGGAGTGATCACCATTTGGAGCCAACAACATATAGATTCAGATGATTGTGTGATTTTTTTTTTTTCATTTTCAAATTTTATATTAATTAAATTATGATTTAAAAAATTAAAATTAAATTATGGTATAATAAAAAAGTTGAAGCATTACATTTTGTATTAAAGCTAAATCCGGATTTGTAACTGGTAATGGGATCAACTTCAACTAAAATATTGAGTTTCTAATAGGAAACTATATAAGGATCTTAGTTGCATTCTATATTTAGAAAATTTATATAAAACTATATTATATAATCTTATACAAAACCCCTTGTTTAAAAGATAAAATATAAAACCATAAAAATTATGTGTTCTAAACGAATAATATCATACGATAAAATTATAATTCATTTCATTTGAATTTATATTAAAAATCGTGATAATTTAATTTATATTATGCACATATATTGTTTCGAAATTTAAAATGGATTAATTGATGTAAATTCGTTAATTTTCAAAAATTATAATTAATTAAAGAGTTAAAGGATAAGTAATGCACATTGGGGAGAAAAAAGCATGAAAAACAAAAAAGTGTTTCTAACAGTGGATCCCTAAAACGGATCCATCGGCGGCAGAGACCGCGACCCGGCAATGCGCGCTGACGGCGACGTGGTGGACGAAATAGTTCAGAATGTGGAGGTGTCCGACGATATCCAGCCTCGTCTCCAGCTCGAAGATCCTCCTCGCCGACTCCGACAGGTACAGCGACTTCACGGCGAAGGTGGCTGCCAAGAACTTGGTGCGCTCCGCCGCGATCTCCCCCGCCGGGATGAGCACGAATCCGAGCTGATTGCCGCCGGAGAGGAGGTGGAGGGAGCCTTCATAGTGGCTAAAGGTGCCGTGGTTGGGGTTCCGGAGGGCGACGTACTCAGTGAAGGTGAAGGTGGAATTAGCGGCGGAGAAGGAGGGGAGATTGACGGCGTCGACCGTAAGGATGGGTTCCCTGGGCTTGAGGACGAGCAAGTAGACAATGGTGACGACGGCGGAGAGGAGCAGGAGGGAGACGGCGACGGCGAGGCAGCAGGGCAGCCTCCCCGGCCGTGGCGGTGGCCGTGGCAGTGCTCCTCAGATTTCCCCATTGAGATGATGGTGCTTGCTCGAGAATCCGCCTGCGGGCTGCTCTTTAGTCACATGCGTTTGTGGGCCCCGCGCAATTATGTCGGTTGGTCGGAATATGAATGGCCGAGTGGATCGGATCCGTCTTTTCTCCCATTTAATAAACTCTTTGATATTTATTATATCATATTTTTATTTTAAACGTTTTAATTTGTTCGGAATTTAATACTAATACTATTAATTTACATATAAATAAAATTTTTAATTATAATTGAAAATATATTTGACTACTAAATGTATAAAATACATTATAATAAATATCGGGTTTGTTTTGTTTTCATAATTTATTAAAGTAATTCTTTTTAATTTTAAATATTATAATCTTTAATTGTTCGTTATTAAATAAGAGATTCATTTAAAAAACTTATAATATTTAATTTTTATTTATTTTAAAAATACATTTATATCATAATATTAAATCATATAATAATTTATTATATTGAAATTTAAAAATATATTTTATTTTATTAAATTTAATAATATATTTTATATCATATCATTAAACAGTTTTACAATTTGAAACACATTTTATTCACATAATCTTAAATATAATTTTATATAAAATTTGAAACACAACTTTAAATTATAGAAACATGTCTATTATTTCTTGATGATTAATTTATATTATTTAATATAAAAATAAATTTTCATGTTATGTCAAACAGAAAAACATATTTGGTAGCCAAACTCAAAACCGATCCCACAAGACGAGAATCATGTTGATCCCCGGGCATCTAATACCAGCCGGGGCACATGAAGAGCCAAGAGTACCAGTTCATGCTCCGGCGGGCGGCGCCGCCGTAGGGTAGATACACGCAGACAGGTAGGCATCATCATCCTCGGCTACTCCAGCAGAGGCTGCGAGCAAGGATCTTCGTACTTGAAAGAGGAAACCTCCTCCTGGGAGTCGGGGGCAGAGCACGGTTCCTGCTCTGTGGGGTGGAAAAAGAGGCAGACCACCGCACAGTCATCGATCTTTGAAGTTGGGTACTTGGACTTCCAGGCGGCGACGGCTGAATCCACCACTGCCCGTGCTGCAACCGACCGTTTTGTGCAAGAGCCCACGATTTGTACGACCTCGTCGTTCGAGAGGACGTCCCAAACCTGACAGGGAGGAGCAAGGTGAGAGAGATCAACCAGGAGGCGTTTCGGGGGTGGAAATGGGTGGGAGGTTCGTTACCCCGTCGGATGCCAAGACGACGAACTCATCCCTGTCGGAGATGTGTCTGCAGGAGATGTCGGGTACAGATATGACGCCGAAGTCTTTGAGACAGAAGTCGCCAAATGCGCGTGCCATTGCGAGGCCTGGAGAGTTGATCTTTGGGAGCCACACTCTTTCGACTTCTGGTTCATCCCCGAGTGCAAATACACGCCCTTTGCACTTCAGGATCCTCTCTTTTTCAACTGTCAGATGATAGCAACTCAAATGACTCAGTTCTGGATCAAAAACTCTGCATTCTGGAGGACAGTGAATCCATGAGCGCCATGGATTTTTACTGCAGTGATGATACCTGGATTGTTAGGCTTGAGATCCACCGTCAACTGGAGAGCAGTTAGTGATTCATTTTCATCTCTAGTGCCCAAGACAGCTCTTGAATCTCCTATGTTCGCAACGACAAGATCCGATCCCTACAGTAGATTGCGAATGCGGTTTAGAAAACAGCATGCATTAATCATACACACATGGACATAATACCTGTTTCACAAGAACCACTGCTGTTGAACCACTGCAGAAACAATCGATGCTGGTGTACATTTTCAGTTCTTTATCCATGACTTTACACGCCTTGAGGAAAGACTCTTTCAATATCTGAAAGCTTTCTGGAGGCTTCGGAAGTTCTTCAACATCAGTGGAAGGTGTAGCTTCCCCAACAAGAGATGAAAGTGAAGTACCTTCAGCTGAAACTAAGCTGATCTCAGAAAGAATCTCATTACTTTTTTCATGAACTTCCCAGTGGGAGTTCAGTTTCAGAGGAAGTGTATCTCTAACACGCTTGGCGACCAAATGGCCATAAGGTCCATGGCCATCAAAAACCCCACACAGAATAGTGTCAGCCCTTGAGCAGAAGTTCTGTACATTTTAAACCACAGAAATGGAAGTGATTACGACTTATTGATCTTCATAAAACAGTGATAGACATGTGATACAAAAAGCACAAACAAATAGAAACCGTATTCCGAAATATGAAGATGAAAAACCAAGCTGATGCAAAACAAATAATTACAAACTGTGAGAGCGCCATGATCAATCTTATAGCAGACCAAGCAGTTCAGTTAAATTGAGCGTCAATATGACTAGGAGAAAAGAGTTAACCTCCCAAACAATCATCGCATCTTGATTGATTCCTTTTTTACCCTGCTGAGTAAAGAGTGAGGCAATCTCACTAGAGCCATTCAAAAACATCCTCCCAGGAATTTTATGCAAGTGCTCCCTCCTCTTCACGTCAACATACAAGCTAAAAGACCCAACCTTTCTTACGGAGCTCCCATTCTTCTTGGTAGCAGCGGGTGCAGAAACACCTCCAGTGTTCCAACTTTCTATTGATAAGCAGGACCCCAACCTCAAACCCCTCACAACATTCATAACACACTCAAGCCCAGGAAGCCATACACACCACCCACCTTCCACAGACTCCATCACAAAAGGAAATTGTATTTATAAGCAAACCGCCAAAAGTCACTCTGAGCACATGATTCAAAGCATCACCAAAACGACCAATTGAACTTCGGAATCACCCCTATGCACCAACCCTTTCAACAGACAAAAAATAAGCCTAATCATCAATTGTCCAATGTGGCAATACCCACTGTTATAGCACATTCATTCTTCTGCTCACAATACGTGTCCAAAAGCAGGCTTCCAAGCTGTATACCAGCCCATAAACAAACAAACATGAAAATACTTTCAACTTCCGCTAGAAGGTAAGAAATACTTCCCCTTCCTACCTTACATTATCCGTACGTTTCATACCGGCTTCGCAACAAGTTGATAAGCACCGATCTAGGAAGGCGAGACCCACGAAGACAAATCTTTTCTCAAAAAATGATCACTACCCAGGAGATCAACGAATCAAAAGAGAACCGAGCATACAACTCTGGAGACCCAAGTAGCAAAACATCCTCTTTAGCCCGGTCAACCCAAGGGAATAATCACTACCCACAAGATACAAACGCAAAAAGACTATTCGCCCCTCCACCTTCAAGATTCAGCAGCGAAATCAGAGCTTATAACCCAACACCGACAACGAATCGAACCAAGAACACCATCAATTGGAGCTCTGAACCCAAAAGGAGAGAGATACGAGAAGGAAATGAGGAACGCGACAACGAAAGGGATCGCAACACGAAGCAATAGCATTGGCAGGGGAAATTCTGAAAACACGGAGTGATAATAATTTATTTTATTTCTATTTTCGTTTTGAAAACGTTTATTATTAGACGGTTCTGTCAGTAAGTTTTCGTTTGAAAGAGGGAACACCACATTTATTATTACACATTGATTTTTATAAAATAAAATTTCAATTAATTATCATGATTTATGATTTATGTTATGTAATGTTCAATTGTACTTATAAAATGACATATAAAACTAAAATGTATAATAATTTATTTTAATTAACTAAAATATATATTAGTAATTTTATGTATATATTCATTATGCATCTAATTTTATATTCATGTATCAAATGTGTTTTTATCTTAAATTCATATAAATTAAAATTATCAATTAAATATGAATAATCTTAAATCTATAAAATCTATTTATTTAAATCCAAATAAACTAAACTCAAATTTAAACGTTACCCACCAACAAAACGTGACCTAAGTGTTTAGTTTTATAAGGTGGATGTTCGAATCCAACATAATTTCGTTGTATTAACAATCCTCTCATCAAATCGAAAACCTAACCTCAACTACAATCCAAACCTTCCCCTATGTTGTCTTGCAAGGCCATCCCATGCATGCAAGATAAGAGCTGCACAAGGATGTCTCTTTTTCTCGTATGGTATGAGCGAATAGAAGGTTCCAGAAGACATACGGGAATCATTTCAATTTTTTTCACTGACAACCGTTTAACAAACAAAAAAAGGAAACTATTTCCTTGGGAGATGATGAGTTTTCATGTCTCCCATAGAGAAGGTGAGTGAGATGGCAGTTTACCAGGAAAGAATGTGAGTGATGAAGAAGAAGAGAAGTGGTGGGAGGGAGGGGAGGAAGGGAAGCATCTGCAGCCCCTGAGAGATGTCGTGTGCATTCACTTTGTAAGCATGTCCACTTTCCTCATCCTTCACTGATATGCTCGAAGAACCTTGTCAGCAAACAACCGCCATCAGAATCGATCTTTTTCGCAGCTCCGGCAAGGAGAAAGCTCCCTTGGAGCTTAAGCATGAGTTGGGTGTATGGATACTCACAGTTGTATTCAGCCCATCCGATGGTCTGGTTCTCCAGGTCGTAGAGGACGAGCTTGTCGGAGAGTGCGAGATCTGTAAGAGTGAAGCAATTCACTGCGTGAAAAAGGTTGACCGGGAAGGGGATGAGGAGGATGGAGACTACCTCCCAAAAGGGTCATCTCTTCTCCATCTTTGGTTTGCATCTCAGTCTTCTGCCATCCTATGCAGTACTCTGTGTCCTGCATCCAGAGCACTCCCAGCAGTTGAAAATCCAGGTTCCAAAATGTATGTCTGTAACATTCACTTACTCGAACTTCGAAGAGGTAATGGTGGGGGTAAACCGGCAGCGAAAGCGAATCGGAGAAGTGGAATTTGATGACCGGGAATCCCTCGTCGATGCTGCAGCCACAGTGAACCGGAAGAACTTTTGTAACAAGATGAGGATGATGAAACTGAGGGAGGACAATGGGATTTTGAGAGGAAGTAGCAGTTTGGTTGCTGCTCTGCTCTGCTCTTACTTGTCATTGTACCAAAAGCATGAGAACTGGCCCTCAACCATATGTATCTTCAAACCAGGCTGCTTTGCCATCATCTGAGCACAAAAAGATCACATGTTGTCACTCATGTAAAAGGAATATCACTGAACTATGCAACAGATAGCATGTTCTTTTTTAGATATCCGGAATCGGATCGATTCGACGATGTGAAACAGGCTCAGAGTGTCTCAAACCACTCCCTGTTGCTAGAAGATCAACTTAAATGTTATGAATCAAGGGGAGTTTCTTTTTCACTCACTGCATCGACCAGCTGCTGATAGATGTCACTTGGGAGATAAGCCAATGTTGTTCCACTGTCGATTATAGTCCTTCTGTTGATGGCTCCAAATCCCAAAAAACCAGTTGGGAGGTCTAGAAAATGGCCATCAACATCAACAGCATCCAGATAAACATTATAATGTGCCCTGAGGGAGATCACAGAAGAAAATCAAATACTCTACATGTGAAAAACAAGCTTTGAAGCAAACAACAATGGCGCTGCTTACTGGTGTTGTATCAGAGAGGTTCTGTTTACTTTTGGGTGAACGATTTCCCCAATGGCAAAAATTCCACCTCCCTTTTTACTATCCAAACAATGAGAGAACACCTTTTTCACCTTTTTAGCTTCAGCAAGCTGCGAAAGGACAGATGTGTTGGCTTGTCCAAAACCAATAATCCCATCAACTGCCTGAGAAGTTGATCCCAGTTCTCCAGATTGTTTCACAGAGCACCTATCTTACATCAAAACGGGAGATATAAATCACAATGATTCATACACAAAGATGCAGTTTTCAGAAGCCACGCATGAATCATGTATGCTTTGAACTTGCTATGGAACAAAAGGAGATCAGTAAAGAGAGACTGACCCAAAAGCTATGGATCCATTCATCTGAGACAACTTGAGGTCGCCACTCACTCTATCAAAATTGAAGTTATCTTTAACAAAGTACCCCTCTGTCTTACTCCCATCCCCATAAGTGATAGCATATTCACAGTCCAAACCAGGATGACAATTCGGATTCGGACGGCCGAATACGGTTTCACAGAAACCTTCACCACACTCGATCTTCTTCCCCGTGGAGGAGGCTGTTAGATCATACTGGTTCAAGGTTATCTGGGAGGGCAAGGAAAGATGTGCAAGAGTTAACACATTGCAGAAGATGGTTGGATACATGAGAAGGGGATGGGGAGGCATACATGGAGATCACTGTCTTCGGGACATTTATCACAGTTTTTACAGTTCACCCACAGTATGTCACTCCCAGTATCGACCTGGACATGATAGTCAGAAGGAGGAGTTCCAATCGTAATCTTGGTGTAATAGAGCCTGAACTGAAGATTTTAATAAGTATCTGATTCGAAAGACAGATTAAAACAGCAAGCAATCACCTCAGACTTTCTACATACAACTTTTCCTAATACTTGTTTCCCCTGAGAAACAATCAATCTTCACAACGAGACAGAATATGGATTTCAGAATAATGATTTTCAGCCTCTGCAAAAGGGAACTCTTTCTAGTGTTTAACATAGGAAAAACGAACAGTATACATTCCTATGGATAACAGGGGATCAATAGAATAGCGGAATAACCAACAGAATGAACTTGCATAAGTCCCACCACAAAGCACGGAAAATAGAAAAAACGAAGAAGCAAAATCGGAACTTACGCCGAGCTCGTGGGCGAGCCATCGCCGCCCAATTCAAGATCAACGGCGGCGAGCACTCTCCTGTGGCGACGTGAATCGTGGGTTCTAAGATCTTCCAACGCCGCCCTCCCCGGCCACCCCCACCGTACTTGTGGTGAACTTTGAACACCACATTAGCATCGGCTACGCAAGAAATCAACACAAATAGAAACCCCCAACACATTTTCTTCCTCCAGGAATCCATCAGGAACCAAGAAAAACGGTGCAATCATCCACCAACCCGCATGGTGGAAAGGGAAAATATTTGCTGGTTGCATATAAATGTGAGGGAGCCCCTCGACGATTGTGCATTGCTGAAAAAGGTGACATCTTGGAACGAGGGGTAGCAATGAAACGGGAGATCAATGGAAAGGAGATAGCCTTAAATTTAGTAAAATTCCCATGCAAAAGCTCCTGGTTTCTTCATCCCTATTCTCAGTCGCGCGACTGGTCCCCCTAGCCCAACCCGGCTACGAACCGGAGTCAGACGACCTAAACCGGCATACTCAAACTCGAAATCCGGTTGTCCGATCCTAAAACCCGGCCTGAAAACAATTATTAAATTTCACTCATAATTTTATATTAAATCTTTTTTTAAAAAAATAGTTTGAATCATTCAATTCATTGTTCAATTTATAATAATAAAATATTAACAAAATTACGAATTCAACTTAAATGAATTCGATGCCAAATTCAATTCAGAATTTTACTTATAAACGTTTGGATTGTCATCGGAGAAGAAAATGAGGATAATTCAATGACTATTTTGCCTCAGCTGAAAGAAGTGGAACTACGGATTCTGATATAAATGTGTGTGACGGAATTATTTATTAACGAATTTCATTAATTATGCATTATTTTCTAAAAATCAAGTTGTTATCAAATTAACTAAGATTAAAATTTATTTGATAAATCTTAAATATATGATTAAAATAATATTAAATTTAACATATATATTTAAAATAAATAATTTATAAATTGAATTGTTTAATAAAATCTACTTAAAAGTTGAGAGTTGAAACATTTAGTCCAAAATAGTATATAATAAAATATTCATATATTATTAAATTAATATATCAAACATACATTATTATCAACATATGGATATTTAAACAATAAAATGAACCTATCAAACTAATTGAAACTGGTCAAACTCAATAAATATGATCGATCAAACCGAGTATGCTTGAAAACCTAGCCATCCAACAATTTGATTCATTCCATTTTTACAAAACCATGATTTATATTTATAATTTTGATTAAATATGGTACATAATTACGATAAAATAATATAAAAATATCCTCTCTTGAACTAAAATGACAAAGGGCAGCATCACATGACGAGGCACTTGAAAAAAAGCGCTGTAACATAAAATGAAGAGTACCTTGAGAAAGTGCATTCATTCCCTCCCTCGCTCCTTCATGCTGTGTCTATGAGGCCTTGTTCTTGTTCTTCTTCCCAAATAGGAGGCTTATGGAGTAGGCATCCCCCTTCTCGGCAGCAGCGGCTACACGCCTCTCCCCGATCTGGATCCATTTAACACAATAGCGATATCAGTTTGCAATGGTAAGCATGAAGAAGATCATACAGGAACGGTGAGCAGGAGCAGCCAGGAATGAGAATGCAGTGTATACCATATCCATGATCCAGTACGCAACAGTTGGCATGTATTGCATGAGGTACATGACAGCAAGCACCGGCTGCGGAAACAAGAATAAAATGTTGAAAATGAAAAATAAAAGAAAGCCATAGCAGACTCCAAAAATGGTCTTTTTGTCGTAGTAAACATTGGGAGCCAGAATATTGGTCTTGAGGACATTGGTCTAACCTGGTTGGATATCCAAGCCTCTTTCAAATTATGGCTAGCAGCAGTTATTGTGAGCTCAGCGCACCTTTCGGCTGATACACGTCTCTGGTATTTGATACATGCACATGTAAGGTTAGCTGTTGGAAGTGTTTCTCGTGCAAAGAGAGTATGGATGCTGAACATTCGTAGAAAAATGTGAGTCATTTGAGATTCATGTCAGCACCTATGATTTGGGTATGATTTACCTCAGTGGTACTGGTCGAGGTTCCAATGGGCCCTGGATACACAACAGTTACCTTGATCCCTCTTCGACAGAGCTACAAGTAAGATAAAGAGAGGAAGGGTCATCCTTCGCAATCCTGGATGCACATGTTAGACTGGCAATACAGCCTTCTGTATGCTCATCAAAATGTAATTTGAATACTGTGGATAACAAGTTGCGTACCTCAGATCGCAGTGAATGAAAGTATCCACCCATAGCATATTTGGAAGAAGAGTACACAGCTTGTCCAGGTGCTGGCATCATTCCTGCGGCACTGCTCATCTGATCATGCACTCAGTCAGTTACAGAGATTAAATTCAGGATGCAGTGATGATGTATTCTCTTAGATTCAATATGGGATCTTGTTGAAAAGGATTCCCAAGGTTACCTAACTCCATTAAAGAAAGAAAAATGAAGAAAGAAAGTACTTTAACAACATACCACCACAAAATGTCCCCTTCCTCTCTCAAGCATGTGAGGTGCAAGGAGTCGGGAGAGAGATATCGGCCCAAGAACATTAACATCAAATGTGCTCTATTTGAAAAATTGAAGAGGAAAATATTAAAAATCTATTCCCATTTGTCTCCAGAAACTGACAGTAGAAGAAAGCATGGGCTCAGTTAAATTACGATGAGGATCGTCATATTATAGAAGCAATATGGCAACCCCATTCGACGTAGAAGCATAAACAACAGATCATCATATTTTACACGTAAGAAAATTTCCCTTTAGTAGTAGACCTTGAGACTTTTTTCTGGGACTTCCAATGCCGATGATTTCTGCAAGAGGAAAATTAAATAAAATATAAGAGAAGCTTTGAGACTAGTTTGCTATTTCAGAACAGACGATGAGGTGAAAATTTCCAAATTTTAAAATATATTTTAAAGATTCCACTCACAGGGCGCTCATACGCTGCATTATGGAACATGTAATCCACTCCAGCACCCCCAAAAAATGACTCTGCTTTCTGCACCATCTCTCCTAGATGTTCTTCCCCACCAGCCAAGTCCAAAGGCAAAACCTCAACCTCACCCGGTGCATATTTTCCTGGCTTATCATTAAGCAATAAAGGGGCGGTGCTATATTATATAGCAGACACGAGTTACTAACCTGTTAACTCTTCTTTGACACGGTGCAGCTCTGCTTCATTTCGAGCAGAAATGATAAGCTTTGCTCCTAAACTTGCAAGCTGTTTAGCAAGCGCTTCTCCTGAAATCAGATCATCAACGTGAGCAAGAAAATAGTCGGGATAACGGTCAACAATATCCATTCTTCTTCAACAGCATCCTCAGTAAACAAAAAAAGGCTACATACCGATACCACGGCTGGCTCCGGTAATCCAAATCACCTGCCGATTCACACAAAATAAAAGAGAATCAATTCAAAAAAAAAAAAAAAAAGGAAGAGCTATGTACAAAAACTATAAACGAAGACTCAACCTTATCCTCAATTTCTTCCTTCTTGACACCCTTTCTGGACAACAAAGTGAAATCCCCTATCGAAAAGTCAATCGCGCAAAACACGTCAACCAAAAACCTTCTAACGACGAGATAAACCTTCTGGACAGAATTAAACATACCGTCGGCTTTCAGGAATATGAGCAATAAAGGTATCGATACAACCAGGAACACGAAAGAACACAGAAGCATCAGCATTTTCCGACAGGAAAGCTCTGCTGCGAATCAATGGAGTTGCGGACTGACAAGCGCAGGCGGAGAGCAGCGCAATAGCAACCTAAGCATGAAATGGAAGAAAAGCGTTGAAAACTGAAGATTTTAAATTTAATGATGACTAATATCTTAATAACTATATTTTATTCCTACCGAAAATTCTATTTTTTTGTATGCAAAAATTGTGGTAGTTGTCAACAGAGATGATATTTGTGGAGGAGCGATTTTGTTCCTCCCCCCCCCCCCCCGGCAAATCGCCGCCATAAGAAACAACGCTCAGAGCAAGCACTGCAATTCGAATCCGCCGTTCTGAAAATCCCGGATTCTTTTACGATGGCACTTTCTTACACCACTCGATTGCCGCTCTTCAATGGAGCACCATCCAAGTTTTCAGTATTCCCCGGCAACTCGCAAGCTTCCTCTTGCCTTAAACGCGGAGGAGTCGAGGAATCACAAGCATCACTCTACGGTGAATCTCGCTGCTGGCTTCTGAGTCTGAATCCAATCTAAAATTAGGCTAATCTCGCCTGTTTTCGCGATTCTTTCAGGATCGTCTTCATCGCTGGATCTCCTGGAACGCCTAACAAGTTCCGAGGAACAGAAGAACCGGTCGATCGACCGTCGGCTGACGATCCGCGAACAGTTGCAGAATCTAGTGAAAGACGCGGGCGAGGAAGGCGATTTCAGTATCCGATTGGGGAAGAAGGATCTCGACAAGATCACTGCAAAGTACTTGACCGTGTCACAGAAACGGAACATCAAAAGGCAGGCGTATTTGGACGTTGTTTCTCAGAGGAACGATCGAGCATTTTTCGCCGTCATTGGTGCCTTCGTGCTTCTTCCTCCGCTCGTGATCTTAGGAGCGGCTGTTGCCACAGGGTACGTGCGGCTCCTTCCATGATGGTGGAGTCCTAAACCAGAGATAGTGTATTGTACCAAAAAGCAAAACAAGCTCATGTATGCATATAACACAACGATATCACGGCGAAAACGGCTTCCAGACGATATATTGCACTACAAAAACTTCATTTATGTACACAACACAATGGGAACACGTTGAAAACATCCTCCAGATGATATATTGCTCTACAAAAACAAGCTCGAAAAAACGAAGTTTCTGAGATATCTAAAATATGGAACTAGCTCATAATGTGCAACAAAGAGCATGAACTACAGAGCACCCTGCGCTTGAGTTGTATCCAGATAGATGAGCAGTGAGTATCTATTAGTAGATTCATATACGATAGAACAACGATCGAGAGCCAACATTGAAAATTAAATGCAGCTAGCAAGTGTGAATGTTATGAGGATTATAATGCGGACTGGAAAAGACGAATATGAACAATGAGAAATGTCAATATAGAACATGAATGTAGCAGGTTTTCTGATGTTGAGGGAATGTTAGAGCTCTGAGTGGCATGAAACAAGTTTACCTCAGAAGCGTCTTGATTTCTGCTGTGGGGGATATCCCGTCATTCCCATTCCGCCATCTTTTCGTCGCATCTAGCACCGAAAAGCATTGGAATAAGAAGAAAAATGCAGGAGTTTACAATATGTTCTCCCTTGAGAAGAAGCTTGCCTGTTGCTGTTGGTGAGGCTGGCCAGCAACACCTCTTGGCATTGGGATGCCAGAGGGGTTTACACCACCTCCAATTCCCGGCTGAGAAGCAACGTTGTAAGGTGGCAATCCAGACGCCTGCATCCGCTGCATACCAACCATGGCCATTGGCCTGGGCATACCCCTATTCGGCATAACATGCGGACCTCCCATGCCTCCAGAGATAGAGTTGCCAGATGACGCCTAAGAAAGAAGGTGAAGACAAAAATTACACGAGGGTAGTTCGCCAAGTATATACTTTTTGGAATGCAAACAATGTACAGTGGACTGCTAATTAGTAATGCTTCAAGAATATTTGCGTGCAGTAATCAGTTGTCAACAGGTTGAGCCAACATACAGGTTGGGAGGGTTGAAGACTAATTGTCCCTTCAATGTCTGTATTAGTGTCCACAGGCCGAGTTGGGTAATTGACAATTTTCTCTGCTTGTGGAGACCCCAGAGCACTGAAATAATCAAAGTTTCCTTTAAAAGACATTCCATTAAACTGGAAAAGTATATAAAAAGGAACGCTGAAGAAATGCAAAAATGGCATAAAAGCTGAAAGAATGGATAATAATACATACTTCCGACCCGGAAAAGGTTCAACGCTGAAGTACCTGATATTGGAGAGAAACATAAATTTATAGCTTAGAAGCTATTTTGAACATCACGGTCAATAATGCATAACAAAATCGAATAAACTTACTCATGATCAAGAGCCTGAGCTGCTGTTATCCTTTTTCTAGGGTCGTACCTAGGAAACAATCATACATTTTACTTGACCTTTAATACAGAATAAATGGAAACGCCGACTTCACACAACACTTGCGTGAGCGTTTTTATCATGATCAAGAAACACAACTAAAGGCAAACCTAAGGTAGAGCCTTCAGGAAAACACGTCATTCCTTTTCTAACAGGCAAATAATGAATCTAGAAATAATAAAAAGCACGTGGAAACTTACTCAAGCATCTTTGACAAAAGATCATATTCTGGAGCATTTGGATGAAGGCGAACCACATGGTAAAGTCCAGGACTGTCACTGCATAAATCGAAGAACCTGAGTTTAGTGCTACGCTAATTCCCTATCAGCCATCAAAAATCAAACATGAAAAGAAAAATAACTATTTAAGGCTTTGGATGCGTTGCGAATCAGTTTGCCAATGTGGAAGATTCACAAGCAGGGGCCATTTCTCTGGTGTCGGATGACCTGATTGAGGAGGTGGTTAAAAAATTTATTCAATCAACAAGAGTACGTGATCCATCAAAATCATCTTCTCACCTAAGACCTTGAATATTTTGTCAAGTTGATCAAGCTGCATCACGAAAAGATATTTCAGAAAAAAAAAAAAGAAAGAAAAAAGCAACATGAGTGAATCGATAATTGCCAATCAGACGAACACATCATACCTGAAAAGGGTTAGGTGTCCCTTTTACTTCTTGTCCTTGAAATAGGGGCTTGAGAGTCAAAAGCTCGGCAAATATGCAACCCACCGCCCACATGTCTTTCCCATGCATCACAATATCATGAATAATACAATAACTTGAAGATATTATGAACGAAGACTTGTCATGCAAATGCACTGAAGCTTAAAAAAAAACATACCAACTGCGCTTGTATAATGCTTTGCACCAAGGAGCAATTCTGGTGCACGATACCAAATGGTCACTACAACCTGTGTATTTCAACCAAAAGAAATAGATATTCATTTATTAAAATGGGTGAGAACAGCACTTATCAAAATGGAAAAGGTATGAATCCACTCAGATCACGCTGAAAATGAAAATTTATATCCTTAAAACAGAAAAATTGGAACTCCAAGGTATCCTTCTTACCCCATTTTCAAATAGTGGCTTCAAGGGAGCTTGATAAATTCTCGCAAGGCCAAAATCTGCAATTTTTACTACTCCATGCTCCTCCCCTTCACCCATCACCTGCAAATCAGAGTGTGGTCTTGTGCATGAATAGAAAATCCAAGAATTCATCATGTAAAAGATATTCAGCAAAGACGAAACCGGAAGGTGGGAAAAAGATTACCAAGATATTTGATGGCTTTAAATCTCGATGAACAATCCAATTGCTGCATCACAGATGAGTCAGTGCAATGGTAGACTGAAGACTGCACCACTGAAACTTAAATTACAGATAAAGAGTAAAGATGAATTTATATCTATAACTCAGAAACTTACATTACAGATAAAGACTAAACCATTGATTTCTACAACACACAGGGTTGTCAGAATTTTCAAACAAATACCATCTACGGTGAAGAAAAAATAAAACAGCGGTTTCCTGACTCTTGAGGCCATGAAATCTGATTGACGGATCCAGTAGCTCAACAGCTTTTAAAATCAATTATAATCATTTATAGAAAATATAAATTTAATGTCTATAAAAGGTCCCCGGACCATTTCCATCCCACAGGGTCAGCCGTGTGGAGCTTTTATACCACCAAGGATCATCGTCCTCAAAACTTCAGTATATAATGGGTGACAAAACATCGTTTTTTCATGTAACAAAGCTTTCTTGATTCGAACTTACTGACATACATCATGATAGCAATTCACCAGATTTCAGTTTCTGATGCATATGATAACAAGATCTAGCAGATTCGACCTTCTCATATCTACAAATAGTCATCATAAACCACCCAAGTTTTTAAAAATAATTTTGCATGAGATTTCATGAGAATGCAATCTGGCACTAGATTATGAAAAAGGGTAAAGTACCTGTGAAGATAATTTAGACCATTAAGAAGCTGCCACAGTATCGACTTTACACTGTAGGGATTTATTTGGTGGTTGACCTTGTCCCTATGATGTTTGATTATTTCCTGATACCATTGTAAGGAGTTGTTTGTTTCAACTGAAAATGCGATGAAAGTATATCCAAACACAACCACCATTTCACAAGAAGAAATTCCAGCCAATGAGAATACTTAAACCGGCAGAAAACATAAAAAAGAGTTTTACTCACATACAGATCATGCTCAGCATAATCAAAAGCCAAATAAAGTGACATATCTGCGTGGTTAATGTGTACATTCTCAAGCTTCACCACATTCTCATGAGAAATCTCCCGAAGCAGCTGCAACACAAACCAAATTTCACAAACTGACAAGCTGAAGGCATCCCATAACTCAGAAAAACTGAAATCCCTTACCATGATTTCTCGAATAGCAGTGGGGGAAACACCATCACCATCTTTAGACTGCTTGAATTTCTTAATAGCTACAGATTTCGTACGGTCCGACTTCAATTTCGCCAAGAACACCAAACCGTATGTTCCTTCCCCAATTTTTCCGATCACATCGTACTGCTCCAACCATTCCGGCTTCCTACTACCTCCGCCGCTCGAACTGTTCGTCCTCCCCTCTCCCATCGATCACTCAATACGAATCTGCAAAATCAGCACTAGCAGATCAAAGCAAACTCCCGCATCCCATTCCAGAGAGCCATCCCCTTTCTGCAATCGCCTACGCGAAGTTTACTTGGAATATCAGATAAACCCTTCAATTTTTCAGTCAAGTAATTAACATCTAATGTAAAATACTAATTACTGGGAATCACAATAATTTTACCTCAAAATATTCTATTATTATTAAATATAATTATAAAGCATATTTTAAATTATTTAAAATTTAAGTTACATTATTTAAAATAAAATGAATTTAACATATTTATATTTCAAAAAATAAAGTTTTCAAAGAGGATGGAAAGGCTCAATGTAAAAAAAAGTAGAAAACCTCAAATAAATTTCATATCGGTTACCAAGAAAAAAAAAAAATTAGTTTATATAAAATTGCATTCTATAATCTTATATGAAAACTTTCTTTTGAAATAAGAATAACGTAAAATTATAAAAATTAATATTCAAAACACACAACATCATATAAAAAAAATAGATCATTATAATAAATATTAAATTATTGTAAAACACAAATTTAAATTATTTTTTAAAAATAAATTTATTAATTACACATGTTTTAATAGATAATTAAATATATTTTTTTAATTAAGTGATTAATCAAAGTAAATGAATGATTAACGTGTGTTTAGGAACAAAGGCTATGAACATCTACACGACAGCTGATACAAAGAGGCACCTCAGAGCTCAGAAAGAATGGCGGGAATGTAGTGAGACAATTCTGCGGTTAGAGACTGAAACCCATTCACAAGCTGGGTATGGAACTCCTGATCTTCTTCTCCGATGAGTCGAAAATGCACGCGGATGGCGCGTTTACAGACGGCCATGAACTCGAGCAGGGCGGCGATCAGCTGTTGTAGTTCCTGAGACCGCAGCCGGGTCGCAGGCTCACCAGAGAGGAATGCCGTGCAGACGCTGAGGACGCCGCTGTTAACCTGCAGATAGTACGAGGAAGGATGAAGGAAACCGGGGATTTATAGGGATGAATGCGGTTGCTACACTTACTTGAACTGCAACAGAGCCTTGGAGGATCCTCTGGAGGCTCTGGAGGCGGGGGAGCTGATCGCCATCGGAGCTTCGGGTTCCTCGAGTTCATTTCGCAGTGCTGCTGTCCGGGTTTCGATCATTCCGATGGCGTTCTCCACCGGAGAAAACTCAAGCGACTCGGATTTGGTCACACGGAGCCTGTTTACCAAGGCGGGAAGGAGCCCTCTGTTCTCAACACCGTCCTCCGCTTCCACTGATCTTCTAGCCCGCCCTGAGTTTTTCCGGTCTTGGTGAACGGCGTGTCGAAAAGAAACCTGTCGAAAACTCGGGCACGAATGCTCCCTGTCGAAAGTGAGAATATCCTCTCCCTTCTGCTCCCCAGATCCTCCTCCTCCATCACCGGATCAACTGCAGTTATCTGAAGGTAGCAAACTTCCGGCTGCAGCTCATCGGCGTTCACCTGTCTCGAATCCGGTATTATATGCAGTGTGGTGCCATCCATTCTGGACTCGTAGATGTGGCTGAGCTTCTCCATTATGTCGCCCAGCCGTACATCACGAGGCTCCCTGTACACATACTCCATCCTGTCAAGCTTCCCAAACTTCCGGCCATAGAATCCAACTCTGTAGTATGTAGCATCAACAAACGGAATCGATTCCTGCTCGAGAATCGACTCGTATATGTTCGTCAATGTTGTGTGGCATTTTGCGAGCTGCCCATATGCTCTCCTGCTCTTATGCATAGGAATAACAAGCTCCAGAATGCTGGCACAGAAATGGTGGAGCTCAGCCTGAGCAAAGAGCTTAGAAGCGAGCTGGAGGTACTTGACAGCTGAGTCTACTGTCAGTTTTGAAGCTCCATATCCTTCAACTTCTGCCACAGATGCTTCGCATGTGATCTCATTGCTGACAGTTGGGCATATCTTGCGCAGGGCAGAGACATGATCAAGGTTCCACACTCCATCATTTCTATTGACTAGAGCCTGAAACAACACATGAAAAAGGCATTTCACTTCACCAACAATCATATGCTTCATCATGAATGAATCAGATGCATGAAGGGTAGATGGGGAATGCATTTCCAGTAAAAGAGGAGTGAAAACAATGAAGGAGAAGCTGCTAAGAAACCCATCATCCCAGGCTTGCATACTTTCTTTTGCATTTCGAAAAAAAAGTTGTTCATGCCCTGTTGTATTCTCTGTAAGAATGCTTTTATGCCTCTCATTTAAAGATGTATTGCTGTGTGGAGGCTTTTACATGACATGAAGCACACATGAGGAGAAGTTCACAGAGAAGAAAGTGAAGTGGGAAAGATCATTTACCTGCATAACTACGCCAGCAACAGCAACTGCGCACTGTGCTGCTTCAGCCCATGACTGCATCTCCTGATGTGCATCGCACAAATGTAATAGCCACATGATATGAAGATCCGGGACGGGGGCGAATGCCATCGCAAGCTTGTAAAAGCTCTCGGCAGCAGCATATCTGTCCGACATCATGACTGGGGACTACATGGGAAATGAATCACAGCATTACACATGAACCATAGCATTTCTTGATTTCAGCATCAAAACACAGAGTCTTCAAAAGAAAAAATACCAAAAGAGCATGTTCCAGGCTGGCATCAAGCGCCAAAAGAAGAGTTTCAGAGAGCATTCCAACTGCAGACCAGGACCAGCAGTTTTCTGGAGATTGCTTTCCAGTAGAAGTAAGAGCATTTTCAGGAAGGCCACACTCTTTGAGCGTGCTGTAGCTCTGACGTTCATCTGCTATTCCTTCCAAAGACTTGCGAAGGCGTTGTGCTTCACCACTTTCCTCAAGTGAGCCGTCAGGTTTCATATGTGTGACTTGAACTTCAGACATCAATTCTGATAATGTAATGGTCAACAGAACCCGCAATCTAGCTGTGTGAGTGAAGTACGAGAACGAGCTCTGCAGAACAAGGAAAATTCGTATGACTCAATCCATAGACGCTTAGTTCTAAGAAAGTCATATCCTCACCCGAATGAGCAGCTGAAGTCCAATAACAGCACGTTTCCTGTAATTCTCATTTCGAAAAGCTGCTAGACGAAGAAGATGGAATGCTATTTGTTTTAGAAACCGATCATTTTCTCTGGCCATAAGCGTTGCCCCATGAAGTGCAAGAATGCCATTGAAAACTGGGAAGAAAGCTTTCCAAAAAATCAACGGTTGATTGTGTGAGAAAACTATCATCAATACAGCTGTGATGCAATCAAGCTTCCCATAATCAGTAGTAATGGTGCGGGATGCCACAGCTCCTGAAAACTTTTTAATAATTTCCAAAACCTGGAGACTGACAGCAGCACTCAGGTTTTCCTCCCAAAGTTCCTGAATGAAGCCCCAAGTAGCCACATCAGTGCACATATTCGAAGTATAAACATTGAGAAAAAATGCAAGAACACACAGCTATCATCGGCTTGAACCAAACACTGTACCAATTTTTGCCTCAAAAGTGGGTGCAAAGATTCCCTCAAAGCTTGGGTTGAGACTCCAATCCTGGATGATTGGGCATGAGCGAGGGCTTCCCTCAGTGAATATGGTTGGCTGGGAGAGCTAAGCTGCGAGTCTACTCTTTGCCACAAGTACCCATTTTCTGGAGTGCCCAGAGGCTACATTTGTTGAGGTTTTTTAGATAGTGATGATAGAAAAAGCAATTAAATTCATTGAGAAATCTAGATGGTACAACATACGCCAACTTCTTGCCGTGCTGCCTCTGCAAAATAGTGATTGATTGCAGGAGAAAGACGATCAGAATATTTTGATGAAAAAGGCTTATCTCCAACCGGACTCCGCATACTCCCCCCCATAAGCATGCCATCATCAGGTTTTCTATGCTGTTCAGTTACCGTGTAAATTAGAATAGAACGGTAAATCTATTCAAAGACCATCAAGCTGCTATGGCATTCCATTATTTAAGAGAGACATTCTTTTTAATACAAGTGCAACAAGAAGCCTGTTATGCTGTCATGAAATGATAAATGAATTGAAACATATTTCTCATAAGGTATTTAAAAATGAAAATGTCTCCGTTACCTCAAAATGAACGAGGCATTCCTCCAAGAGTTTAAAAAATAGTCTGGTACGAGCAATACTTTGCTGCCATGCTTTCATAAGAGATGCATCATCCAAATTGCGCATGACTTGCAAAACAGCAATGAGCACCTCACGCTTCTCACTTGCGCTTAAATTGTAGAAAACAGGCATCTCATCTAGAATCTGCAAGAACGTAAAAACCAGTGAAGGCAGAAGAAGGATAAAGATTCAAAGGCACTTGTATATCACAGTAGAAATAAAATAAGAGTGAGTACGGTTAAAAAAGATGGCTACAAACCTGGCCTAATAAGGGAAGGTATAATTGTGCTATATACAGTTTATCTTCTGGCTTCTGGTAGCGTATATCAAATTCATGCTTGCACAATAAGACCACCAAGACTCTCGCTGCCTATTGGATAAGCCATAAAAAGCCATCACAAAAAAGTGGATGAGTAAGCAACACTCGGCTGAATAGAAAACTTCCAAACAAACACTTTCAGACATGTATGCGTTGTTTTCAGGCACTACTCCAGACTACGCACCTTTACACGCATTGATAGATCCTCATGATCCCACGTTAGGAAAATCTCTTGCATTAGAATAGATGCAATGTAATTCCTGAAACAACAAGAATAAAAACGCATACTTTTAGTGTAAAGACTAAATATCATCATTTTCCAAACACAAAAATATTGTAACAATAGCAACTTCTAAAATGCTTTAAAGGGAATGGAATCAAGACGAAAAATCATGCATGCTGAATCAGTTGCACAAGCAATAATGGATACACTCTAGTTAGTGCACTTAGGACTTCCCCAGAGTTAATGACATGATACTAAACAATAGAACAATCATATCCAAGCGATCAACAGCAAACCTGAACATCTAACAAATCATTAATCAGCAGTATACCTATCTGAAGGATCTCTTCCAGGCATTTCAACAAAAAGATCATGATCGCATAAAATCTGCAAGAAAGTAAGCTTGCAATCGTGTAGTGCAGACTGGCAAACACCAGAAAACTTGTCGAGGTACAAAGATACCTGCAAATCAACATCAAAATGTTCACGCCATCCTCTTCAAATCACAGTGTAAGAGCTTCAGTAGGTGGAAAAAAAGAAGATAGGTGCATTTAACAAGAAAGAAAAATGTAATCATCCAATACAAGACAAAGTTGATCTACTAAACGTTCTAGCCTCTAGTTGACACATTTACAACAGAGACCTTGATGATCTAGAGAAAGATAAAATGCTTACAAAAAATAGCTAGCTTATCATCAGAAAGCTAATCATCTAAATGAGTATCAGACAAGTGTGGCTGCATAGTATTGAATTCTCCTACTTCACCAAAATTCACATTTCATCATTGGAAAAAAGTTAAATACATTTTTCATACGAAGATAACCTAGGTGCATTCTTTAGCATGTACATTTAGTAAAATATTTCACGTTGGCATGGCGCATACACCAATGCTACTGTGCTTTAAGGAAGACCATGAGTATTGAGAATAAATTACGGTCAGCTGATATCTTATGAAAATTGAAGTTTCAGTTCAGCAGAACAGTACAAGGTTGTAGCACAATAATGATGTCAAACTCTCTAAATGTGAAATTCACTTCTGTTTTTCTAAAGATTGGTTGCACGATGGAGAACTTAATTGCAATAGCCATGAGTGCAACTCAACATGAATCATAAACAGTCACCATAAGCATTTCTGCAGTAGCAGAAGTAACAAACTTACCAGTTCAAAGACTTGCCGGGGCTCTACTGTCGACAGGAGGTCATAACAGAAGAAAGCCAAACTACTATTAAGATGTTTCGCTAACCCTAGACCTTTTTTGCAGCGCTCATGAACTTCAGTTAACAAGCAATCATATAGTTGCATTATACATCGAAAAACACCTTCTTTCAACTGCATCGGTGGTATATCCTCCCCTAGCACAACAACAAACCACCACCATAATGAGAAACCATAAAAGGACTGACTCCAAAACCTTTAAGAGATCAGATTTCAATGACTTAAAAATTTAGAACCAAACATTCAAAGTTTTGTTCCATCACGGATGAAGAAATCTATCAGAACTACAAGGGGGTACATACCCACAGGAAGACTGTGGTAGAATAATCGAGTCTGCTCTAGCGTCATGGACTTGACAATAAGCTCAAGAAAAAACCAAGCCATTGACAAGACGTCATCATAAACTGGGCCAACACGGTAACCCTTGGCCTGATCCATATCAAGCAATGAATCAATTGAAATTGTAATACTGTATATCAGAAATCAGCGAGTAATAAAATCTTTACACCACCTTGCTGCGGGCCAAACTCCCCCAAACTGTAGACAAGCCCGGATACACAGGTTGTTGTCGGCTCCCAAAGTTATCGAATGCATAGTCAATGTAGTTCACTAAAAATACATTTCTTTCACCATCATCCACCGATTCATGCTGTACCCTACGCAAGATAACTACAATAATGCATAACATAAAAAGAAAATCTGCAAAGTTACAACCAACAGTATATTATACACCATACCGAGCTAAGATATTGACCATCGCTCTGAATGCTGCCACCTGGATGAACAAAAAGGCATAAAAAATTTAAAACTCCTCAACTGAAGCATAACCTGGAGCCTTTACGAACTGAAATCCATGGAAAGAATTGATATTCCTTCTTAGGTCAGAAGTAAAATTATTCCAGATGTGAAATCTATATGTACACTCACCTGTAATGTCTCCCCACCATTGCTGATAAGATGGAGAAGCATGTTCAACACTGGATGAAGAAACTGAAGCAGAGCCACTGAATCAGCGTTTTTCAGACTGTTGATTGCCTGCAACAAATAAAATTGTACATAAAACTTAAAGCCAAATGACATATGACGCAAAAGCAGTCAAGTCTCCCGTAAGGCATAGGAAAGGGGGACGAAAATGTAACTGCTGTGGTTAGATGACTAAACCTCAAGAAGCTCAGATCCCCAAGGTGGGCTTGTCCTGAGAATGTGCCTGTCATACTCAAGGAAAAAGTCACGTATTCGTTCACTCAATGGGTACAGTGATGAACACAGGCGCAGTCGGAGTCGAAATATGCTTTTTCCATCCTCCAAGTATTCCACTCTCTCCTACAAGGATTTATCACATCAAAAGGAATGTGAAACGAAGGAACAACAATTTTGGATGGTTACCACATTGTCCTTAACAAAGGAAAATCAAACAATGAGGGGCGTGTGGGCAGTTTATTACTTTCAAATAATAATAAATATAAAAAGATGAATTGCTAAATCAATTAAACCCGAACCCTTGATAAGTGTTCCATGGTTTATCACCACTCATCATTTTCCCCGTGTCATAGTTGTTACAGGACAGTAATTACACGGTAAAATGCAAAGTATCGTTGCATGGTAATGAAGTTGCCGTTATATATTACTACAACAATTTTTTTGCATAAGACTTGTCTGATCCTCACATTAGACGTTATTCAGGAATTCATTGGAGGCACAGAAAAAATTACAGATGTAATTAGCATATCAAGCGATGAATGTATACCTTCCCGCTGTCCTGCAGATACTGTGGAGCTAGCTCTCTCATTAGTGGCAATGAGATCTCTGATTTTGACCTTAAACATTCAAAATAAAGCGAGAATGTAAAATTTCAAGAAAACAGACCACGAAAATCAAATTGTGAAAAGTGGAGTCCCTGAAGTGAGTTCAAAATATCTCAACTCCTAAATTGAGTGCAAACTAAGCTAAAGAACAAATGAAAATAATCACAAAATATTCAGGACAGTTTACTTACTGCATGTAGGTAGACAAAGGAAGTGAAGCATATCCCAGAATTACCTGCAATGAATAGACCAGTTAGATCCAAAAAAGAATTTCAAGTCATGAACAGGCACAAGAAAATCTAGGAGGCGAACAGGGAATGCAAGATATGAAGAGTCAATAAATGCAAATTCATAAAACTTACAGGCTTTGGAGCTTCAACTTTCATTTGAAGGTCAACATGGAAGAAAGTGAACAAGAGATGATGGGTCGGAGACCAAATAGTGGGCAATGAAACTTTGATTTCATCATGGAAACAGGGCATCTTAGCTCCAACGGCAACTTGAGTATGAGCCCATTTTTTAACCGTAGATCCAGGTTCCCTTGGATGCATTACCTGATGAATTACAAAGCACATCCAGAAGATCCGATTTACTGAAAGAAACTCATCAAGGGAGTAATACCTCTAATGGGGGCTTGCGGAGATCTGCATCATCCTCTCGCAACTCAACCCTGATGAACAAATTTCTTTTCCTACTCAAGCTCACACTCAAGGGATACACATAAAGGCAATGGAAAATCTGCAAGAATGGTTCATTCCTTGAAGTAATCCTGAAGTCAAATGCCTGAAACTGAAAGTATGTTTGAAAAATAACATTGTTAGCATCACGATTCACAAAAACTCCCCAAAAAAGTAGGCATTTTATCATATCTTAAACATATTCGTGACAGGGAAACTGTCTTTTTATCAGAATCATGCAGAAGTCCAGAATGCAAGCGTCTGAACTTACATCATTGGGAGAGGCATTTGTAAGTCCGTGAGCTATAGAACCATTTCGCTCCAGCTTCATCATATGGGATTGCGAATCCATGCCAACACCACGCCTTCCAAGACCATCCAAGCTACCATTTATACCATCACCTTCTACATATTTCTCAGCAGCTCCAGTTTGAAGCTTCTCAATCTCCAGCACCAAAGTACCTTTCACTGGCTTATGAATCTTTCGCTTGGGATCCTGATGCCAACAAACAGGCAGGAAATAAGACACATGAAGAAACATCACGAAAGGGACACAATGGCGTCTGTAAACTCCAAAAAGCATAATAACCAACAAGCAAAAACTAGTTTCAGAGTAAATCAGCATGAAGGTTACCATGAGTGACTCCTCAGTATAGCATTCTTTAACTTTGCTAAGATTGGAAATTTCAACTCTGACAGAGTTACCACTAGAATGACCACCATCTAGTGAAATATTGCCAACCTCTTGAGCAATAGAACCTGCTATACTTGTAATAATTGGACTACCTGGCGGAGAAGACCCACCACAGACAGATGAAGAACCGCCCTCAAAAAGAGGGACTATAGCCCAGGCAAAGGATTCCCTGTATGGCATGACACGGGACCAGATTTGCAGTTTTTGTTTCTCCCTCTCACTAAGATTAACCTGTTTACATATTGTAATAAGGAAACAGAGTAGGAATCATGCAAGGCATTTTGTTTTACCATCTATTCGTTCTAGAAAAGTGGGCTACCGCCCATAAACTAAAAGGTGCACTTTTTATATTTCAATAACTTATTCAGAGAAAAACTCTGGCCTCCATCAAGCTACAGTAATGTGTCAGAGGTAACAGGTTCAAAACCAAGACCCACAATTTCAGGATGGGGCTTCCACCAAGAGTTTTTTTCTCAAAAAAATGTTAATACAAAAATAAAAGACTCCCAGGTCTGTGGCTCTTACTGGTTCTTTGCGTGAATACACTGACGATGTCACACCACCTTCTTCTGCAGCAGGCTTTTCTAACTGAATAAGAAGACAAACTGATGCCGATGGAACATCAACACAGAAAATCCCACGAGGTTCAGCAGAACTGGTAGCCTGTTTATGAAACGTAGAGTCAGAAAAATCTCATTTTATTTCACATTGTAAAGGGGGTAAATGAGAATTTTAATGGCACGGGGAATAGAAGAGACCTTTAGAATACAAGATTCCCTATGAACTTCACACTATGTAAAAAAAAAAATCAACTTACATTACGGGTTTCATCCGGTGACATGTGGAAAAAGAAATCCTCAGAAAGTTTTTCTCTTCTTTCTCTATTGTACAAGCACATGGATCCATGAAAAGACTCTACAGGGAGATTCATACACTTCACGGTGAGTGCTCTTCAGTCTTGTGGAATATCAAGGAAAAGAAGTTGCATGATAGCAGCATTATCCACGCAACAAACACATGAACTTACCAACAAAACCAGCTTGAAACGAAAGTTGAAGCACTTTGACAGCAATTCTCAGCGTACTAGAGCAAATTTAAGAACAAAAGATGAGCTCAACAGAAGGATACTTGAAATAATAGAACAAACATTAACACCAAGGAAACTCAAAATTGACTTGGTAGGACCTGGTATACTGAAAAATAATATTCGATGGGGTTCTTTGACCAAATATTGTTGATCTCTCATTAAACCAATCAAAAACAGGCTCATACGCCAACAGCGGAGACTCGCCAATATGCTGCATTTCCAATTATGTGTGAAGAAGTAGTAGAGTACTGAAAAAAAGAAGAAAGAGCAAGAATTTTCCATACGGAATGCTTTAGAATGCCAGAGTTGGGTGTATCAGGGAAATCTGATTCTGAAAAATGGCTTCCAGATGTACTTGCATCCTGTTCATCCACTGGTCCTTGGGCCTTAACTCTGCCATTGTTAGAAAGCTCCATCTCTGAAACAAAAAATAACGAATTCTGAACATATTTATTTCTATTTCCATATGGAATGCATTATATTTCCAGAACCAAGATGTAATAATAATCAGAACTGATTTTTCAATACACCAAATGGATAAACTCGCAAGGTCTGATGGAGTTGTAAAAGTTTCAAACGATAACGAAATGTATACTCCAACGGAGAGAAAATCCACGTTCATCCTATGACATACTTGCCAACAGGAGAATTAGACTGAATCCCAACATTAAATACATGTCTTAATAACACAAATAAAGGCTTGCTCTTTTTTCCACAAACCTTTCTCATAATCAGTATCCGGCCCCTCAAATATCTGATTGTTAAAAGAAAATGGGCCAATACTTTCATAACGTCCGTATTTGTTTTCATCTTTAACCCAGTCAGCTCCATAGCTCTGCACAAGCTCATTCAAATGGGGCCATTGCTCCAAGGTTTCATCCAACTGGAGAGTTCACATAATACGGAAAAACTCAAATTCCCAACACACGGAGCTAACAACATCACGAAGTAAACTCACCACTGCGTCCAAACGATCGCAATTAGAAGGCGAACGGCGAGGAATTCTCCGGAATCGAAGCCCACCATTCGCTAAAGTATCCATCATTCAACTAAACGCAAACCACCCTAAAACCAGCAGAGAACAGAACAATGCATTTCCAAAACCAATCAGAACCCCCAAGAACCGCACCACGATCACAACCACTCAAAAAGCAGAAACAAATAAACCCAACCAGAAAAAAAAAATGCAGATCTGCAATCGTCACTGAGGGATTCTTCAGAACCCCACAACCCCAACGGCTCCAACTAAAGAGATGTCATCCCTTCACGGGACGTCTACTCTCAAAATGCGTGGCGCCAATTAGCAAGCAGACTTCGCCCGGAGAGCAGTGGCCGGAAATAGATTTCCGCTGGGGGAAAAACGACAAGGAAGTAGAAGCTCGGTGACTCCACTGAAAGCTGCAATCTTTTGTACGCTTTCGGACCTCCGTTGAGTGGAAGCGACCTCCAGAAGACCGTTTGCGCAATTTTCACTATGCGCGTGTTTTTTTTCCTTTTTTATCAAAGTTTATAAATTACTGGTATTTTTGCTGCTGCCTCTAAATTTAATATTTTGATTCAAAAAATTCAAAATTTATTAAGAATAAAATATAAATATATTGTTATAAAACGACGTTAAAATTGTGTTATTTAAATAATTAACAGGATATAATCTGTTTAATCTCAGTTAACTTTGTTTTAATTACGAAGGTTTGTATTAAAATTTGGATTTGAAAATTAAAAAATTATTTACGTAAATGTAATTATTCATGTATAATATAATATGATTACCGTTTCTAAATATTAAAACCATTTATATTTCTATGGGTGGATTCTAAGTTTTTAATTTGTTTATAATATTCAATAGAATAGAACTAATTTTAAAATTTTATAAATACAGTCAATTTTCAAATTATAAAATTTTTTTGATATGGAAAAGAATAAATATATTGCAAATTTTAGTAAATTACATCACATGTGAATGAAAAATAGTAAATTAAATCGTTATTATAGTTTAATGCAAAAGAATAAATATATTTTTAGATTATGTAAGAAGTTTATAGAATAATTTTTATTTAATAAATAAATAATTTTATAGTTTTCTAAGCTAATCCTGAAATCTAAATATCTATTTTTTCAAAATAATATATAAAGATTTAACTTTAGAAAAAAAAAATTAGACAAAATCACTTCAATGAATTTTAATAACAATGTTTTCACTTCGAAAAGATTTTGAATTTCAGATTTTAACCAAAACACAAAATTTTGAGAGAATTTTTACTATTATTTTTATTTCTCGATAATTTCACTAATATGTGATGGGAATATTTTTTTTCATTTAAAACAATGATAGTGACAGCAGAAGCGAAATGTTACGCCTTTATCGTTTTCAAATAACACACCTTCCCGACACTGGTTTAAATGGAGGGGAAAGGGGGGACCGACGCAACCAACACATGCTACGCCTACTCAGGCCTTGGAGAAGCGTAGCCCAATGAAGTCCTTCACCTCTGCGATGAGTTGGGAGGACTCCGGCAGCTCCGGGAACACGTAGAAGGCGTGGACCATGTTGGGGTACTCCAGGAGCTGCGCCTCCTTGCCGGAGTTCTTGAGCCACTCGTAGTACCGCCGCTGCCAATCCTTGAGGGTGTCGAAGCCGCCGATCACGACCAGGGTCGGGGGGAAGCTCTGCAGGCGCGAGATGTCCGCCGCCCGGGGGCCGCTCACGTTTATCGATTCGTGGTCGCGGTCGGAGTCGGGGAGCACCGCCCGCCACATCCAGTCCGTCTTCTCTATGGAGAGCAGGGGGTCCACCTCCGCCAGCTCGATCTCCGATTTGGTCCTCTCTTCGCCGCCGAAGAAGGGTTGGATTGAGATCAATCCCTTGATCTGTCAAAATGATTCAATAATTTTATAATATTTTAAAATAAAATGAATCCGATTCAATTCAAAATTATAAATAAATTAAACAATAAAATTATTTTAAGGTTTATATAAAATTAATACAAGCAAGGTTATTTTTTATTCTTTAATCTGGTTTTTCATTAAATTTCTAGATTAAAGTATATATATAATTACAGTTAGAATATTTAATGTGCTGTATATAAAAAAATAATAATAATTAGACTTCCGAGAGAGAGAGAGAGAGAGAGAGATTTGCCTGTAGGCGTGAGAATCCGGTGGACTCGCAGAAGCGCTTAACCACGTGGTGCGCGAGGTTAGCACCGGCGCTATCTCCGGAGAGGAAGCAGTTAGACAAATCCGCGTATTCTGGAAGAACGTCGCGTCGCTGATCGAGATATTTCAGCACGTCGAACCCGTCGTCGTACTGCGCGGGTACCTGTGCTCGGGGGCAAGGCGGTAGTTCACGGACACCACAATCGCCGGGATCTTGCGAGCGAAACGACGGCACACTCCGTCGTAGTACTTGAAATCGGCGGACATGTACACGAATCCTCCGCCGTGGAAGAACACCAGGACGGGGAGGCGTTCGCGATCCGCCTCCGTGGGGACGAAGATCCTGAACCAGAGTTTCCGCGCCTCATCGACAGTGAAATCGGCGGTCCTGACGCCGTTCCGAGGCGTGGCGGACGCCGGCGAGGTCAGATAGGAGTCGAAAAAGTGGAGGAGGCCGCGGTTCACCGTGCCGTCGCGGCGGCAGCCTGCGGCGGTGAGTCTTCTGGATAGGAAGAAAGAGAAGCGAGTGGCGACTGGTAGGTGCGGCTTCATTTCCATCGTAGTGTCCGCGGCGGAAGAATCGAGGAGAGCAAATTCAGGTGAGGAATGGGTCGGAATTCATCGTTGTGGTTGATCTCATATCAACCAACCTTCCAAAGGTGCATTTAATTCCGGGATCCCACAACCCATCCATCAACCTCCCGGTAACCCAAGTGCTCATTAAAGTGTTCATTAAATTATTTTTTTTTCATATGAGGATAATAAATTTAATAATCATTAAAAAAACAGAAATTCAAAAGAAATTTTCATTATTTCATCACGCCAAATATAAGGAAATTTTGTTAAAAAAATAACTCAAAATAGTTTTATTATCAAATACGAATTATTAACATTTTAAAAAAACTAAATCATTTATTATTATTTTTAAAAAGTATCACAACTAACTTATGTTTTATTGATCCCACAATCAAAATCAAACACAAATCAATTTTTGGGGACATCTGATCCCACAATCAGCCTCCTAGCCAACCACCGCCCCTCAACAACCTTAGCTATATTTATTTAAAATTAAATGCTATTTGTAAATAATATATACTGTTTATTAAATAGATTTTACTAAAATCAAAAAATTATTAAAATTACTAAAAACAAACTATCAAACACATCTTTACTTAAAAATCTATGCTTTGATCAATTTTCGATTATGACGAATCGTTTTCGACACGATTCGACTTTGCAAGATAAGTTTTGTTGTGTTCTATTGCATGTTTGCTAGCCGAAAATGGTCCCAAACTACACAAGGTGGGGGTGGGGGTGGATGATGACCTCCCAAATGTTCATCACATCTTGGTTATATCTCATTACTAGATGTACGGAAGACGACAACCAACGGTATCTATTTTGATGACGTTTAGATTATGATTGGATTGTCAACTTGACATTGGCTGAGTTGAATTAATAAATATCGATAAATATGTTAATATAATGGTTCAATTGAATCGTTAATCATGTGCAACCAAATGTTTCATAAATTTTTGAGATGTTCGGATTGAGGTTGCAATTCGATTTAGGTTGGATCTATTAGCATATCATCAATCGTGTCCAACCAAACACTCTATACATTTAGAGGGGTTCGGATTGAGATTATCATTTAATTGAGATTGGATTATGTATTAAAGCAAATAATCTCACATTAGAAATTAATATGATATAATTAAGTATATATAAAATTGTAGATTACTAATAATTGAATAGATTTAATCTTTTTTAATATAATTTATTTTCTTATTTATTTGGGTTTAACATGTGCACTCACCTCATTTATCAGATCATTAATTTCAAAATGGTATTATAATATTTATCTTACTGCACGATTTAAATAGTTTAGATTCTTTTGATCTACTTATGATCCTAATACTAATTATAATAAAAGAACACAAGTCTTAATTGAAGAAAGAGGTTAAATATTAAATCAAATAATCTTATGTTGATAAATTAATATGATATGATTAATTATATAAGATTGTATAAATCACTAATAATTAATTGAATCTAATCTTTTATAATACGATTCATGTTTTTTGTATTTATTTAATATTATGTATGTTCGTCCTATCCTTAATTTCAATATTGTGAATCCCACATTAGTTGAATTGGGTTAACAATATGCAAAGCTATATTGATACAAAAGTTCAACTACCACAATACACAGAGCCAGGACACCAAATGTAACACAACAAATGAATCCAAATACCACACACGGGTCTCCTTCACTAGGAGTGCACAAGGGACGAGGTGCATGGAAGCATCCATCGTCCCAGTCCCCGTTATTCGACCATCGCACACGAGGCGGAACGGCGGCATCGCCCTCGGCCATTATTCGGAGATCTGGTGACGCCGGAGTAGCAGCGCCGTTGAGCCGGAGACTAGCGACGGATCCTCCGGCTTCGGGTTTCCACGTCGTCGTCTCCACGAAGCTTGACGAGGGTGTACACGGCGGCCCGGAGACGGCTCCCAGAGTCGGGGCGACGAAATATATCCACAAGGACTTGTAGTTTCCGGTGGCAATCGCCGGCCCCAGTGTCCGTACGGGGTTCATAGACGCACCAGTAGAAGTACTGAAACCAGTTAGAATTATTATATAGGAATTTAAATACTCAAAATAATTTCCAATTAATGTTTATTAAAGAATCGATAAAAAAAATGTATTAAAATTTAAAAAATTAAATTAATTAGAATTAGAATTACCCGGCAACAAGGATGTTAAGCAAAACAGTGGCACCGACGGCGATTCCGGCGAGTTCTCCGACCTAAAAAGGAAAGCAAACGCCGTTCCGATTAATTTCTGGTGGATGAGGAGTGAGTGGAGGTGTAGTTACCGCGCGAGTATCAGTGGCGACGGCGGTGACGACGAAGAGGAGAATGAAAGTGACGACGAACTCAAGGGCGAAAGCTTGGCCGGTGGGGACACTGGGGACAGTAACGCCGCCGCCGAGGAAGGGGTTGAAGCATCCCTTGAGAGCGAAGGAAGCGCAGATGGAGGCGGAGACCTGGGCGGCGATGTACGCCGGAACGTGGACCCAGGGAAAGTGGCGGAGGGCGGCGAACGCGATGGTGACCGATGGGTTCAGATGAGCGCCCGAAATGTGGCCGGTTGAAAGTATCACGATCATCACCGCCAGGCCGGCGCAAGCTGCGTTTCCGAGCAGACTCTCGGCGCCGTCGTACTTCTGGTTCACGATGGGTCCCGCGGTGGCGCAGAAGATCAAGATGAACGTCCCCACGAACTCCGCCCCAAGCTGCAATTCATCATTACCAGGAATTAATTTATTTTAATAAACACTTCAAATAATTAAATTACAATTAATTATATTATGAAATTTTCGGTAAATTCTCCTTTTTTAATTAATATAATAATTATTATTATTTTTTGCTTTGGCTGTACGCATTCTTTAAGGAGAATCTATCACAAGATTAGATGAGTCTTTGTTACAAAAATAGCAACTTTTCCCATTTATTTGTAAAATAATTAATAATTTTAAAAAATAATATTATAAATTTAATTAAAATGGTTTAAAATTTATTCATAAAAAAGATTTTTCTACTCAAAATTTTTTTAAAATAATGTATACATAGGCATTGACCTTTTTTAATTCGATAAAAAAAATTAAAATAATGAAAAAAAAAAACCAGCATCGGAAATTCCGATCAAAAGAGAAGGCGGACTGACTGACTGACCTTGCGGGTGAGGGAAACGTCCGGGACGCCGAAATCGGTGAGACACGTATTTGGCGTCCCCCACGACGGCGCGTCGACGGGCAGGCAGCGGCACCGCGGCATCGACTTCCGCTCATACGACATCGAATCGATGCTCGCCCTCCCTACCATCAACGGCGCCGGCGTACCGGGTGTCCCCGGCGTCCCCGCTTCGAAATCCCCCATTCCCCGGCCTCAACGTCCCCGGAAAAAATCTTTTTTTGTTCTTTTTCCGAAAGAGCTCCGATCCGGGAGAGGCGCAAATTACATACCAGCCGGGTTTTTTTTGCGATCGCGTCACGGAATACGGAAATCCGAGATACCCAGAGTGGAGAAACGGGGATCCGCTCAACAGCCGGTGGAATCTAAAGAGAAGGGCTTTCCGGTCGGTCGGGGTCGGGGACAGCTCACATGAAGAAGACGATGCAGGAAAGGAAGTGGGCGGCTGGGGAAGAAGTGGAAGACCAGTGCCATTATTTAAACAGGGAGAAAAGGCGGAAGCCATAGCCGGGGGAGAGAGAGAAAGTCAATGATCAGAAAAAGGTTGAAGAAGGGAACCGCCCACTTGCTGCAACTTCTTGCATCATCACTCATACATTCCAAGACCACATGAAACAGAAGCTCCACTGAATCATATCTTGGTTGAAAGGTTGATGCTCTTAGTTGCAATTCATCATTAAAGGGATTAGAGAATGGAAAATAATGTTGTTGTAAGTCCCAAACCCAACTCGAACCGAAACTGAAACCAAAACCCACTCAAATTCATCTCATATAGATGATATACATGAATTATGATTTAAAGTCATTGTGTTCATCTATTAAGTAGTGAAAGTGCTCATGGGAAAAATGTAAAATTAGGGATTTGATGTTGATATCTTATAATAGTTATGAATAAAATAAAACATATATTTAAATATATGTAATTTTCTAATTTTGTATAATAACATTTTTTTTAGAAAAAAAATAATATAAAATCATTAATATTAAATGTTCGAAGCGAACAATATCATATAAGGAAAGTGTTTCTAACTTATATTACCACTCACAATCTATTAATTGTTTGGTTTATACTAAGAGTCATTGTATCTGCACAATTCAAAACAAAGAATATTAATTTAAGTGATGAGGGTGTTAGTAGGATTATACTATATTGTACATGAGTCGAGTCGATATGGACATGTGGTGGGGATGCTAGAGGAGGATGTTTCCTGGAAATTAGACTTGGATAATGGCTAGCTAGGGTCAATGCCATATGAGATATTTGATTTTGATATACTAATAAAAGTATACTAAATTAATTTAATGCGTGTACGGTATAACATTGCAATCCATTTTTTTAAGATTTTCTTATGGTGGAAATCCCATTACTTTAACTACTGAATAAACATATCCCTAGTCCCGAAGTTTACCAAATCAACTTCAATATCTTTGTGGTCAAGATTCAAGATTATTATGTAAAACAAAAAAAAAATCGAAGATTCATGTAAAGATCTTTGTGACTAATGCATGAATCTAACATAAAGGATGTGATAAGGTCAAATCTAAATTTTAAACGTAACTTTGAAAACAAAATCTAGTAATATTTTTCAATTTGAACTATTAGCTTAGCTCATGCTTTAGCTAAACACAATATGGAGTACTATTTTTGGATTTGATATTGAGAGTTAGAGGTGGACATGAATACGGGTCAACTCAAATATCCGTTAGATTTACTTGTAATGAACCCCTATTACCGCAATCGTAAAAAACAGGTGTAAAACAGGTCTATAGTACATAGTTATGAATGAACTTGTTAGTTAAATAAATTGAATATTAAACGTAGTTCAATAATAACAAAAATATGTTTTTTATTAAATGATTTAGACAATCTAATTAATTGAGCCCAAAATTTATAAATTAAGCTCAATTCATATTAAGATATATAAATTGTATAATAATACGAGTCAACTCGTGATTCAAGATAGATCTAATGGGTAATTATTACTGGTGCCCAACTATAGTTGAGAGGCCCTTTGTGTGAGTTATTAGATATCGTTTCTTCATTGTCATCCAATTTAGTTCTCTATAGTCAACAAACAATCACATAGTTCCATCTTTCTTCGTCACAAACAACATCGACACTCTATAGGATGATGAACTAAAAGAATATCATTACTAAAAGTGTAGTCAGTCCCATGCCCCACTTTTCTCTCCCTTATGAATTCATTCACCAACTTCCATAACTCAAAGTGCATGAAGACCAGAATTTACGAAAGATGACATCTTTGTAATAAGAGAAACTGGACATCACCTTGTTCTAAAGGAATCTAAACCGTACTTAACCTCTGAATTTATTTCAAAGCTATCTTCTGCTATCCTCTATATCTATTCATTCTCATTTCTAACAAAATCATTCCTTGAAATCTTCAAAAACCGGAGGTGTGACACTCGAGTCCGACTGATAAGGTGAGACTATTCAAAACTGAAATGAAGAGTTAGGATGCCTCCATGAAGAGATATCATTACAAACTCAGAAAAGATAATTTTTCAAGAACATCACTTTAGAACTCGGAATCGAAGCACTTGAACAAGATTTTCGAAACCAATGACCTTGCAAATGGAATGTAGCTTAAGCTGTACCTGTACATGGAAAGAAGAAAATGACAGAGATGAAGCAGGCAAGGGTGAACTTTGTAAATACGAAAAAGAGATACCAGATAAGAGCACCAAACTCCATCAAGATAGCGAGAAGTGTCAAGAGCTTGTTATGGACCTGGTTCCGAAAATGAGGAAATTGGATGATGGGTATCAGGGAAGAAGAAGATGAGAACTTTCAGAAGAAACTCACGTATACTGCACAAAAAAGTGCAAGTATGATGCTAGAAATAAATATTGCAGTGGCATATATCCGTATCGGGTCAAGCATCATGGTGAACTGTCTTTTGGGCCCTATCAGAAATGCTGTGCTGCCACAAGCACAATGTGATTAGCAATGAAGAGTTCGAGTTCACGTGCACAACACAGATTACAAACAACGGACAAATGACAATGTAAAGGCATATAATTTCTGATTCATGGCAATAACTTTGTTCTCCTCTACACTCCACACACTTTTCTTTTCCCTGGTGGAACTGATGTTTTGCAAAGAAACATACTAACTCACATGGAACAAGACGCTTAGACAGCATTGATGATGTGATTTAACTCGAAATGCAGACAAGCATGACATGCAGTTAAGAAAAACTATACATTACATTATCCACTCCAGAATACGAACCTTCCCAGAGCAAGCAGATTTCCAAGTGAGAAAGTTATCCCAAATTTGATTGGATTCAAGAAAACCAGCATCGACTTCCAGCAAAACAAAGAAACACATTAGGTAAACCGGATGCTAAATGCACATTTTTTCAGGAGTTCATCATCATGCTCTCTGCATAATCAATCAAAAAGAGGCCCTTGTCTCAGGGTCCGCTGAAATTTACTTACCAAGAAAGTGCAAGTTATACCAGCCGCTAAGCAAATCGCAAACCCATAAAGCCTCTGTCAGATCATTAGGAAAAAGAGTAACACCTCGACAACAACGATAAAATAAAAGAAGGGTTTTGCCTCACCCTTACCAATAAGCCACAATAAAGCCGCAAGAATCAAACTTGAAAAAGTCAAAATGAGATCCAATTCTTCAATCATCGCGTAGCCGAGTAGATGGCTTAAGTACCTGCGTAGTCGACAAAGTGCAGGAGCGATTCATCTCATCCAGGAAGGAGGGTTCAGGTTGGGGCTGTTCTTCCTCAACGTCCATACCCACCAGCATTTTCATCTTCTCAAACGCCTGGTTCATTCTCTCCATTTCTCGGGTCACAAGATCTTTTTCTCAAACCAAAGACGCCGTGCTGAATCCCGATCTTGATCTCAATCCTACAGGTAGATCCCCAAGCAACTCAGACACCTGCACCGGAGGAGGAAGATGGTAAAAGAAAAATTATTTAAGCACCCCATTTTGCAAATTAGGGATTTGAAATACTTCCCAATATTTTCTAAATACCTGAATTTTAAATATTTTAAATGACATAATGGCTCTAAAAAAATTTTAACTTACTTGAATTTAAATAAATGTAATATAAATATATTAATTTTTTTGAATAATATTTAATCAGTAACAATAAAATTAAAGTTAAATAATATTAAGTAAAGTAAATGAATAGTTAATTTTAAATAAATTCATATAATTTTGGATTCAATAAACACTTTATAATCTATAATAATAATTTTCAATCCAAATATTCTCATCATTTACATACTATAATTAAAAAAATTAATCATTTACATAAATGATTCAATAAAATCATGATTTAATTGTTTATTTTTTTAATGAGTCATATTAACTTCATATTATTATGTTATTTTTTTGGATTTAAATTAATTTAATAATAAAGTCGTTAAGGGCAGTTGAAAGGGAGCAAGGCAAGATAAGGTATTCCCCATTTTGCCCTTGATGACACTGCCTGAGGAAGGAAGGCTCAGTTGATGCACCTACAGTTGCTCCTAACTTCTCCCTGCGATTCAACCTTAACATCCAGAACCCCGAGCTTGATCATGGCCCTCTGGAAGTTGAAGAAGAAGGCTGCCTCGTTCGCGGCATACGCATCGACGACGCCTCGAGTTATAGGACTTGAAAACAGAGTTTGATCTGAGAGCAGGACCCCTGAATTCATCCTCAGCATGTTGTAATAGTCATTGTCGAAGATGTTCCTGGTGGAATCCAGTTGCTGCTCGGCATTGTCTCCTGCATCACATGTCTTTCTGAGTTCTCCTGCAAATAGCATGTCGAGATTTCTGTCGTCGGAGAGCCGCATCTTGAACGAAGAGCATCTTGCGGCTCCTAGCGTGTGTGCCCCTGGATGGGATGGATGCATCATCAGGATTTGATCCACAGTTGAATGAACTTGTTCTGTTCTTACCAGAGAGGGCCACCATTTCCTGAGATGTGAAGCCGCGTTTAGCAAAAGTGGAGATGAGCTCTGTGGCGTTGAATGTGGGAGGTGGGAGCTGGATGGTATCTTCGACTCTGGACCGTCTTCCATCTTTCCTTCCTTTCGGGATGTCATACACAGGGCCTCCAGCCTGCAACCATTAGTGTTTTACAATTGTAGCTTGAATTACTTGAAAGCAGGTGCATAGGGAAAGGCCAGGGATTTACGAAAAAGACAGCATCTCTGGCAGCCATGGCTAGAATATCAGCACAAGAAACGACTCCGGGGCACTGCTTCTCTAACAAATCTTTGGCGATGTCAACTATTTCAAAGCCACGAAGGCTCAAATTGGCAGGTGAGTTTTTCTCTGCCATGTTATCCTTTGTAGAATCAATGAGCACTGATCCATCACATCCCTGATTGAATCATCAAACAGCAGTCATGATCATATATATAGATATGGAGGGGGAGCCTGTTCACTGATCTACCTCAACGAAGCAATCATGAAAGTGCATCCTAAGGAGTCCAGCAGCCAAGGTGGGATCTCTGTGCAGGGCTGTGATCACAGTATTCTTAACAACCAGCTCTGCAATGGGACACGATACTGCATAATACTCGAAGCTTAGTCCAATCGCTAAGCTGTCAACTGCAGACATTATTAGTGTGACAATGATGAGAAAGGAAGCGGAAACCATTCTTCCAGGAGTGAAGAATCCACTGTGAATGGTGTAGATAAAGTTGAGTAACGCACTATGACTACTTAGCGAGCATTTATGGGTGGATGGCAGAATGCAAGAAACTGGATGATGTGATACCTCCCATTAGTCACTTAGTGCTCCATACACGTCTTGAGTGTTGAAAAAAATGCTTTTTTTTTGTGGAAACAATGTTCAGTTTAATCCCTTTGTTCCACGAGCGAAGCCATTTGATCCCTCTTTCCTCGAGAGCTTTCTTGATATTCAAAGCATCAATTAGAGCAAGCAATTTTGATGCACATAGTAAGCAAGACAGTGCAAAGAAGAAAAAAAGAGAGTAAGTGGCAACACAATGAAAACAATTTAGGAACCTAGTGACTTACCATTCTGTTTTCTCCTCCTCCTCGCTTCTTCTTCTACTTTCTTCTTCTCCTCGTCTGCCATTCTCTTGGCCTCTTTAAAGGCATGTACCAATCTTTCAAAACAAGATTCAATATCTTCGCATTGCACTTTGGCATCAGGTTCTCAGCAACATCAGCTGGAGTCATTCTCCCCGAGAAGAGCAATGATTTATGGGAAACAGTTCTTGGGACAAGGTAACCTCAGTCCCCATAAAATACTTATTAAGAACTGTGAATGCTTCATGTCCATAGTATGACAACTCAATGTATATCCGCTCTCCCTCTCCTGATCAAGCAGGGTCCAGTTTTCGTCAAGATTCGTCTTAAAAACGACGACCCTTTCTCCCCTAGGAGCGGGCCACATTTTCACGGAATGCAAATCCGGAACCAGGTCTATTGAATAGAATCACAGGCCACAGATATCACGACGATCAAGAAAAACCTACACAAGAACCCAAATCGCGAAAACCTCGGGCAGTTCTCCTCTGATTCAGAAAAAAAAAAAACTGGATTGCACTATTCAACGAATCGCCCTTGACAATCGAATCTAGCGGCACAATAGCAGGCTACCTATTATCACAGATCGTACTCGAAGTTACACACCACCAATTCCACCCAACCACGCCAATGCATTCATGACCAACGCGTCAGGACTCCTTATGCAAACCGACAGAACTAAGTCAACCAGTATCCTCCGAACTTCCGCCGTCGTCACAGTTAGCCGGAATGATATATCGCCGATAGCTCGTGCTCACTATTCATAATGAACACAAGAGCCCACTAATTCCTCAAGCCCGACTCAACTATTTGGGCCTTTTTCGGCCCAATGTCTTGTTTTTTTATTCCATTAGCCCACAGCCCATCGATACGTGTAATATATTAATATAATAATATATTATAATTAAATGAAAATAAAATGTATTTTAAATTCAAATAGTTATATTTTTTTAAAAAAAATAAACTTTAAATCAATCAAAATTTAATAAAAAATATATAATCATTTACAAATGATCTTAATAAATAATGAGTGAATGGTAATTTTATTATGACTCAGTTTTTCTATTTTAAAAAGAATTCAAATTTAATTCAATTTATATCATAAATTAACGATAATTATATTTTTTAGGATATAAATTAGTTCAATTATGTCAGTTACGTCAAATTTGGAAATTAAATATTTCAATAAGAAGATACTGATGTCATTTTCATTAAACATTGAAAATTAATCATACCAATTTAAAAATCTTAGAAATTTATGCCGCTCAATAGCTTTTTTAAAATATCAATACAAATCAAATATAATTTGATTTTTCTCAAAATAGAATCCTTTTGTTTTATAAAATAAAATAATAGAAAATATAATTATCCTTTTATTATACCGAATATTCTTTGTAAAAGTTTTTATTCATTACATTATCATTACTTCCCAAAATCTCTACACCACTCATATACTTGGACCATGGTACTTGTCTATGGCCACCCACACCCTATCCCCCATCATATCCTTCAAAATCTCATAAAATGGCCATCATATCCTTATCTTTGTAATAACTTGAAAATGCAAATTTTGTTCCATTTTGTGCAGATGATGTTTATTTTCCCTCCAACCATATAATATAATTGCTCTTAGCTCATGTGAAACATCATTACTATTCTTGTTATCTATTCAACAGAATATATTAAATATCATAAATAATATCGTTATTTTTTAATTTTGAAGTGATAAATCTTAGTATCCTCACATATATAATCAAGTTTAAATGTAAAATTCATACATTCTTTGTCATTCCTCATCCTTTATGACTATTTTAGTAATGAGCAAATTAAAATGTTTTGCCAAATGAGTTTTTACGGTATTGATATTCATTATTAACTTATAGATTTGAATTTTACATGTGCATATTCTAATCTACCTTTCTAGAATTTTTTTTGGTATAGTTTCTTGCACATGAAAAAATGGATAAGAAAGGGAACTTGCGATGGAGGATTTTCTTGTAATTATAGGAAATTAGTGCAATTAGAAATTCTCAAAAGTCACTAACGCATAAAATATTAGAAAAAAGAGCATGAAAGTTGGAATATTCGCTTTATGACGGCTATCACAGACCGTTGGATTTGAAGAGAATCTTCGGATCCGACGGCGCAGATTGACGGTTAACAGAATCTTCTCTTTCTCTACACGCACACCGACAAAGCACAGCAGCGCTTTATATATCGAACGGTATCGGCAACTTCGTTCACGCTTTCGCCTCGAACCGTGAACCGTTGTATTGCTATCCCATCTCCGGCAAGTTTTCCGGGACTTCTTTGTGCCTGGTAATAGATGGGCGCGTTTGTTATTAATGCATTTTATGGTTGGCTTTGTGTTTTCATGCTTTTGATGCCGTTGCCTTTGGAGTCTTGAGTTGTTTGGGGGGCTTTTTTGAACTGGGTAGGATTGATTTTTCTGAAGAATTTAGTTTTTCGTCTTCTAGTTTTTCGTTTCGTGTCCAATATATCAAATGGGTGGATGAAATTAATGGGTTAGTGTCCAGTACTGTGGGGATGCAATTATGAGTGTGAAAATCAGGTCGTTTGATGATAAGTTTCCTTCGTTTTTCTATCATGGTTTAGTTGGATATGGCTGAGGATAAGGGGATAAAGAAGGTAGGAAGCGGTGCCAGACGGGTTGCTCTAAATGAGAGGATTCTCTCTTCCATGTCTCGCAGATCTGTTGCTGCACATCCATGGCATGACTTGGAAATTGGTATGTATATGTAGCGCAGAATAGTGCTTTAACGTGATTCTTTTTGGGTGAAAGGGGAACCCTGACATAAGGCTTGTCTTTGTCCAGGGCCAGGGGCTCCATCAGTTTTCAACGTTGTAAGTCTTTAGTTGCCATATGATGGTGAAACTTTCTTATTTCTCTGCCAGATGGTTTTAGACTCTCTGTGATCATTTTGCAGGTGATCGAGATTGGGAAGGGCAGCAAAGTCAAGTATGAGCTTGACAAAGCAAGTGGGCTCATCAAGGTGAGAGCAGAAGCTACAAGGGATGCTCTGTTCCTTGATCCAGAATTCATCTGTCTGCATCAGTGACGCAGTAAAGTCTTTGTTTGACAGGTTGATAGAGTTCTCTACTCATCGGTTGTTTATCCACACAACTATGGCTTTGTTCCTCGCACCCTTTGTGAAGATAATGATCCCATAGATGTTCTAGTGCTGATGCAGGTCCTCTTTCCTAGCTTTAAGTGAACATCCTCGTTTACTTCTGAATGTAACCATCTTGTGCCTCTAGGAACCTGTCCTCCCTGGCACTTTCCTTCGTGCCCGTGCAATCGGATTGATGCCAATGATAGATCAGGTTGACTTATCTTGAACACTTCCCTCTTACAGTGTACTGCAGATTGCCATGAACCTAAATCCTTGCTCCGCAGGGTGAGAAAGATGACAAGATCATTGCAGTTTGTGCTGATGATCCTGAGTTCCGCCAAACGAACGACATAAAGGATCTCCCCCCGCATCGCCTTGCCGAAATCCGACGCTTTTTTGAAGACTGTATGCACCCCATTATCTTCATCACCACTCTTGTTTTCTTAGTTATGCTATTTTGCTTCATGGAGAACTTGACACAGACAAGAAGAATGAGAACAAGTCTGTTGCAGTGGAGGACTTCCTCCCAGCCGAGGCCGCGATCGCTGCCATCCAGTACTCCATGTAAGTTTCACCAAAGTGACATAAAAACAGCTCTGAAATCTTAAAGGGACCTGAGCCATTGTTATACATTGTGTCCTTTGGATTGATGTCACAGGGATCTGTATGCCTCCTACATTGTGGAGACCCTGAGACAGTGAGCTAATCCAACGCTGGAACCAGAAATGGTAACCCTTATGTTCTTGAAAACACACCACAGAATTCTCAAAGTTGCATTATGTGAAAGATGACTGTAGCCTCTCCCCTCTGGCTGTCTTTTTTTTTTTTTGGTGTCTGTATCCAGTTCTCAAGTGATTCCATTTCCAATGCTACCAGGTCGATTTCATTTTGGAATAACATGATTGTTGATATTGTAATACTTTTCTAATATGTGAAGTATGAAAAGTTGATGAACGATCAAAAGTTGATTCTCTACTTATAATAGATTAGTTCTTTATAAAGATTCGAACTTTATGTATGAATCTCTATGTTCTGTTCAACTTTCATTTAAATTCTGTGTATAGTCTCATGTTAGATAAATACGAGATTTATTGTATGCAAATTTACTTACACTAAAATCCGAGCATGTTTAACTTTGGAGTTTCGAAATGGTCGATGGGGATGGTGGGCGTATGTGATAGTGAAGGGATGTTTCCATATTTGACGGCGGCCGAGAACACATGAAGTAGGTACTTTTCCAGCACAACTTTGATGAATTGTGCTTAGTTGGGTAGTACCTCGCAGTACAACTCCAGATCAATCGGTGGGCGCCGCCCCTGGGATAGGTTTGGGTTCCCGGCGGCGCCCACCGGAATACTCTGCTGTCGTCGGAATAACTACTTTTACCCATGAGTTAATGCGGATCCGGATCCGGATTGTTGTCAGAATTTATTAGAAAATATATATTTCTAATTTTTGGCATGCTTTTATTTTATTGCGAAACAAATAATTTACAAAATGTCCCCTAAATTTGACGACACGGGTTGATTGAAAATAAAAGGAAAAAAGGAGGAATAATGACGTCATTAAATTTCATCGAAGCTCCAAAGCTGCATTGTGGCCTGCGGCTGACTGGACGGCGCCGCGCCGGACGCTCCGTCGAGGTACGGTATCTGGTAGAAGCTCATGTAGCTTTCGTACGCCATAAGCTCATTCGACAGCTTCTGCACTTCATCCTCCACAGCCATCGTCGGCTGCTTCTCAAACGGAATCACCGGCTCCTTTTCAGCGCCGCCATCACCGCCGCCTGTCACTGTCCCCTCCGTTGCGAGATCGATTTCCTCAGATTTCACCTCAACTTTCCCTGAGATTGGCGCAGCGTCGTCTTCATTGGGGAAATTGAGTTTCGCCTTCTCTCCTCTGATTCTCCGGGCAGCCCTATCATAAGCACGGGCGGCTTCTTCCGCCGTATCGTACGTACCCAGCCAGACGCGAATCCCTTTCCCGGGGTCACGAATCTCCGCCGCCCATTTCCCCCACGGCCTTCGCCGTATACCTCTGTAGATACTCTTCCTCTGCTTCTTCACCGGAGTCTGCAGTTCATCACCTGAAATTCGCCAAAAAAGAAACCTAAGACAACAGCGAAGACAACAATAAGAGGAAAAACCCTAGATGCACTACCTGCAGAGGAAGGCGCAGGTCTTTTAGGAGGATTCGCGACATCAGGCCAGAAATCCGCCGAGGTGAGCTCCAATCTGGAGCCCCGGAGGCCGGGAACAAGGCCGGCCAGTATTGCACCGCCACACATACTGGAAAACAATGTATCTGCGAAATGGAGTTGCAAAATACAAATTGAAGTGTTGAAAGCGTAAAAATATCTACTATATATACTCTTTTTTATGTAAGATACTTCTTTATTGGGCTCTACGGGCCCTGCATTTGACCCCAGCCCAACACGCGCACCGAAGCAGGCCCGCAAGCAGCGCCGGAAGCGTGAAATATCGTGGATCGAAGTCACGTGACTTTTTCCGCTTTTCCCGCACTTTTCAGTCACGTGCACGTATCGAGAATCTCGTTGTTTTGTCCAAACGGTCAAAAACGCGATTCGATTATCCAACGGTCAGATGTCGCTTTCTGTACCGAATCTCTTCCTCACAGGTTTCAAAATAGGTACTCAATGCCTAATTTAAATAATTTAATCGATTAATTGGTATTTAAGATTCATTTGATTAAAATCTATTAATTAAAAAAAATTTTAAAAATTGATTAATTGACATGAGTTTAAAAATAAAATTATAAATTATAAGGCTTTTATTTGATAGATTTAAATAAGTTGGATATTAGATGCATTTGTTTTAATCCTATATACATGTGTTTATTTAAAATCATATATGTCATTTATTTTACTTAAAAAAAATAATCTCATTTTTTATCCCAATAACTAAATAATACCTAAAAAATTAATTTTAATATACTATATTTTTTAAATCCATATAAATTAAACTTATTTTATCTCATTCCCATCAACTAAACTCTATTTTATATTAACATTGTTTACTATATTATATGGTACGGGATTGAAAAATATTTCAATATTTGTTGTTATTAATTTCATGGATCCAAACCCTAGTTTAGTGTCAAGGTTGAGTTTTTTTATAATATATCAAAATATAAAATTTAATGGAATATTAATTTGAGAGATTTTAAACTGAAAAGTCATTTTCGATTGCTTGGCATTTCAAAGTTGGCCAAAAGAATGCGCAAGATAGGCTAAGGTTCCGACGAGGGGAGCGTTGATGTAGGTGGCGGGCTCGGAGTGGGCGTAGTCGGAGCGTTGATCGGGGAACCGGTCGCTTTGGTCTGGTCCTCCGACGACGGCGCCGGTGAGGATGTTGGGGTTCGAGGACTCAGAGTTCAGGATGCTGAAGCCGAAGGAGCATTGGAGCTTCGACGGGTGGACGTTCACCGACGGTAGGGAGGAGCCGCGGTGGTGAATCCTCTGTGGGTACTTGGAGCCATAGCCGACCATGTAAGAGATTTGCATCGGATTGTCTCCTAGAATGTAGTCAACCTGCAAAGAGACAGCAGACTGTTGCGCTCCCTCTGACCCTGGTAATGAGCTCACGGAGCGAAGAAGAAGAAGAAGGGGGCGGAGGAGGACCTGTTTCTTGGCGAATGCTCTGATCATTCTGGGTGAAAAAGTGGAGCCACCGCATTGCACCACTTGGCGCGAAGAAGACAGGTACTTAGCGTAGGTTACAAGAAGGAATGAAGTGGAAGTTACATACTGTAAATTCGCATCGTTCATCTTGAACAGAAGCCCACCTGGTAAAAAGAAAAAGTTACAGTCCTCAGTGGCAACAAGACAATGCGGAGAGAGCATCAACATTACTTACCCTTGGTGAACTGGGCATTGGAGAAGGGGGATTTTGGAAGTAAAGAGCAAATGTAACTGTCCGAGTGCGTCTTGTACTCATGGAGAGGCTGAATGTTTTGTATCAGAAACGCCTGAAGAACAGGGGGATGCAGTAAGAACACAACAGTCATGCAAGAAAGCAGTTGCTCTTTTCTTAAAGTACCTTGGAGAGGAGAATCCGTGCACCGGCATGTTTGTTGTCCCAGCAAAAGGAGTTGTCCGATTCATCGGCGCCGAGAATGTGGCCGTTCGCTTGGATGTAAGAAAGATAAGCTGGATTTCTGGTAGCCTTATGCAGCCAAGCAGCTCCCCACAGAAGCTCATCCTTTGATCATGAAGAAGGAAGTTTTTTGACTTGTAAGAAAGTTTAACTACATACAGAAAGGATCCTCCTTGTTTTTTTTACCTGGTAACCGGAGTAATCGCAGTAATAGGGGCAGACGTATTGTCTCAGGGCGTCACTGTAAGATCCCCTGTGTTTATCAGCAAACTCGAAAACCTGCAAAGCATAGCAAGTTGCTCAGTGCTGATTGTATGCTGGATGATACTTTAGAGAAAACAGGGAGAGAGATCTTGAAAATGGAAGGTGGCTACCCTCATGGCTCGTCGAACAAGAAGCTTTGAGTAAGCGGGGTCTGATTTTCTAAACACTAAGGAAGCGGCGGCGAGTGCGGCGGCGGTTTCTGCCGCCACCTCCGTTCCCGGAGTGTTTTTGTCGATTTTGAACACGTTTCTTGGTGTGTCCATGTCCTCTGGTCTTTCCCAACAGGCGTGATCTTTAGCGGCGTCCCCAACCTTGAGACAAAGCATTCACCTCTAAAACAGTACAAGAAACCAAAAAGGAGAAGAAGAAGAGGAGAAAAGGGAGGGACCTGTACGAAAATGGTGCCCTCTAAAGCAGTGGCTTTCAGAAGATAATCTGTAGCCCATTTCACAGCTTCTCTTGCGTTGCTCAGCTCTCGCTTCATAACACCACCGAACTCCAGCACGCTCCATGACAGCATCGTGGTCGTGAAAGCCATCGGAAAACCAAACTTCACGTTGTCTCCGGCGTCATAGTAACCACCCACCAAATCCACCTTCAGGAACACCACAAAACTGGAGTTTCAGTTTGAAAACCAGAAAACTACCATATACAGAAGAACAAAAGATTCGGTTTTTACTCGCATCTCCGCCCCGTCCGAGAGGCCCGAATCTCCCCTCCAGGAGATTCTCTGCGTAGAAGGGAGCTTCCCAGATCTCTGGCCTTCGAAGAACAGAATGGACTTAGCGAGGGCGTCGCCATAGTTGTGACGGGCGCCGTGCACCCGGCTGCTGGAAGTCCCGTTAACCGGGAAAAACGCGTATCCATTGCAGTGGGCAAGGCAAAGGAGGAGCAGCAGCAGAGCAAATGAGGAAAACAGCGCCATTCGCACGCCAAATGGAAAGATGCCGAGTTAGCAGAGAACTGAGGAAGCAGACTGTGAATTTATAGAACAAACAGCAGGGAAAAAGCTGCCGTTTGCTGATTAGGACCAGAGGCATTCTCTCCTAATCATGTTTACACAGTGTTTTAACATTGTATTAATTAATTAATATGATAAATTTATTTCTAAAATTATTACTTTATATACATTTTTTACAATTTTTAATATGTTTCAAAATTGAATGCATGTAATATATGATGTATCATTTTATTGCTAAATAATATCATTTTTTCTAGTCCAATTTCATGTTAAAATAATATCAAAAATATATTTTTGTAATATATTATTTTATGGGGGTCAAATTGCAAATAAAAATCTAAATTTGTGACGACTCCACAGTCTCATTAAATCATTTCGAAAATGTTGACATGGCATTTCCGAAAATTAAGTTATTAGATTTACTTTATTAAGTTTACGTTAACTTTGTATCCATTTTTGAAAACTATAATATTAAAATAAATATTATAAATTACATTTTAAATCATTTTTGGAAGAAAAACGGATTTCCTTATTTACGTTTTCGAAAAAAAATAATAAATACGATTACTCATTTTCGAAATATTTACCTCATTTCCGAAAATGCTACATCAGCATTTCATGAAACAAGTAAAGATACTTTTATATGTATTATTTACTTTGAATCTAATTGTTTATTCATATTATTATTCCATGTGTTCTTTTATTACAAGGATCCATCTTCATATGAAACTTGTGAAGAACGGTTATTACTTCCATGGATTCCATGGATTGGGAGGTGGGTACTTAAAAGAATGAGATGAATGTGGCGGTGATAAGGTGAACCATGCTATGGTATTATTTAAAAATTTAATAAAATTAATACTACTACCTAATTTTGGATAATGGAAATAAATTATATCTAATATTCAAATACTGAGAAACAAAACTTTGAAAATGAAATATTTCCGATTTTTTGAGATTAATTATATATAATACGTAAAAATTTGGAGATCAATTTTGTCCATAAAGACGAAATATGATATTTATGTTAAATTATTAAATAGAGTTTGGGAAATGGAAGGGATAATAAAATATCATTTTCTATTCCAATCAGGATTTAAATTCAGAAGAAAAGAAGAAGCGTTTTATTTGGACTCTCAAAGGAGTTGACAAATAAGCGCGTTTTTACCTTCAGATTCCAACTTGCTGACTCATTCTTCGTCCTTTTCTTTCTATTTTTCAAATTACCTAACACTAAATATCTGCCTTTTAATTATATTCATTTTATTTACATAAAAATATATAATTAATCCCAAAAAATAGGCCACAATTTCCATAGGATGGATAAGAATCAAGAACGGGGTTACTACTTGTGGAATATGGATACCGATGTCATATAAATATCTAGAAATAAAATTAATATTAAATCTTTCAAATAATCAATATTCGATAATATGATATTTTGAACGATATACATTTCGAATACTAAATACTCACTCTTATGCTTATCTCTGTACAAGTTAACCACTACTTGTGTAGTAGCGCTTGATAACATTAGATATTTTTCTTTTGACCTATGAGTCAATGGCCCATGGGTAGTTATACCTTTTCTTGTTTTCATTTAAAATTATTGTCAAAATAAATAATTATATGATATTGTAATATACGCACGCATTTTTAAGTTTTTTGCACTATTTTGAATTGATGTGAAATTTATTAATTCATGTGTTACATAAAAGAATATATTACAAAATAATGCTTTGATTAATAGAATATTTGAATTATGTATATATTAAATAAAATTTATGCTATTTATTTGAAATAATATAGAAATTATCGCGTAGTTTTTTATTATTGATGATTTGATTGAAGTTGCTATTCAAATTTTGAAGTAAAAGATAAATATATTTTTTTTATTTAAACAAGTATTTATTGATAAAAAATAAATAAAAGTTATTATCAATGAATAAATGTTATGTTATTAATATTGATCTAAATATTTTATAAAATAATACTTTATTAATTAATATGTATTTTTATCATCAAATTTTAATATTAATAAGTTGCATTATTACCTTATACGCGGTTTCTATTCCGCTATATATGAAAGAAATGTGTGAATGAAAGACATGCAAGTTGACTAATGTTCTCTTTACATGGCCATGAAGAGGACATGCTCCACTGCTCTGACTCTTCTGCTTCTTCTCCGGCTCTCCGCCGCCTCTGGGGATGCTCCGATGATATGCAATTCCACACCGTACCCTTCTTCCTGCGCCGCCCTTCTCCCCTCCGGCAACGCCACCTCCGCGAATGCTCACGACAACGGGAGGGTTTCGCTCGGAAGATCCATCTCCGCCGCCCGCAGATTCCTAGCGCTCATCAGCAAGTATTTGAAGGGATCTTCAGGGTTGACGGTGGCCGCTGTTAGAGCTTTGCAAGATTGTGAGATTCTGGCGGAATCGACGATCGATTACCTGGAGAGTTCTTGGGAAATGGTCAGCAGGGCTTTTGGGGTTCTCCCGTTGGATGAAGCGGATCAAGTGCAGGCGCTTTTGAGCGCGATCTTGACGAATACCCAGACGTGTATCGACGGTTTGGAGGTCTCGGCGGCGGCTTGGAGCTCTAGAAACGGGATCTTGGCGCCGCTTTCGAATGATTCCCGTCTCTTTAGCGTTTCTTTAGCGTTAGTTTCGAAATGGTGGTTGCCTAAGGGCGGCGGTGGCCTGGAGGCATAGCCGTCGTTAAGAAGAGACTGAAGCTGAAGAATTTGAAAAGGCCGATCAGAAGAATCGGCAGGCGGCTGTTTCAGGATTCCGGCAGTGGCGGTGGCGGCGGTGATGAGGTTTCGGTGAGAGACATGGTGGTTGTTAGTCAAGACGGAAGTGGGAACTTCACGGTGATTAACGACGCTGTAAATTCCGCGCCGGTTAACTCCAACGCCACCAATGGTTTCTATGTGATCTACATCGCCGCCGGCGTGTATGAAGAATACGTCGTCGTTCCCAGGAACAGACGGTACGTGATGATGATCGGGGACGGCATCAACCGGACAATCATCACCGGAAACCGCAGCGTCGTAGACGGATGGACTACCTTCAGCTCCTCCACCTTTAGTAAGACACATCATTTCAGTCTGTCCACTTTCCCGATCATCTTCTTTAGCGGTTTACTCGGCAGGCGTCTCCGGAACCGGGTTTGTCGCCGTGAACATAACCTTCCGCAACACCGCCGGAGCAATAAAGCAGCAGGCCGTCGCAGTCCGCAACAGCGCGGACTTATCGACGTTCTACAGGTGCAGCTTCGAGGGCTATCAAGACACACTCTACGCCCATTCTCTCCGGCAGTTTTACACCCAATGCGACATCTACGGCACGGTGGACTTCATATTCGGAAACGCCGCCGCAGTGTTCCAACTCTGCAACCTCTACCCAAAACAGCCGATGCCTCGCCAATTCAACGCCATCACAGCTCAGGGGAGAACAGACCCAAATCAGAGCACAGGGTTCTCTCTGCAAAACTGTAGTCTACGCGCCGCCGATGACCTGGCAACCACCTCTTACCCCGTCCAGACGTACCTCGGCCGGCCGTGGAAACAGTACTCACGAACGGTTTTCATGAACTCCTTCATGGATACTTTGATAAATCCTGCAGGATGGAGCGTCTGGTCAGGCGACTTTGCACTCAACACTAGCTACTATGGGGAGTATAACAATTTCGGACCCGGATCGGATACGTCCCGGCGAGTCGATTGGGCCGGGTTCCGGGTACTCGACTCAACGGAGGCGGCGAACTTCACGGCGTCGACGTTTCTGATGGCCGACAACTGGTTGCCGGGGACGGGGGTGCCGTACACCGGAGGGCTTTAGTAATGGTTCAATAATTACATTGGATTTGTAAAGACAAATGATTTAATTTGTATTAAAAAAAGGTATTTAAATAAATATCTTGCGAATAAACAATAAATCGTTTTTTTGTATATTAATAATATATATAATAATTGAAAATTTGTGTATGAATTTTAAATATGAATATTTATTTTCAAAGATAATATTAATTAAATTAAATGGAAATATAATAAAATGAGTTTTTTTTATCGAGCCTAACGGCATCCCGCGTTTCCGCAGAAATCGGGAACTCTCGGAAGGATGGCTGCGAATTTCTGGGCGTCATCGCACTAGTTTGCCTCCCGCTCGATTCCGAATTGATTTCCATTCCCAGTTTTACGTTGTGATTTAGTTGTATACTGCTTCATTGTGTTGTTTCTTGTTGGAATTTTTTATTTCGAAGCAAGCAACTAAGGGACCAGGAAGAGGTAGACGTAGTGCATCAGTTGGACAGGGAACGAGGCCTGAATCTTGAAGATTTCAAGATCATCAAGTTGCATATGTCAAATTGTATGTAATGTCCGTTCCAATTCTATGGCATCGGCTTTTTTACCTTGGATTTGCTGTTTCAGTTTTGTAGTATGCGTTTGAAGGTTTCGGGAAAGTATTCCAAGGCATGATATTCTTCTGAAATTTCTTGGCCTTAGATTATTTTGAGCATTTTGAGCTTTTGGGCTTCTTGTTATCAGTTCTCTCTGTTTAAGCGGCATTTTCATAAACCGGTAGTGCTTACACCGGACTGTCACCTTGCTCACTAGGTTCTCATTTTAAACTGAACAGATATAGCAAAGCTGGCTCACAGTGTGAAAGTGCGGCAAAGGTCTGTTTGTCCATTTTGTGAGTTTATATCACATAAGCACTGTCTTTCTTCCTCCGAGTCTATGGATATAATGATCAGTTGCGGCTGAAAGTCATGAGTTTTTTTTTGCGTGCACTTGCAATAGATGATAATCATATCAATGTTTTGTTTCCTGCCCTTCGACAGCTTCAGTAGCTCTCATATGGTATATTCTTTTCAGGGTTGTAGCAACAGCCATCACGTACATGAGGCGTGTTTACCTCAGGTATGCTTAGTGTGGAAATTCACAAGAAATTGTAGATTTGCTTCGAGTATTCACTCTAGAGTATAAAGTTTTCCTTCAAGTAGTAAGCAAAAGGAAATAATTGTGCATGCAGGAAAAGTATGACTGAATATGACCCTCATCTGGTTGCTACAGCTTGTGTATATTTAGCTTCCAAAGCTGAGGAAAGCAGCGTGCTGGCTAGAGTTCTAGTGCGCTACATCAAAAAATTGGGTAAGCACGATCTGATTTAACTCTGCTAAGTGTATCTTCTTTTGAATTTTAAGTGATCCAATACTGGTGGTCATCTCCCTCAACACGTGTCCAGATATCGAGGAAAGGTATCAGTGTGAAATCGAGGACATATTTGAGATGGAAATGAAAATCTTGGAGGCCCTTGATTATTATCTAGTAGTCTTCCATCCATATTGTGCAATGATGCAGTACGTCACTCCGCATCAATGGTTTTGTCCGGATTTTGTGCATTCATTACAAATCAGCTTCCTGTGGGTTTTTTCAGGTTGCTTCAGGATGCTGGAATGCCTGATGCTGCACAGCTAACATGGTGACTTCTTCTTTCATTTAAAAGCTCGCTTCATAATGGCCTTCATCTGAACATTTCTTGTCTGTTTCAAGGGGGATCATCAACGACACATACAAAATGGACTTGATTCTCATCCATCCACCCCACTTGATCACTTTAGCATGCATCCGCATTGCCAGTGTTCAACTGGAATCAGAGAACACTGCCTGGTTCGAAGAGCTTCGAGTCGACATAAACGTCGTAAGTGCGCACTCGTTGTATGCAAACCAGGACTACTTTCTTTGTGATCCAACCATGTCTGTCTGAATGATCAGGTCAAGAACATTGCAATGGAGATCCTCGACTTCTACAACAACCACAAACTGATCACAGATGACAGAGTTAACGCAGCAATGAGCAAACTCCCATGATGAGCAAGTACGCATCTCTTTCTCTTTCTGTTTCATTTTTTCTCAAGTTTGATAAGGGGAGAACGGTAAGAGGGAATCATAAAAACAATAAGTTTCCTTCTTAACACAAGCCGGAGCATGTGTATAAAAAGCCTTGAGGTAAAGTTTGGTGGGTGGTTTTTGGAATTTTTTGTATAGGTGAATATTTGATTAAAAAATAATTTATTTTAAATTGATTTTAAATAACTGTAAATTTTGAAACCATAATAATCATTGATAATTTCAAGTTACTATAATTAAATTTATCTAATTTAAATTTAAATTCAAAAAGTCAACTTTATTTTGTATCAGTTTTTTCCTGAAGGTTGGAGCCGCCATTTGGTTAGTGGTTATTTTTTGTTTCAATTATTTAATTTACTCCAATTTTCAAATATTTTTAATATGAGAATAATAAATTTCAATATAAAAAACTTTACTAGCAAGGTTAAAATAGTATAATTTACCTTTTTTGAGAAGTTTTGGATAGTTTTTCAAAGGACAATTTGGGCTCTAAATAATTATTGCATTTATCATTAAAACTTGTACGATATAATATGAATAAATAATAATAAAAGTAATTTATTTATGAGAAAAACCGCTGAGTCCGTTAGCTTTATCGGTTCGTATTTGACAAAAGAGCTTTTGTGTAGACGATGGGGTCGACGTTCACCGCCGCTCTGAACTTCATGTCCGCCGTGATCGGAGATGGAACTGCGCTACGCTTACGCCGGTTTGGAGTGGCATTATCGAAACCCACCTCCTTCCCCTTGCCCCTTATCTCGAAACCCTCGATTCTTAATATTTCAGCGTCAATTTCCTCTGCATTCGCCGTGATTGTTACTCGATCGGCCATCCTACCTTAGAATCTGCTCAGGGGTTCCACAAGGGCGGTGACTACGCTATTCGCCGTTTCCTTGATTGCCTGCTACGAAGGGACTGGCGAATGGAGTTTTTGGTATAGCTCTGCGCTTGAGAGAAGCACTGGAAACGGTGGCCAGCCTTCTTTCCGGCGGTTAAGAGCAGTCCCGTTCGCTCTCTGAGCACGCCCCTCGCCGTGGACGCCGCCGGGATGGGGAAATGGCTCAACATTTACAGTGGGGTTCTAATGGTGCGTGTTTTGCGTAGCTGGTTCCCCAATATTCCATGGGACAGGTAGCCCTTATCCGCCATCAGAGACCTGTGTGATCCTTACTTGAATTTGTTCAGAAACGTGACCCCCCATCTTTGACACTCTGGATTTGAGTCCCCTGTTCGCGTTTGCAGTTTTGGGTACTTTGGGCTCCATTTTGAACAGCGCCAGGGCCGGTTAGTGAAGCTGTTGAGACGAAGAAAAGCTTTCCCTGTTTTTCTGGTATGCGTCTCATACAGTCATGGAGTTTTGCAGCAGTAGTAGCTATGGTGATTTAGTTACCGTTCATCTTGATGCATGATTCATGGATGTAGCTTGTCTGTGAGTAGTACTGATGTACATGAACATTCCGTACACTACATCCATAAGGCTCTTCTTCTTCTTCTTCTACAGCTCCGGTGATGTTCAAAAAAGCATGAGAAAATGTGTTGGTAGCTGTAGATGATCATGAATCAGCACACACAGTCGACCTCCATCTTCATGCAGCTTGAGAGCAAACTCCAGATGCCCTTCTGCTCAGAATTCGCAGGGAAACCGGATTGAAACCGGGCTTAGGGGAATGGCTTGCCTTATGATATGGATTTTACAAGTACCTTTTTGGAGGTGGGGCGGAGGTTTTCCGGCGAGATTTTGTATAAATCATCGTCGACTGGCTTTTCCCGGGTCCGGCGAGGCGCCGCCGTGGGACTCGGCGGCGATTTCAGCTTGTACAGTGGTAACTTGTCTTTCTCCTTGGTAGTGCAACTCAATTTCCCCTGCAAAGATCCCGAAATCTCACTCCTTTTTTCTCTGGTTAATTGGGAGTAAAACAAAGGATTATGATCTGACCCTGTGGCGAGGGACGACGATGACCGCCGGAGTAACAACGTCGTTTTGATACAAATCTCCGGCGACATACAAATCCCTGTCCTGAGACAAACTGTACCGGAAAAAAGCAGGTGTATTTCTAGCAGACTCGAAGCACTGAGTGAACGGAAGATCCCCGTCGCAATCCCAGCTCCCAAATTCAGGTACATGCCTCATCTTCATGTAAAAATCCTGCACCCACATCACAAAACTGAAACACAACCCAGAAGCAGGAACAAGAGAACCTCCGGCGGTGGTTACTTACTTCCATGGAAATGAGACTGGATCAAGGGGATCTAGGATTCAGGGGCACGAGAAGAAGATGTAAAAAGGAAAACGAAATGAAAAAGGGGAGGCGCGCGGGGAAGAGGAGGAGGGGAGCATGCAGCTTTGAGAAAGAGGTAGACCCACGCCACGGGTGAGTGAGGGAAAAGGGAAGGGGCGACAAGGAAGCCCGAATACCGAAGACATCATCAGGATGATGACGCACCCAGGCAGCAGCAGCAGCAGCAGACTCTGCACTGCAAGGCTTCCCGACGGGCTGGCTCCATGGCCCCTCCCAGTTAACCTCATCAAGCCTCTAATTCCTTGCAACCCCAAAAGATGGTGATCTTTATGACTGCGTCGTCACTCGTCGCCCCTCCTCCGGCAGTCTGTGACTGCAACTAGCTGCTCGCTCTGTGGGTTCCCAGAGTGTTGTTGCATTGAAGGGAAACTATGAACTTTGGGAAAGTGAAAGAAAGAGATGAAGCATGGGCACGCCCAGCTCGAGAAAGGAAAACAAAAATGGCAGCAGCACTCAAGTCAATGACTTCCCAACACCATCATTCCCCATCATACCTTCCTCATTCACGCTTCTGTAACTCTTAATTAGTTCAACTGCTCATAATATTGAATGAATTCACTTAAAAACTAATAATATCTTATAATACATAACATTACCATCACATGGCAAAAATTGCATTGTACCATTAGTTATATTGTAATATTAATAAAATATTGGGTGAAGTTTACCTATGTCAATATAAATTATAGTCAATATACCTAATTTAATCCTTAAATTTTAAAATTATATCATACGTTTTTCAATTTGTTTTTTTATAAACATTTTGACTTTGAAATTTATGAAGTTGCATATTTAACTCCTCATTATCCTAATGCCATTATAATGGTACATCGTAAGAGATACAAATATGATATAAATATCGTCACTGTTTTCTATGAGATACAAATATGATATAATTCTAATATTAAATGAAATTTGTTAGTGGTACTTCAAGTTATAATCAATATAAATAACTTAATTTTAAAATTTCAAAATTGTATCATAGGTCTTTCAATTTATTTTTTTAATAAACATTTTATCTTCGAAAGTTATGAAATTGCATATTTAATTTTTCATATTATCCAAAATTAATCAATTTTGATCCTAAAATCGTTATAACAGTACATCATATAATATGCGAACATGAATATGATATAAGCATCATCACTCTGAGTCATATGAAATGCAAATACAATATAACCCTAATAGTGATATTTTGTCAAACTCCATACGAAATTTTATTGAATTTGAAATCAAAACCAATTCACAATGCCATAAACGGTTTCATCTTTAAAAAAATTTATTGTAAATTGAGATGCATTCGATCAATATCATTTAAAAATGATAAATTATAATTGAATTATAATTAAATCATAATTAATTACTGAATTGTATTTTTATATTTTAAAACGATTCAACTTTAATTTATTTTTTATTTTTAAACACTATAACATATTGGAGGGGGTTGAGGAGGTGAAGGGGAGATTGGAGGTTGAGGAGATGGAGCACTCCATTCCTCATCGATGACGATACTGAGGATCAACCTGAATTCTGCAGATAAGTGAGCTACACTAAGCATATGGTTTGCTGGAAAAATCCGTACGCGAAGACTGAAGTTGGAGCAGAGCAAAATGGACCGTTCGATTTATCTTACTGTCAGATCTCTCTGCCTCTCTGCTCTGTGACTTTGCATTTAACCGATGCATGGTGCGGTTAAAAGTTGCTATCTTTTCTTTTTTTCTTTCTCTTTTTCACTTATGTCAAAGTGTCGGGGATGATCATTCTTACCCAGAGTTAATATATTTTCTCTGACAATCCAATCCGTGGCTTCTGACCCCATCTCTCTGTATTGAGTTAATTCCGTCGTCGCCCTCCAGCTGTTTGTTGTAATGCCACAATGCTAGTCTAGTCGTAAAAACCCAGTTCTTGTTGTTTGGTAGTGACGTCTTTTTTTCATTTGCATTTGTGTTTTGTTTTTCCTAGGAAGATATGGAATTTCATTATCGGGACAGAAGCAGAATATGAAAGATTGGATCTTTGTATGCTGCATTTGCCATTTGCTGCTTTGTACAGTTGTCGCTGTTTATGGCCGATCTTTGTGGCTAGTTGTCTCGTTCATGTGGATTTTATCGGCTTACAGCGTGAATCCTTCGTTTCAACGCTGTTGTTTGTAGTGTTGTCAGTGCAATCACTAAGGTGTTACTGCAACAACTGGTGATCAGAACAAAAGTTGCAGCAGACATCAATTGCTTTTGCTCAATCTATTTCACTGTAAACAAGGGTTGCTGCCCCTGATATCTAAAGCCAATCGAGTGCTCATGTGCTGTGGGTGTTCACGGGTCTACTCACATGATCTTGGAGAGCTACTTTGCATACTCTCCAGAGATTCTACAAGCGAAAAACTCTCCATTATCTTGCAGAAGATAATGTGAGTGTCCCCTTTTCAGTCCTTTCTAAAGCAGCATTTGCGGTCCAAACACTCAGGAATCACCTTATCAAGGAAATACTACAGCAAAGGTGATTCTGGAGTGTTGTCGCCATCTAAGGCATTATGGCTGTTGTCCAAGGCCCTGCTTGTCTCCTTGCTGTGTATGCATACATTACCATTGTCACAAAACCTCAGTGTTCAATATTGTTTCTTTTCAAAAAGCCAGTTTTAGTTGCTTATGGTTGTTCGATCAATGCTGCAGGTACACCATCTCAATGAAGAAGACGCGAACGAACTTCTGCATTCCTGTCGTAGGCTTTCAATTGATCCCTGGCATCACGGCTATGCTAGAAGGACATAACCTTGCTGCCACTGCATTACTATGCTTACTATGTAGCGCTGGAGGAGGATCTGTGCAGCTTTTCTCCATGTTTCACATCAGAAGGCAGTTTGAGTTGTTTGAATGTATCTTTGTGCTTGTGTTAGATACCCTTAGAACAGAGGTTCAGATCAACAGGGCGGTTTCATGGTAACACTTTGCACCCCAAGTATGTTTATGTTGAACAGGAATTCTCATTCATGTAATTTGAAACAACACAAGAGACTGATAATTCAGATGAGCGACATACAAGGATGATGCTACCAACCATACTTTGCCTGCGTTTGAGCTTTTGTCATCAAGCCTCTGGCTCGTCTCTCCGAAAGCTCTGATTCCTTTTGCTTCAAGTCAAAGTACAAGGATCCTATCTGGTGTTTCCTTTTATGGAGCTTTGAGGGCTTCCCCTTCGTTGAAGCAGGCTGCATCAATGAATTCAATTGTCAACATCAAACCATATTATCATCTCTACTGAACAACTTGCTATTTGATCTGATCATGTGCTTGCTGCCATGGAACAAGCTCAAAGAAACTCAACTAAAAAAGCCGCAGAAGGCCATACCTGATATGCAGGGCCAAATGCAATGCCGGTAAGCTTCGCTTGATCCTCTCTTGGTCTGTTTTTCATCAGCTCATCCTGTTTCACTTCAATTATCTCCGAAGGGGCAACATCTTTCCTGCCCCTTTTACCCAAAACTTGCACAGCGGTTTCAATCAAACCAGAGGACTCGGGCAATGCAGTCTGATCGTCAGCCCAACTATTGCCATATGAGCTAGCAAAGGAACCATATCCATCACCATAAGTTGCGAATTCTGTTGTAGATTCTGTATTCCCATATGAATAATCAGCAGCCCCGTAAGACCTCACATTCGGGTCGATCCCAGTATCGCCTTCAGAGTACACAACATCCCCATCACCAGCATCACCATCATAACCGCCGTTTCCAAGATCTAGACTTTGAGAATAAACACCAAAATAATCAAACTGTGGGAGAGCAGAATCATCATAACTTACGGTGTTGGAATGATCATTAATGAAATCCGCATCAGAACTCGCACTTTCGTCGGCACGTTCTGTACCAGTGTTACCTTCGCTGCGGACACTATTCTCAGTTTCGATCACATATCTCCTGCTGGAACCCATGGCGGAAGACGCAGTTCCAAGAGTAGCTGCCTGCTTGGGTGCTGGCATACTAGACAAGAAAGCCCCTATAGAATGAGTGGCCACAGTATGCTTCTTCTCCTGTTTCCTATTTTCACCTTTATCACCATCATCATCGCTCTCATCTTCTGCGGCAGATGAGTACGGAATCGTCGGAAGCTTGAACTGAACCACCTTTTTGGAGGCAGCAGAAGACGATTTGGGCTGAGGGAGTAGCGAAAACACGGGTTTGGGCTTGGAAATCTCTTCAGGTTCATTGGTTTCCGAACGAGGCTTAGGCAAGGCCAACGATCGGAATTCCAGCTTTGGAGGCGAATCGACAACAGAATACTTCGGTGGCGGCAGAATTTTGAATGAATTCCCGAGCTTTGACTTAGATTTGAGACCCATCTCGCTGCCGCTCCCCTCCCCCTCCGCCGTGGCCTCCAATCGACCTGACTTCTCATGTAATTGAACCTCCGACGCCGGAAGTTGCACTCGAATTTCATCATCTTCATCCGAGGAAGCGTAAGTCGCCACCAGAGAATCCATTGATGCAATCCACAACCCTAAATCGATGGAATAGAAGTCGAGAGCTAGTTATTTTGGGAACAGCCTCCAATCCCACATCGGCTATTGAAACAAAATTCGGGAGAATTTTACTATAAAATAGACCCAATGCCCAACTTTCTGGCTCATACCTTTCTCGGCCTTTTGGCTAAGATCAAGTGTAGTATCTGTTCTTATCAGTTTAATATCTGATACGTGGGCCAATGGCCCACACGATATTAAATTAATTTTTATTGGGGGAAAGCCCAATGGGTCAGCTTGCTGGTCCGGGCTTTCGCGCGTCGCCCTTGCGTTGCACTATTGCATGGGCCAGGCGCACCTCACCAACACGAGTTGAAATATCTTTTTACACAACTATTTAGTCATGAGTACTATTACAGTTTCATTTCCAGGGCAGTGACATTTTCTTGCCCGAAGCGGTTTTGTTAATTGTTGGGGTTACCCGGAACGAATTATGAAGACAATTTCGAAGCATTTTTTCGGCACGGTTGATGATGATGACGATGGCTTCTGCGTACGCATCATTGAGGTTTTGTATGGTAGATAACCTTGTCAAGGAATGGAAGGAGAGTGGTGTTTCTGATGTGGGTTTTGTTCGTTGGCGCAGAATATGAAGGAAGAATATGGACTTTTTGTATGGCCGTGCAGTACAATTCTCGCTGAATATGTTTGGCAGAACAAATCGCGGTTCACTGGCGCCAGTGTTGTTGAGGTGAGTCGAAGCGTCTCGTCTGGGTAACTGTGTCTGAATGCCCCAGCGACGGTGTGTGTAGCCGGAAGTTTATTATGGGAGTGCAATATGCTATTAAAAGTTGGGGAATGTTGTTATTTTGATGTGTCGTTCAAGTGTTTGAATCCAGTCCGGCTGTGGTTTCTGCAATTTACTGCCGCTTGTTTGAGTTTGGTATGTTTCTATCGACGATAACTTCCTGTGTGTCTTAAGCAGCTCGGAGCTGGAACTTCATTGCCGGGCCTTGTTGCCGCTAGAGTGGGTGCCAGTGTTACCCTCACAGATGATGCCTCAAGATTGGAGGTTACCTTACTCCATTGCATAGAAATTTCATCACTGAGTAGTGAACTTGGCTGTAGTTGGAGTAGGTTAGATTATACAATGGATCTGCTTTTCAGCACATGGCCTATACAGCATTCTGATGTTTCTCTTGTTTGTGATGTTTGAGCGTGATGTGAGAAGATATTCGAGTCTGATTCTTTTTGGTCTTACAGGTCTTGAACAACATGAGAGAAGTCTGTGACATCAATGGTCTCAAATGCAATGTAATCCTCTCACATTTTTGGAACTCAGGAGTTTTCTAGCACTCTGCTCTTCTTAAATGGTGTTATTTTGCAATGCTACAGGTCATTGGGCTGACATGGGGCATGTGGGATCCTCCCATTTTCGATCTGCGCCCAAACATCATTCTGGGAGCCGATGTCCTCTACGAGACCAGTCGTCAGATGGCTTCTTAATTCTTATGTTCCTCAACTACTGCATATCCCAAGATTCTGATTTTTCTCACCTGGTGTTTAAGGTTTTGACGATCTCTTTGCTACGGTGTCTTTTTTTCTCAAGCGGTGCCCTGGCTCTGTCTTCATCACAGCTTATCACAATAGAAGGTACTAATGATACATAGGATCCCATTCTCCCCCTCTTTGTTGAAGTCATGGGATCTATAAACTGTCATATTTTGCAGTGGACATCATCTGATTGAGTTCTTGATGGAGAAATGGCACTTGAAGTGCACCAAGCTTCTTGATGGATTTTCACTGATGCCTTCGCACAAGGCATCTAATTTGAGAGAGAATATTCAGTTGGCAGAGATTGTTCCTGATGCATCTTCATCTTAGCGTTACGTTCAGTTTGTGATTTTGTGAGAAACAGCATGTCTGATATGACTGAACTAGGGAACTAACTCTCAGCGTTGATGATTGAAAATTTAATAAGAGGGAGCAGTCATAGATCGGAAGTAGATACAAGTTCCAATGATATGTGGTGTTCATGTCCTACTTGAAATAGTAGGGAAGATCAAGGACATAGAGAAGGAAATATGCCCAAATGACACCAGAGATACCACCAAAGAAGAACCCTCCGGTGAACTTAGCCCAACCATCAGCAGTCTGCAACTGATCCGGCTCCTTTGTCCGACCTGTCAGCGTAAGTGTGGGTGCTGTTGATGGCTCACCTTCTTTAAAGGAAGAAATCCCATAAATTGTCAACACAATGCTCAGGATGACAACCAGCCCTCCTGCGGCCAATGTTCCTGCTGTTCCAGCATAAGGGGTGTCACGAAGAGGTCCTGTTTTCACAAACGGGCCAACGAGAAGGTATCCGTGTGCCAGGCCGACTTCGACTCCCCGGAGAAGAGGATTCACAGCAGTCCTATAGGCCGGAAGGTTAGATAGGAACCATGCTATCAGAGGGCTGGATGTCACAGGAGTTTCCAAGCTTCCAATAAAGGGATCCCCATTGATGGGCTGAATCACTTGGTATGTTGGCTGCAATCCAACAGCGAACAAAGATGAAGCTCCGCAGGCATGGGGATCATACTACATTGGGTATTTCTAACAGAGAAGGAAAAAAAAAATCTAGCTGATAACCTTTTCAGATTGGATAGCTTTGATGGTGAAGGAGGAGGCTCTTCTAGCAGGGAAGATTCTGAATGGGGAGCCTGAAATTCCCTTGGGAGAAACAAGTGTTCTTGTGAGTGATGAAGCGAAGCTGCTCTTCAGTTGACTCGCCATGGTGGAAGCAGAGGTCGCCATTTTTGGCTGGGAAATAACTTCAAAACTCACAAGAAGATCGCCTCCTTCTTGATGGCAAAAGCAATATCCTTTGGAGTTGGAACTTGTGGTTGCAGGGTGCTGTGTGTTCTGAATACAAGATTCTTATTGGCTGTTCAGCCAGCCAATCCTTATCCCTTATCCACCAGGGCAGGACCCCACAATTCGCAGAGTGAGTACAAGGCAATGTTTTGAAGCCCGGTTGGACCGGTAATTGGTCAGGGGTCCGGCCGGAGATGACCATTAGAACCAGTTCAAGCAGTCAGACCGGATCCCATGCCCTTGATGAAATTGAATCTTCTGAAGAATGGTTACACAACTATTTCAAATGTCCCACTATGTGCAAGGATCAAACACCTATTCTTCCTGAATCATATCTCGTTCGAATATCATGATCTTGACTATGTTTTTATGTATTCATTCACAAGGTATCTTCAATAGGGAGGTCTGCAAGACTACTTGAGCATCTCAAGAGGGAGTTTAAGGCCAAAAACCTGGCCAACCACAGAGAACCATGAAGTGAGATAGTTTTCATGGCTTAGCAGTAGCTTCATCCACTCACTTGTACCACATGGATGCAGAGTAAACCATGGTCGATTCAATAGGAGATGCTCCTGCAGTTGAAATTTCAAACATTCATTATAGACGAATGCAGAATATATGCGGAAACAGCTTCTGTTTTTCTAATTATACTCCTGAGGGCATCGTCTCTAACCTCCTGAGTTATAAACATCCACTGGGATTTAGTCAAAAGCTCTGGTACATTAGCTGATACATCCTGTTTGATGTCATCCAGCAGCAGGGGTTGCCCATCTGCCAGATCAAACCAACTGACGGATAAGAAACACTTGTTTCAAACAATTCATTCGTTAAAAGCAGCTCAAAACACCATCTACACAATATGCGATATTCCCCAGAGAAGCTGCAAGCTCACCACTGTAGTAGCCACGAAAGTACAGCACAGGAACCATATAAGAAGCACTATAAACAACATGGAGATCATAAAGGCGCTGTCTTCCGGTGCCATTACCATTCTGAATCTAGCAGAGATACATACAAGCATGTCAAAGAAGCACCTTCAAATCTAAGCCCCAAAGCGAGAGCTTCACTACGCAGAACATTCTTTGAAGACAGTGCTAATTGTGAATAATCAGCCCATCACAAGCTTTTCTCGTCTGATGAAGAAAACTCCCTTTCTTTACTAGTGGAAAAAACGAAGAGAACGTACTAAAACGGCGTCATCGATGAAACCGTCCTCTGAGCAGCTGCATTCATCATTCTCCCAAGCATCATCCTCGCAGTGAACTTCCTACACAATCGAAGAAACCGAGTGACTTCCCTCTCCATTCAAAAATGGGATCAATCTCAAGTCTTCAAGTGCATCATGAAACCCTATCCCACACCTCCTGATCCGACTTGGGTAGAACTACACCTTCCAACGACAGATAACCTTCCTCCTACGAAATTAGCAATCAATCAAAAAAAAAAAAAACCCCCAATAACACAAACACCAGGGTGAATATGATGAGGCGCAAGCGGGAAGATATGACATCAGTACTTCGTTAATTGTTGTCAGAGGCCGTCGATGACAAGGCACCCATTTCCACTGAGGAAAAGAGGAGTTGAATGTTCGCCACCGCTCGGAAAACGCAGAAGCGGCGAGGTAAAACGCCGTTGAAGAAAGCGTACCGTCGCTACGAATCCCCATCGATGACCCAAAACAAGAAAATTCAACCAATTTAATTATAAAATTGTTTGAAATTTGGTACAATTTTGTTTGTTTTATTTAAAATACAAAAACGCTATTTATTTAAAATAGCAAAAATTGAAAAAAAAGTGGAAATTTCTAGAATAATAATGATCTTCTATGGGGGGGGGGGGGGGGGGACCAAAGTAATACACCAGAAGACGGAGGGGTTAGAATTGCAAATAGGTAGTAGGTCAGGGACTTTGAAATTTGCCGCATCATTTATTTTCATTTATTCAATTTCCACCCGCCTTAAATATATAATTTGAAAATGCGCCTCACAATTTCTCATTGGCATGCTCCCATAGACTCCAAACACATTTTCTTTGTGGTTTCTGGATTTGAGTTCTATGTCTGATTTTAGTATGTCTATGCCATTTTCACAAGTTGCTCTACTAGACAACCTCGAACATATATTATGAATGACTATGCGACATATCTGGCTCATACGAACGTATCAAAATTATAAAAATCAGGTTTAACCCATCAAAAAAATACCATATGATAGCTTTTTATATAATATTTTGAAATAGGGTTCAATACATTATAAGATCTACTCATGATTTTAGGATATGAATCTTTTTCATAATAGATATAAATATATTAGGAAAAATGAAAATAATAATATAAATTTAATATTCATAGTTTTTTCAATTTCTATAAAAATTATTTAAGAAATCATGAGTTCAAATTATATTGAATTAAACAATTGTGTAATACACTAGGTCAAGAACACATCCCATCCCCTAGCATCCTAATTTCTAATCTACTGCAAAACCTATAAGAAACATAAAAATTATCTATTTTATTATATATGCTTATATTAAACTTTGATTTAGTTAAAATTACATTCAAAACATAAAAATTATCTATTTTATTATATATGCTTATATTAAACTTTGATTTAGTTAAAATTACATTCAAAACATAAAAATTATCTATTTTATTATATATGCTTATATTAAACTTTGATTTAGTTAAAATTACATTCAAAACATAAAAATTATCTATTTTATTATATATGCTTATATTAAACTTTGATTTAGTTAAAATTACATTCAAAACATAAAAATTATCTATTTTATTATATATGCTTATATTAAACTTTGATTTAGTTAAAATTACATTCAAAACATAAAAATTATCTATTTTATTATATATGCTTATATTAAACTTTGATTTAGTTAAAATTACATTCAAAACATAAAAATTATCTATTTTATTATATATGCTTATATTAAACTTTGATTTAGTTAAAATTACATTCAAAACATAAAAATTATCTATTTTATTATATATGCTTATATTAAACTTTGATTTAGTTAAAATTACATTCAAAACATAAAAATTATCTATTTTATTATATATGCTTATATTAAACTTTGATTTAGTTAAAATTACATTCAAAACATAAAAATTATCTATTTTAATTCAAAAACACATTCAAGATTCCAAGATCTCGATCATTATGAAGATGAAATGTTCCATCGAGTTAAACTACAATTATCAATTGCTTAATCTATTGATTAATGAGTTAAAATGGATATCAAGTAAAAAAAATTAATATTTGAAGTTATATCATTTTGGACAGAGATCCATTTAGAAAAGTAATTATCTTGCTTTTATTTTTCATATACTAAAATTAATTTTTTATACATATTATGATTATTTTTATCGGGTTAATTTTCTAATACATCCTAGATACAATGTGCTTTTGTTACTTTTGGTTTTGATCTGAGTGTACGGTGGACTAACCAGGTGGAAGTCAGGGGAGCTATGGCGGTCGGCGAAGAGTAGCGCATTGAATGAACTGAGGGGATCGGCTTTGTTAGTTGAAGAAGATGAAAGCTGTACTGTTCGGTTCATTCATTCATTCTTCTCCTTCTTCTTCTTCTGCTTTTCTGTGAACTGAAAGCAAGCGAAGTCGGAGATGGGTGGTTGCCCGGAAGAAGGAACGTCGTTGGTGTACACTCCGACGTGGGTTGTGGCGTCCGTCTGCACCGTCTTTGTCGCAATTTCGCTCGCCCTGGAGCGAGGGCTTCATCACATGGGAAAGGTAACGTGATCGAACACTGTATCCGGGAAGAAGAAGGTGAAGTGGGAGCTGTGGAGAGAATCAGAGAAGGCAAGAGACGCAGAATCTGAAGAAGACTTTTGGCGGAGTCCTGGAATCAACTGTAGCTTCTCCTGTCTTCTCTGATAATCTCTTCACCTCTCACTTTCTCCCTCTTTTTCTCTCATGCTATCGAGTATCTGATCCTCTTTGGATTATGGGCCTACTCTGAGATGAAGTATTTCGTTTGCAGTTTCTGAAGAAGAAGAACCAGAAGCCATTGTATGAAGCTCTGCTCAAAGTACAAGAAGGTACGTGCGTTGAAATGCACTCACCAGACACACACTCAAACTCTCCTCGTGTGTGCAGAGCTGATGCTTCTGGGCTTCATTTCCCTGCTGCTCACCGTGTCGCAAAGCTTCGTAGTCAAGATCTGCGTGAATCCGGCCGCCATGACCCATCTGCTGCCTTGTGCACTGCCTTCTGAAGAAGAAGAAGAGCCTGCCGCAGGTGGCTACTGTGCCGCGAAGGTGAGCCATTTCCACCGCATAATCAAAAGAATGCTCCCACATCCCGATTCTAAACTGAAAACCCTGTCTTTTCTTCTCAGAGCCAAGTGCCATTGCTGCCGGTGGAAGCGCTGCATCAGTTGCACAACTTCATATTCTTCCTCGCGATCGTCCATGTGGTGTACTCCGTCCTGACGGCCTTAATCGGGATCGCCAAGGTACGACTCCGATCTCCGACCGCCGTAACGCAGCTTGATGAAGAACGAATGTGACGGATGCGCTTCTTTGCCAGATAAGGGAATGGAAGAAGTGGGAAGACTCCATCGTTCAAGAAAAGTACGGCTCTCAGCAAGGTGCTATTTTTTTAATAAATTATTATTTCATTTTGTTAATAAAAATATTAGGAAAATGTTTGATAAATTAATTTAATATTGAATTACTTTGTTTTAAATAGATAATCATATAATTAATTATTATAAATATATGTTTAAGTGTAGAAACTTTTGATAATTTAGTTTAATTATTTAAATTATTTATGATTATATAATTAAAATTGAAAATATATTTAATATATAGATTCTATAAATATTTTTTAAAAATAATATTATGTTTGATAAATATATTTAAATAAATAGAAAATAATAAAAACCCATTTAATTAGACGTAATTCTAAAAAATCACTATATATTAAAATATTAGTATATTTTAAATATAATATAATTAGTTACATATATATTTAATTATATATAACATTTGATATCTTAAAATAGAAGTATGATTATGTGTGTTACCACAAACATACTGAAAAAATAAGTATATGATTGATATGATACATATATATATTAATTAATCAAACAATGATTTATGTGTAAATTCCAGTATAAATTTTATATATTATACTATGAAATACTTTCTAAAATATACATATATTTAAATATGTAAATAAATAATGATATTTATTTGGAGGATGCAGCTCTTAGGCCGATGGTGACGCACGTTCATGAGAACGAGTTCATAAAGAAGCGGTTTACAGGCTTCGGCAAAGGCTCTGCCATGGGGGCTTGGACGGTACGGATTTTTCAATTAAAATATTCATTTATTTATTTTTTTATAGAAAAAATAGTAAAAAGGGGGTGGGTTGGTGTGATTTTTCAGGTGGCGTTTTTTAAGCAATTCCATGCATCGGTCACGGAAGCCGATTACACGACTCTCCGGCATGGCTTCATAATGGTACGGACGGACTCAACCACATTCCCTGTAGGATGATCAGATTTGCAAATGATCCTCCTTCTGTTGTGCTTCAGATGCACTGCCGGGGGAACCCCAAGTTCAACTTCCACAACTACGTCATGAGAGCGCTGGAGGATGACTTCAAGAAGGTGGTGGGGATTCAGTAAGCAGCACCAACTGACTCTTTGAAAATCACTCAAATGCTGTGTGTCTGTGTCTGCTTGCGGTTGAACCGGATCGAATTCGAGCTTTGCTGTGTAATGTAAATCTCTTGCATGATGCTGCTTCTTTTCTGCTGCAGTTGGCTGCTGTGGGTGTTCGTGGTCATCTTCCTGCTGCTCAACATCGATGGTAAGCAGAAAATGGTTAAAAAAAAGGGGTGGAAGAGAGTTTTGAACCTTTTTGGTTGATGCCAGTGGGGGATTTGGTGCAGGGTGGCACTTGTACTTCTGGCTGGCATTCCTCCCTCTAGTTGTGGGTATTGCATTCCTTCTTCCGTTTGGTTGCTTTTGCATCAGACATGGAAGCTCATTGTTGATGCTCAGCTTCTGCTGGCGGTTGGGGCCAAACTGGAGCATGTGATCACTCGGCTGGCTCACGAGGTTGCAGAGAGGAATGTAGCTGTGGAGGGAGAGCTGGTGGTGCAGCCCTCTGATGATCACTTCTGGTTCAACCGGCCTCAGCTCGTACTCAAACTCATCCATTTTATCCTCTTTCAGAACGCCTTTGAGATTGCATTCACCTTCTGGGTCTGGGTAAGGAAGCCATCTTAAACAGCTCAACGTGTGTCCCTTGTGCTCACATTCTTGCTGCATCTGCAGGTTCAGTTTGGATTCCAGTCCTGCATAATGGGGAGACTTCCCTACATTATTGTTCGGCTCGTTGTTGCGTATGCTCCCCTTCCTCTGCTCCATTTCATCACCCACATTTACCTGATTTTGATTCCTCTGCTCTTCAGTGTGTTCATTCAGGTGCTCTGCAGCCACAGCACACTGCCGCTCTATGCTCTGGTCACACAGGTGAGGGTTAGAATTCTAGAGTCCTTGCATCTGATAAGGTACCTGACACTGCTTCTTTGGCCTGAAGATGGGAACGCACTTCAAGAAGGTCATATTTGATGAGCATGTGCAAGTTAGTCTTGTAGGCTGGGCTCAGAACGCCAAGAAGAAGAAAGGGCTGGCTGGTGCGTCCTTTAAGGGGGGCTCTTTCAAAGGCTCCTTTAAGGGAGGCTCATCTGATGGGATACAAATAGATGGTACTGGAAGAAAGGATGCCTCCACATCGCAAGCGTGATGTCTATCCTCTGACCGGCTTCTGAAAGGCAAAGAGATTCACACAGATCTCCATCCATTTTGGCCCAAACCATGCCCTGTTAGTACGACTTGGAAATAAAAGGCAAGAAAGTTTCCCCACATGCCGCTGTAACCAGAGAATGTGATATTGATTCTGAAGTCATAGAATGGAGTATGGGAAGTCCAGTATTATGCATCAGTTAGCATGGATGTGATGTGAAGTTAAGCTGAAACATTTATTATTGAACCATAACCAAGTGGCAGAGAAACAACTAAGTTAATAGAGTATGGATCAGAAGGAGCAGCAGAATCTTTTGATACAATTGAGTTGAATCCACAACATGGAAGAAGTTTCTATGTGAAAGAGCATTTTGTACCCATCACGGTTTTTGAATCTTCATTGCCTGTCGCAGCTCGGTCAAGAAATCTTGCTGCGTACCGGCAGAAGTCCCACCAGTTTGGTTAATAATCTGGAAATAATGAACGCGATGGGTATCTGGCAGATACTCAGAAATGAAAGTAAAGTAGCAAGAGTCGCATATGCCAAATGCTGTAATGCTACTCTCATCGACATACCAGATGGGGAAGCAGCCTTTGACCCCATGGAGAGGCATTACTCCTATACATGACGGGCCTTTCTGATAAACACAAGCGATTGAGTCAAGGACCCAGCTCATAAATTTACAGGAAATGGTAGATGAATCATACAAGTATGAATGAAATTACTGCGTCGCATCATACCTGGGGAGTCTTCTGGCAAGTTGTTATATGCACTCATGGCAGCAGCCCAACCTGCAAAAAGGGAAGAAATTCTTGATGCAAGTAACATCAACGCAGCTGACACAAAACCATGCCAAGAAGTTGCCGCATGGAGTTCCATTGGGTCTCATAACTTATCATGGATTCAAACCTCTCTATTTATTCCGGTAACGGCCATTAACATTCAAATAAATCAGGCAGAAAGGTAAAGAAGAGTCAATACGATTGTTTAAAAGCTCAGACGCTCCACTGTTGCAACATCCTTGCAAAGGTATCAATTTCTCAGAAGGGTTTTCACCAGACGAATAGTTCCCCGGGTTATATCCACCAATATCTTGCAGGGAACCACTTTTAGAGCCAACCAAGATTCTGCCACCATCATTTCCTCTGTTCCCTCGTTCATATCCATCTGTCGAAATACGAAGATGAACAGCATAAATTTAGTTCACATATGTTCCCTGAAAGGGGATGTACGCCGAGCATGAGACAAAATCTTAGGTAACCGCCACCAAAACGCATATAATTGAAAAAATCTACCTCCTGAGGATTTACGCCGACCATGCGACCAATTCCTTCACCAAATAGCCAATTTTATTCCCAAATTTAAAAAAAGCTTAAGAATAAGACAAATAAACGAATCATCACTCAAACCGCTGGTTAGGAGGAGAGTATCGCTTCACATGTGTGGCTCCAGCTCCGGCAGCCGCTGGGTTGACGCCGTCGTTCTCAGGCATTCTGATTCAGAAATTGTTTTCCTTCAGCACGAGAACAGAAAACTTGAACTCCTGCCGATCATACCAAAAGCCTGCAAATGCAGGTCTCTCTCATACTCCGATCGCCGCCCAGGCGAAGGCGAGGAGGTTGCACCTGCTGCAAAGGACCGAAATTAGGGTTCAGGTACAACAATTTTGTTGAAAAAAAAAGAAAACAAAGTAAAAAAGAGAATTTATATTGTCGAATTCTGATTGGTACAATTTTTTCCGATTATTTTGTATATTTTTTTATTATGCGAAAATGTAAAATGGGTTCTTTGTTGAGGATAAGGATAAGATTGCCTGGTTTTTCTTCTTCGTTTTGCGCCAACTTCTTCTTGTAGTTCATGCTTCATCAGATTCAGTGAAGGGGAGTTTCACGGCGATGTCGGCGTCTTCACCTCTTAATGTTATCTCTTTCGGTGCCCAGGTCCCGATTTCTTCGAAACAAAGCCAATGCAAACTTCTGCTTCTTTCCCCACCTAGCTCTTCCTTGAAATCATTGAAACCCATCACAAGCTGCGGCTGGAGATCTCCAATTTCTGTGCCCAGAGCTGCTTCAGCTGTTGATTACTCCGATCCTGCTGAAAAGGCAAGTGGGATTATTTTGTGCATCGTTTTTTTCTTTTACTTGGAATGGGATCTGTTTTAGGGGATGGAAAGTGGTTCTAGAAAACATAACTTGATGGGTAATAGGGAGTATGTGGTGGATTAAAGAATGCTTTTTGATTGTGTTTTGGGGAGAACAGGAAGTGGTGGAAGCTGGGATCACTACCAAGTATCATTTTGTTGTGGCGAATGCCAAGTTTATGCTGGATGATGAGGAGCATTTCCAGGAGTTAATGGCTGAGCGCCTCAGGAACTACGGTGAGCGGAACAAAGAACAGGATTTCTGGCTTGTGATTGAACCCAAGTTCTTGGACAAGTTTCCTGAAATCACCAAGAGACTCAAGAGACCAGCTGTTGCTCTTGTCTCCACTAATGCCACTTGGATAAGGTAATAACTGCATTCAGTGACAAATGTGTTTTTTTAGCTGCTTTTACAGTTATACTAGTGTCTCTTACTGCCCTCTTTAGATACCACTAGATAAACAAAATGCTGGAGCCGATCCATTAACAGTAGAATCACTTTTCCATACATCTGGTTTTCTTTACCTTCTAGTTTTTCTAGACAGAGTGCACTCTTATCCTATGTGTGTATATGATGCAGGTTCATGAAGTTGAGACTAGACAGAGTCTTAGAGAGCAACTTTGAAGCCGACACTTTGGAAGAAGCATTAGCTTCCAACCCCCCTGTTAGTCTTGAATTCGAGAAGCCTCAGAACTGGACTGCTCCATACCCAAAGTACGAATCTGGATGGTGGGATCCCTATCTCCCCTCCAAGGTATGAAGAAGGATTTCCATTCAGTTTTTGTTACATTTTTTCCTCTGTAGTGAGTTCAAGGAATTTCAGATATGGTGAATGACAATGTTGAGCTGCTCTGCTTCGACATGGTAGTTCTGTGTTTAAAGATTATCTATTGTGGACAATAGAGAATCATTCCAATAGTTGAATATCATGTTTCTGAATACAAGATGATATAAGTTATTTGGAAAGGATAAACAGCAAAAATTGAGACACTATGTGACTGTTAATGCTAAGAGCACTAAACCAAGATGATCATCTGTCAGTACTCCTTTTGTTTCCATGATGGAAGTCTTGGTAGTTTCTGGAGAACCTTTTCATCCAGAGAACTGTATCGCCTCTTGAGTTCTGCTTTCGCCTTCTTCGCATATGAATCGATTCTGTCTTCATGCTTTTCATACAGTGGTGGCATTGTCAATATCATCACAAATACTGAAATCACATATGTTCATGAATGTTGTTACTCTTCTACTTCGGAAAATTGTCACTTGTCACAGTGGATTTCGGGGTCGAACACTTACCAATGTATAAGATAGTCAGGAAGTCAAGCCAGCCACCAACAACAGACACCACCCACAGACCAAAAATTGCCTGCAGGTTAGTTAAACATAGTGATGAATGATGGAGAGTGGTAATGCACTGTCTAAATAGACTTACATAGAACAGCTTCTTCAAATCCTTCCCAGAAGCCAGCTCCCTGAAGGTAACAACAGCCTCATTGCCTTTATGTATCAGAGCAAGAGCCACAGTGTTGCAAAACTCCTCTGGTAGCATGATCTCCGGGAAGTTAACTGGTGACCTGAGGAAGAAACATGCGATGATATGAAGCCATAACCCGAAGATTCCATACGCAGCCGGTGTCAAAAACTCACTTGTTGATGAAGGAGGAGAGGTTGGACCACAAGAAGAGAGTGGCCATGGAGAGGATGAGGAAGTTGCAGATGAATGGAACAAGATGATAGCCGATCCTCTCAAATAGCAGCCATATGACTGTGGAACCAGCCAGCACCGCTGCTGAAATCTGCTTGTTCCTCCACAGAATCACATCCGCAGCTGAGAATGAAGCAGGAGCATCACCCAACCAATCACATCAAGAAAAGGGATGTTCACAGAGTGTAGAAAGCACCACTTTTGCCACCGGGAAGAGCGCAGCGCAGCGGATTCTGGGCTCCCAGTAGATGGAAACCGCCATCTCCACCATCTCCGGTGGGCAACTCGCTGCCTTCATGATCCATGCTGAATGATTACGAACCCATCCATCATCAGCAACATCAAGCAGTGCAGAATGACAAGGAAATTTCTCACCTTTGATCGCTTCCGAATCTGGGGTATGACAAGCAAATCTTGAAAACTCCATCTCCATTCCAGTAAATAACCTCTGTTCTTTTGCCTTTGTTTTCGGCTGAGTGGATCAACACAGCCCTCCACGTTGCATCTCCTCCAACCTCCATAACCGTTTTTAACGATTTCATGCCTCAATGTGCCATGCTCACTTGAACTTGTCTATATATAGATTAAACTTGACATATTTATTTTGTTATAATACAATTTAAAAATCAAACATATTTAATTTTTACTATTTTTATATAATAAAATTAATTTCTAAATTAAAATGATTTAATATTTTTTTAAAATAACAAGAATAGTCCTAAAAATTAAACCTTATTTTTTATGCCAAATTAATTTTTATGACTCTTACTATCACAATTATACCATTTATCATTTCAAATACAAAAATACCAAAAATATTTCATTATTCTTACTATCACCTTTCCATTTTAATATTCAATATTTAAAAATCATTAACTAAAAAATTATTTTACCTTCGATCGCCCGTTCATATATACAATTTTCATTATTTTATGAAAATAATGTTAGGGTTTCAGATTAAAGGACAAATCGCAATTGGGAAGGGAGCGAAGGTCTGAGAGATGCACATGCTGTTGCGGAGAGGGATGAAGTGAGTCGGAAAAAATTCTAGGGTTTCAGATTTGGGGGAAAAATCGCAATTGGAAGTGTAGGTCTAAACCAGGCCCTCAGATCATGTTGTTACAGAAATCAAAGAGGACAGACATGGCGACCAAATTGTTCTCCGTGCACATTACCATGCTTCCTTCATCCTCAATCATTCCAGAGCATCGGCTTATTGTGCACGGCGCGGTTAAACATTCAGAAAGATACAGAAACAAGAAGAGAGAACTGAACTACTCGTTAAAAAATCGTCGCTGGACGCGGAAACGAGAGACTCAAACCTCTACCGCAGAATTCATAGGAAAAACGGCTCGTGAGTTTACATAGCTAGGGTTTTACATACTGAAATTACCAAAATACCCTGTATCCTGAGTTTGGGCCGTTTCCAAGCTCATTTGATAAAAGGCAGATTTTTAACTTCACAAAACAATTCGAAAAATTAATTTTAATCCGAAAAAAAATCTTAATTATTTCGAATAAAATATTTGTTGCAAAAAAAAAAGAAAAAAGAAAACCTGAAGAGGGAAACGCCAAGAATTGTCTGAATAGAAAGCAATCCTCAGTAGAAATCATGTCGGTGGCATTTCTCGTACGGAATAAACCCATGGATCAACTGGAACACGAAAACGCAGCCGAAAAAAATGTGTTGGATCGGAGTAGAACAAACCGGATGATCGATCACTTGCTTGCACAGCTGAGAAGGCAACTCAACGGCGGATATTCACTCTTCATGACGGGGGATCAGCCGCGCCGGCGCCGGTGCCGTTGTAAGGATACCGGGGATCAGGAGGGTGGCCTGCTCCACCGGAATGTGGAATGGGTATTGTTCCTGCACCGGAGGGAGCCCCGGAATCCGGTGGTGGCAGCTCCATCTGATCGAACTTGGTTTTGCGCGGCCTTCGGATGGTTCTTTCGTAGCTTGGGCTCCGGCTGTAGCTGCGTCTTGGACTACGACTGCGAGACCAGCTTCTGCTCCTGCTTCGGCTGCGACTGTAACTCCGCCGGCGGCTACGGCTACGGCTGCTGCTCCTACTCCTGCTCCTGCTTCGGCTTCTGCTGTAACCTCCCCAGGTTCGAACTCTTTCTGGACTTGGACTGAAACTCCTCTCCCTGCCTCGGTCGGGGCCATCTCTTCTGCTGTCGAATCGGCCACGGCCACGGCCTCTTCCACGTCCTCTGACGTCCATATTGCCGAACCGGTCATGTGTACCACCGGCACGGCCACCCCGGTCCCATCCGCCGCGACCGCCGGTGGGGCTGAAGAAGCTTCCATCTCTACCACCCCTCGCCCACCAAAGTTTCCATCCCTCGAACCTCCACGCCCACCAAAACCACCGTCCCTTGCTCCTCCACGACCACCAAAACCGCCGTCCCGCATTCCACCACGGCCGCCGAAGGCACCATCACCGCCACGGCCTCTAAAGCTGCCATCGCCACCACGGCCCCTGAAGGGGCCATCTCTCATTCCACCACCATGATCGCCAAAACCACCGTCCCTCATGTCACCACGATCAGCTGGATTCCAGCGGCCAGCACTATCAGTTGATCCATACCGGTTAACCATGCCACGATCCTTACTGACCATGGAACTCCCACGCAAAGCAATATCTCTTATTTCCGGAGGCACGACCTGGTTGGCACTCTCCAGCACTTTTACAAGATCAGGGGCGTACTTCCAGTCTTGTTCTGAGAAGAATGTGTATGATGCACCTGTCGCACCAGCTCTCCCAGTTCTTCCGATACGATGAACATAATCCTCAATCCCAGTTGGGAAGTCATAATTAATGACCACTCTGCAGTATAAAACACCTCATAATTCTCAACAAAATGACATCACAACGACCAAACAATGCAAAAAAAAAAAAAAAAATACAAAACAAAGAAGCATGTGTAAGGCGACCTTATGTCTCTAATATCAAGCCCTCGAGCTGCTACATCAGTGGCGACAAGTACTTGCGATTTTCCTGATCGAAACTGATTCAGAACCCAATCCCGTTCACCTTGTGATTTGTCTCCATGAATTGCAAGAGCCCCATAGAAACGCTTAAGGCTATGTGCTACTTGATCACACAGCCTTTTAGTGGAACAGAATATAATCACTTTAGAACCAGGTTCCTGTGATCTAATTATCTGCTCCAACCGCCTCTGCTTCTCCATTTCAGGCACTACCTCAACATACTGGACACCGGAATAAGAAAACAAAGAAACCGTTAAAAGTTGAACAAGGTTTGTCATATAGCCAAGCAAACTCAGAACCATCCATTGTGGCTTAAAGTAAAAAAAAAATCACATTCCGATGGTAGGATGCTATCAGAATGTTAATAAATGTACTCCCATCCCACAAAAAAAAAATCACACAGAAGAGAGCAATACCAACACATAGATGATTCCGCAGCCCCCATAACAAAACTAACAAAATGAAGGAGCTACCACATAAAAGGGAAGAGGAACACACTTGCAATCATGGTACTTAGGAAGAAACTGAAGCACAACATTGGGGGAATGGGGTAGCATGTTAACATGAAAACAATGTTGGACATCTCTAGCAATCTCCAGGAATCACCTGCGTAATAGATTTATTTGCCTCAAGTTCATCAACACTTCCAATATTGACCTGCACTGGATTAACCAATAGATCACTGGCAATTTTTACGACATCCTTGGGCCATGTAGCAGTGTACATCAGGGTCTGTCGTCTTGGGGGAATCTCATTGACAATCTTGCGAATCTGGGGCTCAAAACCCATGTCCAGCATTCTATCAGCCTCATCAAGAACAAGAAAAGACACCTGTCTGAAGTCGATCTTTCTCATCTCAAGGATGTCATTGAGCCGACCAGGTGTTGCAACAACAATATCTGCTCCTCGTTCAAGCTCTCTTAATTGAGGGCCTTTTGGAGCACCACCATATAGGCACTAATAAAGAACAGTAACTTCAGTTAACCCAAAACTCTAGCAATGCAAAGCATAGACAACAAGATGTACGCTTACTGTGCACGAGACTCTAGACGACCGGCCAAATTTCACAACTTCATCTTGAATTTGTGTGGCAAGTTCCCTGGTAGGTGCCAAAACCAATACAGTTGGTCCAATCCGAGCATTGTTGTGGCATCTTCTGAGGTGAATGAAGGCAGGGATCAAATATCCAAGTGTTTTACCCGAACCCGTCTTTGCAATAGCAACTATATCTCTGTTCATCAAAGCAATTGGCCAAGTTTGTGCCTGAATTGGTGTTGGGGCAGAAAATCCAGCAAATCTTATCTGCAAAAAAGAAAATCGATTATATCACCCAAAGAAACTTGCGGTCAATACTAGTTGATCAGTACTTTTTGAAACTTCAGAATGCACCAAGTGGTATTGGAGATTGAAGGAGTGACTGATGCCCAAAAAGAGGGGAATGGATGCTCTATCAAAACCACATGGGCTAATGGTTGCTTGTGGAACCAAAACGAGTAAAACCGGAGAAATAAAAGAGACATCTTGAAACAACTAAACTAGAATTTCCATTGAAATATATAGTTTGAATCGGATGAAGCACCCTTTAAGAAGTAATACTATGGAAAGCTCCAATAGCCCATTTTGCAGCCTCAAAAACTCAAGGTCGAGTATATATGACCATAGCATTTGCAGCGTACGACATGTGCTCCTCTGCCGGAGCAGATATCGCACCTGCGACAAGTCAGATGTTACAAGTTCGAAAATTATATAGAAAAAAATAGGAAACGATTGGGGAATACAGATGAATCAGCAATTAAGCTAATTCAACAACTCAGCATTTACCTCCTGCAATATTTCTGGTGGCAGTCCAGCAGCTTCAAATGTCGTGAATGGAGGAGGAACATTTTCACCCTGAACAATTTAACAAACATGAAAATACGCACAAATTCATCAATCCGTTTCATCATTTTTTTGTTTATTAAGATATCATACACTTATAGAGAAATGGGAGGTGTTTACTGAGCGACCATAACATGGAGTAAGAGAAAAACAAACTTCCAGAAAACATAAAAAAACATCAAAAGCAAGTAAATGGCGAGAAAATGTTTATACATGGAATTTTCTTGAAAGCCTCCGAGACAACCAGATATAATTTGTATTTTCAACAGTAATAGGGGCAGAAAAATTAAATAGCAATTGCTAAGGTCTCCTGCAGGCTAAGAGTTGCTGGAAACGTAAAACAAATTGCAGGACAACTCAATGCAGCATTTAAATAAGTCGTGCCCATGGAAAAAGTGATACTCATGAATGATATATGTCTTCTCATAAAATAACGAACCATTGCTGTCACTTCATGCTTTTGGCGATAAGCTTCAGCAGCTGACAAAGCACTAGAATCTGAAGGTCCTAAAATTGGAAGAGGCTGTCTCATAAAAGAGCTATCTGCATAGTGCTGGGCACTTGATGACTGACCAAAAGTGCCATGCATGGGAATTCCAGCAGTATCTTGCAGCCTCCCTTGGATAGAAGGCATAACATTTTGAGGGGGAAGCCGGAGCTCCTAATTTCCTAACATGAGAAAGAGATTGACAGGTTATGAAGCATGGTACAGGTTTGCCTTTTTATGAAGAAAATGCATTGAACAATAAGAAAATCTATCAATGTATGAATCTTCTGTACACATTCTTTTGCTAATGAAACTAGAAAGTAAATATACTAAGCATCCAATTTACCAGCTGATTTCTAGATATGGGTAATGGGGCAAGCTTTGGCACCTGAGGCGGGACTGCATTTACGTCCCTGGAATTATTCACAAAAAAGTCATTTGTGGACCTTGAGATATTGTTTTCATCATATGGGATATTTGGTCCAGGTCCACCATGAGTAATAATTTGAGGCTGTCCATGCATCAAGCCAGAGACCATTCTATTCTGATAACTAGCAACATGCTCTTGGTGCACCAGCTCTTCACCTCCATGATGTGCCTGAGCTGAGAATTTTTTATGTGGGAGATTAATGGATAGCCCTCCAGGACGTTCGAGGTCATTCTTTGCACCAGGCGCTACTTTATTCTCTTGTGTGGGCGGAAACTGCTGGCTTTGAGCCAAATACGGGGACGGTTGCAAGGCACATTGCGACTTCTCTTGTGTGGGCGGCAACTTCTGAGATAAATACTGAGATGGTTGGATGGAACTTTGTGTCCCCTGCAATGCAGCGGGTTGCTGACGCAAAGTGTGCTGATGCAGTATTTGCTGTGCTGGCTGAGGCATGTATTGATAACCTGGAGGAGTTCCTTGTGGTAGAGTTTGAATTGCGGGTCCATGCTGAACTTGTGGCATAGAATGCACTGGCTGCTGGGAACTTGGTGCCCTTGCTGCGTAGAATGTTGTATCACTGGAGGCCCTTGCTGCTGTGGCATTTTCCCCACCTGAGGTGACAATTGTTGCGTAGGATGCTGGGTCATTTCCGCCATAAACTGCTCAGATGCGCCATGAACAGGACGTGGACTTGTCCCAAAATGTGGCCCAAGAAGCTGCCTCGATGGTGCTGTTTGTTGAGACTGCCATTGCCCAACCTGGGCCGAAGAGTTCATGAGCTGCCCTTGTGGCAGCTGGGACTGCAACCGCTGTGTATAATGCACGGTTGGCATACCTTCTGACTGCACAGCATGAGGTTCCCCATTTCTCACAGCAGGTGGTAAGGATGTCGGCCTCTCGTATTGGGTGACATTTGTTTCAGGATTCCAATAATACAAGCTACCTGTGCTTCCATCAATCAATGGTTTCCAAGGTTCAGACAGAGTTGGATCATCTGGAGCATATCTAGGCCCACGCATAGTAGAAGATGGGTCTGCCGTAGCCATTCCAATTCCGTTAACTGGACCAGGGAATTCAAACAAACGCATCAACAGGATTAACAGAAAAACACAATTCCCAAGCAACACAAACGAGCGCACATAATTCACAGCGCGAAAAAAATTCGCACAACAATCTTCATTTTGCTTTCCCCAAACACAACAGAAACGCTATGGCTGCTCGAATCGTAAAATGCACAAAAAACACAACTTCTTACACAAAAACAAAACCAAGAAATCCACACCTCAATTGCCAATTGCAGAAGCTTTCGCCGAATCCTAGGTTTCGAATTCTTCTCCCTTCAACTTTCGCTATTCGGATTGCGATTCTCTTCAAGATGACTTCAAGTTCGAATTCTCCCCCAACTCATTAGGCAGAACCACCACGAGTTCCGACGAAGACGCGAGAGAAGAAACCATCGGTCACCGTAGATCCGCCACAGTACGTACCCCCAACGCCTTCGCTCTTCGCTTTGCAGAACTTATGAACGAAATAGCGCCGTTTTGGATCGGGCCCAGGCCAGGAGCCCCTTTTTGTTTTGGGTTGCGCTTTCCTTCATAAAAAATGAATTTATTGGTTTATAATACAAATTTCATATTTTATTCTGCACTAATTTTTTTAATCGAATTAATCATAGAATTATCAAAATCTAAGATTTCCAGTTTTTTTGAATTTCTTAATTTTTTTTATAAATATTAGATTAAATTAAAAAAAGAATATAGCATATTAATGTTAATCTAATAAAGATTAAATCTTTAAAAAGATAGATGCTTAATAATTCTTATTTGATGAAAGCAAAATCTATAAGAATATGATTGACATGAAAAATCCACATTTCTTTACTGATTGGTAATGTATAAATATCCAACATTTAAATTACACAAGCAGTGGAATATAATCTAACAAAAATAAAATAAAAAAATTCAATAATCTAATCTAACATTTTTAACTCTAAAATACTTTCATGATAAAAAGGGTTTAAGTAATGTTGTGAAAATTTTTTGGAATTTATTTTTATTTTTTTCAAAATAATTTTAGAAAAGTAGAAATAATAATTAAAATTAATCTATTTTTTAGTTTTCCAAAAAAAATTATAATATAGTTTTAAAAGTATTTTTGGTAAAATATATTAAATAATTAATATTGTTTTTAAAATAAATTATTTTTTTGAAAAATAAAAATAAATTTAAAATTTTTTATAAAACAATACTGTATTTTCAATCAACTTAAAACCTATTTGGATTTATACCGATCTCCAACAATTAAAATATTAAATTAAACATATTTTTTATAGTCTAAGTATACTATTAATATGATTAAATAGGAAGATTAATTATAGCACACTATTTTTTATATTTATAGAAATTTGATATGAAATATCAATTATATGCCGATGTAAAAAAATAAAAAAATTATGGGTATTGATATATTGCTATCAAATATATGTCAGTAAAATTAAAAAATACAAGGTATAATAATTATACATAAATAATGTTAATTTTGTTCTAATAAATGATTTTTTAAAATTAATAAAATCCATTATTCAAATTAAAAATTGAAAAAAAAAAAAAAACAAGTCACCGGCTAGAGACAATTGACTTCGTCCCTACATGGAAAATATCTTCTTGTTCGGGAATGCTACACTTCACATACTCATTCCGAATACGATTCGATACCCCGGCCGGCCGGAGAGGCGCCCCGCCGCAGCGGCTCCTCCCCACCTACCAAACCTACGCTTTGACGAGAAGCTGTCTACAAGTGGGGCACGAGGAATGCAGAGCAAGCCACTTAGCAACACACTTGGCATGGAACCCATGATTGCACCTCGGCAAAATCCTGACGTCTTCACCTTCGAGGAACTCCGCCAAGCAAATGGGGCACTCCGTCGCCGCAATATCTACCGGCCTGTAGACCACCACCGGAATCCAGCTGAAGTCGTCCTTCTTCGGGGCGACCGCCGGCAACTCCCTCCGGCGTCGCTGGAGACTCTCCGGGAGAGGCGAAGCGTGCAGCGGATGATCGAAGTCAGCCCGGTGGCGCATATCAGTGCACAGAGCAGCGCGATCAAAATTATGACCATCTGGGTGTCGAAGCTCGTCCCGCCATTGGAGTCCCCTGTGGTGGTCGAGTTGATCAGGGACGGCGTGACGGTGAACGTGGAGTCGAGGAGCTGCCGGGGAAGACGACGGAGACTCTTCACCATTGATGCCCCTGCAGCGTTATTACCAGAAGCACGAGCATTACGAAGAGGGAGGGGCTGAGATGCGGAAAGGGAATCATTCTTACCAGAACATGCGAGCCTCTGGAACTGATAGATCCCAAGAGAGGAGGAGATTCGAAGAGAGGAGGAGGAAGGGGGAGAGGGAGACAGTTGAGATATTTGTCGGGGGATTTGGTGAGATATTTATTGAAGTTCTTGGATGATATTTTTGTAAGGAGGAAGCGCGTTAGCAAAACGACAAAGATATTCTGTCAATGAGGGTGACGACAAGCATACCAGAGATATTTGGTGCCTGTGGGTGGAATCACTCATTTAAACCAAAAAATTAAAATTCAAATGAAAAAAATTAAAAATCCAAATCCGATTATTAATAATACCTTGTAACGTATTCCATGTTGATTAGGCACAAAATAATATATGTATTTAAATAGAGAGATTTTGTTAATTTTTTATAATTTTTTTCTCTTCAAAGTAAAAAACTTAAATTGGAAAAATTGAATAATCGAAATGATAATATTATATGTTTTTATTTAATTTATCATATAGAAATAGATATGGATATGGTAGGTTTTATTTTTAAAAATTAAATATATAATTTTTAATATTAAATAATATATTATAAAATTTAATAAATTAAATTATTGTAGAATCTAATCACTAAACGAATATTTAATAAATTCAATAATTTTTAAATTTAATTATAAAATCTAAATTTCTAATTTTATTATCGAATAGTTCAAAAATAAAATTTATAAAAATTAAAATAAAATCAATTTAAAAATTTGAACAAAAATAACCATTCCTTTTCTTTTGAATAGTTAAATTTTTATGAATCAAATTTATTTTTTTAAATATTGAATTTAGTGTTTAATTTTATTATATTAAAATTATGTAAAACCAATTTTGAAAAAAAAATTTGAAAAATATTAAAATCAATAAATTTTATTTGTTTCTATATTTTGTGGGAATAGAATTTCTTCGTTTTTTATAATAAAAATATTTTCAAAAGATTTTAGAGGAACATAAACACCTCCAAAAAGGTCATAAAATTTGAGCTAAATCAAACTCATTTATTATTATATTATATTTAATAAATAGAGAGATTTTCTCGAATTGAAAAATTCGGAACTGGGCCATGTAAGAATCGGCCCAATTATGTCATTAATGGGCCGTAGTCACATGTTGATGTCTAGGGTTTTGATATATGTTCCACGAGACGGCGGCCTTCACCTATCTCCGCAGGAATTTCATCGCAGGCCTCTGAATCGATCTTAGATTGATACACAATGGTGAGCGCCTGCGAATCTCACTGTTTTCATTGTTGTTCTATTGGATTGTGTGTGATTGTTTCTGTAGATCAGCGATTTTGATTGTATTTGTACTTTGTAGCCATTCAAGAGAAGAAATGGAGGCCGTAACAAGAGTGGCCGTGGCCATGTCAATCCCATCCGCTGCTCCAACTGCGGGAAATGCTGCCCGAAGGTCTTTTTTTAGTTTTCTGCTGAGTTTGCTTCAGCTTTTGTGCGATGAGTACACTGAATAGCGTTTAGACCGTGCTTATTGGCGGTCTGGTTTTGGGAATTTGGGGTTTATACAGCTGTTTGTAGTGCATGAACTATGCCATTCACTGTTCATTGGCGATCGTGATTCAGTCTATTTTTCTCCCGTTTACGCTCTAGGATGAGATCAAGTAGATGCAGGCAACATGTATATGGGATTGAATTTTTTTCTGAAAGTTGGTAACGCTTTTGATTTTATTTAAAACCTTCACGATTGTCCCCCGTGCCGCAGGACAAGGCTATCAAGAGGTTCCTTGTGAGGAACATCGTCGAGCAAGCTGCAGTGAGGGACGTCCAGGAGGCTTGTGCTTTTGAATGTGAGTGTTTTTGGACCCCTTCTAGGACACAAGCAAGCCCTTCTGTTTCATGTACATTTTTGAACTGATTTTAAGCAACTGCTGATAACACAAAACCCTTGTTTTCTACGATGCAGCATATACCCTTCCAAAGCTTTATGTGAAGATGCAGTACTGTGTCTCGTGTGCTATTCATTCAAAGGTCGTTAGAGTCAGATCCAGTGAAGACAGGAGGAACCGTGAGCCTCCACAGCGCTTCAGGCGCCCAAGGGTATGCCCCTCTCCCTCCCTCATTTTCATAGAGATCCTCAAGGCGTTTGCTTGCTATAAACCCGCGATTTTTTCATATGCATCATGAACTAGAACCTTATCTCATCCCTACTTCTTCTTATTCCCTGTTTTCACTTTCTTCTCCACAGGATGATCTCCCAAAATCAGGCCAGGCTCCTCGCCCAGGTGGGCCGCCAGCCGGAGCCAGACCCTGAAGCTCAGCCACTGCTGCCCTCTTCCAGTAAGATGGTTTATCATGATCTTTGTACTGCTTTTAACCGTTTGGATGTTTGAATTGAACCAAACTCACCATTAAAACAACTTTGAAGAGGCCCCCCCAAAAGGAGTGTATGACACAAACACCCAACTGCACAATTAAATTTAGCAGGAAGTTCCCCACCCCACATGGATGGTGGGTAGGGTTATCCTACGAAGGGGCATATTGGTCCAAGGAAATGTAGTTGCCCATCCATATTCCAATTATTGTAGGGACAGAAGCAATTTGAGAGTCAAATGGATGCATGATTGCGGATATATTTATCTCATTAATTAGAAAATTGATCCTATATCTAAATTTTTTGTCTCAATGTGTAAAATAAATGGTAGCAATCACATATTTATCCCTCTATGTTCAATTATTATCCTTTGTTATTTTTTAGAAATTGTAAAAACTTGGTGTTATATTTTATCAAAATCATTTCTAAAAATTTTCTTTAAAGAAACATAATATTTAATTTCTATTGAAATTGTATATAATAATTAAATACACTTGTATTTTAAAAAAAGAATTTAAAATTAAATATAGGAGGAAAAATGCAAATAATGGAGGAAATTAGGGGAAGGGGGGGGGGGGGTTAATCCGCATTTAAAATTGAGTATTTTTATTAAAAAAATAAACGTATGTGGTGCATATGAAATGGAGTATGGAGTGAAATCTGGTACACATTTGAAATTATTAATTTATTCATAAAAAATAAGCCTCTTATTTATGAGTGGCACTCGACGCCGGGGGCCCACGTGTCCGCCAATAATGGCGATACACCTGTCAGGTAGTGATATTGGGAGGGTGTAAGCTGACACTGACGCTTTTGGTGCATCCCGTTAATAATTTGTGTGACGCTTTACGAAGCGCGCAATATTTTAAATTCGAAAAAAGGAAAACTTTTTTTTTTTAATAAAAAAGTTTAAAATATATCAATTTTGAAATTTTCCCACATATAACGACGATGATTGTTACAAAGTAAGAAAAATTATGTCTAATCTCGTAACTTTAGAACATATATACGATGATCATACGAAAAAGAATATAAGGATCGATTTTTTGAGAAAGGAAATCAGTCTCAAGTTATGGACGAGCAAATTATCTTGAATTCATGTAATTTTCCTTTGAATCCTACATATTTTTGATGGAAATTTTATTATTTTTTTGTATCATTAATTTAATCGTTTGATCTTTTTTTTTTCAAATACATGAAACTTGATAATTATAATAAAATAATCACATAATAGCATAACCGGAGAATCAAAGACAGTGATAGAAGTAACACTTGAGAATATATAGATTTTTCTGAAATTTGGTCATTTTATTCTAAATTTGTCCTAAAATTCGATTTTAAATAAAATAGAAAATATGAAATTTTGAAACATTTAACAGTGTACGTGAGGCGTACGCGTGCAAACACGTGTTAAACGCTGAGTGGTTGACTGTGACTCGTCTTCTTTTATAAGCTCCCGCAACTCTATTTCGTCTCCAGAAGGCGGAAAGCCTTCTCCTAATCTTCTCTGGTCTCACATTTGATAATCACTGTGCGATCCCTAGATCTCGATTCTGCAGCAATGCAGGAGCCGGAGATCGGCGTTTATGAGGCTGAGGAAGAGGCGGCGGAGCGAGGAAACCGCCTCTTCAACAAATACGAGTTCGGAAAGCTTCTCGGCTGCGGCGCGTTCGCGAAGGTGTACCACGCGAGGAACATTCGGACGGGGCAGAGCGTCGCGATTAAGGTGATTAGCAAGGCCAAATTAGGAGGTAATTCGATGCTGGCGATGAACATCAAGCGCGAGATCTCGATCATGAGCCGGCTGCGCCACCGTAACACTGTCCGATTGTTCGAGGTTTTGGCGACGAAGAGCAAGATTTACTTCGTTCTGGAGTTTGTGAAGGGCGGGGAGTTGTTCTCAAAGGTGGCTAAGGGGCGGTTGAGTGAGGAATTAGGGCGGAGGTACTTTCAGCAGTTGATTTCCGCGGTGAGTTATTGTCACTCACGCGGCGTTTACCACCGCGATTTGAAGCCGGAGAATCTGTTGCTTGATGAAAATGAGGATTTGAAGGTTTCCGATTTTGGGCTGAGTGCTTTGAAAAACCAGGTACGGGAGGACGGATTGTTGCATACTCTGTGCGGCACGCCGGCATACGTCGCGCCGGAGATTCTCGTGAAGAAAGGCTACGACGGCGCGAAGATCGATATTTGGTCTTGCGGAATCGTATTGTTTGTGCTCATTGCAGGGTATCTGCCTTTCAACGATTGCAATTTGATGAATATGTATAAGAAGATCTACAGGGGCGCTTTCCGGTGCCCCAAGTGGATGTCATTGGAATTGAAGCGGTTACTCCACCGCCTACTGGAAACGGACCCGGAATCGAGAATCACCGTCGAAGAAATCAAGCGTGACCCCTGGTTCAGAAAAGGGTACAAGGAGGAGCAGCTCCGATCCAACGTGGAAACGCCCACACCGGCGGATGAAGGGAAGAAACTGAAGGAGTTAAACGCTTTCGACATAATCTCGCTCTCGCGGGGTTTGGATCTCTCCGCGTTATTCGACGATGAAAACAATGCTGATTCAGATAACATCCACCGCCTCACGACGAAGGAGTCGCAGCAAAAGGTCATCGACAAAGTGGCGGCGGCTGTCACGGCGGAGAAAGAGGCGGTTCGGCTGAAGAAGATGAAGGAAAGCGGCGTTGTGATTGAGGGCAAAAACGGTACTTTCGCTTTTGCCGTTGATGTGTACCGGCTAGCGGAGGGCGTCGTCCTCGTCGAGGTCAAACAAGTTGTCGGTGACGCTCAACTTTTTTCTGACATCTGGAGCCGGAAAATTAAACCCATCCTCGTCCCGCAACCGGAACAGCCGGTTGCCTAGCGGGTGCTGTATCCTCCAGTCTCATAGGTAATTGTACATACGTACGAACAGGCGGTGTGTTTATTGGGCATGGGCTTGGTGAACTTGATTTGGGCTTTCAGCCCATATCTGCTGTCGAGCCGCGCCACTATATATACACTACAAAGGGTTTGAATCGATTGCATGGAAATATTCTGGCACGAATTTTGTTACCAATTTCACCGGCGCCAAAAAGAGTTCTCCCAAACGCCGACTTTGTGCCCTAACCGACAACTTCGGAGCCGGAATCGTATTCTTCCCGATGGACAACGTCAAGCCCGTGATCGTTAGGGTTAAACGGAAATCATTCCAGAGCGCAGTGGATGCTTTGTGTGAGTGCTTCGCTATTCATGCGTTTTCCCTCTTGAATGTCTAGGGATCATGATTGATTTGACTCCGTTGTACAGGGATTGAGATTCAGGAGAGGCCGCTGAAGCGGCCGTTACTCGACTTTGCGAGACTATCCATATCCGAAGCTTCTTCAATTACAGGTATTTTTCTTACGGTTTGGTTTAGTCGTGTCCGGGTTTTCGAAGGCTTCAGGTCTTGATTAGTTCAATTACTTGTCGAAGAATTGAAGTCCAAGAAGGTTCTCGTTGAGCGTGTGGAGACAATAAATAACACCGAGGAAACATTTCATGTTCTTCAGTCATTTTTGGTGAGAATGTTCTTAGACGATTATTCAGAATGTGATTGCTTTAGAACGTTTTGATTTATTTTTTTTTGTTTTTTGTTTCTTTTTTTCTTTTTGAATAGGAAAAGCCATCAGATGAGAGATATTCGAAAGATGGATCAAAAGGGAGGCGAAGTATTATGTCTTCAAGTGTAAGTTCATTTCATACTTGATTTTTTCCCACCGATTTCAGCATTTTTCATATACATTTGTTGTATATTGAACTGGTTTTTATATTTCTGTTAAGCAAGTGACACTGCTTATCTCGAAATGCCTGTGTTCAACTTCATCATCTTTCAAGGTTTAAGAGCCTTATAGCTGGCTAAATTTGTTGTATGTCTACAGATACCGGATCAGTTATTGGCCAAAGCAAAACAAAGCCAGGAGGTATGGTTTGCTTTAGATCGCACTAGTGTGTAGATACTTCTATCTAATTACCCCCTGATTGCAAGTTCTTTCAATCAGGCGCTCGCAAGAAATGCTCGTTTTGACCAAATATGGAAGAGCCGAAGAACTAAAAATGAAGGATCAGAAGCGGAAGCTATTAATGATATGTGTCAGTTCTATGATATTGTTCGGGTTGATGATGAGGGTATTGAGGCCAAAGTCGACAGAGACAAGTATTGCCTCTCATAAGCTGTGATATAATATTTCAAGTTCATATTTAGTTTTAGCATATTTGACAGTTTGATCTGTTTTCCAGCCACATGAGTCTAGAAGATTCCAAGATGTTGGCTGCATACTTGCCCCTTCTCCGAGAAGTTTACCCAGCTGCTGCTTCTGAGATTGAACGCGGTACTTTTTCATTCAGGACCTGAGATTGCCGCCCCCTTTTTCTTTTTTTTTTTTGCTTATTGTTATATCCCCAGTTGAAAGATGAATCAGCTTGTTTTCTGTAGTTCTTCTGCCATTATTTTCTCTGTTGCTCTTTAGATGAACATCCGCGCATCTCGTTTTCTATTTTTTCGCTTACATTTTCATCACGATGATAAGGTGATGATCATACGGGTCCATAGTTATACAATTCCTCTCTCTCCTGTTCCAATTAGCAGTTGCAGCTTAACCTTCACCTCAGTGATGACATTTTCGATAGTCTAATGCCTTGAGCTTTTCTCATGTTTCATTATTATTTCAGAGGATGAATATGTCTATGACTTCTATGCTGTGACGAAGGATGCAGAGTACACCGTAGAAGATTCTGAAGGCCCATTCCCTTTGTATATTTCATAAGACTTTAACTGTTGAACCTCCTTTCAATTTGTTCACGAGAAACCTTTGTTCGTGACTTGTGTACCTGTACAGGGTTCAAGTTGCTGAAGATGATGACTTGTATGATGGCGATTCCGTCTCCGAATACGATAGTGGGGATTCTAATGGTATGTACACACACTGACTGACCTTGTATTGCTCTCTCACATTATTGTCGAAGTTTGTTTTCTTTCCCCGGATATATTGCATTCCTTTCCTCACAGCTTATAAGAAGTGCAAGGAAGCCAAGTCCCATTTTGTGACCACTACCCTCTTGTCCCATCACGTAGTGACATTCATGTTCTATATTTCAGTTGAAAACCACCCTCGGAATGATTATCCTGATGAAGAAACATCCGATGAGGAGGATAGCGATGCCCTAACTTCCAGAGATGAAGAGGACCCGGAAGATGATAGTGAAAGTTCGTCACGTGTTGATCAGGACCATGATCAAGAAACCGACTCCATGCCTGATGATCCCGGTTACCCAGATGATGCTTCCCTAGACTACGGAGATTACTTCGACGACTATGATGATGACGACGACGACGACGAATTCGATGCCTACTGAAGGTATCACTCTTGAAATATGTCCTTTTTATTTGTTCCGAATCAATGAAACCTCTCCCTCCTCCTCTGGCAGCAGCCTCAGAGTGGATCCCGGGGAAGTAGTAGCAGTAGGTGGTAAAGGTTGACACGTGAACTGATTCAGTGGATGCTGAGGATAAGGTTTCTTATCGTGATCCCCTGTGCGGGGAACATCAGAATCCTGTGGGGCTTGTGCTCTGGTGTGCCGTTTTGTTGCCTGGACCCGTACCACCCACCCTAATCAATATATTCATAATTTATTTTATTTGATAAGTATGTAATTATTTCCCATGTTTTACAATTAGTTTGTATTCATTTTTTAGTTTATTCATGCGTTTTAATTGAATTCAATATTTTTAAAAACTAAAAGTTATTGCAAAATGAGTTGAATCTTTCTTCAAATGTTATAATTTTAAAATACTATTTTTTAAAAAATAACATTTAATGTTTATTGGAATAATAAAGCACATGCATTAAAATAAATAAAATAATAATAAAAGCATACTAAGAGTTTAGATTATTGTGGTAATTTTTGCAGTTTACTTCCTAAACCGCATTTCAATATTTTATTAAGAATCTATAGTTTCTTATTAAAAAAGTGTTCAGATTAGAATTCCAAAGATTGTTTTCTTACGTTCACCCATTTCATGCGTAGCTTGCAATTGTTCTTGTATCATAACACCTTATTTAGTCTATTGTATCACTGTCTACTTATATGATATTATCTGATTCAAATGAAATATATTATTAATTTATATGTAAATATCTTTTCTAATTTTGCACGAGTTTTTTTCATAAAATTCGAAAATATAAAATCTTGAAAATTTAATATTTGAAACGTATAATATCATATAAAAAAAGATAAATCTTTATTTCAAATATAAGATGATAATGACCAAATTTGTAAATGGCTTACTGGACATTGTAGCTGTTACCATGCTTAGAAAAGACACCATTCCCAAATTAATAATCGTTCATAGTTAATAACATTATTTTAAAAGTATTTTCTAGTAGCATGAGATATTATATTTCAAATGCTTTTTTTACTTGAAACGGTTTTCGAAAGCGAGAACAGCTCATGACCAAATTGAGAAAACGGTTACGGGAGCGGGGGGTGGTTTTGGATTTAGGAAGCCGCATCTTTTTTCCGTTTTTAGGTTTTACAGCAAGTATCCAATACCAATTTGGCTTCCTCAATGTGATCCTCCTTTTACGCTTTTGCCCTTGGCGGTTATTCTTAATTAAGATGATGGTATGTGCCTATTGATATCACGATACCATTGCCAAGTGCCAACCCAGCAGCAGTGTTTCCAGCGCCTCTTGGTCTCTCCGAACATGGCGAAGGTGCTTTTCCGGAGGATTCTGGCTCCTGGCGGCCCCTCTCTGCTCCGCCGCGCCGCCATTGCGTCTCAGTCGTCTCTCGCTGGGAGTGCGTTGGATCTGGAGATTGCGCCGTTTTTCCCGGAAATGCCGCGCTTCGACTACACTCCGCCGCCCTACACCGGTCCCTCTGTCAGGGAGATTCTGGATAAGCGCCGCAGTTTCCTCAGCCCTGCGGTGTTTCATCTCTACGGGAAACCGGTGTGGTGACCGACTTAGTTTGTGATTTTTTTCTTTTTTAAGGTTTGGATCTTTGATTGATGAGGCGGGTGTTTTATTTGGAGTAGCTTGCGTTGGTGGATGGGAAGATGCAGTACTTATTTGATGAAAATGGACGCCGTTACTTGGATGCGTTTGCTGGAATTGCCACAGTTTGCTGCGGGCACTGCCACCCGGATGTGGTGGAGGCTATTGTTAATCAGGCTAAGCGTATACAGCATTCGACTATTCTGTATTTGAATCCTGCTATTGCTGATTTTGCTGAGGCTCTTGCTTCCAAATTCCCCGGTGATCTCAAGGTTTCTCAGCAGATGAAGCTTAGTTAATTTCACACACTTCTTAGTTATTGATCTGAACTACTTGTAGTGCTAATCTTCTCTGATACATCTCAATTTCATAGGTTATGTTTTTCACGAATTCCGGAACGGAGGCCAATGAGCTAGCTTTGATGATGGCGCGGCTGTACACTGGCTGCCAGGATGTTATTTCGATTAGGAATGGGTATCATGGTAATGCAGCTGGAACAATGGGAGTTACTGCTCAAAATTGTTACAAATTCAACACTATTCAGGTCTGTTGTCAACCTTTTCCTTTTCCTTCCGTTCATCCAACACAATATGCAAGCTGATTTTGGTACAATTTCAAGACTGGAGTTCACCATGCCCTCAACCCGGATCAGTATAGAGGTGATTTTGGATCGAGTGGATTGAAGTATGCTAAGGATGTCGAAGAGATCATCACCTACGGAACCTCTGGTTCTGTTGCTGGCTTCATTGCTGAAGCAATACAGGTCATTTGTGGAGAAAATTCACCTCTTTTACCTTCTCACCACAGCCCTTCCACTCGCTTTTCTGAATCCAATACACAATATATATATGCAGGGGGTGGGTGGAATCAAGGAGTTGGCTCCAGGATACTTGCCTGCTGTTTACAGCATGATTAAGAAAGCAGGGGGCTTTGCATAGCTGACGAGGTCCAGTCGGGGTTCGCTCGCACCGGCAGCCATTTCTGGGGATTCGAAGCTCACAATGTCATGCCAGATATCGTGACAATGGCAAAGGTAACCCTTTTCTCTCCCCTCTTAGCCTTAATTCTCTTGGATATTGATATCTTCTTCATGTTTTTCTTCTGCCCACCAGGGCATCGGAAACGGAATGCCACTTGGGGCGGTGGTTACAACCCCGGAGATCGCCAAGGTCCTTGCTGCCAGAAACTACTTCAATACCTTTGGTGGCAATCCCATGTGCACTGCCGCTGGCCTCGCAGTCCTCAAAGTAATCGAAAAGGAGAATCTCCAGCAGAACGCCCTCACCGTCGGCTCCTATCTGAAGCAGCGCCTCACCTCTCTGATGGACAAACATGAGAGTAAGTGTTTCATTTCAACCCACAACCTCTGAGCTCATTCTTTGACTCTTGGACCAATCCTCCTGCTCTTTAGTCATCGGAGACGTAAGGGGAAGAGGCCTGATGCTCGGCGTCGAACTCGTTTCCGATCGCCAGTCGAAAACACCCGCCAAACTAGAGACAGTGCAAGCAATGGAGAACATGAAAGGTTGCAGCATTCTCCTTCACCCTCATTCCCTCCTTCCCCCACACACTCTCAGCAATGCACCTCCCCCTTTTTGCAGAGATGGGAGTCCTCATCGGAAAAGGCGGCATCTTCGGCAACGTCTTCCGCATCACTCCGCCGCTCTGCTTCACCAGAGAGGACGCAGACTTTCTAGTAGATGTCATGGACATCGCCTTGTCCAAAGTGTGAACATGAAACGGAGCTGCCAAGGCCATGTGTGTGAATAATAAGGGAGTTGCGGAGGCATCACCTCGTTGCCTCGCCCTTCCTCTGCCTCTTTGTATCTATCTATCTATCTATGGTGCTTTCTTCTTCTTCATCTTCTCCACTTGGAAGAATGCAGTGCAGAATGTGGATGATCCGATTATCCGACCCGATTCGGAAAACCAAAACCCGTAAACCAACCCATAAAATCAAAACTACTTGGTATTATTTGATAGTTAGAATCTATTCGAAATCAATATTTTTTTGTTTTTTTTGTAAATATAAATGATTTTTATTTAAAATAAAAAAATTAGGAGTATTTATTATTTTTAAAAATATGCATAGGCTCAATTTTTTTATTATAATTATTTTCTAGAAACGAATAAATTTAATACTGTTAAAGGTTAAAATATTAAAGTAGTATTTGATTAAAACAAATATTATTTTTAAAATGAAAACATTCTATTCATTATTTATATCCAGTTTTTTGTCGGCCCAATAGTGAAATGGGCCGGTAAAGTCGAATGTTATTTTAGCCCATTTCATTTGATCCCCCGCCGAAACGTCGTCGCTGGATTGTCACTTCTCCCTCCGTGCGATTCTTTCTTGAGATTTAGGGCACGGTTCGTTGCCGGAGGCATCCGAATTGTGGTGGTCCACGTCGGAGAAGATGCTAACCACCGACATACCGCCTAACCAGACGATATACATCAAGAATCTAAATGAGAAGCTGAAGAAGGAAGGTTTGCGTATTTTTCTGCTTCTCTTTTACGCATTAGGGCAGGATTTCGCTCCACGCATGTTTGATTTTCGTCGATCTAGAGTTACTCGAAAGTGAAATTGCTTACTCTACTCTCATGACCAGAATCTGCTTGTCATTTGGATTTGAACTCTGACGCGCGCCATTTTTTTTGGTTTCCGTACTCTGTACAGAGTTGAAGACGTCTCTTTATGCATTGTTCTCGCAGTTTGGGAGAATCGTTGACATTGTCGCACTTAAAACACCTAAGCTTCGTGGACAGGCATGGATTGTGTTCAGCGATGTCCCGGCGGCAAGCAATGCGGTTCGTCAGATGCAGAACTTCCCTTTCTATGAAAAGCCTATGGTGAGTTCAGATCCTCCAGTCTGATACAGATGATGCTTATTTCTCATACCCTGTCTCATGAGCTTCATTCACCCATCTACTCGGATGAATAAATGGGTTTCATCAATCCTGTTCTCGTTTTAGGTTTGAAAACATGGATTTAGGGAATTTGAAAGCAGTAGTTGTTCTTCATTCATTTAGTCTTAATATTGTGTGTGTTCTTCGCTTCCATCTGTTGGTAGTAGCTAGTTTTTATTGTTGAGGTGTTGTCTATTGATATCCTTTTTAGGTTGAAAACATGGAGTTAGGAAATTTGAGAGAAAATGTTGTTCTTTCTTTTACTCTTGATTTTGTATGTGTTTTTCGCTTCCTCTTGTTGTTTGCAGTTATTTTTGATTGTTGAGGCATTGTCGTCGATGGGTATCGAGTTTTCTCCTTGACTCTTAACACACTTTGAACACCCCATTGTTACTAATCGATTTTCTAATTTGATGCAGAGGATACAGTATGCGAAGACAAAATCAGATTGTATTGCTAAAGCAGAGGGCACCTATGATAAGAAAAAGAAGCTGGAAGACAAGGGTAAAAGTTTCCTCTGCCTTCGTTCGTTTCTAGTTTTCTTCTGAAATGATGCTAGTCAGAGTTTCGAAATTGCTCTAGTTTTGCTTGCCCATGGCTTTTGTTCCTCGATTGTGAGCATTGTCAGTTACTCGTGCATACGAACTGTGCCCGAAATCTGCTATTGATCCTCTGTGCTTGTTTTAGCAAGTGGTTTCAATAGTTATCCAACTCGTCCCTTGCTCCATGCTATAACTCATTGTTCTCGTTTATTCAGCGGAACGCAAGAAACGGGTAGATGAAACCCCGCAGCCGGCCGCAGTGAACACCCACAGAACTGATACAAATGGATCACATTTTGTAAGCACCTCCACCATTCCCCTCCTGCTCTAACCCTTAAACCTGCCTGGTTATGACTGCGGTCGGTTTCTTTGGTTTCGCAGGCACCGAGTCAACAGGGAAGGCCGAGCGCACAGGCCGCAGAGCCGAACAACATACTCTTCATTCAGAACCTGCCGTACGAGACCAACAGCATGATGCTTGAGCTGCTTTTCAAGCAGTACCCCGGATTCAGAGAAGTTCGGATGGTGGAGGCGAAGCCGGGCATCGCGTTTGTCGAATTTGAAGATGATGCGCAGTCCTCAGTGGCGATGCAGGACCTTCAGGGGTTCAAGATCACTGCGCAGAACCCCATGGCCATCACCTACGCCAAAAAATGAACAACTCCTTTGTCGCCCTGCGGCTTGTGCTTTTCCGTTGAACCGCTACCTGTATCGCCCTGTGGTTACTCGAACCGGGTTTTCACTGATCACCGGTTTTTTCATGTCTGCTTTTTAGAAACTGAACCGGGGCTCCAGCGTCGGAACCAATCCAAAGACCCTTTTTCCCCTGCAGTTTGGATACCAACTCTTGCGAACCAGGGAAAGAACCGCACCGGTTTCAAATTTCACTGAAATTTCGGATTTTAAACACAATTTGGATTCATCTCAAAACACGAATGATTTAGTTAAAATTTGAGGTTTTTTCTGAATGTTTAAATCAATTAACGTAACATTTAGATATTTTATTAGAATAATTTTTTTTGCAAATGCTTTCTATGATTCTACAATTTTGATTATTGAACTCAACACGAAATCCAAAATTCTCCCAAATTTCAAACATTACAACCCAATGAGAACTCAGGTTTAAAACAAAATTATTTTCAAAACTTGTCAACAGAAATCAGTTACACCCCTAAATGTGACTCGTAATCATCGACCAGGTTGTTGGGAGGCTCACAAGTCACAAAGAAATACACACAACACACACATGTTTATTCATTGTTTCGTCTATTATGCAGAGGTAGAAGCAGGAGCAGCAGCAACACACTAACTAAGTAATTAACAGCACACGGCAAACCATTTGGGAAGCAAGAACACAAGTTGAGGGAGGAGGTTGAATGTTACCTGCTCAGAAGTGGTCTCCCTCCTTGGAACAGCCCCCTGATGTGATCCTCAACCTGGGCCACGCCATACCTGATACACCTGTCCGCTGTATGTCTCCCACCTTCTACACCCCTCTGATACCTTGAAAGGAAGTTCCTATAAGCAGGGCATACAGCCGCTGAGATGGATCTCCGCAACTCCTCCCGCGTCTGATCGTCGCATACCACCCAAGACAGCTGAGTCTTGCATATCTCCTGGAAGCAGGCATTGAATGTCTTCAGGTTTTCCTTGTAGCTCATGGATGCTTCATCTGGTGATAATGAGCTGTGGTTAGCTTTTAGGACATTCAAGACTTTGGTCCAAGAGCTTCTTTGATAGTTGACATGGTATTGTTTCACTTTGGCCGCGTGTTCCCTGATCCACTTCTCACCAAGGAATGCTCCCAGCCCATCGTCCTTCACTTTTTTCAGGATGTACCTCCCGTTGTTGATCATGAAGATGGAACACAGCGCGGCATCCGTGTAGACTTTCGACTTTGCCTCCAGATTGCTCACTAGGAGCTCCATGATCCATGTCAGTTGGACGGTTACGGAATCTGGGGAGGAGATGATATGATTGATCCCGTTTGTGAAGTCTGCACTCTCATCGAAGATCTGTTCCAATGTCTGTGGGAATTTGCAGGCTGCCCGGAGATAGTTCGTCACATACCGAGTGATGGGATGCAGCCCACCTCCTTCAATTATCTTGGTTGCAGGATCTCTTCTGATGCAATTCTCCAGCTCCATAAAAATGTCCTTCACTGCTTCACCAACTTTTTTCCAGGTGCTAATCGCATGGTTGGTGAATGATACGCAGTATTTGTCTGAGAAGACTTGTTCAAATTCAGGTATCAAGTCCCTCATAGTTTCATAAACGTCAAGCATCTTGAACAACTTATCTGGATCACGGCTCCGAGTAACTACCGCATCAGCAAAGTGGAGAAGTTGTTCGATGAAGTCCCTGCAAACCTCCATGAAAGAATGTTCAGCTACTGATGGTAACCCTTTAAAGACACGATCACACAAGCGCCTCTCGCTTGGAAAAAGAATCCTAACTGCAACGTTTATGGCTTTTATCCATTTGTCGATTTCATTTGACAACTGGTCCCATTGCATTCCATGTATATGATCGACGCTGAGCTTCTGCAGGCCCAATCTGTAGAAGCTCTCGCCCAGGAACTCCCATCTTCCAGTGCTGTAAGCGTGTGAACACTCTTTCTGATACCCAGCAGCCGCCATCCGCTTGGCTATTTCGTTGAGTTCCCCGATTGTCCCTGCGGGGAGTGCCTCGATTATGATATTATAATCCGTTATGGGCTGCGCCACCGGAATGAAATCATCTTCTTCCTCGTCCCCAAACACATCGTCTTCCTCGTCATCGGAAAGGCCCACCGGAGGATAAACTGAGCCCGACTGAGTCGACACATAGGACTCGGCGCCACGCTCGACAAGTGTCCGCATCTCATCTTCCAACCGTGACATGGCTTGCTTCAGCAATTCTTGCGCACGCCCGAGGAATCCGGACACGCTCTTATCCCCAATAACGTTTCTCCACTCCTCCACGGCAGTAGTCAACTGGTCTACTAAATTGAGAAACGACGCAGAATTTGCGGAATTCGACCAAATCGGCCGGTCGGAGGAAATATACAGCGAGATCTCATAGTCAAGAGATCTGAGTGTTTGCTCCACGCTGTCAGCGGTTAACTCATCGCAGAACTTCTCCCGTAGTCTGCCGTCGAAATTCGAGTAAATCTTGAGGATATCATCCGTCATGTTTTCATTGTGTCCCAGCGTCTTGGCGATGTGGCGAGCAACAGCTATGAGCTTCTCCTCGCCGTTTTCCGCCATTTTTTGCGGATAATCAGAAGCTTCCTCACCGGAATTCCGATCTGCAAAGCGATGAAACGGTTTCAACTACTCGATCTAAGCTAAAGAAGATGAGGATCGGGGAGGATGGTCCGCGAATTGAAGACGACGAGACGACTGAGTGGAAACGCGGTTTTGCTCTCGTAGTAGTGACCCTCAAGTTTCCAACGGGAAATGGGGAGAAAAGCAGACACCGTAAAAGTAAAGGGGTAAAAAAGAATAAATCATTTCGAAAATTTAATTTTAGAATAATTAATTTTCTTTTAAAATAAAAAAATTACTAAAACGCTCATCCCTCTGCTCCACGAACTACCTCCACGTTTCCCCCGCCAGCAGGAACCAGGAAGCCCCTGTGGCTTCCATGGAGAAGATCGGAGAAACTGCCGTCGTGATCAGGTAGCTCAGGTGACTACCACTACTCGGAACTATCGATTTTGAAGAATCTGCCTCCTCCTGCGGATCCGAAACGCAGATGCTCGTTACTCAGCATCTGAGGACTGCGAATCACGAGGCGAATTCGGCACCTCAGGGAGGCATAAGACGACTGGTGGAAAGAGCTGACAATCGCCGCTGCGTAGGGAAGGGGAATCCCGAGATCGAGAGGGGAGCAGGAGGGGATCGCATGCGGCGGGAGTCATAGGGATTATCGATCGTAAAAGGATGATTAGGAGAGGGGATCGCGATCGTCATCATAGCGCGCTAGGGTTTGCAATTCATCATCGGAATTCTCTAACGCGGCGTTGCCCCGGCGGCTGTTGTTCCTCGAGTCCATCATTCCGGATCGGTTACCTGCTGCTTCCGGATTCCGGTTGCGACGACATGGCGCTGCGCTGTTACAGGGTGCGCATTCAACTATGCATCAATAAAGTCATTTCTTCGACATTTTCGACAAACGGTACAGGTCAGAAAAACCAGGGGACCTGAAAAGGTGAACAGACGTGGGCATTGAGGACACTTTGAGGTCCCATATGGTAGCATCTCTTCTTCTTCCAGGAGACAGAAAATGGAACATCTAGCTCACAATTAACCAGTCATTTTGAATGAACAAGGCCACCAGAACATCAAGTAAAGAGAATCATCGGGGCGACATTGTCTATGGTCCTTACCAGTTCCCCACTGTAAAAGTCCAAGGGGACAGGGGGCACCTTGTGTGGGAGGAATGCAAGAGAGTAAAGCAAGCTTCAGCGGAAGTAAACGGACACCAGAGGGATATCCACATCGTTGTCATCTTCATCCTCGCAGGCGACCACGACATCGACGTGGTTTCGGAAAGGTGGAAGCTCAGCCTTGGCGACATCCCGGACTAGCTCCACTATCTTCTTATCCATCCGCTCCTTGTGGCGAGGGAACATGCTGTTGTAGAGCAGGCAGCTTCCAAAGGAGATGCTGTAAGCACTCAGCCCTTTGTCTGAGAGCCATTTCAGAAGTTCTCTAAGAGTGGGGTTGTTGCGGATGATCCATCGATTCCACACCGTCCAGCTCATGTCCTTGTGTTTGATGACCTTTGGCGGCACAGGCTCGGCTATGGAGAACAGGGGGAGAGCCAGGTTCGCAAATGTGTTGCGGTAGTCCTCCACTTTGTGTGACCCGTCAATGGCCTTGTAGAGCTCAAGGCACACCAGTCCGGTGGCCATGGCCGTGGATGTTGCGATCGCTGGAATGATCCTTCCGGCAATAAATTTGGCTTTCAGCTTGTCGACTTCCGGGATGCTGTAATTTCTTGCTCTCATGTTTGCAAGCCCAGCAATCAGGTCCATGTGGTAATTAGTATCATCATCCTGAAAATACAAAGAGCAGCAAGTTACCGGACAAGAACCAAGAACCATCTGGCCAACAACAGCACATAATCAAACAGCAGAAAAAGCACATTGGAAGTGTAAATGAATGGACGCTAAGAGATACTGAGGCTCCAGGTAAGGGGACAAATGAGACTAGTAATGAAGAAAACTCATGATCCATCAAAGTTAAGTGCTACATGAGGAGGCCGTACCTTCTCAAATTGTATCGGTCTCAACCGGTAGTTTGGGGGCAACAACAGCAGAGCTTGCTCGAGTTTTGAAATCAATTCGTTGATGACAGCAGCATCATCTGCAGAGGCAGTGGCTAGACTTGTTGCTTTCTCATCAGTTACGATTTTCACACCACTTTTTGGTTGAAAATCAGGTATAAGAACATTGCCGACAGCAACAGCAAGCTTCTCGGAGTTCTTCACCCATTCAGGGACTTGTATCCCAAATGTCTCAGCTCGCAGTATAGCGGCCGCTCTGATGAAATGAAGATGGCTCGGATCATCTGTGGAGAACTCCAAGGGGTGAGGCATACGCTTTGGAGCTGACCAGAATGGTGCACCCGTGCTAGTCATTGCGTCTTCTGGAAAGGTGAAGACCAGCTGTTTTACCCTGTTGGAAAAATAATCCTCAAACCTGGAAATTACAAAAAACAAGATGTGAGCAGGGGAAGCAAACATGTGAAAGATGAACAAGAGGATGAAAATGATGATTACTTCTCCCGAGCCCACTGGACACAATCGTTGAACGATTCACAGCGCTCATTAACAAGGCACTCAATCACACGCTCCAGATTGTTTCTGGACTGCGCATCCCCAGCAGACCTCATTGCAGATGCATATTCACCAGGGTTTGAAAGGAAAGCATTCACTTCAGCAGGTGTCTTCTCAAGTAAACCTTCGAACTCTGAGCGAGCCCATGTCAAGCAGTGATGGATATTGTGGGGGAAGGAGTGCACCGTACACATGGGGGCTTGTTTCTCTGGAGGATCACGGGAAGCACCATAGTTTTCTGTCAGATGTGGAATAACCATCTGGGTATTACACTTTGCACCCAAAGTGCCAGACTCTAAAAGTGGCTTTTGGAAATACAGGCATTTCTGATCAACATAAAGCCTGGCGTTGACATTGTCCAGAGCATTTACGACGATTGTAAGATTCTCCCAGAATACATCATCAAACACATTTTCAGTCTCTGGCCCAACACGATTTTGCAAAGCTTCTACGCAAAAGTGCGGATTAATTGATGAAGCAGCAGCAGCAGCAACAGTGGACTTTGGCTGCCCAATATTCCAATCACGAAACAGAAATTGTCTACTAAGATTGCTCTTTTCAATAACATCATCATCAGTGATAGTCAATTTCCCATTCTTACCACACGCAACTCCCATCAAAGCCAGATTCTTCAGAAATTCACATCCCAATGCACCAGAACCAACTACGAACACTCTGGCTTCTTCAAGTTTCTTTTGAAGCTTTGACCCAAACACTGATATTTGAGCATCATAACGACTATTCAAAGGCTTGAAGTCATTGGGATCTAAAGGTTCAGTAGGCAGTGACTCCAAGGAGTCAAAGTAGAAGAACTGGACAAAGAATAACAAAAAGAAAAGGTTAGCAGAAAATCAAAGGTTCAATGAAAAAAGGTCCTGAACTCTTAATAACTGCAAAATCATGTCACCTGGAAAAGAGGATGGAATTTCCCAGAGCACGCCTTCACAACTTCTTGCCCAACAATGCCCCCAAACATAGCAGCCATAGGATTAAGCACAGCTCTTGCACCAAAGGCGAAGTGGCGGAGAAGCTTTGGGTTAATATCATCCAGCTTCCCGCCTGAGCTCTGGTTCAAAGTATTGGTGATAGAAATCAATGTGCGAGCATCATCTTCATTACCAGGATGGGGAAAATGGCCAACTTCGGACACAAATTTATCAAGTGCCTGGAATGCCAGATGCAGGAGAGGAGGTCGATCAAACTTAGAGAAATCAGAGAGAAGGAAATCGCCAGGATCATTAATGGCTTCTCTCAAAGGCTTAAAATTCAAAGTCTTGGGCTGCTTCAACTGCGTCACAATGCCCCCTTTCTCATAAGAACTGAAACTGGAAGTATCCTCATCAAGAGAAAAAGAGAAGGCACGAACATCTTTAATCTTACGAGGTTGTCCATCATTGAGCTCACTCATTCCTTGAATTTCAGAAAACACAACCAAGTCCCCATCCTGAAATTCCAATCTTTCATCGTCCACACATGAGACAATGGCAGGATTATCATTACTAATAGATGCGATGATACCAGTATGAGGTTCCTCGCCATCAGTATCTAAGACAGTAAACTGAGGTCCAAAATCACAAAATACACTTCCAAAGAGGCCTCTAACTTCGGTTTTCAAGAAAGCAATAGGTGGATGATGACTATGGCAATAGTCATCATATTCTATTGCCGTCTTCAAGTCTAGGTCAGTAAAAACGACAGCCTGCATAATCCAAGCAGTCTTCATGAGTCACAAATAATTTATCCAAAATGTACATGAGAAACGCCCTGATTTGACCTGGAAATGAGCGAGGTGTTCTGTGCTCAATTTTGTAGTCAAGGTTGAGACAGTCACTGCATTGTTAAGCTCTTGCAGTTTCTGAATAGACGCAAGTGCCCTGTTCCTACCCAAATCCTGCTCTGTGAAAATGAAGTTACTGGACAAATCCCATAATTCCACTTTCCCTTCATCATGTAGAGTCACAGACTTTACACCCGCAAGAATCAAGTTCTTAGCTGCAAAATTAGACATATAACCGCAGAATGAGCATATCAAATGCTAGGATAAGATATATCAATCCAAATCCCAACACGAGTTAGTTGCAATGACCATATAGAGATATATATACACATTAATACTTCCTTAAACCCCAGAGATCCAAGACTTGGAATGACCAAAACAGAGACACTGTAAAATCAAGATACGGAAGCCCATATGCAATGTCAACATTTTTCCATACTCTCCCAGTAACAAGTGTAAAAGATGACAGTGTTAAAGGGTAAGTACCAATCTCAGCTCCCAGTCCATTAATTCCAGACACAAGAACATTTGACGCAAAAAGACGTCTCATAGTTTCCCTCCCATACACAGCCAGCTGCCGGCTATGCAAATCCTCATCAATATCACGGGGATTCCCATCATCAAACGCCATATCTTCCGCAAATGAATTCTCCCCTACGATGTTTGCGTTGTTGCTACCGTTACTGCTGTTGCTGCAACCTATTCCACTACTTTTGGTCTCCTGGGACGTCTCGAAACCGGCAGAGAATGTCAATCGGTCCTTCTTGTTAACAATTTCCGAATCACCTTCCTTGCCTTCCCCTGGTCTCTTTTGAGGAAGCATAAAGAAAAACAACCAGCTACAGAAAAACTGAAATCCCACAAAAAGCACACCAATAAGCGAATACCAAAGCAATCCCAAGACAATCTCCGGATCGTGACCATTAATCGAACATAAATAAGAACTAAACGGAATCAGCCTTCTTCTAAGCACATCATTCCCTGATATTACGACAAAAACCAAAAACCCTAATCCTAGCAACACCCTCACAAACAGCGATGCCATTTTACACACTGAATCTCACGATCACCAAAAGATTCTGAATCAATCGAGCCACGAAAGAGATGAATCACCTTAAACAGCTAAACGCAGCAAGGAATGAAGTTCCAAGAGAATCTTCCAGAAGAAGACGAGGCACAACAAGAAGATATTCGAGCTTCAACCTTTAACACGGGGTACCTCAGGTATAAATAGGACACGAAGTTGATGCTCTTTGTTATTGGGCTACAAAGCAAACTGGCCCAGTAGAAGATGATGCAATTGGGCCGTACCCAAAACCCAAAGCCACGGTACGGGCCGGCTCGATTCCCGGTTGGAGCGATTTACCCGGTTTCTTTTTAACCCGAAAGTACGGAAAACGGAAAGCTTCCGACCTCGTTTTACGGCGTTCTACTCTGCGTCCCTAGTTTTCTCCGTCGCCGTCTTCTCAGTTACCTTTAAGCTGCGCCGTTTGCTTGTCCTCGTTCATTCACTTGATCCCCCAGAATCACATCTCGTTCCGCTGCAATGAGTTCCTCAATGGCCTATCCTTCCATTTACCTAGGTAGAGCCGCAATCGGAGTTCCTGAATCGCTGACGAGGCCATTGGGTTTTAGTGTGCGCCGCATATCTCGCCGGAATCTTGGGACTCCTGGGTGTTCGATGAGCGTCTCCGTTGGTTCTGAGGCCGTTGTTGTTGATGACGGAATTTTTAAGGATTACAGAGCTTCCACCGGCTTCTTCTTTCCTGGTCAGGTTAGATTGAACCGGTGCTTGAAGGCTGCAGTTGTGCTGTTTAAATGCTTATGGCTATTTCGCTTCCACTTCAATTTTCAAGGGCGCTCAAGCTGTCGGAATGGGAATGGAGGCTCAAAAGGTACCTGCAGCTGCTGAACTGTACAGAAGTGCTAATGATATCTTGGGGTAAGGTTTTCTTGGTGGAATTTCAGTAATGTTGATGAACAGTTGAAGAAAGTTCCATTGGCTACTAGTATACTAGTTGTTCACAAGCAGGAATCTGGGATTGACCCACTCTAGCAGTTCATCTGCTGGAGGCATATTTTGATATTTCTGATTGTCATTTGCATATGCTGTTCTCAAGGTATGACATTTTGGACATCTGCATCAATGGACCAAAGGAGAAACTTGATTCTACTGTTATAAGCCAGGTAATATCAATAATATATGCTCATCTGCTGAGAGATTAGCTTCACCTGAACCTTTGAAGTGTTGACAGCCAGCTATCTATGTTACGAGTTTAGCTGCAGTCGAGGTTCTCCGGGCTCGTGAAGGTGGCCAGCAGATAATTGATTCAGTTGATGTAACTTGTGGTTTGAGTTTAGGGGAGTATTCTGCACTTTCATTTGCCGGAGCTCTAAGGTGAACTCCTGATACATTGTTCTTCACTCTCTGAAATTGGCATACTGCTCTTTGCTGAATGGGGAGATGCACTTGTTCAGCTTTGAGGACGGGCTGAAGCTGGTTAAGCTGAGAGGCGAAGCAATGCAGGTAACATCCACAATAATCTCGGTTGTAATCGTACACCCTAATCCATACTTTTGTTCTGCTGCGATCCTAGGATGCTTCGGATGCTGTCCAGAGTGCCATGGTTAGTATCATAGGACTTGACTCTGGTAAGGTGCAACAACTCTGTGATGCTGCCAATGAAGAAGTAGATGAAGCCAGTAGAGTTCAAATTGCAAACTTCTTGTGTACTGTAAGTTCTGTACTCTCTGTGTAAGTTCTTGAAAAGAATAACCTTATCCATTGGAGCATGTCTTCTTGATCTTGTAGGGTAACTACGCAGTTTCTGGAGGCCTTAAAGGCATAGAAGCAGTTGAAGCGAAGGCAAAATCATTCAAGGCTCGAATGACGGTGAATGCCATTTCCTACAACTTGTACCATGTATGAGCTTCAAGATAGAATGCATTCGACATGACCACAAAGCATCTATGCAGGTTCGCTTAGCAGTAGCGGGTGCCTTCCATACTGGTTTCATGCAACCTGCAGTGTCAAGACTTGAAGCTGCTTTAGCATCAACAGTGATCAAAACCCCCAGAATACCAGTCATCTCCAACGTTGATGCTGAACCACATGCAAATCCAGATACATTAAAAAAGATACTAGCTTCCCAAGTAAGAAGAACCTCACATTCAACTGTAAACTGTCATAATCCGAATGCACAAAAACAGGTAATGTTTCCTGCTTTTCGCATTTCCAGGTTACTTCCCCTGTTCAATGGGAGACAACAGTGAAGACTCTTTTGACAAGGGGGTTGACGAAAAGCTATGAGCTGGGACCTGGAAAGGTATAAAACCAGTATTCTGTTCAATTTCTCGGCTTTGAATGCTTTAATGCATCATCTGTCATCCAATCCTTGTATTAGGTCATAGCTGGAATCATCAAGAGGATGGAGAGAAGTGCTGATATTGAGAATATTGGGGCTTGAATTCATCAGTTTGGATCTCTGATGCTTAGATTCTACAGTTCAGGTTTTGCCTTCACTTTCAGAAATGTAGGCGAGTTCATCCGGACGGTATGACAAGATGTGCAAGCCATTGAGTCAATGAAGCTAATAAAGCATTTGTTTTGAATTCCAAATAAACAGAATCTGACCTCAATTCGTCGAACACATGGAGTGCACATTCGATAATGAAGATAAAAAACTATATAACCGTTACCAGCTTCAAGATGAATCAGCGGTTACACCTGAGGTGCCGGCAGGGGATGGTCTCAGTCCCCGCAGGCGATTAAGCCACTGGTCCTCGGGGATCTGTTGGGCCCATTCGGGAACGGTGCCTGCGAAAGATACGCCGCGCATGGCTTCAATTACTCTATAGGAGTTTTCCGGTGGCAAAGGAGCGTTGCGCCGCCGCTCGTCCTCCTGAAAAGCTATCTCTATCGCTCGTTCCGATTCGGGCGTCTCCTCCTCTTCTCCATCTTCTTCACTCAAATCGAGAGTTGCTACTCCATTTTCCCCTAAGCCGTTCGGCAACTGAAAGTCGTAACCAGAGACCAGAAGATCTCCATCTTCGTCTTCAGCGGAGTCTCCGGCATCCGCTGAGGAGATTGGCTGGTAGTATTCCGGTGAACCGTCCGAATTCGTGTCGGAATCGTCTTCGTAGTCACCGACCTCCGCCGCGGAAACACCCCCCTCGTTCATTTTCTTGCAGACCCCGATCCCTTCCACTCCAACAATCCCCAAATTAAAATAATAATAAAAAGAGCGAATAAAATAACCAAAAACCAAAGCATGCGCTTTTGTTTGGGATTTGCGACTTTTGTGCAAAGAGTTGTACTATTTGCCAAAATGATCCAAATTTTGCAATATCATATAAAATTAGTTTAAAAAAACTTGATCTAGGATTCAATAATTAAATATAGATTTAAAGATAATAGTAAAAAAATTAAATTTAAGATAGATATAATATTTTATCTAAATCTATCAAATAAGTCAAACGTAAGATTTATATCTTATCTTTTATAAATATTTTTTTCTTTCAACCATTAAAAAAGTATTTTGATTAATATCTTTTTATTTTTGTATTTGTGTGATTTTCACGTGTTAGTGATAGAGTCAAACATATGTATATAATTAATTACAATGAAATATCTATGGTGAAGTAGTGATTGTATAAATTCATAAGTATGTAATTGTTTTATTATATTCTTTGTATTTAATTTAAAATTGGATTTTATTTGTTGTAATATATTTTTTATCAACATAGTTTTAACTACTACAAAATAATATGAGAATGTAAAGTAATTTAAAATTTGATTTTATTTGTTGTAATATATTTTTTATCAACATAGTTTTAACTACTACAAAATAATATGAGAATGTAAAGTAATTTAAAATTGATTTCAAGTACCTAATAAGAATATTTAGTGTAATGATTTTGGTGTAAAAATTTGAATTATGGTTTTAAATTTAAAGCACAACATAATTATCTCTTTGTTTTCCATAAATGAAAATTAAAATGATCTAAAGTAGAAATTGCTGAGAATTTTATTTTTATTTCTTATTTTCAAGAAGTTGCATTTATTATGCATGAAGTGTAATTTCACATGAGGATGTACGATTTTACAATAATGTCCCTAAGATATTTAAAATAACGGACACTTTGAGGTTAAACTCGTCATTTCACCGTGATATCCCTTTATTGATCTTTAATTTATAACAAAAAGTATATCTAAAAAGATAATTATTCCAAAGTTGGACTTGATCTAAATATGTTATCAAGTGCCACGTGGCGTACGGGTGGTTTCCTAACCAATCGGATCTCATGCAAATACCGCGAAAACAACTGTCATATCTCAACGGAAATATTTTTTTTATTAATAAAATAAAAATTACCAAAAATAAAAATTTACAGTGGATTAGCGACCACGCAAACTGATTATCGTACGTCGCGAAAGAAGAGGATTTGTATATATTTGATATTTGGAATTCATTAAACTTCGGAACTCTCCGTGACCTCGGCTGGCGTGGTTTTTGCCGATTTGCTCTCAATGGCGGCGTTAGGGACTCGGAGGAAGCTGCTATTGGATGAAAGAGTTGAGGTTTGGTTCTGTACTGGAATTTGTGTCACGTTTTGATGTAGTGGTTTTCGGTTGATCGATTGATTTTGAATGCGTTTTTGATCTTATGTTTTTTTTTTTTTGGTGATGATCTTGATTCTTGGAGTCCGGCGATGTTGATTTTCGAGACTTCCTTTTGTTGATTGTTCCGGCATTGCGTCGGCGCTCCAGTGACGGAGCGTGATTGTTTCTGCTCTTTTTTTTTTTTTTTTGCATGTGCGGTTTCTTCGAATGTATGACACGAAAGCGGAGTGAGTGTGAGGAATTAGAGTGATCGGGAGGGGATTTGAAACGAATTCATCGGGTTCTGGCATGCAGCAAGAACACTTTTTTTTTTTTTTTTTTTTTTACTTATCGTTTCGATCGTGTAGTTTACAGTGGTATCCAGTTCAGCATTCGGTGTGAAAAATTAGTAATTTTAGTCTTTACATGTCTGTTTGTATTTTTTTTTTCTGTGTTTGGAGTTTCCATTGATCTTGCTCTGATTTGAGGAACTTTTGTCAGGTGCGGAGTTTGGATGATGGTTTTCAGGGCTCTTGGCATGCTGCGAGGATTATTGGGTGTAAAGGTTCTTTTCGCGTGGTTCAATATGATCACCTTTTGAATGACGCGGGTTCTTCCAATCTGACTGAAACGTTAACTGTGAGCCCGGCAGTTGAGGGGCGTGCTAGTGGTGATGTTGAAGTACCTATGAATTACCGGGGGAACATGAGGCCTTTGCCACCTGCTTCTGAACTAGATCCATATTCTCTTCGTTATGGACAATGTGTCGACTTCTTCTATGAGGATGCCTGGTGGGAAGGTGTGATTTTTGACAGAAGGGATGACAGTAGGAAGAGGAGAATTTTCTTTCCTGACTTGGGGGATGAAATGGAAGGTACGGTGGATATGCTGCGGCTGTCCAAGGACTGGGATGAAGTGTCAGAAGAATGGATACCTCGCGGATCATGGGTCTTTCTTCTACTAATTGAGGATTATCAAAAAGAATGGCCGTTGCCTGTTTCTGTCAAGCAAATATGGTACGAAGTGAGATTGAAAAGTGGATTTGGAGCACTCTCTGAGTGGACTGCTTCTTGTTATGACATCTGGGAAGAATTAGTCTGGGAGGTTTTATCAGATAATTACAGGATTGCTCTTAAGCCTCTCTTTTTAGACCTGACATCAGGTGACATTGGAGAGGTTGATCCTGTAACAGCTTTTGATGCTGTTATTAAGAAAAAAGGATTTTCCCAGAAAACTCTTACAGCCATACCATATGATACCCTTAAGTTCTACCGTGAAAGAATTGAGCCAACTCATGTTAATGATAAAAAATGTGAACAGAAAGCTCTGGTAAAATTCTCACAATCAGCATTCATTGAACAGGAATTAGTGATGCCCTGCCTTCCGTCAATGACTTCATCTCATAGTCAAGATGAGGATCCCAGGATTGGTATAAATGGCGTCAGTGAAGATCCTTCTACGAGTGGTAATGCTTGTTTTCCAGATGGCAGGAGTTCATTTGGAAGATCTGGGAGTCATTGGCGAGCAGCTGTGCCTATAGTTATTTCCGGGGCTGAATATTTCCCTGAGGCTATTCATGAGAGCAAGGAATTGTCTAGTCTGAATAAAAGACTTCCACGTGCTCTTGTCTTGAATGTAAGAAAGCATCTGTTGTATTTAGGCTGGAGAATTGAGTTTTTGGAGGATGCATACTTTACGAGGTTCCGTTATATTTCTCCTGATGGGAAACTCTACTATTCTCTTAATCTTGCTTTTCGGGATCATACTCTTGTAGTTCCAATGATTGAACCTGCACCACAAGGGCCTACAAGCTCAAACAATGACAGAAAGATTCATGTGGAATCTACTGGAGAAGTTTCACCCATTGTGGGTGAAAGTTTCCGGGTTACTAGAAATCCGGTGAATTTGGAACATGATAATTCGCCTGCCATCGAACCTGAGTATTGCCCAGAAGCAGTAAGAGAGTATTACTACTGCTTTCCGAAGGACAGTAGGTATTCAAGAGTAGCTAAACCGGAGTTGAAACAGATAGCTCTGAAAGCAAAGAAGCATTTGTCGAATGCTGGTTGGAGTTTTGGCTTCCTAGGTCCCAGGAGGGATATGTTCTACATGTCACCATCAGGGAAAGTGTTTAGATCCCTTCTTTTGGCCTGCAAATGGTATTATGAAAATGATGGCGAGCTCACTTCATGCAATAGCTCATCAACACTCGGAAGACATAGAACCATGTATCACATCAAGGATGTCGATGAGTGCTTGTCTCCGAACCCATCACATCAAGAAATTCTTGCGCTGGAGTACCCAAGATATTCCCTCTCTGTGAATAAGGAACCTGAGAATCTGTTGAGTGAGTCCTCTGACTTATCGTCTCCTAAGTCAGGCAAGACAGTCAAGGACAGCGCTTTCAGGAAGAGAACAAGACATAAGGAAGCAAATCCTGTAAAAGAATCCAAGAGGCAAAAAAAATCGGGTAAAATCAAGAAAAATAAACAGAACGAAAAAAATGACTGCATATGCAGTATCTGCCATTGTGGGGTGAATTACTTCTTTGTGATCAATGTCCATCCGCGTTTCATATTCAGTGTCTTGGTTTACAGGTGTCTTACCGCTTACTCGATAATTATCGATTCTTCTCTCTTGTTTACTTTATAATTATTACTTTCATAATGTGATTATGTTTGTGATCTGAAGGAGGTTCCAGATGGTAACTGGTACTGTCCACCATGCTGTTGTCGCATTTGCCACCAGGATACATGCAATCTTAGAAAAGGGCGAGTGATTGAAGCTTCTGCACTCATTTGTAGCCAGTGCGACTGCCGCTGTAAGTAACCTTGCACACTCGTATGCATGTTTATATATTTATGTAGTTGTATTGCACGCAAAGCATATGTATTCTTGTATTATTCTCTAATCGTTTGAGTCTTTTATAGATCATTCTGATTGCTTCACACAAGATAGTATTGCAAATTGGAGCAGTTCTTATGGTGATGAGTGGTTCTGTGAAGATACATGTGAACAGGTGGTGAAGCTCTTTCTAAATCCATACTGTCTGCATATTTGCTTCTTGTTCCTTTGACTCACTTTTCTTTGTTTTTCTTTATCTTGGTGTCCGTTTGAAGATTTTTTCTGGGCTTCAGCATATTCTTGGAAAACCAATTCATGTGGGAGCTGGAAATTTGACATGGACACTGTTGAAACACAGAAAGGCAAATCCTCATGATAAGGGTTCAAAGAAGAGTTCCAGCAAATTGAAACGCGCCCTCGAAGTGATTCACGAGTGTTTCAATCCAATAGAAGAGCCTCGCACCAAAAAGGATCTAGCTAACTTCATTATCTTCAACCATAGGTAGGCCTCTAATTCTGTTAATCACCCCCCTACTCTGCAAATGTTTTACCTGCATCTTCATGTTAATAGTTGTTTGTTCATGATCAATTTACGATCTCGAATCAATTCAGAGCCTCGGCTTTAAGGCAGAGCCTTTCACCACAGCATATTAGCATGTTGGAACTTCATTTTACGTGTGCATACTGATCTTTGACGTTCAATTGTGATGTGATAAAATAAATGGCATCTCCCTGACAGGTCGAAGATTCACCATCTGAACTTCCAAGGATTTTATACAGTTTTGTTGGAGAAGGACACCGACGTGATATCTGTAGCTACAGTGAGGTTAGTCTGCTTGTGATCTTCTACATTTTCTTCCTTGGGAACAACTTTAGGATCACACCTTCAACAAATCCAGGATTCATGGCAAAAGAGTGGCTGAAGTTCCTCTCGTCGCAACGCGATTTCGTTATCAACGACTTGGAATGTGTAGGATTCTCATGAATGTGCTTGAGCAGGTAACCATCCAATCTTTTCTACCAAAATAAAGGATTCCCTATGCGCCTACCTACATGGATGCATAACAACATATACTCCTATTCAGAAACTTGTGGAATGGGGAGTCGAGAGGATGGTTTTGCCAGCGGCTCCAACTGCACTCAGCACTTGGACGAACTCATTCGGGTTCACAGTGATGACAGAATCAGAGAGGATGAAGTTTCTCGAATTCCCACTGCTGAGCTTCCAGGGCACTGAATTTTGCCACAAACTCTTGGCGAGAAGTAACAGCTCCACTCCATCAAGCCACCTAACTGGAGGTACGAATCCCCAAATCAGCAAGTTGTTTTCTTAACTGCCATGTGCGCGTGTTTCATCGTCTTCGACATGACAGAAAATGTCGTTGACACAAGCAAGAGCCTCACCCCTGCTTCAGAGGGAAACAGATCAAGTTCTCGAGTTGACCAACGTGATCATCACCACATGGACACAAACAGCATGGAGCAAGACTCAGCAAGGTATGTATGGTTCAGTGTTTCTTACATAGAAACCGGAACCAAACTCCACAGATCAATCCACCCTATTCTCTGCTCATCATTTAACAACACCTGATTCTTTGTGTTCTCAGCATTGCCGTCATTGATATAGACAACAGAGAAGGCAGGTTGTCAACGACACCGGTACTGTTGTCTGGTTTTCAGCATTGCCTCACCTACATTTCAGTTTGCATACTCTTATCAAACTGTCCACGCTTGACTACAGGCGGACCTTTCAAGCTCCGTTGAGCAGCTCAGTTTCCGAATGTCAAGCACCACGCAAGTCGAAAACACCGACAAACCTCTAAAATGCTACAAGAGAAGAAGAGTAGCCGCCTGTTAACCAGAGTGTGACCACACTCCACCCCCCTTTTGATCCAGGAAAGGTTTCTAGTTAGTCTTGTGTACATTGATCCTGTGCGACGATGATCGCAGAAAACTGTGTTCATCAGCCTAAGCTTTCGATCCTATGCCATAACTAACACCTATTCCACTTGCAAGTCACCTTCTCCAAAATGTGTTATATCTTGAAAAACAGAGCAATGGTGAAATCTCAGATGTATAGCATAAGTTCTTCATTCGAATCAATGAGTTTTCATCTAGATCCGTAACGGTATCGACGACACGATCACAAAGATGAATTTTGTGTATGTTGAACCAACGGTTTGGCAATCCAGGAATGCATTTGCATCTCTTCTTATTCTTACTGTGAGCTCTTGAGGAGAAGGAAGCTTACTCATGTCACATGAGCTTGTATCTCTTCTCCTGAACCCCTGAAACCCCCATTTGTATCTCTATGATCGTGTGTAGTGGCATCTGGTCACAGAAGATATGGAACCTATCAGCTTCATAAACCATAGTTTGCGTCGGAAATCGACAGCGAAAATGCTAATATGTCAAGCTACTACTAACACTTCGTTTCGAAATCGTGTATCAGGAAGTAGATTCGAAGATCAAAGAGAGCAAGTAGTTACCTCTATGTGGGGAATCTCGTGCAATGGTCTATCAGCAAAGTAAGCATACAGAGCTCTCAAGACTGCCTGGAAAGTTGCAAAAGATGTGGTTCGTAGGTATGCTCAGCATTCTCTAAGGTACGATCGTGTCAATTTTTTGACGAAACGAACCTGGTGGGATATGACAACAACGGGAGCTCTTTGCCGTTCCAGCTCGACTATCACAGGCTCAAGCCTGAAAACACAAGTAGTGTTCTCTGAAGTAGCTACTTAAGAAATGACCAACAAGTAGCTTGCTTGCTACTACTTGGAAAACAAACCTTTGTATAACATCAAGATATGATTCGCCACGCGGATATCGATACCGCAGCTTGTCCTTCCTACGTGCCCTGCAACAGATAACAGGAAAAATGAACCTCTAGACAAGTTATGAGAGTAGAAAGCATGACACATATAACTCGCTTCAGTCATACTGATATTCATCAGGCATATTTTTCTTTATTTCTTCGTATGTCAAGCCATCATATACACCGGCGTTAATTTCATCGAGTGCACGCCATTGAATCTTCAGAATGAAACACAGAGGAATGAGTCTGAGGCCACTAAGAAAATTGAATAGTTTATGCGCATGATTCTGCAGCTGAAAGAGAAGTTACTGTTGATAAACAACCTTTGGAAATCCAACAACATGACTTGCAGTAAGAACTGTCCTCTGTAATGTGCTTGTCCATATCTACAACAACAATAAGACTCTTGTTACAGACAGCGGTAACAAAACCACTTATTCTCTTACAATCAACATGAGGCAGAAAAAAAATTTGGCAGGTTATTCTCAATCTTTGGCCAGATTCTAGTGAATCACATAGAATATGAACAGAATCAAAACAAATGCTTTAGCAATAAGGGAACTCACAGAAGCGGCTCTTTCATTTTTCAGGCGCTTCTCTACAAACTTCGCTAGTTTCTTTGCATATAGTTCACCGGAGTCACTGGAATAGAGGGGAAAATACCTGGATCAGCAACTTGTTAATAATAACTATTGCTTCCATTACCATTAAACTTTGGAAAAAGGGTTTACCATGCAAATGCAACTATTTATTATTGAATATCAGAACAACATCCATCCTGCATGAGGAAGGTTGTGCATAAAAAAAGAACTTTATGCATATGTGATCTCCATTTTTCTTAAGACATTAAGCATGCAAACTTAGCACTGGTTCCTAATCAGGAGAAAAAAAAAACTTTGACAAAAAACATCGTATTTTCAAATACTGAAATGCTATAATTTCCAAGCAGGTTTTAGTACTTTGAGTTAAAACATAGAAAAATAATGTCATGTTCAGAATAGGGAGAACCTTAACACACTATCACCACCAATTCGACTTCTGACATTGTCTATGCTTTCACCATGTCTGGTAAGCAAAATTGGACGAGGAGTCAAATGCGTATTTACCTGCAATAATCAACCAATTCATTGTAATTTTCTGAACACAGCACCAAAAAATTCACATAACCTTCCAAAAGCAGCGTCAGTGTCCCATCACAAGCATGGAAACTTCAAAAGGATAGTAGGTAACTGAAGAAGAATGAACCTAGATAACTTAAATATTGCAAGTGTTCTAAAATATGGGCAGAGATAATGAGATGCAAGTTATACATGGCACGCTAAATATACAATGGGTAAAGTTGAAAATGCATGATCGAGCCCAATTCTTTCTTTCTACAGTATATATTCACCATCAGAAACATCATTTTTGGATTCACACAAGGCAGACAGAATATTTCCAGAAATAAAAGCCACATGTCACCTAAGGTGAATCCAACTTACCAAGAAGAATACTATTCTCCCAGGAAGATAGCCACTAATGTTGTTCACCTGTTAATGAATGCAATGGTATCCATTAGATTAGCTTGAATCACATCATTATTATAATTCTTTAACAGATCAGCCCAAATGAAGCTAAAAAACAGACACAATAATGGACACATTAATAAACAAGAGACAAGAAAAAACAGCAGCACTTCGAATGACATGACCGATAAGATTAGAGTAAGCTAAGAAACACTAAAAGACATGCATAGCAATTAGCGAATGAAACAAAAATTGAAGGAACTTACCTGAATTTGCCCACCATGGCCACTGACCATATCAATCATTTTGATATATGAACCTTCCTCAACAGGTTCGTAAACCTGCATAATCACGGTGAAATTCCATATCAACCATCAACAAGAGCACGATTAACAATCCACTGCATAAATGAGACCTACCTTTTCGTAGTTCTCTAATCTGACTCTGAAGTCATGATATCCAGCTTCAAAATCTGTCCTGAGGCATGCCGCAAATCAACATATAACCCACAAAGCAAGAAAATAACCCACAAACATACTCTTCTGCATAGTCTGGACTTTGTTGAACTTTGAGACGTATATTCCTTTCGATTATTTTCCTATCGTTACAAATTGTCTCTAGAAAGATGATCTGTATAAATGAGCACATGTCAGCTAAAAAAACTGGGCCACGTAAATTATGCCATGAACTCTGCATATGAGATTAAACGAAAATGCAATCTAATAGAGATTCAAGAAAAAAAAAAGCAGATGCAAAGAACAATTAGAGAAAAAGGCAATCCTTATGAGGATTTGAGAAGAAGTAATGGTGCACGTGAATTGCAATAGGTTGAAGGTGCATTTATTTTCAATGTTGGGTCTAGTGGAGAGCAGTTCAATTATAGAAAGATATCCAAACCTAGGGATCATTTTTATGAATAGGGAAACATAAAGGAAGAGTATGCATCACATAGTTTGACTACAAGATCAAACTCAGGCATTATTTTCAGAATGTTCACATTTAAGCGGTATGCATACCATGAAACTTAACTAATAATGATTCTGTATCAAAGCAACATAATTAAGGAGCCAAGGAACGCTATGAAACAGAGTGCTCAAAACTTAAGGCAGTACCTTGCAACTTCCCTCAGCCATCCTCATTAGCATATTCCTTCTATCCCGTGTACTATTTGTAGCATCAAATATTCCAACCTAAAAAATCACCAAAAATCAATTCTGGAAGTACTAAATGGATTTAAGTTTCACACACAGAAGAAGCTTACCTGACCACCTTCTTGAAACCAAGATATCATATCTTCCATTGCAAGTGCAGCCACCTGGTCGCAAACAAAAATTAAACTACACGCAGGGAACAACATGAATACTGGTTCAAAATACAAAGAAGCTCATAACATTTTATAATCATGCATTGAAGAAATCTACCAAATAAACTATTCTTGAGAGCATAAATCACCTCATTCCGTGCTTCCAATCCTTCTGGATTATCACCTCTGAAGAAATCAGCAGACTACAACAAAAGATTAATGTACAGAAGGTGATTTCATACAGATGCCTATAAACTCATTCACCAAGGAAAAGTGCACGATTCCCAGATGTGATGCTGCTAATTCAATCCGTTGAACACAAAATCTTACGTTTCTTCTCCTCCATGGGACAAATTATATACTAAAAAAGATATTATGCAAACCATTAAAGCGCAAAACTTCATTTGCTTTTATAGAGACATGGTCAGGAATACACGTTACTGGGTATAATTACCTGGTTAGTACCATGCTTAAGCCTGCGGTACTGAAACCAAAAAAAACTTTAATTACCAAAACTGTCAATTTGTAATGCTAAGAGGCTTTGGGAAAAAACTGATAAACTGTCATCCTACCTTCCCGACATTAAAGTGTTTGGTATCATGACCTAACCAACGAAGGTATCGTGTAAGCTTTGCTGCAGTGAATGTCTTTCCACGTGCGGGAAGCCCAACCTTAATGACAAAAAGTGTTCAGACTATACCGTGATGCAGATGAAGATAATTGCAGCAAGTTCGAAGGAAGATATATAAACTGAGTACCAAAACAATTGCCAGGTGTCTATCCTCCTTTAGCCCTAGCATCTGGTCAGCTACCGCACCTGCAGTAACTGCTCCAGCTGCTTCTGGCATGGAATTCTAAGAAGATGTGTTGAAGTAACCTTTAGTAAGTCAGTCTGGCGCATTGAAATTGCAATACACAAGGTCTCAGAAAACAATGCCAAATTAACCTTTGAATGTGAATCAAATTTGAGATCAACATTGAGAGTTGCTTCACTTGGCGATCTTAATACTATAGGGGGCGCAACCCCACTATCCACAATGATCCCATGATGCTCCTCTTGTTTCTGCATCTGCGGAAGTGTTACAGATGCCTTTGCTTCAACCAAACCAGAATCTGAGAAGATCCTCTCTGCGTCCAATGCAGTAGATTCCATCTCCTGTAAAAAGTAGAAAAATCAGTCCAAATGGGAAGAAAACTCAGAGTTCGTTGCTGAGATATGAACAAACAGACAACTAGATATAAGATTTAACAGAAGCTTCACTACACGGGTGACTAGTCGTTGCCATGGTCCTCTAAATGAGCCACACGTTCAAAATTTATGTTCATGATTGATTTGAAAAAGATCCAGAAATTCATCAAACCAGTGTTTTCCAAATCGAACACTTCTCACCAACAGGGAGGGGGGAGGGGGGTGAAACATAAAGCATGAGAACAGGAGTGAACCCTTGTATCACTGGCGTCTGTGTGAGAATGTAATCCACCACTAGAGCCAGATCTCCCAACACGAAATAGTGACCTAGGATTTTCTGCCAAGTTAGCTGCATAAACCTGGCTGGAATTTGGATGTGCGGCTGGGGATGGAATAACATAATGTTCGAGATCAAGCTCCAAGCTTGCCAAAGAACTATTCTGCATCAGACAAATAAAATGATAAAATTGGAAAAGACTAGATGCTCTATGTAAGGAGAATTTGAAGCCGTAAACATTATCAAGGCCAAATAACGAATATTCATCAACGAAGTTCTTCTACTTTATCTTTAGAATTTGAAAGCTTGAAGTTATACCTCATTAGTGGCATTAGATGCAGACTTTATGCTGACATCAGGGATTCCGCGCACCATTGACGGCTGAAAGTTATCCTGATATGCTCTCCAACTGGCTGCCAGATCAAAGGGAGAAACCCTATATCCTTTGATGAATACTATGTACTCTTGAATTTCACCACTACTCAGCTTAAACACAGCAGGCCTCCGTTCGCCTCGTAACTTCCCCCTACCAATTGCCTCTCCGGCCCCTCTTCCAGTATGCAAGGATCATTGCTGCCCTTTGGTTTCAGCAGAAACTTGAAATCCAATGTCTCTAATTTCATTCATCAGAACAACAGAAAGACCACTCATCACGTTCCATTTACACAAAGAAAAACAAACAGAGATGACGTATAACTGGGCAACTACCGTGATTAGGGGTACAACAAAACTTAATTCCCACATAGAGGTCGATTCGCGCCCCAATGGAAGCTGATCATTTTGCAACAAAACAAAAACCCAATTCATCACCAAAAAGACAACATTATCCACGAATCAAATCACCCACAGCCTCAAAACAACGAAACTAAACCACAAAACCGAAAGAAATTGGTGCAAGTAGTCTTACAGCCACCGAAGTATCCCACGAGCCAACAAGCGGTACGGAGCCACACACATGGGCACGAGTTCACCATCGAGCTTGTAGTTCTCCATCTTAAGCGAGACGTAGAGTGGGGAGCCACTGCCCTGCTCTTCCGCCTCTTCGCCTCCATGAGAACTGCCGTCCCCATTCCTCGACCCTGCTGCTCCCATATCCTATAAACCCGAGCAGAGGCGCATCTGGAAACACCGGGAATCACAAGCACTCGCAATCCGGCGGCGAAGAATTGTTGATAAGAATGCAATGGAGAGGAGCGGGGAGGCAGGAGGTGTGAGGAGTCAGAGGGACGATTCTCATGCTCCGAGAGTCCAACAGAGCCATAAATTATTGATATTATTCATATAATTCTCCTAATTTTCTACGTTATCCACTCCACGCCATAATTCATATCCATTTTTTAAAAAATAAATTCAAAACTCGGAAAATTAAATCTTTTTAAATGTGTGTTGTAGAGAGGATAAATGATGATAGTTAAATGGAAAAATAAAAATAAAAAGATATTTGATATATGAGATAAATTATAATCGATATAATTTATATCATAAATATGAAATAAAATAATAAAATCGAAAGAATTTAGATAAAATTATACTGTTATATATACTCTTAGTATAAATCTCATTTTATTTCTGATAAAATTTATTTATGTACTAAACACACTTTTTAAATTAAATTCGCTAGAAAATATAAATTTATTCTAAATCAAAAAATCACATTAATTTCAACAATACTATAAAACCTCAAAATACAAAAAACAGCATCTCCACAAGTATATAGTATACAATACAAAGAAAATGTTTGATAAAATAATATAAAAAATTTATACTTAAGTTTACACATAAATTATCATTTGATTAATTAGCATATGCAAGTTAATCATATATTGCTATACTATTTACATATTCATTGGTGGTATACATAAGTGGAAATTAGAATTAATTATATCTACAATAAGATATGTTTTCTTATTTATATCAAACATATAATTTGTTATCTACCTTACAATTGAATATATACATACTCAATTATATTATATTTAAATATATTAATATCTTACTACCAACCCATTTCGAAATATCATATTATGTTATTTCGGCAATTGATTTTCTATAAGACTAATGTTGATATTTAGCTTTATAATTATTCGATATTCAATTTGACATTCAATAATTTCTATAAATACCAAATATTGAAAGATATATCGTTTATTAAAAATCAAAAGATTTTTATCGTTATGATAAATACTAAAAATCACATTTAAATCTTTCATAATAAGAGTTGAATTAAATTAAATAGAAACACAATTGAATCATTTTGGATCACGAACCTTCGTTAAAATATCCAATGCTAATTTATACGAAAAATTTGCAATAATATTTTATTCCGTATATTTTACATTAAATAATAATAAAAAAGCTATTCTAGACAAATATCTGTATTCCCCTTTTCTACCAAAGATGTCTAGAAGTACGGGTCGGGTCAGAGGAAGCAAGTGTCTTCACCGCCGGTATTGGACAGGAAGCGGGCATACTCAGCTCGATAATACGGGTTACCCGGTTCGATATCCATGGATTCCAAGAAGCTCTGCTCAGCTGCCCACAGGTCCTTCCTCACCACCCACAGGAAATTTGCGTACTTGTTGAACGCTTCTGGATCCTGTGGCTCACCCTGCGTTGCTCTCCTGAAGTAGTCTTCTGCTCTGTTCCATCACAAACATCAACTGTAAAGCCAATGACAAGCAGTATGGATTGTTTTGTTTCATCATCATACTTTTCAATGGTATCCAGGATCACACCCCTGTTCGATATTATCCGTTTTCGAGAACTACAAACTTAAAAGATCTGATGGGTACCTGTCGAAATCTTGTGCCACCAGGTAGAGAAACTGAGCAAAGTTGGCCAAGAGCATGGAATTCTTGGGCTGTTCTGCTAGCTGCATTAGGTACAGCATCTCCGTCCTGGAAAGATCTGATGCATCATCTGATTCGATTCGAGCGTCGATAGGCGACACGAACAGCTGCATTGTTTCATGATCAAGTTCTTGGTCTCTTGATTCAGCTTGCATCTCATAAGCCTGATCAACAAATGATTTCCACTGGTCCTCCTCTTCTTGGGTTAGAGAATGAGCCTCTTCCTCTATGGTGCTGAAGGTGTTGGTCCCAATCTTGTGATGGTCATCAGATTCTTTGAACCGGTCATCTTCTCCGGAACCAATCTGATTGTACTTGCCACCACCACCTCCGACCTCTGCTATGGAAGATGAGACTACAGGCTTGGTAAGAACTGATGAGTCCATGTTCTGATCTGTACTCTGCTCCCCTTCCACAGATAACACTTCTTGGATCATACATGTTTGAAAACTGAGAATCTCAGCTATGTCGAGACCAGGTGAGATGGCATAAACACTGTAATTTGCGAGAAGAGTCATCACATGAAGCATCAAAGTGGGAGTTTGAGAGAAGACATTCTGAAACAGCCAAACAAATGAGGCGTGGATCTCATTATGGGCATTTCCCATCATCCCCCGCAACTCCTCCATCTGCAGAGTGTAACTTTGAAGCTCACCGATTATAAACACAAGTGAAGAAAAAGCTTTATATACTGAACAGCGAGCTGTTTCCCCAGCATTTTGTAGCTCCTTTTGCCACTGCCTCTTTCGTCTGATCATTTTAAGGGAAAAGGGGATGTCGACCGAGTTCGCTATGCTCTCAATGTTGGCAGGAATAATCTCCTCTCTTTCTGGAAACTGTGGTGTTTCGAAATCATCAAAAGGCCTCTGGTGGTCCGGAAACTTGTTCAATGGATTATTCAAGCTTGATCTGAAGGCCTTTTTGATGGGCCGCACAGGGGATTTCGCATCACACCGGAAGAACAGAGCCCCATCACCGGTAAAGAAGCGGCGGCGCCACCGCACAGGCGGAGGGGGGAAAGTTTGTGACGAGGAGGGCGTTCGAGAAAGTGAAGAATGAGAGAATTGCAAGGAACTTGCAGCAGCAGCATTCAATTCCATGATCAAATGGAGAAGGCGGAGGAATGACTAAAGCTCTCAGCTTTGCCGATATCAGGCGGATCCGCCGAAAACCAGTCAAGCCCTCCGCCTTTTCACCCCCAACAAATACCTGCAAAAACCAAAGAACGGATTTTAGAGAACACCCACATGGCAACAATGGTGAATCAATGCAGCAACCTGAAACTGGTAATTGAATAGCAGCAATCACGCTACCAAACACAAACTTAAATGACGCACATAAACCCCATATCACCAAATGCCAATTCCCGTAAACGACACCACTTGCAATCACTACACTTCCCCATATCGGATCAAAAAGGAATGCGCACTAAAACCCAGAAAAAATTGGAAACCCCAAAACCCAATTCCCGCCGATACAAAGAAAAACTCACCGCCCACCGAGGCGCCACCAGGCATCTAAAACACCAATAAAAAGATGCAGAAACTGAAATCGCATTCACAGCCAAATGGTACACGTACGGCAATGACAGACAAGGGGTATCAAACCGCAATACTCCTCAAAAACTTCCACATAATTAGGGCAGGCCACATTTAACATTTTTTAGCCCAAAATTTCCCTGATTCTGTTGCATCAACTTCGAACATCACTGCCATGGACTCCCCGGCAGTTTCGGACAGAGTCCCATTCCCATCGGTGCTGTTTTTCAGAAAAAAAAAATATCGAAAAAATTATCACAAAGTCTGTAAGAAAATCACACATTCAGCACCAATGAAGCAACAAGCTTCATCCAAAAAAAAACACACACATACACACACACACGCAGAGCAAATTTTAAGTAAATTGCGATCATACCAAAAAGACGAAGTTTTTTCAACTGCAGCGCCACCTACGTAACATTATTGCCTAATTATATAATACAATCTAAGGTAAGATTTAGATATACTTAGTAAATAATAATATCAAAATCAGACTTAAGGAAAGATAATGAATAAATAAGGTGATTTTATTTAAAAACAGTATTTAATTTTAACTAAATTCTTTTTTAATAATTTCGTAGGATCTGTTCTATATGAATAATTTTCTGAATTGATTTTTATTTAATTTTTAAAAATTCTAATATTTAACGTTATGCACTTTAAAAATATTGAATTTTTTAAATTTGTGTTTTAATAATTAATTAAAAAATTATATCATTTACTTATTATCTAATATAAATATATATTTATATTATAATATTTAATTATAAAATAATTTAGCATACTAAATTTTACAATATATATTAAATTTTATAATATTGCAGAAAAATTTTTATAATTTTAAAATTAATTCTATTTATTTAATTTTAAAATTGATTATATTCTAAATAATGTGAAGCACACTTTCAAATTACCTAATGTGTAAATTTTCAATATAAATGTGAAGTGCAAATTTTATAATATAAATGCGATGTGCAAATTCTTAGGATACTTATTTAGATAACTGATTATAATTTGTTATTTAATAATAAAGTAATATAATATAAAAAGAAGTGATGGTAATTTCATGAGTCGGTATACTTACAGAAGTCAAGTATAAAATATAATCCATGAGAAAAATAATTATTTTTAATATTAATTTTTAATTATAATAAATAAAAGATGAATAACTATTTTTGCAAATCATTAGCACATGTGTAGCAAATTCCATGTAGATTCTCGTCTTTTTATACATAATTCATCAGTAATTAAATTATTATCATCATTTTCCCTTTGATTTCATTAATTGATTCTTAATTCGATTTTGTTTTAACATGATTACATACATTCTTGTAATTTAATAATTAATAATTAAAATTATTCCTACTGATCAAAAAAGGATACTAGTTTATTTATAATAAAATATTTTAATTTTTTATTTATTTAAAATTTAAAATGCAAAATAAAATAATAAAATTATTTTTATGAACCTTCTGTGAGATAAAAAAAGAATGAACAGGCGAAGCAGGAAATGCTATGGAAGGAGAAGCTAAGACTGCCTCAGTAAGACCTGGCGAAAACCGCAACTTCATCAGCGGGGTCTCCAGTCATCAAGCATTTCTTCACTCCTGGAGGCTGGTCAAAAGGGAAGCATCTGATGGTTGCCCCTGTTTCTTCCTTCACCCGAAGTTCGTCTTCGTCGCTGTAAAATACAGTGTAAACATTACATGCGGAAGAAGACATGAGTTTCAGTGGAGTTTGTGATCCTGTGATATCATGCTTTTGTATATGCAAGGGATGGGAGAGGTGTACCTGGCGGACCAAGGGCCTCTAGCCCATTTTCCTGCAGCTATTGCTTCTTTGAGTTCATGGTAGGAGCTCACATCAACAATGTTGCTGAGGTCACAAGGTTCAACAATGGTTAAGAAACAAGAACAAGAATTCATCTGTTTGTTTTTAGGATCTTGGTTACCTGTCACGAAAGGATACCGCCCTTTGGAGAAGGGATGACTGAACCTCGTCTAACTTGGCTTTTACGTATGCCACCAGTGTTGATGATTCCATGGATATGCCAAAAACTTTACCTTGTTTCCCGGGAACGTCTCGTCTTGAAACAACCACACTCCTGCTTGAAACATCTCGAGGGCCGATTTCTATCCGTAGAGGAACACCCTGCATGAACGGCTGCTGAGTTAGATGCATTCTCAAGGCAAATGTGCATCACTAGCTTATACCGTATGCTTTAGCTTACTCGCATGTATTGAAGACAGAAAATTAGGAAAGCTAGAAAATAAACTATGACAGAATCATGGAATCCCAATTTTTATTTCATTTTTCAATCTGATAGAGGTAAGGCTTGAGGCAAAATAAACTAAATGAACTTGTCTATTGTCACCTTCATCTCCCAAAAATTGAACTTCCATCCAGGGGTTTTTTGCTCAGAGTCATCAACTTTAACCTTGATTCCAGCAGCTCTAAGGGTTTCTTTCACTGAAAAGACTGCTTCCAAGACTCCAGCTCTTTCATCTTCCTTCTTCCATATAGGTATAATTATAACCTGAAAGTTCTCATCAATTATTACTATCGTTTAGGCTTTCAACCAGAGCTCTGGAAAGACCATGAGCTCTGAAATAACAACTTTTTATGGTAAAACCATGTGACTATCATCTATAGACGCACCTGTATGGGGGCTAGCTTAGGGGGAGCATCAAGCCAGCATCATCTCCATGAGTCATAATGATACCACCGACAAACCGTGTACTAATTGCCCATGATGTCTGCCAAACGTGTTGCCTTTGCCCATTTTCATCAGTGAACTGTTCCAGAATGCTTTTGATTAGAGAAAATGTTCCAGCAAAAAAGTCTGCCTAACCATTTCTGTGCTCCAAATAATACCAAATCATAAAAATGTTATTTAATAAATTTCAAAAAACAAAGGAAAGGTTGCTCAGATGATTGTTGGTAACTATCCCGGTGTACCAACCTGAGTTCCAAATGCACGAGAAAAGTTCTGCCCTAGGTTATGGCTTGTTCCAGCTTGCAAGGCCTTTCGATCACCCATCATTGCTTCGATTGTATAGGTCTTCGAAGCACCTGCAAATGTCTCGACCTTTGATTTTCGGCCTACAATAACAGGTATTGCAGCTTGCTCAAAGGCAAATTTGGTGTACACGTCAATCATCTGCAATGCCTGTAGCCAAGACACACTGATAAGTGGAACAAAAAATGAAGATCATCCATACTCAAATCATGTGAAAAAAAAAGTTACCTCTTTTTCAGCTTCATCTAAAGTCGCATGGGCAGTGTGACCTTCCTGCCAAAGAAACTCAAGTGTTCGAATAAATGGCTTGGTACGCATCTCCCACCTAGTTACGTTTGCCCACTGCAGAATCAAAGCAAGCACATTAAAGGTTGACATGTATTATGAACAAGAATGAAAAAACCAATCCGCAGCTGCACCTGATTTATCATCAGGGGAAGATCACGATAGCTTTGTATCCACTGAGTAAACATGTGATTCACAATTGTTTCACTTGTAGGTCGAACCTGCCAGAACCTCACGAACACCAAACATCAAAAAGTAGACTCAGGATGTATCTGTAATGACAAGCGAATGCAATAAACGGAAATGCAGTTCATATATGTATAAACATAAAACTTACAACAAGTTTCTCTTCGAGCTCTTTTCCTCCACCAATTGTCACCAGAGCTAATTCAGGACTAAAGCCTTCAACGTGACTGGCCTCTTTCTCAATGAAAGAATATGGTATAAGCTACAGAATTTACCAATTCATAAGAAAAGCAATAAAAATGTTACTACATGAAATCTTTTTACAAGTACTTGATTTATTGATAATCATACCCAAATAAGAAAATTATCAACTTATATTCCATCTGAAAAGCGTTAACTAACCTGGGGAAAGTACATATTACTATGCCCAGTCTCCTTGAATTTCACGTTCAAAAACTCCTGCATCGTCCAAGGAAACCCAATTCACATAAAAGATATAATATTCACCAAAATAAACTCGAAGCCGCACCTGGATTGCTTCCCAAATCGCATAACCATAAGGGCGGATGACCATAGTTCCACGAACTGGACCATAATCAGCCAGCTCAGCATTGGCAATCACATCCAAATACCAAGCATTGAAATCCTGAGACCGAGGAGTTATTACTCTATCTTTCTCTTGGTCAAGTTTGGGCCTCAATGAACCACCCTCAGGAGCAGGTGCCGTCAGATCCTTCTCCACTGTACTGCTTTGCGCGGAGAAATTAGCCCCGGAGAGGCACCGAATTGGCTTCCGGAGGTGAAGACGCCGGGATTGGTACCGAGGGGCGGCGGCCACCGCCGACGAAAGGGCAGTCAGAGAGGGCAACCTCAGAGCACCCATTTGATGGTGGCCGTAGACGAATGAGAGCTTCATCCCAAAAATAATAATTATCATTAAAGAAATAGTAAAATTTTCAGAAGATGCTAAACCCGGTTCGGCCGGTATGAAACCCGGCCCGAAATTCGGCCGCCATGAAAACGGTTCAGCAAAAATGCTTATGATCACAGCAACCAAACAGCACAACTACAATTGCAAACTCAATACCAAGGATCAGCACAAACAGAAAGCCTGGTCATGAATCATGCTCAGCAGTGTTGGTTCTTTTGACAGCAGTGGTTCCTGATGAAGAGCAATCACCATCCCTTTTCTTCTTTTTCACAACTTCCTCATGCTCCTCATCAGAATCATCCGCGAGTGACGAACCCTTTCGCCGGAGTTCCTTAACCTTGAGAAACTCGTTGTAATGGGCTTTCCTGTGCTCCCTGAAGCTCTTGTGTCTCCCATGGTCTGTATCTGATAGGTGCAATTGAGAAGGTGGTTGAGATCATGAGAGGTGTAGGGTGTGAAACATGGCATGAGTACCTTCTTTTGGATCGGCATCATCTTCGGAAGATGTCCAGCCTGAATTCTGTGGACTGGCTTTGCCTACATCACCCCATGTTGAGCCATTTGTATCTTTTGAATGCGGCTCCAAACTTCCTGTGGATTCTGATATGCAAAAGCATAGTGACAAATGCTGGATGATTAATGTGATCCAACTCCAAACATGATGCGGAGTCATTGCACCTCATGAAACTTCATCGATTCATCATGAAAGATCACAGAATATGAAAGAAAACACGTCTACTGAATCATTCATAGAACCCACTAAAGTGTTACACCATGGTTAATCAGAAAACCCATGCTACTCAAACCTATTGCATGTTTTTCCTCAGCCAAACCAATTAAAGAACTGTATAAACAGCATCCAGATTCATGCCACCAAATTATTCATGCATTTGGGCTAAGTAAAAGAGAAGATCTCCATGTTTAGAAATGGAAGCAGAAGAGCAACATGCCTTCATCAACAATGAAATCATCATCAGATATCATGGAATGATATGGTGTCTTTGGCTCAGTTATTTTTTGCCTCACAGGCTTATTCGCCTCTATCTCCGCTAGCTCAGCTTCATTCCATCTAACCCGACCCCTGCTGACGGACAGTAGAACATCATCAAAATCCTAAATAACTGAAAAAAAAAACCAAACCATTTTAACACACAAAACACCATCCACCACCTTATATTCATATACAGCTGAGCAAAAAATCAAAGAAATGAGCAGAGGATCACATGGTAAGAAGAGAAAATAAAAAAAAATCAGTTCTTGCAAGGATTAGACTTGACTTCAAACGCGTGACTGAGCAAACTTCATACAAAAGGCCTCCAATGGGTTGAATGCATACTTGAAAAAACGAAGCCACAACAACTTAAAGGGAAAATGAACCCTAAATCTACAAGCATTCAAACCCATATGAACCCTAAATAAAAAAAAAAATCGAACAATTTTCTGTTCTACAATCATTCCCCAACACAGATATCCAACTGCGGCCAATGTGAGCCCATGAAAATGCCCGCATGAAGATCACACAATTAGAATCTAATTGAAAAAAAAAAACAAGGAAATGTTTTCATACATTCGAAGTGTTGTTTCGTCTCCCAATTCCTTCGCTTCTGGTTGGGAAAATCTGTTGCGGTGGTGGTTTTCAGTTGCACTGGCCACCCAACGAGGAGTCTTGCGAATTCCCAATACTACCCTCAAGAGTCTAACAATTTACTGTGAATTTTTTCGGAAAATTATTTTTTCTCAGGTGAATCATCTCCTCAGCTCTTGATCTGCGAAATCCGAAGCTATAAGTCGCGTGTATCTGTTTTGTTTTTTGTTTATTCATGGGGGGTTACATTTCATTTAAGATGCCGAATTTTGTGGGTTTCTTTGTGATCATTTTTTTTCCTTTGCATGCTACCTGTTCGACAGAATGCCTAATTGAAGCTGTGTTGGTAGGGAAGTGAATGCATACATGCTATTAACACCAATGCTCTTTTCCACATTCCATATCTTGTTTTTTTTCTGATGAGGGTTTTCTATCGTTTCTGAGAAAATTATGGTGTAAAAGAGCAAACTTGCAAACTTAGATGGGGTTTTGCTGTTTCTGTCTCATACTTGTGTTTTCTTGAACCACTGTTTGCTATGAGGTGATTTTGAGAATAGTTATCCAAAATTACAGGGATAAAGAAGTAATTTCCTTTCCATTTTTTGGCGGCGTCAGAAATCTAGTACAATTAATGTTGTTGCATTGCATTGCTAGCTGTTAGTTCTTTCTGATTCCAGTAACTCGTTGAGATGTGCAGATTGGAAGATTCTTTGTTGATTTGATTAACTGTATGAAGTTTTCTGAGTTGGTTTGATTGATTGATTCTTCTGTATTGATCTTGATCCGGGATACTCAGATTTATTATTTTAGTTCGGTAAATGGCCGGAATCTGTATTAGAGTTCTTATTTTTCTTTTGTTTGAATGATGGGAGCTTGTCTTTAACGAATTTTCTGCGAGATCTGGTATTTGAACCTTCTTTGGTTCATTGTTAGTGATAGAGCTTGAGGCGTTACCGTGGCTTCTTAGCTGGGGGCGTATGTTTTGTGAATGATGGATTTTTTTTTCTTTTCTGTGCAGTTTTCAATTACCAATCTTGGGTTTCTTGCGGAAGTTTAGCTGAGGAACAAGAATTGGGATAAAGATGTTTTCTTTGTTTTATGGGTTATGGAACTACATGCTGAGCAAGATGGAATTTCATGTTCTTATACTTGGAATTGACAAAGCTGGAAAAACGGTAGATTTCTCAACAGCTTTCGTAAAGTCAACTCATAACCTTGTGAATGATGAAGCAAACATGTGTTTTGATTAAAAGACTAGATGTACCTGTTAAATTAGTTTCTTAACAGAAGATTTTGATGAATATCTACTCTAGAATGCTTTGGGTCATTTGCTTTATTTGGCATCTGCATTTTTTTCGAATTCCTGTGAAGTGATTAATATCGTGACTTCGTTGTCTCGCTGACAAAGATGTTTGAATCCGTAGACATTGCTGGAGAAAGTGAAATCTCACTACTCAAACTCTGAAGGTCTTCCTCCAGACCGTATTCTTCCAACTGTGGGACTGAATATTGGTCGCATTGAAATGCCCAATACAAAACTTGTATTCTGGGACTTGGGTGGTCAGGTTGAGACATTCACTCTCTATTTGATTCATCGTGAAAAGCTAACTGCTAATTGAAACATCAAAGCCCTGTTGATTATTTGGCATGTGGTTAAATTTTGAAAATCTCATACAAGAAATTTGCTTTAGCTTTGATCATTTCATTGGATGATGTTTTTTTTTTTTTTTGGGTTTCATCAGCCTGGTCTTCAGTCCATATGGGAAAAATATTATGAAGATGCGCATGCTGTGATTTTTGTCATCGATGCTGCATGTCCATCCCGTTTTGAGGATTCCAAATCTGCTCTTGGTCAGTGATACATGTTCTTCTCATGTCACTGCTTTTTTTCTCTTGTTTCCTTTCCAGTTAGGCTTAATTTCACTTGAATTTGTAGAAAAGGTCCTTCGGCATGAGGACCTGCGAGGAGCTCCACTCCTGATAATAGCAAACAAGCAGGTATACCAATATGAACCATCAAATGCCCTTGCAACTTCGTGTAGGTAAGAAAACTCGACATGGTAATGAATAAGACATGAGTAATTCGCAGGATCTAGAAGATGCTGTATCAGTTGATGAAATTGCTGGATATCTGGACCTCAAGAAATTGGATGAGAGAGTTTATTCGTTCCAAGGGGCTTCAGCTGTTGATGGGTAAGCAGACATCTCCAGAAACATGTATTCCATGAAGACATAGAGAAGCAATGTGCTCTCTCGTTGTGGCTCCATGTCGAAGTATATGAGACATGCTTCAAACTTCCCTGCAGATTGGGAATCAAAGAAAGCATAAACTGGGTGATCAATGCTGTAGAGAGAAGTAAGAGAACCGAAGTCTTGCAACGTCGTGTAGGATCAAGCATTTTCTAGAGTTTACGGTACATATCTCATGACTCTACGCTCCTCATTATATCCACACTTTTACCATCCACAGTTTAAGATGGGGTTGCAATGCTCCTATTTTCTAAAGGCAAGTGAATGTCACCATTTTTTTTTCTCTCAGTAGGATCAATTCGACTTGGAAGCATCACCAGAGGTGGATCCAAACACAAATAGTTCGCCATATTGGGGTTCTGAATTCCATTCTGGATTCCAAAAGGTGAACTTTTGAAGCATCATCTCCTCTGCTTACCACTTAACCTCTCTTTACATGAATCGACCCAGTAAAAAATGATACGAAATCATACTTTCATGTCACAGACAGTGCACTTCTTGTGTTCATATAGTTCTTATCAATTCAGTATGAAGGATAGTCGTTGAGAAACCTCTTAATGTCAAGCCTATTGATCTCAAATGATGAGCATTTCGTTGTCATATTTGCATCGAATGAGATTTCACAGCATGTAAATGAACTGAAATCCATATTGGTGATTACATCTTATAAACCGAAACCAATGAAACAAAGTGTTCAACGAGATGAAAGGAGTTAGCTGGATCATGGCCTTGGTTTCAAAAGGCACGCTCTTTGATGATGTCGAAGCTCATTTCACTTGGATCGGTTGCTTGAAGCTCAACCTGAATCCCATCCAGCTCCCTCTTAAATCTGTCCTTTGAGCTCGCATAAACCATCTTCATCCTCACCTTCGACGAATCCGGAGACCTGTAGGTGCATCAAACCGAAACCTTAGCCAGGGTGCTATTCCAAGATGATGGAAGTCAGGAACTCAATATGCACAGGTATGTCTGTAATGCTTGCACTCTGTTTATTATAGAAGATTACCATGCTATGAAGAAAATCTTGCTCTTCTGGCAGTTCTCCGACGTCGTGAAGTCGAAATCGAAGACCGCATACCGGCATTCGTCGGAAGGGAGGGAGCTGGTGAAATCCTGATAGCTTGATTCATGGCCACCAAGCTTCTCCACCACAACTTGCTGCTCTTCAATCTTGAAGATTATGAACCGGTAGTTTCTTTTGGACTTCAGCTCCTGAAACTTCAGCTTGCAGTTATCATCCACTGCCATTCCAGAAGCAGCGTTTGCCTGACAACCCAAGTCATCATTTCACAAGAAAAACGAACCAGAAGCAGATGATCGTTACAAAAAGATCAGAAACACACCATTTTTGCAGCTCAGAGATGAGAAGATCCAACTCCAGTGGGGAGATAAGAGAAGGGGGGAGGGGACTTTTGTGAGTGCTTTTGAGGGGAAATGGCAACCTTGGTGTGCCTTAAAAGAGGGAGGCAATAGAGGAATCAAGGGTCCTCAAGTTTGCACATTCCTGGCCTCTCCATCACTTTAGGACACATAACCTTACCAGGAATAGGTTCCACACATGCACCTCGTTACATCATGGCGACTAGTTGAATAGGTCGTATGGATATATAAATTTTTAGAACGATTTTCTAACAAATCATAAAATTGTGTCTTGTGGATTGGTATTGAAAGAAAGATGTAGACTAGTAAGCCGAAAAATATGAAAATATGAATGAATTTTCATATGATATGATAATTTTCATGATGCATAGAATTTCATAGTCAAAATATATAATATCGTATAAAAAGATAATCAATCATTATATTTGATATCAGAATTAAACTTAAACTTATAATTGATAATGAAGCAAACCTGAGTGAGTACATTGAGTTTTCAAGAGGAATGGAAGAGCCCGGTCCAATTAGGAGTGTAATGACCTAAAACTAATTTCACATTCATTGCAAACGAAATTGATAAATAATTTATATACAATTATTATTTCTAATTTTACATTGCATTTTATCTTAAATAATGCAATGCATATTGTAACATCTTCTTCTTAGAAATTTTAAGTTTTGACGAAATTTTTTTGATATTTTGGATTTCAATTTTTTTTCAAAATGAAATATTCTCAAAATTTGTAGTAAATTTGATTAATCAAATTCCAAATTTACTCTATTGCCATCGGAACTCTGCTGTTCCTGGCCAGTCATATTGTTACAAATCGCCACGTGTGCAACCGCTGGCCCTTCCTTCTTCCTCTCGCTATCTGAACTCTACTCTTTACGGCCAATCATCTTTGTTACAGTATCGCGGCATTTTCATCCACACCCACAACACGATGTCCGCCGGAGCAGATCCGCCACGCGACATCTCTCTCCATGGAGACGAGACGCCAACCGCCGCCGCCGTGGAGCCTGCGCCGCGTCGGCGTATTTACATCACTGCGCATCATATCTACTCCTTGGCGATCGTCATCTTCATCTCCGCCACCGCGACAATCAGCCTCGTAGATATCGCCTTCGTCGTCTTCTCCACGCTCTACCTCCTATTCCTCTCCCGAATCTCCTTCCCCGCCGCCACCTCCGACACACCGCCGCCTGTCTTCGCCGCCAATAACAGGATTCTAGGTCGCTACGTTATCGTGGGAGCGATAGTCGGCTTGATTCTCCCTGTGGTCTACCTCATCATCGGTATTCTCCAGGGCGACCGAGACGGCGTCCAAGCAGCGGCGCCACCAGTGTTCCTTCTGGCGACTCAAGTTCTGATGGAGGGCGTTTCGTTTTCTGCCGGGTTTTCACTTCCGATTAGAGTTTTTGTTCCGGTATTCTACAATTCATGGAGGCTGCCGCCCATTTGGGAGTGGGTGAGGATCGAATTCGCCAAGGAGGAGTTTGGCCGGATGCCTCTGTTCGCCGGGAGGGCGCTGGCGGTGGCCAATTTAGGGTTCTGGGGTTCAATCTTCTAGGGTTTCTGCTGCCATTTTACCTCCCCAAGGCCTTCAAAATCCACTACTCCCATACCCACAAGGATTAAGGGCTTAAATCTTCATATAGTTTTTGTGTGACTGCCCTATTTTAATAAATAATTTATTTTAATAAATATAGTCGAAAATATTTTTGACATATAAGATTATATATATGTATATATAAGAGGATTAAAAATAAAAGTAACTTTTTTAATTAAATAATTCCAATTTTTAAAAAATAAAGATAACGTATTCTAGTTTTATTATAAACATATTATTTATTTTAATTTTTTGTCGTTTGGATTTATAAAGAGTCATAATTTAGAAAATTGAAATATTAAAATTAAAAGGGTTATTTATTATCAGTCTATTTTAAAAATAATAAATAAATATTATATACATGTGGTGAGAATGAGATAAGGGTGAGCTTGGACTTCATCATCAATGGCGGATACGGCTGCTGATTACGCCGCCCAGATCTGTTCCCACCTGGCGTCGATATTCTCAGCTCCGATCTCCACCCGCCCGCCCCTCGCCGTCCTGTTAGAAGAAATTGGAGCCGCCCACCGCCGTGGCGGCAAGATCTTCGTCTACGGGGTCGGCCGGGAAGGCCTTATGATGAAAGCGCTGTGCATGCGTCTCTTTCACTTGGGTCTCTCGTCCCACTGCGTATTCGACATGACCACACCGCCCATCTCCTCCGCCGACCTCCTCATCGCTTCCGCCGGACCCGGCGGGTTCTCGACGGTCGACGCGATATGCGGCGTGGCGAGAAGCGCCGGCGCTCGGGTGGTGGTGCTGACGGCGCAGCCCGAAGCGGAATCTTCGGCGGTGAGACTGGCGAGCGTGGTGGCCCAGATTCCGGCACAGACGATGGCGGATGACCGGAAGGGCGACGGCGAGAGGGCTCTCCTTCCGATGGGAAGTGTGTACGAAGGAGCGCTGTTTGTAGTGTTTGAGATGGTTGTGTATGAGCTGACGGACGTTTTGGGTCGGAGCCCCGACCAAATCCGAGCTCGCCATACCAATTTGGAATAAAATGTATCCAAAATATCATTTAATTCATTTTTTTATGTTATAATATATTTTTTATTGTACTATATTATTTAATTTAAATATTTCATTCTAATAATTTCATATTTTTTATTTTCAATTAAAATTAAAATAATTACTTTATTTAAATACATCGTATTTTTTCATTTGTATTAAATATGAAATATCATGATTAAATCTTGAATATGATATTCTAATTTGTATTTTTGTATAATATTATACATTGTTACAATTCATGTGTTTTTGTACTATATTATCTATTTTATAATTTATATTACGATTCATATTTTTTTCATTACTACTAAAAATAAGTGGTAAGTTCGGATTTTATTTTTTGGTTTTTATCTCCATAATAAGATAACAAAACATTGAGAGAGGTTGCAGCAAACCGGCGTCGTCCCTCTTTATTCCACGGCCGTGCGCCACCGCTCGCCTCAGGTTCCTGCGACAACACCAAACGCCTTTCAGTAAAAACCATCACGAGCAAAAGGAAGATGGAGAAGAGAGACGGCGGAGGCACCGCAGGTGAGCGGCGGGAGATTGCACTGCGACGGGATCCGGGAGACCACCCTGAGGGTGCTGCAGATGCAGTCATGGTTGAGCCCCTGCAGCGCCGCGCAGCAGTCGGCGCTGGGGGTCACGTTGGGGTCCGGCGCCACGAACGGCTCGCACGCGTTGAGGCTCGCGAGCCGCGCTCCGCAGCTCTGGGCGTCGGAGAAGCTCAGGAGATGCATCGCGAGGGTTATCGCCACCATCGCCATCGCGCATCTCCTGGTCATGGTTATGGTTCTTGGATGGATGGTATCAGCTCAGCTCAATGTGGCTCTCTTTATATAGTGTTTCTGTGTGTGTGTGTGTGTGTGTGATGGTGCTGTTCTTCATGATTCAACTGATCAATGGCTTGGTATCATCACCTTTGTGCATGTTTTATGTCACCATTCATGTATATAATATTTTTTTGTTCGATATGGTATAATTTTATGTTTTCATATTCTGATAATTAGAAGAATCATTTTAGTTCATATAATATATCATCATTAGACTTCACTTTGATATCAATGTCATGATGATTAAAGTTGTGGTTGAGTGTTTATCCCATAATAAAATTATATTTGAATTTTACTTTGATATCAAATGTCATGATGTAATTTAATTTTATAAAATATTATTCATTTTAAATATTTAATTTTCATAATTTTATATTTTTTTATAAAAAACTAGTATAAAATTAAAAAAAAATCTTTTTATTTAAATATTTATCTTTTTAATTCATAACGAGAGATCAATTATCAAAAATTTAATTCTTAATATGAATAAGACAAAATGAGTTTAATTTATTGGGGTTTAAATAAAATTGATGTATAACAAAAATATTTTAAATAAAATTATGAATGTTTATTTTTAATAATAGGTGAGATAAATAAATTATGATTATTTGAACTCTTAAAAAACATAAATTTAATAGGATTGTTTAAAATGAGAATTTATGAATAAATTAAATTTAAATACACATATAGTAGAAAATGGTATTAATCCCTGATTTTCGTCTTTGAGAGAGAGAGAGACAGACAGCGCTGCGCGGAGATGAGGCAATTCGATCCGTGGCCGGTGTTCTTCCGGAGAGAATGGAATCGGAACTGGCCTTTCCTGGTTGGATTCGCGGTCACTGGATTCATCGTCACCAAGTTTTCCCTCGGTCTCACCGGTCCGTTCAGTTTTTCTTCTCATCCCCCATCCCCTCTGCGAAATTGTGTTTCTTTTGCCCTTATTTTGTCCGTAATTTGTAGATGAGGACGCCAAGAATTCCCCGTTCGTCCAGAGGCATGGTAAAAAGTAAGTCTCCCTGTCATTGTTGGATCGCGCTGGAAACCCTAGATCAATCCCCTGTAGTAGTATTCTGTATTTTTAATGGATTGGTGCTAATTGCCGGTGGTCACATGCTTTCGATGCCCATTTATAATGTTGGCCCTTATTTATCAAAGTATTATGATCACATTTGGCTTCGTGAACCAAAAGTAGTTAGCTACATACCTTTGTCATATGCTGTTTTTGTATTCTTGTTTTGTTTTTTCTTTTTCTTAATTCATAACACACCTTGCTATGCGTTATTGTACAAAATGCAGATGTAGTTATTACATTTGTGCTGATGTTGGTATTCCCCCCTCGTGTTGCTTTCCATATGAAATTGAAGAAAAAAAAAATTCTAGCCCATTTGATTAGGGTAGTTGCTGAAATTTGTTCCATTTCTCGAGCTGACATTCCCATTTGACACTGCAGATGAGACTGCATCTGCTCCAGCGGCCAATCCAGCAGAGTTTGGTTGTTTGACTTCACATTTCTTAAGGTATAATAAACTCAATGCATCCTGTTCTGATGCTGATTGAACTTGTTGGTTACCCATGCAACACATGGAGAGAGTTGGAAATGTGTTTCTGGAACGATGGGCAGCTCTTTTTTATGCTTCAAGTCCCCTGACACTTAGATCATGTTGCAACCAATGAATGTGTAGCATGACTCGCAGTTTGATGGATGTTGGAAGCATGTGGAAACAGTATTGTTGTTTTTGACATCATAATGATGCCGTATCAGTTATGACTTGTGTTGGTATTCACCTCTGCCTATTGCTACCAGACGTTCTAAACTATACGGTTTCGGTTGAGAATCGAACGGTTCTAACGAATCGTCGGTTCTGAAACCATGGTTGTCATGGACAATAGTTTGGTTTCAATTCGAAACCTTATCCCGAAAGCTTGAATTGAATCGAAACCGAAATCGTATGGATGGTTTCGATTCAAAATTGGAATCAAGATTTGTGAATTGAATCATAACCTAAACTGATCGTTTATTGTTTATAGATATTTTTCAAGTATCCATATGAATCATTATGAATATTTGACAATGAAATTTTTAATAATTATTAATTGATTATATTTTGATATTATCAAATAATATATTTAATAATATTAATTTTTGTATTTAAATAGATATATTATATAATATAATATATTAATTTATATAAAAAATTAATTTAAATTATTTGATAAAATATTATAATAAAGTATAATTAAAATTAATATAATTTATGATTTAAATAAATAAAATAAATAATTAAATTATTAATATTTAAATATACATTTGATAAAATTAAATTTTTTGAAATAAATACAATAAAATTATAAATTATATAAAGTGAATAGAATTATTATTTATATATTTTATTTTTTAAAATCAAAATATTTATATAATTATTTTATATAATATCTTATAAGTATTATGTATTTTTTAAATTAAAATAAAAATATTATTTATTTCAAAAAGTTTTTTCAAACCTAATATATTTTAAAAACTAAAAATAAAAAGAATTAAATAGATTATATTTACAAAATTAACATTACATATTTCACGTCTGTTTTGCGAAACAGTTTCTAGACACCCTTATCAATCTAGACTCCAAAGAAGATCTCACACACTCTCAATAATGGATCAGAGTATACAAATCATTTTTAACCACAACTCTAATTTTAAAGTACATACTGTCGAGACATTAGAGATATCCTTAAAAATCATTATACGTGACTTCAAAATCTCATTCTAATTTTATAATTTATAATATTAATTTAATAATTATCCATAATCGTTTATAAATAATTTATACACATTTATTGAATATTTAATATTGTTACTTTTTATTGAATATATTATGTGATAGATTATGTTAATTTATAAAATGTCTTAATTTAGAGTATTTTGTAAAATACATTAATAAATTATAATTAATATCAATATAATTTGTGAATTAAATAAATGAAATAAATTAATAAAATAATAAAATTATCAATAATTTAAAATATATACAATAAAATTATATTTTTGAAAATAAATATAATAACATTAAAAATTATATAAAATCAATAAAGTTATTTTTTATATTTATTTTACATTTTAATATCGAACTTTTATCTAATATTTTGTAAATATTTTGTATTTTTTAAATTAATATCAAACTATCATCTATTTTTATAGATAATAAGAATATTTTTTCAAATACCCATATTGGCTTGTGCGTGTTTGGGAAGAACATCTTAAACCATTCTCCGACCACCTGCATTTGCTCATGTAAGTGTGTCGTGAGGGCACTTGAGACTATTTTCTAGGTACCCACATTTATGATGAGTGTGTCTTGGAAGGTATGTTTGAGAAAATTTTACAAACACCTATTTGCATTGAATGGGTGTGTGAGAAAATGTATAAAATAATATACATTTATTTAATTTTTTTAATTTTTTAATTCGAACCGTACAATTCACGATTCGGAATCATGAACATTAAGATGCATACACGAGTCGAAACCATCGATTCCATGATTCCAATTATGCCGAACCAAACCTGAATCAGAATCGATGGTTTCGATTCAAATTGCGGTTCTGGTTCGAATCGAACCCACCTTTACGAGAGTCTACAAATCTCAATAAGCATGCAACTCCACACTTGCCATCATTTTTTAACTCAGCAATGATGCGTGTTTGGATGTAAATTTGACAAGTTAATTTATTACCATATTTATAATATAATTTAAATTATGAATGTAAATTTGGATAGTTTTAGATAAATTCACGTACAATAGACTAAAAAAAACCTGTGTAATCGAAATTTTTTAAACTAATCAATTAAACACCTTATAATTTATAATTCTACTTTTAAACTTATATAATTCTATAAACTTCTAAACTAAACATACCCTTAGAAAATGTAAGCCTCTAACACACCAATGTTCTGATATAACGTTTGCTAACTCCTTACAAGTATTACACCTAATCCACACACTGGTCCACATTGTCAGCGTCAAAAACTTGAAGAGGAACATCTTCCACGGCATATCGGACTCCGATGGCGGAGCTCGGAATCGGCCTTCGACAATCTAGCATACGAGGGACAGCCGGAGAGAAGTGGTTGTAGGCAGATTCGTGCAGGAAGCCCATCTTATGACTGATTCTGTGACAACAAGGTCGATGTTCTCCAGCTCTCCGAGACTGATCGTGCGGTTCCTCCGGCTCTGTATCCCGGCCCTTCTCGGAATGTTGCCGGAACCGGTGTTGCGCAGCTCACCCGCCTTCAACCCTGGATCAGAGGATGCTGCATCACGCAGTTTGTGAAATGAAACAAGCGTGAGAAGAATAGCTTGATGATTTTTCAGAACAAAACTGTAGGCATTATCATGTTTAGTGTTGAAAAGAGAGCAACATACCATGAAGGATTAGGCTGGTTCTAGAGGAATCACCATTGGCATCTGCAGATCTCATCTCCTGTTCAGCATCATGTTCGCTACCAAAGAAAGCAAAGCTCGGTAATGCAATGACAGTGGGGGAGAGTTCAACGGTGTTAGTTCCAGAGCTGTTATGGAAGGTAAATCCAATGGTTTCCTGTGATGCCGAGAACGAGATGCTCGGAAAAGAAGAGAAGGATGATTTGCAAGTAAAACAAAGAGACTGCACATCAGGGATGATTGGAGTTCCTAGCCCAAAACTGATATCCTGACTCCTAGCCATGAAGGATGATGGTGTGTAACTTTGCTCTGAAACCAGCCCCAGACTCTGATCATGAACTTTTAGTGGATCAATCGAAACCGGTATCGTATTCTTCACCCAAGGGTGCTCTGTTAAACAATGCAACACTATCAGGGACTGAAGGGTTCAGATTTATATACAAAAGGCTGAGAGAAAATGCTTTGCATATGAACATTGAACTGAAATCTCACCAAGAACCTGGCGAGCAGTTGGCCTTTTGGAGGTAACCCTGCACAGCATCCCTTGGATCAAATCCTTTGCTGAATCTGATATAAAGTCCCAAACATTGTAAGGAAAGCGCAAGTCAGCTGCTCTAACAGCCTCGAATATACGAGACTTTGTCTTTCCCCAAAATGGAGGCATCCCACTTAGAAGAATGTAAAGAATTACACCAGCACTCCAGACATCAGCAGCCTGATCATAGCTACCAGAGAGAACCTCAGGAGCAATATAAAACGGGCTTCCAACTATTCCATTTAGACTCTTTCCTGCTCAAACAGAATCTAAGCATGTCAAAACTAGTAGAAAACGCATGAGAAGGTTAGCAAAGGTGTGAGAATTCGAACCTGGGCTAATGTAGGTTGCAAGACCAAAATCCGCCAACTTGATAGGAGAAGAAGATGATTTTGTTGCCAGGAGAACATTTTCAGGCTTCAAATCTCGGTGAACAACACCGTTTTCATGACAATATGCCACAACTTGCATCAGATGAGTGAAAAGCACCCTTGCCTCCGATTCTGAAAACCTCCCATGCTTTTCTAGCTTGTGGAAAAGCTCACCCCCAGCACAGAGCTCCATTATCAGATGCACATAATCTACCTCCTCATAAACGGCTTTGAGGTCAACCACATTTGGGTGGCCAGACAGCCTAGCCATAATCTCGATCTCGAGCTTGATGCTATTTGCATCTTCCTGAGTGACTAGCCTGTCCTTAGAAATAGATTTGCAAGCAAGAACCTCTCCACTGAATTTGTCAACACATTCCCTGATCACACCAAACTGCCCCAATCCCAATTGTTTCCCAAGAATATAGCGATCATGAAGATTCGACGTCTCTTTACACCCCAAAATAGTTTCTTTCAAGCTAGCTACTCTATAACAGCGGCACAAACACGAAGATGGTGATACCAAATGGCTGTTCCCAAAGGAAACAGCCATACTACAGCTTAAACTAACCTCAAATTCTCAAGGAAGACAACAGGATACTAGAGTCAATGTCTTCTGGTTTGTATTATGGACTTCAAATAGTCAAAACCAGCAGAGAACCTAATCAAGTCAACGAAGAGATAAATGATGAGGTCATGGAGCAGTTGCCTCAGACAGCTGGAAGTGTTTTTAAACCATGGAAATATGAAACGTATATCCGCAAATTCCCCCTAGAAGAGTGTAGTTTCAATCCTTCATTCGCACACGGTTGCTGGATCTGAAAATTCAAGAAAAGCAGAGTTCAAAGGAACGCAATCTTCGAAAAATCAAAATAAGGCATGCGACCAAACATCAAAAGAAAAAAGTCCAATCGATTTAAACTGATACCAAAGGAAAAAGGGAGATATGAACGCGAAGCAACAAAGCAAACAAAGCCCTATTCTACGACAATTCAAGGAAAACCCAAGTAAACATACAATCGCAAAATCAAAGACCCACCAGAAAAATAGCACTGAAAAACGATCCCCCAGATCCAGGAACTGCCGAGAAAGATGCCAAGAATCGAACTTTTCCGATGGGGGAATTGATGAAATTGCCCCAAAAGTTGATAAGCGCAACACAATCAGGGGTCTACACAACAGAACAAACTCAGCAAATATGCGAGTTGCGATTCAGCAGCTTACACAACTCGACTGGAGGAGGGAGACGACGACATGGGCGGTGGGCCAACTCAGCGTGAATGAGCGAAAAGACCCACACCCCTCTCTTCTTCTGTTTGCTGTTCTTTGTCCTCTCTACTTCACTCCTTTCTAAAATTGTTTTCAAAGCTTTTCACTTTAAACTCGGCATGGTAAATGCAACTTGCAAGTTGCTCATCCCTCTCCAAAATTTACCAGTTACCACGTCAAGTACGCATTTATGGCTTCCCTGGAGACAACTTGGTCGCCTAATACGACGCCGTATCACTGTCCCTCGGCTTTTGATCACCTCACTCTCCACTCACTCACTCTCTCTCTCCCTGTCTCCCTATCTCAGGCGCCATGTAGCATTTTTCCCCAATTCCATTACTCAATCTCGACCCTTTTCGCCATAGCAATTGCCGATTGCTGGGCTTAGGGTTCTTTTCCTCTTTCTATGAGCATTTGGTCGAAAGATGAAACCTGGGAAAAGTATGCATCTGGTTGGGACTTCGCCTTGGAATTTCTCCTGTTATTCATTGACTGAGAATCGTCTGTTTCAGGACGTTGACGCAGATAACTGATAGGGATCCATTTTTAAGCTGTTGGAAATGGCAAAGGTAGCGCCTTTGGCGTCTGCTTGCCTTCAAAGTTACAGACCAGTAGCACCAAGCCTCCGTTGTGGAAGTTCAAGAACCACTAGTTCATTACGATTCTCGCTGCAGTTTTACAGAATCCGACCTGTGCAGGAGATCGACACACCGAAACGGTTGGTAGACATTGTACGGATCGTACCTGAGGTAACAAGAAGGGCACTTTGTGGAAAAATATCCTTCTTGGGTGGCTTGTTTCTATGTGGTACAGACAATCTCTGTCATTTGGAGCATTGGGTGTGAATGATGTCATTGCTGCAATCTTCTGATAACGGAGTATGTGACCAGATTCGCTTACAGCAGACCTAAAGGTCACCTTCCCTGTTGTTCTTCTCAACGATTTCAAGATGGGATTCACTTTGGCCGCTTCATTGATGACCGGAATTTTTTATCATGAATTCTACTTGCAACTGTAGCTAGTTGAATATTTGTTCAACTAGCTGAACTTCCAGTCATCAAGCATTTTCCGTACCCTGGTGTTGATAAAAAAAGGAACATATAATCGTTGACCACCAGTTTCTTCTGTCAGCTTCTGGTTCCACTTTGTCGCTGTAACATATAAAAATTAAACTTCAGTTACTGTACATGTTTTACCCCCGATTTGGGGTGTAATTTATCAAAGGAAATACAGATGTGATTAGAATTCAAGATCAAAAAGTTGTGCCACATATTGTGCTGAGCTACATGGGAAGGGTACCTAGTGAACCAAGGGCCTTTAGCCCTCACCTGCTTCTTTGAGTCGATTGTAAGAGCTCTCGACGATGTCACCAAACCAATGGTCAGAAACAAGAATCAGCCATTTATGCCGCCATCCAGATGAAGATTCTTTCACAGGGGTGAAGATATAAAATTCATCTTTTAACTCAAGCAAAGCAGATCTTCGGCTGCGTCCCTTAGTGCATGCGACTCCAGCCATTGGGCTTGAAGATGTGATCTTTGTCAATTAACTCTCTCATTTTGATGGCATCGTCCCATTTCTGTGCACTGGCATAAGAGTTTGATGATAGCACATAGTTCAAACCGTTATCAGCATCCAACTCAACGAGTTTTTCAGTTGCAATTTGGGCGAAAACCAGATTGTCATGAACTTTGCAAGCACTAAGAAATATTCTCCATATCACAGGATTTGGGAATACTGGCATTTCCTTGATGAACTGATATGCTCTATCCAGGTGTCCCGCTCGACAAAGGAGATCTACCACACACCCGTAGTGCTTCATTTGAGGTGTCAAGCCATAATCTTTCTGCATAATGGAGAAAAAATGCAGGCCTTTTTCAACCAGGCCAGCATGAGCACAAGCAAGTAATATCGCAACGAATGTCCCATAAATGGGTGTCACTCCTTCTCGTAACATCTGCGAAAAGAGTTGAAGAGCATGCTCAGAATCACCGTTCACTGCCAACCCAGAAATGACAGATGTCCATGAAATGGAATCCCTGTCTTGCAGATTATGAAACACCTTCAGTGCACCTTCAACAGATCCACATTTGCAGTACATATCTATAAGAGCATTGCCGATATAAATGTCAGGTTTTATATTTTTAGTCCTGATAATATCATGGACTGTCTTCCCCATATCAAGTCTTCCAACTTGAGCGCAAGCAGAGAGCACACTTGCTAACGTAGTCTGGTCAGGCTTGATTTTGGCTGCCATCATCTCTAGGAATAATGATATTGCATCTTTAGGTCTGTTTCCCTGACAATACCCTGAGATCAAAGAAGTCCACGAAATGACATCTCTTTGAGGCATCTCGTCAAACAAATTCTTTGCTTGGTCCAAATCCCCTGACCTTGCAGCAGCAATTATCATCGAGTTCCATGAAACCAAATTCTTCTTAGTAATCCTATCAAAAAAGCTCCTTGCCATGGTTAAGGAACCTCGAATTCCATAAGCATGAATCAGTGTGTTTCCCAAGTAAACATCAATATCAATACAATTATCATCAATATATCTCACTAAAGCATCTAAAAGTTCAGAATCTCCGAAAGAGTCACAAGCTAAAACTACTTTCACCATTGTCACAGCATCAGCTTTCACATTTTTGGCTCTCATCATGTCAAAAAGAGCCAAAAGCTCTCTGTTTTTCCCACACTGACTGTATGCACATATCAACGAGTTCCAAGATACCAAGTCTCTTTCGCCCATTTCATCAAACACCTTCCTCGATGACCCCAAATCACCACAACAACCGTACATATGAATCAAAGCATTACAAACAAAGAGATAAGACCCAAACCCAAGCTTCAAAACCAGAGTATGAACCCTTTTTCCGCGTAAAATATCTGCAACTTTCGCACAAGCTTTACATATAAAAATACAAGTAAGATTATCCACCATCAAACCTCGTTCACACATTCTATCGAACAGTTTAAGGGCATCTTTAGGAGAATCACTGCTACACAGCCCTTGAATCATATGATTCCAAACCGGCAATGTGGGGTTCTCTATCTCCTCGAATGCGAACAGGGCCTTTCCAATTGATGCTGGAGACCGAGCATAAGACTTGATAACCGGCGCCATAGCATGGGGCATTTTGTGCTGATAAGTTCTGATGAAATGACCATGGATTTCTCCGACAGAAGTCCGATGAATCCCCGAGAGTCGGTCGCCTTCCCGGCCACCGCCGTCGCCTGCATTTTGCGACAAGTCGGATGACGTCCCAAGCCGGTGGAGGCATGCATGGTGTCCTCGCCGTACCTCGATGATTCCTACTCTTTTTTTAATCATAATAATTAATTCAACCACATGGAATTTCTAATATATATTTGAGATTCTAGAAAATGGTTTCATATTTGTATTCTAAATATTTCGAATAAAAATCCTAAAAGTATATCATATGTGAATCTTATCAAGTTGTTCATTTTTAGATAACAATAATAAGTTATCACTATCTTAAATATCGATTACAAATAAGGAAGAGGAAAATATAGAATAGAATGATCATACAAATTTTCATATGTATGAATCATGCATTGGAATCTCCTCTTCTATGTAGTAGGAGCGAATAGGAGGTGTCCGTATGAATTAACACCTGAACTTTCATTTTTTTATTAATCATTATTCTCTGATACCGAAAATTAACCTAATACGACTGAAATCAAATTTATGTAAATATAACAACAAAATTAAATTATACATATTTAATCAATCAAAATCGAACTCAATCGGTCAAAATCAAGTTTATGTAAATACAATACAATAAAAAATTAAAAATATATACATCCATCAATCAAACTCGAACTTAATCGATCAAAATCAAGTTCAATCAAACTCGGATTTGATCGATCAAAATCGAGTTTCATATCAAAACATAATCCTATGAATTCCGTCATGCCGAAATCGGATTCATTCCAAAGATGAGTTACATGTATTCAACATTTTCTTTTATAATGATTCCTTGTCCTTCAATTCATTCCCCAACCTGATGGAAACATTTTAACGCCTTTAAAAGGGTGGATTGATTAATCATTCCAACTAAAAGCTTTATTCTCACTTCTTAATCATTTTTTACAAAACAATGTTTATATTAAACCTTGATAATATAAAATTAACATTATTTATCCTAGAAAAATTAAACCTTCATTTTTTTATCATTTTTTATAGAATAAAATGTATTTTATTTAAATAAGAATAATTTTATATAATATATTTATTTCTTATAAACTACATTTTCATTCTAGAAAAATTATGAATAACAAACATGTTTACTAAAAATAATTATTATATATCCTATTTTACTATCCGACCTATCAACACACATCCTAAATAATTTAAATCACTATTATCCGAGGAAAAAAAAAACTCACATGCTCAATTATGTGGGAGCACGAAAAAGTTGTTATTAGCAATCGATGTAATGGAGAAAGTGGGATGCTTCTTGTTTACGCTCAACATCTTCTCGTTCACCAATCAAATCCATGCAACCGAAAACTTTCCCTTAGTTGCATATAATGGCGCCCTCCCGGGGCCTCACCGCTCCTATCCACATCGGAGCATCCAACCTCGCAATGCCTCTCCGATTCGGCTCTTCTCTGCTTCTGGTTCTGCTCGCGGTGGCGGGGCTCCGCGACACGGCGGCCGCGCTCGACGTGAATTTCTACGCGCGGACGTGCCCTCGGGCGGAGAGGATCGTCTCCGGTGCGGTGGCGAAGGCCGTGAGGAACGATCCTAGAGTTTCCCCTCGCATTCTGAGGATGTTCTTCCATGACTGCTTCGTGAGGGTAAGCGTGGGGCTTGCTTTTGCTCCATGGTACAACATGCATCAATTTTTTTACGCAAATGCGGGAGTTGCATGGAATATAATTTATTATTAATGATATTATAATTTTTTTATTTAATGGTATTAGTGGAACCGCTGGATCTTGTAGTGATGGACGGATGGGATCATTTGTAATGCATGCATGGTATGTATGATGGTGAGTGGATGGCATGTGCTTACTGTGCAGGGATGTGACGCGTCGGTGCTGTTGGATTCGACGCCGGGGAACAAGGCGGAGAAGGACGGCCCGCCGAATGTCTCTTTAGCTGCATTTTACGTCATCGACAACGCCAAGCGGCGGCTGGAGAAAGCTTGCCCTCGGATCGTCTCCTGCGCGGATATAATCGCGATTGCCGCTAGAGACGTTGTCGTCTTGGTATACTGACTGATTCGCTCACCAAATCAACGAGCAAACCCTAATCGAATCGATTTCAATCGCAGGCAGGGGGGCCGAATTGGGGCGTGCTCAAGGGAAGAAAGGACGGGCGAGTTTCGAATGCGAATGACACCGTGAACCTCCCGGCGCCGACGTTCAGCGCCTCGCAACTAATCCAGAGCTTTTCCAGCCGTGGCTTATCGGCGAATGACCTCGTAGCGCTGTCAGGCGGCCACACTCTCGGATTCTCGCACTGCTCCTCTTTCAACTCACGCCTTCGCAATTTCAACTCCACGAATGGCGTTGATCCCACGCTGAACTCCAAATTCGCCGCCACTCTTCAGAATCAGTGTCCGAAACTGAACACCGACAGAAACGCCGGCCAATTGCTGGACTCCACGGCCACCGTCTTCGACAACGATTATTACAAGAGAATCGTCAAAGGAATGGGAGTTTTCTCGTCGGATCAAGGACTCTACGGCGATACCCGTACCAAATCCACGGTGGACTCGTTCGCCAGGAATCAGACGTTGTTCTTTCAGGCCTTCGCTGCGGCAATGGTGAGATTGGGGAACGTCGGAGTTATAGAGACCGGTGAAGTGAGAAAGAATTGCAGAGCAGTGAATTGAAGGAAGGCCTTTGCACAAAATAAAATGGGGGTGGAAAATGCAATCTACTTTCTCTTTTACCGCGCCCCCATTATATATATATATATATATATATATACTTGATTTTAAATGTTGATTTTCTCCTGCTTTTTTTTTTAAAAAATATCTCCAAAAATGTAATATTAACAAAATTTTAAAAATAAAATTTGGCCCGAGAGATATTGAAAATTCAGAAATAATAATGTGGTTTTATTTAAATAATATACGGAACTTGTACTGATAAAAAATAATTATTATTCTTATATGATATTGTTTGTTTTGAACTCATAATCTATATAATTTTACAATTTCTTCTTTTAATAAAAAATATCATGTAAGATTAATACAAATCTATCTATATAAACAATTCATATGTATAACTGATGTGAAATTCATTTAACGTATTTTCATCATTCTTTGAACCGAGCCCTTAAAACAGTTGTCGATATCATATTGAACTAGTGAAATAAAATGATTGCCCTTGCTACATATTACTTATTAAACCTAAAATTAAATAATTGAAATTACCATATTAAATATATTTGTTATTTTAAAGCTACAGACTAGTTTTTTTAAAAAGAAAAAGAGGGAGAATGAAAGGGATAGCCGTGTAGTGTGCGGGTCAGGGCGCCTGCCACGGTGGTTGAGTCATACAAGCAACGATCCAGTGCTGGGCAGGGGCAGGCGGCAAGTTGTCACCAGTTTCTGCACAGAATTTAAAGCTATTTCCCGTTCAACGCAGCGCGATGCAAGCAACCCATCTGCCCTCCTCCCGCTTTGCTTACTTCCTCCAACTCAGACTGCTGATGGCTGAGCGCTGAGATGAGCAGCGCCTCTGGTTTTGGAAGGGAAATTAAGCAATGCAAATTTAAACCTCAAGGGGCCCGGGAACCTGCTCTGGTGCTTGGGTGAGCGGGTTTGCAGTCTTGTCTTCTACCCAACCGCTGCTCCCTTGTCATTCTTCTTCTTCTTCACAAGTTGCAGAGTGCACTCTTGGTTGTGCTGTTGGAGAAATGGAGGGTGACTACGCTGCTTCTGGGGGCTGCTTGAGTTCACTTCTTCGCCTTGTTGAAGCTGCCATGAGAGGGGGAGGTTTGAAGCAACGAGCTTTTAAACAGCAGGAAGAAGGAGAGATGCGAGTGAATCACGTACTTGTGAATGAGATCAGAACAGGGCTCTCAGCTTCGAGGAGCCCGGCGCCGCCGGAGTTGAGATCTCCGGGCCCTGTTGCGCGGCTGATGGGGCTGGAGTTGATGATCTCAGAACCCATATCTCCTTCACTTTCATGTTATACACCGAGGACGAGATCCCTTTTTGCTGATTTTCTTCTCAACGACCCCAAGAGGCATTCATTTGATGCTGTCTTGCCACTGAAAGGATCCTCATCTGGGTATCATCAACAGAGGATGTCTCTACACGTACCGAGAGAAAAAGACAGCAGAAGACTTGATACAGAGGTATCCCACCGGAGAAGACGAGCAGCCACTCCGCCGCCGCCTGCGGACCAGAGTACATCTCCGATGGGGGTACATGTAAGGAGAAAAGTTAGCGAACGCGTTGGAAGAAGAAATGTGCTTCATGATATCACCAATGCAAATTCAAGAACTCCAACTTCCTGTGATTGTCAAGAGATTCGTCGAGCAACAAAGGTGAGAAACCTGCAGCAGAGCACTTTGAAGAAGAGTAGAAAAGGTTCTGATTGTCACACCTACAAGAAGGTGAAAAAGGAGCCTTTTTTTGAGTCAGCAGCAAGAAGAAAAGCAACCCCAGAAAACAGCAAGTCCAAGGTAGAAGAAACACCCATAGCGCATTCTCGCTCTCCGGTCAAGGCGAAGAGAGTTGCAGCAACAAGGTTGCCACCACGAGAGGTATCTCTTTCTTCCATTCACCAAATGTCTGAACTTCTGGTAAAATCAGATGATCCCTGGATGATTTCATCAATCAAACACCTAGCGTGCGATCTCACTGAGTTTTCTTTTGTGGAAGACGAGCCACATGCGGCAGCATCTCCATCTCGAGGAAGCATCCATACTCCCGGGAGACAACTGCGCCACGACGACGACGGAGTACAAGAGATACGTACGAAGAATCCTGAAAAGGGCGGGCTTTATGAACAAGGGGATTCCGACTACTCCATTTGCCACAGCAAAGTTGCTGGACATTTCACATCCCTTGGACGCATCAATCTTCTTCTACCTCGAACTATTCCATCCCATCGCCGGCGGTGATCTGCGCCACCGGTGCAACAGAAAGCTGATTTTTCAGGCTGTGAACGAGATTTTGGCGGACAGCTTGAAGCACCAGAGGAATCACAACGATTCAGATATATTCGATCAAATATGGGATGAAATAGACAAGTTCCCGGCGGCCGATTGCAAGTTTCCGGGCGATATCGATGGCTTGATCGAGAGTGATTTCAACGCTGAGAAGCCGCCACCGTTTAGTCATGCCTACTTGGAAGAGGAAGCAAATACGCTGATACCCGAAATCCAAAATCAAATCTTGGAGTCACTACTATTGGAAACAATGGCTGCGGTTATGGCCGCCGCCGTCCGGTAGATGACTCCCGCTCTCGGGAAACAATGCTGTAACCTATTGCTGAATCATTATTGAGTTTTTTCAATCGTACATTTTCCTCAGGAGGTTAGGAATCCCAATTACCTAAGGAAGAATCAGCTAAAATGTAAACTATCCAAGAAGATAACACCAGGAGACTGTGAAATGATGAAAGCAAGAACAAATCTGAAACCTCCTGGTTTATTTCTTACTCCTGTTTACTGTTAGTGATGAGTCGGTAGACCTCCTCGTTCGTGGGTAGTGCGGGGATCGCGCCGTTCCTCGTCACCGTGATCGCCCCACAAGCGTTTGCAAACAGGAGAGCCTCTCTCAGCCTTTGCTCCTCCTGCCAACGTTTTTTTTCAGGTTAGCAGAAACAAAATGCTTCTCAGAAACACCTCTGGAAAATTTGGAATTGAGATGATACTTGGAGAATGTTGGGATCTGAAGCAAGACAATGGAGAAATGCACCCATGAATGCGTCACCAGCTCCGTTTGTGTCGATCGGCTTAACCTTGACACCTGGAACTCGCCCCTTGAATTGCTGTATGAACAAAGAAAGTTTTGAACTGATGCAGAGCACACGGTTGAATCAAAATGCAAACTTTTCTGGAAACTAACCCTTGTGTAGTATCTGCAGCCAGCCTTTCCTTCGCTTACCAGAAGAAGCCGCAGATTCGGATGGAACAGCTTGCTTAACACAACAGCATCGTCTTGTGGATCATTACCTTCGGTTAGGAAAGATATTTCCTCCTCGCTTATCTGTTACATCAGGGAAGGATGTTGAGTCACATGAATAGGAAACACATGTTGAGGTCTAGTTTTTTTGGCCCAAATACCTTGATGATGTCGGCATGATCCCATACAGCCATGATGCCTTTCCTTGCAGCATCTTCGGAAGGCCACAATGGTAACCTTAAATTTGGATCATAAGATAGCAAGCTGCCCGATCTCTTGGCGATCCCCATTGCAAAAATCTGGGTTGATCTGCATGGATCCTCAATAAGGCTGATAGAGCCATAGTGAAAAATGGTAGCCTGTATTCAGTAGCAAGGACTTAGAGGGTGACTTAAGGTATTGATTCTCAAGAGGCGAGCCTTAGAAAGGATGGAAGACAAACCTTTTCCACAAGATCCACATTGAGTTCTTGCTTGCACAAGCGCATATCAGCACTGGGATGACGGTAAAACATAAACTCACGTTCTCCATCTGCTCTTAGTGAAATAAATGCCAGAGAAGTTCTGGCTGAGGAGTCGAACCGCATACCAGAATTGTCAACTTTATTTTCCTTCAGAATGTTGGCAAGCATATGCCCAAATTCATCGTCGCCTACCTATGACAAAAATACCCCAGCTTTTCATCACACAAAGACAAGTACACTCATGTAGGAAAAAGAGTTTGGATATCTAGAACCTCGAACCTATGAGATACACACAAAAAAAAGGTCATCAATCCAAATACCACATCAAATGCCTAAACGAAACTCCGATACAATGTGGAGCAATGTATCCAACAGAAAACGGAATTACCTTCCCGATGAACGCTGCTGAGCCTCCTAGCTTTGCCACACAAACAGCAACATTGGCAGGTGCACCACCTGGAGCTTTTTTGAAGGAAGGGGCTTCAGCAAGTGAAACTCCACTCACATCGGGTACAAAGTCCACCAACATTTCGCCAAAGCAAACAACAAGAGCCCCTTTCCCAGTAGGGCCTCCATGGTCTTTCAGGGAAAGATGTTCAAGATCACCTAGCAAGTTCCAAGTTAGAAACAAAGAGAATACAAAAGCCATTAGCTATGGCATGACAGTCTCATCAAGCAATCACTAATACATTAGCAGGCTAGTTTCCAATTCTAAAACCTGAAAAATCCAAATTCCACATCGCCCTTTTCTCAGGGAAGAAACCCCTGAAGACAACCAAAACCGTCTCGCTTTTCGAAATAACGAACTCCAGAATTCTAAAAAGCGGCCAATAGAATAATCAAAACAAGAAACATTGCCATAACTATCCCATTAACAGATTGCAATACAAAAACTCCCACAAATCACGCTACAAGAAAACCTATTCACATCCCCAATAACAAGATTGAAACCAAAAAAAAAACCCTTTCCAACCTGAAACGCGATCCTTTGCCATTAGGGCTCACAAAATTAGGCAAAAATGGCAACAGAGTTCTTGCGATTCGTATTTGGCAAAACCGCAGCGTGCTCCCTCGCTGCCTCATCACTGCAATCACACGGACACGTGCACAGCGCTCAGAGGCTCGGATGCGAAAAGCGAGTTCTATTTCCCATTCAATTTACTGTATTAAATTAAAAAAAATCATTCCAATTAATTTTACTTTGTATTAAATAACATGGATTTTAAAAAATAAATATATAGTATCATTTATTATATAACACAAACTCATATATTAGATATAAATTAAATTGCATAAACTGCAGCAGTTAAAATAAATTCGGAATTGAGACCATTTTATTTAAGTCTATGAAATAGGATTTATTTAAACATATATTTCTAATTCTTTTGTTTAATTTGAAATGTTTTACCAATCATATAAATATTAATTATATTATATTATTCTTATTTATACTCAAATAAAGTAAACTCGTTTTATACCAACCCCATAAATAAAATACTCTTTTCGCGTTTTAACATAAGGATTACAATTTCTATTGTGTTGCTTTGTCGTGAGTCTAAATAAATTCGAGATTTAAAAGGGTTTATCTAATTCTACAAAAAAAAATGCTTATTTAAATCTATATGCCCCATCTCTTCATATTCATTTAAAAATTTGCTATTTTTATATTATATCTCACATATTAAAATAAAAAAAAAGGATCAGATTTCTCACACAAGATCACGTGTATGTGCGATGATTCTCGCACATGGTGTGCGCAGGTGGCGCGAATTGTCATCGGATTTAGTATTTTTAATCATTAATTTTAATATTATTTAATTAAATAATCAAAATTCAAATTTATTCATTTGATTTTTTTGTTCATATTTTCGTTTTCATCTCAAATACTCGATCATCATCCATCGATTGTCGTCATTTTCCGTTATTCAAAGTCCGAGGATTACGTTTATAGATTATCATTTTTATTTAAATGTTTTTAAATATTCATATTTTAATTAAAATTATTTTATTTTAGTATTTTAAAATTATTTTAATATAATTTAAATATTATAAATTGAAATTAATCAAATACATCTATAATTTTTTAAATCACAAATCGACGTATCTGAATTCATGAATGGACTAATTCACATATCTACATCTATATATCTTACCGATCTAGTATATATTTTTTATTTATTAAATATTATATACCAAAAAAATGGGTAAAATTTGACATTGACACCTCAAATTACCATCAATATAAAGAATTTAAACTTCAAGTTTTAAAATTACATTATAGGTCCTTTAATTTACATTTTGTGTAAACAATTTGCCCCTCAATTTATAAAATTGTATATTTAAACTTTATGTTTGGGTCTTGGTTGAATGATTTTCACAATTATTTTGATATTTTTTTTATATATTTAACCTTTCATTTTTAATTTATCATTTATATGTATTGGTTGTATATTTAATCTCTCATATTTGGTTCATTTTTTAAAAGTTTTGAAAATTATTTAGGTTTTCATAAAACGGTTTTGACAACTTGAAATGAATTTTTTACAATTTCAAAATATTAGAATTATACTAGTTATACTAATTGAAACTTGAGTTGTTATATTTGTAATTTTCTCAAAAAACGATGTACGTTACATCATTCTTATTTAAATCCAAATAAACTAAACTCGTTTTATAGTATCAAACAACTCCGAAAGTAAGGGTCGATCATACTCCTCCTTTTTACATTACATGTAGGTAGAGTATTATGAGAGATCGATCCATCGCACATTGGCTTCCCCGCTAGAATCCAATGGCAGGCGAGATCGGGGGAGATCGCCCTGTCCCCCATTCATCCCCCCACAGTGGCTCCAACAGAACGAAAAACCAGGAGAATGGGCGACAAAAGTAGGGTTTTCTTACAGCAAAACTAAGGTGGGTATCATGACACTGTTCCTTGTTTTTGTCTTCTCTGATCAACAGTCTTTTGTCCCTTTGCTCCTTTGTCTGTGTGTCTGTTTGGCCCATGTGAACCTGCTCGCCACTCCCCTCATTCCCAACTCGAATTTTTGTCCCTGCCTCAGGTTTTTTAATTTTTTTTTCATAATGAAGAAAAATAAAAAAGAACAATTTTAGAGCATGCAGAGAAGTATTTTCTTGTTGTTTTGGAATTTCCATAATGAGGATGGAGAATGATTGAAAGAATTATAGTGTTGTCTGATTGGTGGAATCAATTCATTGTTTCTTTTTTTTTTTTAAAGAAGTTGATGCTTCCTATTTTAAATTCTTCTTGAAAAATGATTATGGAGAAGCAAAATGGAATAAAATTTAGGTTCTATTTGTTGGAACTTCTATTTATAGAAAAACGTTTCAAAAGCAGTTTTGTTATTCAATATGAACAATTTTTATTTTTTAAAAAATTATTAAGTCAGAATTACTTTTTGTTTTTTAGAAACATTCTCCAAATAGTACTTTTTGAAAACTTAAAAAGTCATTTTTTGGAAAAATGACTTATACAAGATTAGTAAGATTCTTCTATTTAAGATTCCTCTATTTAATCACGTCATTTATTTCGTTTCTAACCAATATGTGATACCAAAAGTACTTTTGAATACTTTTATTGAAACATTAATCACTATAAACATAGATTTAAAGGTTTTGTTTTTTAAATGAATTGGCGTCCCTAAAATTGGACCACGACCCTAAAATTGAGGTTGTGCCAAAAGTTGGTGATCGATCTCCTCATTCCACACATCAAACTAAAGTTGGTGAAAATTACTTTAGGTTTTTCCAAAGGTGAATAGATACATAGCTTTTTCATTTACAAAATAGAGGGTTTTGGAGTTAATTAAATTTAGGGTTTAGAATTAAGGAATTTGAAAGAACAATAAATAAAATTACATTATTTGATATGCAAGTCGGAATTTTGAAAATATTTAAAATTGATTATTATAAGAAATAATCAATTTTCTATATTTTTTTAGTGAAATACTTAATTATCGATTACTTTAGAAATATTAATTAAAATAACATATTTTCCAACACTTGGAATTGGACACGACTTTCACGCGAATTATTAATCATTTAATTTTTATATTGCTTTTTATTTGACATGTTTGTTTTAGGAATATTTATTTTGGGGTAAAAAATAAAATAAATAAAATCATGCAAAAATCTGTATTTTGACTTTCTCTATCACGTGAAAAATGACATAAAGATAACTACTTTTGGACTAACTTTAGCACAAAAACAAATATGCGCTTCTTTTTTTGTACTCCTATTTTGAATTTATCCAAATGGTTATAATTATTCATAAATATTGGGGATTTTATTTATTTTAGAATGCATAAGGTAAGATGCCAATCCAAATACTGTTCGAGGTATTCGAGGTAGATATACCAATATCGAAATAGATTTTGATAATATTAATTGAGATTCATATTTAATTTTTATGATATTATCTATTTTGTACATGTCACTACGATCTTACGTTTCATACTTTTAGGGAAAATTTAGTTACATTCCCTCTGCCTCGATTCTTGTTTATTTTTGAATGTATTTATAAGGTAGGATACCAACACAAATCATGTTCATGATATTGGAGATCGATATACCAATATTGAGATAAATATTGATAGTAATTTAAATTTTTTTAAGATCATGATTTCATATACAATTTTGAAGTATTCGAAATCAATGTATAAATACTGATAGTGTTTTTGTTTTTTGGGGATTGAAACTTTATACATATATGTATGTTGTTTATCGACAATGTTATGATTTTCGATTCCGAAAAACATACTGATATATTAAATATCAACATAATGTAGTATTATTGGATGATGGGAAAAATATATGATATAAGGTATCAATTTTCAATACAAAAATGAATTATTTTTTATTTAGGATTTAATATTTTAATTAAAATTTATTTTATTTTACTTTTTCTATCATGAACCTATTAGAATTTTATTTTTTTTTTATAAAAAATTAACCTATTTACATATTTTTTTCTTTTTGATATTAGAGTTGGCTATTGAATTAGAAGTATGCATGATTTATTGTAATATGGAAGTTATCACAAGATAAAAAAAAATAAAAAATAATGCATTTTAACTAATTATTCAAATGTCAAGATTCATATTATTTTTATACGATATTGTACATTCTAAATATACTACTCTCATGATTTATGTTTTATTCTTCTATGAAAAAATTCTCGGGCAAAATTAAAAGAACTTCTATATTTTATCACATACTTTACTTCATTTGTAATCAATGACAACCTCATATTAATTTAAACTGATTTTAAAACACAATCCTCCACTCTTATGCATTAATCATAGTTTTAAAGTATATATTTAATAAAATGTGCTTAAAAAGATACAGAATTAAAATATTTTAAATGGCTCATTATGCTATTAATTTCTCTTTTAAGAAATAAGATACATAAATAAAAAATTATTTTAACAATTTATTTATAAAACCTTTGAAATGGATGCTATATAACGGGCTCTACTCCACCGAGCCACTCACCTCTCTTCTCTACTACAACTCTGAAAATCACTTAAGCCTCTGCAAAATGGTGATGCATTGCATGATCGTTGGCAAGAGAACGCAGCTGCAAGCACCGGTGCGGCTGGCGGGGATGCCGGAGATGGAGAACAAACACAGCCTTCCATTCATGATGCCACCATCTTAAGCCACAAGCTCAGTATACCATCTCAATTCATATGGTCTGAACAGGAACGCCCAAGTGCAGGAATCGTGCCGGAGCTCCGTGTTCCGGTCATTGACATTGCTGCGTTCCTCCATGGTGACCCCATTGCTGTGGCAAGAGCCAACCGCCTGGTGGGCGAGGCATGCCGGAGCCACGGTTTCTTCTCCGTGGTTAATCATGGTGTGGACCACAACCTCATACGGCAAGCACACCGGTGCAATGAGCATTTCTTCGGTCTAGGTGTTAAGGAGAAACAGCGGGCACTGAGGAAGCCCGGAGAGATCTCCGGCTACGCGAGTAGCTTCACCGGGCGATTCTCCGCTAAGCTACCATGGAAGGAGACACTATCCTTCCAGTGTTCTGCGGAGAAATCATCCCACATTGTGGAAGAGTACTTTCGTCGAACACTTGGCGAAGAGTTCTCAAAAACAGGGTATGGAGCCGGAGAATCTGCAGAAAAAACTAGTAAGAATCGACGCTGAGAAACTGAAAACTCACATATTGAAACATTTGCAGGGAATTGTACCAAGAATACTGCAGCAAAATGAATGATCTATCACTTACAATCATGGAGATTTTAGGGAAGAGCCTGGGAGTGAACCAGGGTCGCTTCCAAGGACTGTTCCAAGGAAATGAATCCATAATGAGACTAAATCACTATCCTCCTTGCCAGAGACCGGATCAAACATTAGGCACCGGGCCGCATTGTGATCCAACTGCACTCACAATCCTTCATCAGGAATCAATCAACGGCCTCCAAGTATTCGTCGACGAAGAATGGCGCTCGATTAGCCCTAATTTCGACGAATTCATCGTCAACATAGGCGATACCTTCATGGTAAGAGGACTCGGTTCAATCCGTTTGCAGAATCCCAAACCTCCGTCGATCAATCAATTGGATTTTTCAGGCTCTCTCGAACGGGATTTACAGAAGCTGCTTGCACAGGGCGGTGGTTAACAAGGAGAGTTCCAGAAATTCACTAGCCTTCTTTCTGTGTCCAAATAAAGACAAGATGGTGGCGCCGCCGCCGGAGCTGTTGACCCCCGATCGGCCGAGGCAATACCCCGATTTCAAGTGGCCGATGTTCCTTCAGTTCACGCAGCAGCACTACAGAGCAGACACCAAAACCCTAGAAAGCTTCTCCAATTGGCTCAAGAATGCAAGTCTTGCCCAGAAAGGCTAGTTGTTGACGAACATTTTTTTTATTAATAAAATATAATAATAATGATTATTGCAATTAAAAAAAGGTCAAATATCTGAATTAAATAAATAAACTTGTAAAAAAAAATCGAACAATGACGCGGTGGCTTGGACTCGGAGTCGGACGCGGACGCGGACGCTTTATTGGAGTGCGGAAGAAGCCGCGGTGATTTTGTCGTTTAGTTATTTTTACCGTGGAGGAGGAGGAGGATGATGTTCGCCGGAGATGGAAACCGTTGGGTGTTTATTTGCTTGCTGCTGTTGATTGTAAGGGTGAATTTTGCGTCCTCGTTAACTCCACGGCTTCTGCGGCGGCAGGAGGTGTCCGGAGCTGCGAATTATTTGACAACGGAAGAGCACTGGTTCAATCAAACTCTTGACCACTTTTCGCCATATGTAAGTTTGTTGCTTTTGTAGTTTCCTTTGTCCGGTAGTGGAGCGGGGGATTTGAGGAGATTGTTTCATTTCATTTACAACTGCAGGATCATCGTCAGTTTGCGCAGCGGTACTATGAGTATCTTGATGACTTTCGTCTCCCTAACGGTCCCATTTTTCTGAAAATATGTGGGGAGTCTACCTGTGGTGGAATTTCCAATGATTATCTGAAGGTAAGCTTGTTCCAAGATTTCGTTCTCTCATATGAGTTGTAAAGACTGGTAAAAGGATTTGGGACAAAGACCATGCCCTTGGATTGTGATCTAACGTTTGAGTCTTGAAATATTTGTAGGTTTTGGCCAAGAAGTTTGGAGCAGCTGTGGTTTCTCTCGAGCATCGTTATTACGGGAAAAGTGTGCCTTTTAGATCATTGACGACAGAGAATCTTAGGTACCTTTCGTCAAAGCAGGCCCTATTCGATTTAGCTGCCTTCAGAAACTATTATCAGGCAAGTGGTAGCTTAACCGTTTCCCTTCATCGGATTGTGGGATGCACGAGTTGGTGTGCTTGTTGAATAATAAGTAACATTTATTCTGCTGTTTTATGCGTTATAAGGTAGACTCCCAAGGGTGCTGATAACTCATCCTTGTTTTCTCTTTTTTTGACACTTTTTTTTTGTATCACTGCAGGGATCTCTTAATGAGAGGCTCAATAGGTCAAATGCTGATAACTCATGGTTTGTGGTAGGTGTTTCCTATGCGGGAGCTCTTAGTGCGTGGTTCAGACTCAAGTTTCCACATTTGACATGTGGAAGCCTTGCCAGCTCTGCCGTTGTTCTTTCAGTTTACAATTTCACTGAATTTGACAAGCAGGTGAAAGGATTTGGTTATCATCTTCTTTACAAGCCTTAGTTTTCTCATTTTGTTTGGTCCCTGATTGTGTTCATTGAGGCATTCAGATAGGCGAATCTGCAGGCCCTGAATGTAAATCCGTGTTACAAGAAATAACCCAACTTGTTGATCAGAGGCTAGTGTCGAATGCAAGGACGATAAAAGCATTATTTGGTGCATCTAAGGTTTAGTGCCCCTTTCTTCTATTTCCTTGCTTTGGCCCATGGGCAAAACTCAATGGGTTGATTTGCTTCTTGATCATTACATGCTTCCCTGTTCTTGTCTTATGGAACATGGTTAGTTCAGAAGTGTTGAGCTTTTGCTTGATGCCTTTGTAGCATATTCGAAATTTGGTCTACACTCTAAATTATATTTCCTCTGTTACAGCTAGAAATCGATGGGGATTTCTTGTATTTTCTGGCGGATGCTGCTGTTACAGCAGTACGTATCAATGCTACTTTCTTTAAATTTCTACAATGTGTTTCAGATCGTTTAAATTTCTACAAATTTGCCAATCTCCAGATTCAATATGGTAATCCAGATGCATTGTGCGTCCCTCTGGTCGAAGCTAAGAAAGCTGGGGATGATCTGGTGGTAAGCATTTTTGAAAAATTATTGTCTCATTCCAATGCTAAGCATAGAGATTCACCATATGTTGCTCATTTCTGTTTTCCCATTTTCTCTCCTCTTCTTCTCTATGTTGAAACGCAGGAAGCATATGCCACCTTTGTGAAGGAGTTTTTTGTGAAGAGCTTTGGTGTTGGTGTTGATACATATGATCAGCGGCATTTGAAAAGAACTGAAGTAAGCAAAGGAGATTCTGATCGCCTGTGGTGGTTCCAAGTATGTACTGAAGTTGCATATTTTCAAGTTGCGCCTTCAAACGATAGCATCCGGTCTTCCAAAGTTGATACTAGGCAAGCTGACAGTTACCACATCATCCCATTTTTGCTGTCATTTGATCGCGTTTTCACTGACATTACGATTGATAAGCAGATATCACTTGGATCTCTGCAAAAATGTTTTTGGAGAAGGAGTGTACCCTGAGGTCGATGCGACGAATCTGTACTATGGAGGCACAAGGATCGCAGGTAAGAACTTGCATCTGAAGCTTCAATTTTCCCTTTCACAAGCCTTTCCAAGTTATTCTCGTCCATCAGGTTCCAAAATAGTGTTCACAAATGGATCACAAGACCCTTGGCAACATGCTTCGAAGACGACTTCTTCACCTGATAGTAAGCAGAAACAGAAGCCTGCCTTCTCTCTAATGTGAAGAAACCTATCGTGCTCTTAAAATGTGGTGCTTGTTTTCCAAATTCAGTGCCTTCATACATCATCAAGTGCCACAACTGTGGACATGGAAGTGACCTGCGTGGCTGCCCTCAATCACCTCTCGTCCCAGAAGGTATGATCCACTCTTCTTGTCCAGCCCATCAGTCTTCTTTTCACACCACTCATGTTTGGTTCATACAGTAGGCATACTTTTCCTTTTTTAAAAAAACTGCATGGATTTGCACTTGTGTTGCAGGTGACTCCCGGAACTGCAGCTCCCCTGATGCAGTGGACAAGGTGAGGCAAGACATCATAAAACACATTGATCTATGGCTCTCTGAATGTCAAGACTCTGGAAGTTTTTCACTCTAAGTATCATGGGAATCCCCGCCTCTTATTTGATGGTAGGTTTTCCCATGATTTACTCTTGTGTTGTGGGCATACCCTTACAATAGCTACCAATGTGCTTTCATCAACAGGCGTCTGAGAGCAACACTACTTTGTCAATTCTAAAAACTTGTGGCATAGAAAGGATGTTCCAAGACACCAAGATCTGTATTGACTGTTTACAAGAAGCTCCCCCGAGCATTGTACTGTGTCGGGTATGAAGCTTAATACAAGGAGATTGATTTATAGTGATGAACCGTAGCTTTTATTGCTTGTTCGACTGGGAGCCTCTCCAAGCTCGAAGCACCGTAGAAACCATGAACACCTGATGTTCTCTTCAGGACATATTCTGCATCCTTGGGTTCAGATATTGGCCCTGTGACAAGATACATAATCACTAGCTGCTTGCTTTTTCTGGGGTACAAGTTGCAGTTGTGTGCATTTTGTTACCTCCGTGACATAGCACAATGGCACCAGGATTGATCCCATGAGCAGCATCTGCAATATCTTGCACCAGCCTCACGCTTTCGTCGAGCGAGAGAGCCGTCTGTGCTCCGATGGAACCGGATGTCGTGAGCCCCATGTGAGCCACGATTATATCAGCACCTGCTTTTGACATGGCTGCTGCTTCCTCTGGGTTAAAAGCGTATGGGGTGGTCAAGAGACCCATTCTGTGTGCCTGTGCAATCATCTCAACTTCTAAACTGAAAACCAGAACACAGAGAGGAGTCACAGCTGCTATTTTCTTGACTAAGTCTTCTTAAGATGAGTACCTGAATCCCATTCCAGTCTCTTCAAGATTCTGTCTGAAATTGCCATCAAACAGTCCAACAGTTGGGAAGTTCTGCACACCGGAAAATCCTACAGACTCCAACTGCTTCAGAAAGAAGCCCATCCTCCGGAACGGATCCGTCGCACAGACTCCGGCAAGAACAGGGGCTTCCTTCACTACCTAATGAATCCCCAACAGATCCTTTGAGGAAGACAATGGGTTGAATGTTTCTGAGGAATTGGATGAATAGAACAGAAGACTAACAGGCAAGACTTCATTGGCCATGTCAAGAACTATGGCATTAGCATCAGCAAAGGGCAGTAAACCAGCCAAGGACCCTCTCCCTGCCATCCTAAACCTCCCTGAGTTATACACCACAATCAGATCAACACCACCAGCTTCTTCAAACTTCGCCGATATGCCGGTCCCCGCACCGCCGCCGATAATTGGCTTACCCTCTTGTATCTGGTGTTTCAGTTGCTGTAGGATTTTCTGAGTCCGTTGCAATGTTTCTGTAGAGAAAACCACTTCATTTCTTCTCTTTTGACAAGTAGCAAAAATTGATCAGGATGGGAATATGCAGTCATACCAGGTTTTGCATCAGGGAAGTTGCTTAAGCTGTAAGAGGGGCTTGCAGTTTTTGGAGAAGGAGCTTCACTCAGAGAAGCTTTGGCAGTTTCATGAACAGATACACGAGCTGCATCACCTGGCTTTGCCATCATCTCGAAAAACGACTGCATGATCGCACTCGCAAACTCGGGATCGTTAATATGATAAGGAAGAACTTTCACCTACCAAGAGAAATGTATCCAGTCACTAAGTACAACACCAAGAAATGGAAAATTCCAGGGAACACAAACATGGTGTTATAGAAGAAGAAAGGAGATTGAACCTGATGCTTTTCACTGCTCACAATGAGCCTCTGTAACTCATCCACAAGCGCACCAGTAGCAGCTGGATCATAGAAAGATTGACCAGGGGCGTCTAGTGCAGATACACCTTTTGTTGGAAGGCAGATGCAAACACTGGACGACGCCTTGTTTACTTTATCAGCTAAGAATGCAGCAAACTTCTTGTTCTCGTCGACTGTGGTTCGCATTAGAGTAACCTAAATAACAGAACATCTTGTATCATCCCTTGTACAATAGAGCCACAAAGTTCTCAGTGCATCATAAGTGTGACTCAACTGCATGCTATCAAGGAGGCTAAATGACACCACAGAACAAGAATATTTCCCGGTTGTAAACTTCAGTATTCTTGGAAGTTATGGTCTAGATAAAAGTTTCACCTGTTGATTGTGCACATGAAATTTTCTGTGTTGATAGTCTGAGGATATGGTGTCTAGGGGTCCAAAGTTCACCATATCCAGTGCTCCAACACTGAGAACTACGGGTATATTTCTTTCGAATGCAGCATCAAACCGGGAACTGTCGCATGCCATTGTTCCTCCAACTATGTAGTCAGCAACCTCAGTTGTTGTGATGTCAATGACACCCTAAAAGCAGACTAATGCTCATGAGCAAAGGAATGACACTCTGTATATAATTCAGAGATCAGATTCAAGTTTTAAGTGCAATGATCTTAAAGCTCGAATAAGTTGGCATGCAGCATGATGCAGCTGGATACTGGTTGAGAATAGAAACCTGACCTGTATAAAGCCTCCTCTGACAAGATCCTCCATAGCCCTCCCTCCAACCCCAGTGGCATGGAAAACCAATGCTTCGTAGCCTTCTTGAGCCAGTTTGTCTTTAACAAGGTTGACACAAGGAGTGGTCACCCCAAACATGGTAATACCGACTGTGCCTTTTTCACTAGCAGCAGCTGACGCTTTCGACATCTCGAGTCGTCCAAGCACCATTCCAGAAAATGCTGAGGCAGCATTGCACAATATGATTCTACTTACATTGTTGATTCCACAGATATCCACAATTGATGGAAACAACACCAAATCAGATGTTCCAATATATGGCTCAGTATGACCACTAGCAACCGTGGAAACGATCATCTTTGGGATTCCGATCGGAATGCATCGAAAGGGAGATGACAACAGTGAAGTCCCTCCACTTCCCCCAAGTCCTATTACTCCAGAAAGGCCTCCGTTCCCATGAACTCTTTTCAGGAAGCTCCCAAGAGCTTCCGACATAACAGCAATAGCACTTCCTCTATCGTCTGGGCGCCGTGCACATTGATCATGGCACGAAAGAATAACTTCTCTTGACACAAAATTGAAATCATCACAGCTTTCAATATGCTTCTCCCCAGTAGATACATCTACCACAGTCACAACTACCTAATGGTGAACACAACCATATGATTAAAACTCCCAAAAACATGTTTTTCAACCTCAAGAGCTCTGCTATCTCCTCACAGTAACAATTTCAAAGAAACCTAAAGACCAGGGTAATGAACACTGTGGGCCGTCACTTAGATGATATGACCCAAACAACACATACAAGTGGGGAAAAGGGCTCAATTTCATGCTGTTGAAATGTTCCAAACAAAAACACACATCAGTGGATCTATGGGTTTTTCCATTGTTCAAAAAAAAGCGAATGCGGGTAGTGGGTGAATGTGGACAATCGAAAATGGGGTAAGAAAAAACAAAACCTTTCGCGAAAAAGTGGGCGAAAAACATCGAAGATTTGACCGAACCGCGTTCGCAAGAAACCGAATCTCCTGAAGCTTCGTATCCGCAGTTCCAACGCAGAAAACCTGCAGATCGTCACCTCCCTTAACCGCCATTTCGTCGGATCCCCTGGATTTCGCCGGTTGCAATCGACCGTTCACCTGTTGCAGTGCTCTCGCTGGAGATCACCATCATCACCATGACACGTGGTTTGACTTTCATTTTTTTTTTCAGGTGAATTAATTAATTAGACAGGTTTTAAATTATGTTCGTTTTTATATTAATTTAATTTCATATACCGATGCATTTTCCTAAAAAATTTTATTCTTAATAAATATCAATTAGATATCTAAAAACATGTATATTATAGAATAATTTAATTACTTAATAATAAACATATAAATAAAAAAATTATACATAAGTTTCATAAATATATATTTAAAATAAAATGAAAAAATATTTTAAAAAGTATTAAAAAATACGATTGAAAAATATTTATTTCATAATTTATTGTAATTTCTCTTGATGATGAAATTTTGTTTGCTTCTCGATGAACGCCTCGATGGCTCTCTGGAACTCCTCGCTACTGAGCTTCTCAAAAAACGGCACCGTTTCGATCACTTCCATCTCCTCCTCCTCCTCCTCCTCCTCCTCGACCCTCCCCGTCTCCACCGCGGTCTCCACCGCCTCCGAATTCTCCGGCCCGGACATCACCCCCACGCTCTTCTCCTCAAAAATGGTTTCCTTATCCTGGAACACTGCCGGTGCCGGCTGCAACAGGAAGTCTGGGGGCGGCAGTGGGGGGCGGGAGCGGGAGCGGGAGCGGGAGTGACAGAAGAGAGTCAGGACAATGATATTCCCGACCAGAAAAGCGAACAGGTGGCTGAACACGACGGCGAGCACGCGGCGGAAGTGGTCGCCGGAGGGGAGCCGGGGTACGCCCAGGTGATAAAAAGCAGCGCCAGCAGAGCCTCGACTGCACGGAAAATCTTCCTGACGGAGCAGAAGCCATGAAAGAGGGATTGCAACGCCATCGAAGAAGAAGGGAACCTGAGTTTGTGCGTGAAATGCGTCTGGTTTCCCGACGCTAGACGGCGGAGGGAGGAGAGGAATCAACGTCTTATACTTATACAGCAAAGAAGATGAACAAATGCCTATTAATTAAAATAGGGAAATTAATAGGGTTTACAGCATCGACTTCGAGTCGAAAATTTGAGTTATGTTCATAAAACTGTCTTCAAAACATTTGGATTAATGTAACGATTCACTCTTTCGATATTCTTTATTTTGGATATTAAATATTTACATACTTATCTTATTCAATGATGAGTAAAGAATTCATACAAAATTAAATAATATCTTTTTACATAAATTTTATATTTATCTCATTTGTAATTGATGTGAAATTCATCTAAATTCTTTATATATTTACTTAGGTTAGTTACTTTTGACTTTCTTTAAAACTTAGCATTCTCAATGATATTTACCCTAGTACCAATTATATATTTAGATTTGATTCTAATATCAAATATAACGAACCACTATTTGCATGTCTCATTTGAACATCCAATCCTCAAAAATTTACATTATATTCTTCCATAAAAAAGTGTTATACAAGATTATAAAAAGTTTCTCTATATAAACACATAATAGAAAACAATTTAATCAGAATTAATTATTACAGTTTTAAAAATAGTGGTATGGAATCAATACACAAGAACAAATTAATCTACAAAAAACACAAAAAATAATATTAAAAATTTTCTAAATATATCACTTTTTTTAAACAACTTTTTATAAATAATGTTTATTCCAGCAAATGATTTTTTTATGGATACAAAAATTAGCAAATCAAACATAGGATTATTTGATGTGATACTAATAACTAAAAATTAAAATTATTCTTAAAATGAGAAAAAAACGGTATAAAGTGTGTTTTTCCGTACGAATTTATTAAATTATTCATCGATTTTCGCGCTATAAAAAATAAATAAATCAGATGATTGGAAAGGTGAAGAAGTTTCCCATTTTTACCATTGGCGTTCAAAATTCAAATATTTTATTTATTTTTATTATCAATGGAGGTAAATATAATTAATCAATATATATTTGACTATTTAAATTGATAAAATTGAATAAGTAGTCTATTAAATATTTTGAAAAATTAAATACAATAAATACCTCTCAAATTTTATAATTAGGTTCATATTAATATCGTAAATTCGATGCATTTTCAATGTATATGTTGCAAACTATGTGCATTTGATAAACAAGTTATTCAATATGAATATAATTTACAAAACATTTGTACTTAATTATATTTATTAAAACTTTTATCCTTCATAAGTTTTTTTTTATTTTTAGTTCTTTTATTTATTATTGTTATATTTCCAAAAATAAATATTTTTAATGTATATAATTAATATTTATATTATAATTATATAAAAATATAAAATAAATTGACCTGAAATTCAGGCACAAGTGTGGTCCGACTCTGACCCCTGCTTTGAACAAGGAAATTCCGAACACAAGCAAAGGAACTGCTCCTGGGACCCGTCTCTTTAAATAGTTTCATTTTAATTTTTTAAAATATTTAGATTATTTTTTCAGAAAAAATATATCTTAAAATACTAAAAAAATTTTAAAAATACAAGGTGGACACGGGCCGCGCCGGGCCGGGTCAAGTAATAGCCCATGGCGATCTAGGGATCGCTACCAAATGATTTTCATAAATATGAGTTTTAAATGAGAAATGAAAAGAAATACGTGAATTATGAGGTGTAAATTAAAATATTTAAAAATAAAAATTATTTTCTTTAAATAGATCGAATCATTTATTTATAAATTCGAATTTAATTAATGATTTTAAAACACAGACCGTTTCAAATTTATCTAAAAATAAAATTCAAATGAAATTTAAAATATGTATAATATATGAATAAAATATGAAAACCGGACCGAAATAAACCAGATCAAAGACTGGGTCGGGTCAACGGAGCTCTCACCACCGCCATATGGGCCCCCACCTCCGGTTGATTATTCCGGCAAGGCTGATTCTTCTTCTAGAAGCCCTTCGCTCTAAGATTTTAAATGATAAAAAAACAATGAATCACTTGAAGGGGTGATTAGGGTTTCAAAATGGTTTAATAATCAATTTAATTCAATGGTTATCATAGAAAATTTATATTTAAATATGATTTCATTATCATTGAATGGTGTTATGAAATCAATGTGTCTATAATAGACACCAACAATGGGGAAAATAAATGGTATGATGAAATGAAGGGGATACGGAGGTTGTCTTGTTTGTTGCAGGTTTGGTGGGGAGGATAGATTGGATTGTGGAAGGTGGCGAATCCGGGGGAGGAGAAGATTCTTTGATTCCTGGGGTGGGAAGGGATCAAGAGATGACTGCAATGGTATCGGCGTTGGCGCGGGTGGTGGCCGGGGAGTCGAGCACCCCGGCTGCCGGTGGATTTTCCACTCCTTGCAAAAGAGGGCGGGAGGAGGAGGAGGGGAGGAGGGGGAATCGACGGTAATACGGTCGGCGGAATCGACGGTGTTCAGGTACGCCGGGACCGCGGGGTTCACTACGGAGGCGGCGGGGAGGAGGTACAGGGGGGTGAGAAAACGGCCGTGGGGAAATGGGCGGCGGAGATAAGGGACCCACACAAGGCGGCCAGGGTTTGGCTGGGCACTTTCGACACGTCGGAGGCGGCAGCTATGGCTTACGACATGCAGGCTCTCAGGTACCGCGGTTGCAAGGCCAAGCTCAACTTCCCGGAGAATGTGAAGCTTCTGGACGGACTCCCGCAGCCCGGTCATCTCCCAGGAAGCCATGAACACCCTTCTCCGGCTATCCATAGTGACGAGCCCGCACAGTTTCATTTCAGCATGTACAGTTCGCCGGAGGATGCCGCCGCATCGCCGATCCCCAAGTTTTATCCCCCGCAACCGCCTGACATCTCGGACATCTGGCCGGAGGACGGCGGTGGCGCCGGCGAGCGATATTCATCTTCTTCCTGATACATTCGCCTTTCAAAAAGTCATCAATGAATTCATACATTTGAAAGCTGCGTTGTCTTAACGTGAAGATTTTTCAACAGGATAATAATTGTTTAAGATTTAATTAATGCGTATTTTAAAACAATCACTCATATTTTCAAAACTTGTTTTCCTTATACTAGGTATCAGTACAATCTCACACATTAAATTAAAATATTTACATTATGATTAATCATTTTTCTCACAAAATATTTAACACATGACCAAATTTTTAATTAAATTCATCAATGGCTGTGTTCCCCTGTTGGGCAGATAAGAGTCCTTGTTGTTGGGACTCAGGAAGCCTAATGATTTTCCCTTGTTTTGGTAACGCTGTTCATCTTGATGAGTTCTGTTTCATGGGCTCACTTTGAGCTGGCTGCTTTCATGCTTGTTTGGTTATGTCTAAGAGCTTCCAGCATCTGTGCTCATGGTAGCCCCTGAGATGGAATGCCTGATTCAGGTGTAGGAACACTTCCCTGGCTCATCTCATCGTGAAAACTTCTTCAATTGCTCACCCAACGCAAAAAGTTGCATTCCTCTTCCATAGATATGATAAGAGGGAGCAGTGGAAATCTCGTCCATGCAGCTCCTCACTGAGCTGGTATATGATCCTGTCCTAGACAATGGTCAGTATCTTGAATGGTATATTCAGGCTGCCAAGGAAGGGAGGGAGATATGACAAGGAAGCAATCATGAAGTTTCATCGAATTCTATGCATTTTACTTGCTATTCAGTGAATGGATTGCTCCCATAGCTACTGCATACCTGAGTTGCTTTTCGCCTGCTGTTGATCAAGCGGAGGTACTTCCCAGAAGAGTTACCCGGCACAGGAACACAAGGTACCACTATAGATGAGCATTACCAGCAGCAACAAGGTATAGAGACTCCAACCTGTTTTCAGCTTTGGAGATCAGCTCAAGTACAATTTGTTACCTCCTCTTCCTGCTCAGCGCACCCTGAGACCACCACCCAGACTCTACCCGCAGCAGCCCATGTCCGCAATGACACGGTTTGCATTTCCAAGCTCTGCAAACAGCACAAGTGTATGATCTAAGCGTAGGGATTTAAACGTTTAGATGGTATGCTTGCTGCATATGATACTTAGAAACAACTTCACCTGGGAGGACAGTTGGTTGAGGAGGCGCTGTGCAGTGCAGTGTAGACAACTCCATTCTTTGTTCTGAGTCTTGTCACCTTTTAGCTTGTTTGGAAAGCTGAACTTTACAAGGCTGAGTGTGATATCTTCATGGTATGCAACTTGTCTAAGTCAAGATTGCTTCTTTTTTCCTGAGAAAATAGAATGGTGAGGGCCGCCCTGAGCTGTGTCCCCGTGTCCATACGCGGTAGGGCGGTTTGTCCGGGATCTTCATGGTCTCCCGTGTTGATCGTCATCATTCTTCGTTTGCAGCCTACAGAGCAACGTCACACCCCACGAAAAGAAAAACCCCACCTTTCCTTATTTCTTCAACGCACCTTGGTGTTAACTGAAGGTTGCAGGTTTTTGACCCACTACGCCGCCTTCTGGAAACGCGAAGAGCCAGCTGACTTTCTGGGGTTCAGGGACGAGAAAGAAAAATCATTCAGAAGATGGAAGTTCGCAGGGAGGTAAAGTTTTCTGGGCTTTTCACTTTTTGAGGGAATCACTGAATAAAAATACCTTGGGAATGGATCCTGCTTTCGAACAAGAAGTAGCCCCTTGATTGATTTCACAGTGGGTTGTCTCTTATAGGATCAGAAGGTGGAGCCATGGCTATCTGTACCTCAGTTTGGGGACTGGGAGCTGAAGGGGGAGATCCCCAACTATTCCATGGATTTCTCCAAAATCCGAGAGACCAGAAAGCAGAGCAAGAGGGACCCTTCCCGAGCCAGTCTTGGAAACGAGGAAGAGCTCGTTGGTTCCAATGCAACCACCTCAACCACCATCCACAATCCTCAGCACACTTACCATGGAGCCCCCCACAGTCCTCCAGTAAGCTTCACTTTAACCTTTCAATCACCTTACGTCACCCATACTACTGATCATGGGGTTGAATCCATGAACATCAATCAGACTCCATGCTACCTAATACCAGTATTTCCTGTGATGATACACACATATCACATATATTGCAACTGAATTCTCTTCTAAGAACTTGAAGTTTAGGCTGGTTAACTGAGCCTTACAGAGGACAATGAGACTGGAAGCTGTGTGTTGATTATATGTGATCCCTGTTACAGGCCAGGAGGAGCATCTTCCGCTGCTTCAGTTGCTGTGCAAAAGCTTGTACAGGATAGCCGGCTGCTTCAGTTGGGGTGGAGTGCCTTCTTTGAGAAAGGATCTCCACATTCCACCATTTTTATCCCTAGTTTATACCTTCAAAAAATGGTTCTAAAAGGATTTGTGAGTAATTCTTATTTCAAAAGTATCATGAATTCAGAAAGAGTAGAATCTAATAGATCTTCTATGAGTAAATAATTATTAATATCATTAATAATTTACTAGTCATTTTTCTACTTTAGAATTTTTTAATAATTAAAAATTATTTTCATAAATATCATGAGTAAATAAATCATATTCCATAACAATGAAAAGGAATAATTTAATACGCAATCTCCATTAAAAAATTATATACGCCATCGATGACATGCAATGCGTGTGAACAAAGTTGTCTTTTCTTTTGATTCCTTACTTTTAAAAGAAGTAAGAAAAAATGAATGCGCGTTTTAAAAAATAAATAAAAATTCAGATACCGGGTACCGAAGCGCGTGCCCGTTGCCATTCCCCGTTCCTGGCTGTTGGGAAGCGAAGTCTTGTGAGATGGAAGAAACTGCGAATCCGGCGAAGGTTTCGACGGGAGAATTGGAAGAGGTGTTCACGAAATTCGACGGCGACGGCGACGGCAAGATCTCCGTCACGGATCTGATGGCGATTCTCAGTTCCCTAGGAACAAAAACCACTCTGGAGGAAGCGAAGGGGGTAATGTCGGCGCTGGATGTTAACGGCGACGGATTCATTGATTTGCACGAGTTCAAGGAGTTGCAGTTAGGCGGCGGGGTGTCGGAGGCGAAGGAGTTGAAGGAGGCCTTCGATTTGTTCGATAAGGACAAGAACGGCAAGATCTCCGCCGTGGAGCTTCACTCCACGCTGCGAACCCTAGGCGAGAAGCGGTCGCTGAAGGATTGCCGGAAGATGATCCTAAACGTGGATGTGGACGGCGACGGATGCGTCAATTTCGAGGAATTCAAGAAGATGATGGCGTCTCCGTCGGGAGGAGCGGCGGCGAATAAATCCTGAAGGCGCATTCCTCGAGCAGTTTCTGTGTGTTTCTTGAACTCTCGGGAGCCGTTCTGTCGCTTCTCGATTCTTCCGCAAGCATGCGTTCCGTGCGCATTTGCTTTAAATTGCTTTTAGGATGCATTTTACATTTTATTAATAATACAAATAAAAATAATATTTTATTTTCATTATTTTTAAAATCATCATTTTTGTCATTTTAATATTTTAAATAAAAAAACTTGTGATTTTTTTTATAATATGAAAAATATCATACCTCCAAAATACAGAACTGAAATCACCTCCTCCTGTCCTCACATCGGAAACCACGCAGTTGCATGCAGAGTGGGGCGCGGCGGCCGGGGAGGTTCACCGTCAGAAAGGGCAGCGCCGTCGTCGAAGTTCTGGGAGTAGCCAACGGCGTCGTATCGGAAGGAATGGTGCCCCTTGGGCGGCCCACAGAAGCTCCATATTTTCCGGAGGAGGGAACGTAGCCGCCTTCTGCCGGCCAGGATCGGGTCCCTGATCTCTTGCTGCGGCGCGAAGCAGCCGGAGAATTTGTACCCACGGCGGCGGGTGACTTCCTCGCCGTCCATACCCTCTCCTTTGTTTGCTTTCCTGAAGCCGATAGTGGTACATATAGTTGGTTATTAGGGCAACAAAACCGGAGATTAGGGTTTCAGGCGTCGAATGAGGAACAATGTTGGACTGGACCGAGCACCATTTCCTCTCCAAATCCAAATTTCACGGACATATGTTAGAATCATTGATTCAATTCACGGACATATCGAAATTGAAAATGATAACATGTTTGATATGTAGCACAAATGAGTACATGTTCAACTAATAAGTATTTTATATTATAAGTCTCATCATACTTATCGTACCTTGAATAATAAGATCAATAGCTAGGAACTTCATTTGGATCATTTAGATCATGTATTATATGTATGTGATCTCGATTTCAAAGACGAACATGTTAGTCGTTAGACATATATGTCACACTATGCTTAAGATTTGTAAGAGTCTAAATCTTATTCGGCCTTATGGTATATATTTCGGTAACGTCTCTTATGTCACTGTAGCTTTCTAATTTGAGCTTGCTATCTATATGCATAAATTGTGTTTAGTAGGTTTGCTTATGAAAACATGTGTCCAAACACTAAACTCTTATCTTGCATGAGTTTTTCTTAATCAAATGTATTTTACCTCGTTATTTTTCAGATGCATATAAAGATTTAAATAATACCTTACACATAAATAACATTTTCAGTTATAGTTACATAACGATGGATGGATTGTGGAAAAATAATTCAAATATATTATTAATTAAATTATAAGCATATTTGTGTCCGCATTGCGACAAAGACACCTTTTGTGTAAGAACGAGTAAAGCCCATTAAGGAACATATACCAGACGAGGCCCAAAACATACGTTTCTTTTCTTTTCCGGTGTAGTACATCATCGTACACCTCGCATTTTCGTACAGGATTAAATTTTAAACATGAATTTAGATTGAATCATTTTTATAATATATTCGAATTAAATAATTTTAATTATATTTAAAAATATTTATTTATTTATTAAATAGAGTGAACTCAATGTATTTAATATCAATTGAATCCATGATTTTAAATACCGGTTCAGTGTCGTAGTTAGTTTTACAAATCGGCTGGAAAATTCAGAACCGAACCGGAGTCAATATTGTAACCGGCAATCTGCCCGTTCAACCGATTTTTTTTTTTTTAGCTTTTTAGATGTGAAAAATCTTCTCACTTATGGACCGGAAGCTTTCGATCCAAACCGGGAAGCCCAATCCGGTTCGAGATGGAACCGGCGGATGTAGTTGCAGTACACGCACCGGAGTGGAGATGGTTGAATTGTACAAGACACGCAAAACGTCGTACGACTTCCGAGCCCCGAGGGTTTACAAGAACGCGCGGGTTCTCGTTTGCGCGTACTGTGTTCAGTATCAGCGGTGGAGCTCGTTTGGTGCATCCGTCGTTATACTTTTATGCTGAAGAGCGTTTCTTGTCCGTGATTGATAGGAGTTTTGTGTTGTCTCAGAGGAATAGTTTTGAAGGATGGAGATGGAGAGGGAGCAGTGTTTGGAATGGAAGAAAGCGCAAAGTATCGATATACAAGTTGACCTTGTGGCCGCCGCCAAAACCCAGCTCAAGTTTCTTGCTGCTGTTGATCGGAAACGATGGCTCTACGAAGGCCCGGGACTGGAGACGGCTGTATACAGGCAAGAATTTAATGTGGGTGTAGCTGATTTATAGTATTTTAGCGATTTCAAGAGTGGAAGCTGTTGTTTTGCTAATCATATGTGTGGGGAGTGATGTGATTGTGAGCTATTCTTTTTGTGTTTTAGGTATAATGCCTATTGGCTACCTTTGCTTGCGAAGCACTGTGAATCCTTGTTGCTAGAAGGCCAGTTCGTGGTCCCTCTTGATTGTGAATGGATCTGGCACTGTCACAGGCTTAACCCTGTATGTCATCTTCTCAGGCTTTCATTTTTCTTTCTTTCTTTCTTTCTTTGTATTTCTGCAAGATGGATGCCGTTTTGTTTCTTTCAGATTAGATATAAGAAGGATTGCGAGGCGCTATTCGGGAGGATTCTTGATAATCGGAACGTTGTTTCATCTGTTGAGGAGGGTGTTTCTACAGTCTCATCTGAAGAAATTTGGCGTGAGCACTTCCCCTTGGAGCCATATGAATTGGATATGGCGAATGGTGTTCAGAACAGGAAGAGGGTAATCCCTGAAAGATGCACGGGATATGACTTCATCTCAGCTGTTCAGAGACAAGCCCCATTCTTCTATCAGGTAGTGAAATCTTTTCCTTCCTCCTCTGGAACTTGAGCTTCACCAAATCCAAAACTGTGCTCCGATGCAGGTTTCAAGACCCCATATGGTCGATGATCGCTATATCAAAGCATCTGTGGCTAGATACAAAGCTTTTCTTCACTTGATTAGGCGAAACAAGGAGAAGGGCTTGAATAGCTTTTCAGTGCCAACATACGACATTGATCTCATCTGGCACACGCACCAACTTCATCCTGTGTCTTACTGCAAGGATCTTATGGAAACAATGGGAAAAGTTTTGGAACATGATGATACGGACTCTGACAGAAGTAAGGGCCAGAAACTGGATGTTGGTTTTTCTGAAACCACAAAGTTGTATGAGGAGATGTATGGTGCTAGATATTGGAGAGCTGGAGCAATGTACCGAGGCAGTGCCCCTAAGCCTGTCAGAATTTCTCCATATTCTGGGATTAGCTGCAAGATGACTCAGCCTTCAAATGAGAACCAGAATATACTTGCTCCTGCTGTGGATGTATTTGAGGTACTTCATACATATCTTAAGCATCTTCTTCCTCGTGCCCTGTTATTATGAGTAGAATGAATTTTTTGGACAATGATGCTGGTAACTTTTCAGGTCATGTTGGAGTTCATCAGTGTTAGAAATCTGCCGGAGAGACATAACGAGAATCTTTCTGTTGTATTCAGTAAAAGGGAACCGGACGTCATCTTCAACACGAAGAGAGACCTTACAATCTTCTCTGAAACAGGGGCAAAACAAGTGGCTTCATTCCAGTGCCAGCCTACTGGGGAATTCGTTTTTGAGCTTGTTAACTCTCCACCAGGCTCACTGCATAAATCACCTGAAACTCTTGGTGTGGTTTCATTTCCGTTGAAGGATTTATTTCAGTCTGATCTTGTGGTGGAAGAATGGCTGGAGTTGGCACCCACTAGCCATACCAATGGATCAAGCTTACCAGTTACCTTAAGAGTGGCGGTCTCAGTAACTGTTCCTACATCAGCACCTTATGAGCTCTGCATGATTCATTCTCGTCCAATCCTGAAAAGTTCTTTCCTTTTACCCCTTAAAATGCCACTCCAGTTTGGTAAGAGAAGATGCACCCACGTGGTTGATAATGCTGGAAACACGGTTCTCAGCCTTCATCTAAAGTAATTCTTCCCTCCATGCTTCAAGTTAATCACCCATTGAATTTACCATGGATCTGAGTGAGCTTTTTCTGTTGAATCCCAACGTTGCAGGCGTGACAAACAGTCCAAAGGCAAGGGAGGATCTAGAACAAGAGTATTCCTTGCCTTTCCTGGCTCGAGAGAACGTAGCAGTTTACTGGAATTCTCAGACTCAGGATGGTCAATGATGAACTCTCCATGGTCTTTCAAGCTTCCAAATCCAAGCTCAAGTGACCAGGATGGCCACTTCTTGGAGCTTACCGGCCCTCAAACTGTAAGTTTCTGCATCAGCTCATCATCCCAGTAAGAGGAGCCAACACCAGTGAGTGGCGCTTGAATTCTTTACTTGAAACAGGTAAGACTTTATCCTGGTGGAAGGCTGGATTATGAACCCAAGGGGTGTCAAAAGCACAAAGCTGAAGGCAATCTTGTCACAGCTGTGGAATTCTCTTCCGAGACCCCATACGGAAGAGCTGTAGCTCTACTCGATCTCAAGTCTGGTGACATCAAGGTAAATCTCATACAACGACGCAGCATACACATCTTGCGCTTCAAAACTCACCAGCATCGTGTCTATCTACTATCATTTTCATTACAGTTCATTGACGAGAGCTTCATTATACCTGGCATACTGGTGATGTTTATGCTCTCCAAGCAACCAATCAGGCCTGGGCATGAAGGCTTCGCTTCTCATCCTCTACCATTGATCCGGGAGGAGAAAGTGGAAGCTCCCAAGGACGAGGGATTCACTACAGTAAAGACAGGAACACCATTGAAAGGAGGGTGTGGGTCCGGATGCGGCGGCGGCTGTGGCGGCTGCGGCGGCGGATGCGGGAATGTCCTTAAGCCGGGCTCCGGTGGGTGCGGCGGCTGCGGTGCGGGTGGATGCGGGACAATGGAGAAAGGCAACAAAGCCATCAAATAATAGAAGATATTTTGTATATTAAATAAAAATACACATATGTAAATATTTTTGTTTTTGTTATTCTCATAAAATAAATATATTTATTAATTATAATATTTTTATTGTATTAAAAAGTATTTTTGCATTAAATGAAATTAAAAATAGAAAGAAAATCATGAACCTAGGCCTGAGCATTCCATTGATAGGCTTTGAATTTATTATATTTATTTATTTTTTTTTTTTACAGCCTGGGGAGCTACGACGCCGTTTTCTGACTTTTATCTACATTCAGTGCACTGTCCCCGCCTGCAATCAACTTATTCTAATTCCCTTATCATTTTATTATTATATTAAAAAAACAAACATTCGATATTCATAATCGGCCCCTTGATTTTCAAATTCTCAATTATTACATCAATAATTGCATTTAGGTCCCTATCCTGCCCAATAATCATCTTAGGTTTTCAATCGGGTTACCGGTTCGATGCTTTTACTCCCTGCAGGGAGGAGCATGCGACGCTGATGGAAATCGGCGCCTCCGTCTGAACGGATGAGGGCGATCGCAGCTTCCGGCGGCGCGTTTCACGGCGGTCCCCGCGTCATCCACGATGGGCCCCAGCGAGGATCACCGGTATTCAATTGCTCATCATTTCCTCTGCAGCCTCTGCGTGTCCGTGTCCTCTGGTGCACCCGCATGCACCCAATCCGCCCCTTCCATGCTACCAGGTAGGGCCCACCGCAGCTGATTTTTGAATTTATTCAAAATAAGAGATAATTTGCATAAATATAAAAAGAAATTAATAAAATTTGTTTCATATAAGGTTTCATGATTGAATTCATCAAAATTCTTGTATTAAACATAATATATTATTTAAAAAATTTTTATTTTAATATCATTTCTCATTAAATTTATAATTAACATATATTATAAAATATCCAACAAAAGCTAATTTTTTTTAAAAAAATTCTCCTTTTTTAGAAAGTTTTAGGATTCAATTTTTATTTTATTAAAACAGTTATCAAAAAACACTTAATGGATATTCTAAATTAAAAAGCATTACTTTTTAAAGATATATAATAAATAAATAAATAAATAAAATATACAACATAATTTGGAGATGTTGACAATTTTTCTAGAATAGACATGAAAATAATAAAACATTATGAAGGAAAAAGACAATATTCTGTCTTTTTCAAAACATTCATATTATTAATGAAATTGATGGTTTTTAAAAATATATTCAACTCATTATTGGTTTTAATTATGCAAAGTTTTTTTATAATATTTTAAATGGAATCTCAATGATTTGTAATTTTTATTATAAGATATTTAAAAAAATAAATGGAAATGAGTCCATTTATGACCGGGTGGATGTTATCCGAATTAAATACCGATCTTTTGTCTGAAGCGCCGGAGGTCCGTCCGTTGGGTGGGGGCCACCGCCACCTGCCGGTATTCCTGATTTCTCCATTGCACCGGAAGACTCCGTTCCCACCGTTTTTAATAGGTGATGCTCCCATTTCTCCACAGTTTGCACTTGCATTTGCGTTTCTGGGAATACCCATCAGTTTTTCTGGGGAGAAGATAGAGATTGGTTGCTGGTTTGGTTTCGTGGTTGCCGTCGTCTTTTGATTCTGGTGAATCTGAAGGGGTACAATTCTTCGTGTCTTCTTCATGTGTCATCTTCCTTGTCTTGTTTCTGGAAGTGTTCACTTCTTGCTGCTGCTGTTGAGAGAGAGACTCGGGATCTGTGCTTGAGCTTGGGTTTGGAGAGATGGTTTGGGGGTGGAGAAGAGCTTTCTGCACCTCTGTGTCTGAGGAGCGGGAAGAAGGAGATTCCTCTGTTTGCAGAGAGGGGTCCGAGGAGCCCGGTTCCAAAAACAGAAACTCCAGATTTGCTGGGTTTTTTTCCACCCCGTCGACTCCTAAGCGTGGATCGGGACTTGGTCTCAGATGCAGAACCGCCAGGCCGGCGACGGCAGCGGAGGAGGTGAACCGGTATTCCATTTCGCCGTCGGGTTCTGCGAAGCTTGCCTGCGAAAGCAAATTTGGGACCCCCAGATCGTGGAATGGATCGGCGTCTGCGTCCCCTCGGTCGCCTTCGACTCTATCGTTACTGAAATCGAGCTTACGAATCTCCCGACTGTCGACGGTTAGAGATTTCTACTTTTCCTTTCGTTTGTGTTCATGATTTGGTAATCATGGTTTCTGAGTTTCCCCTTTTTTGGGGGGTTTTCTGCAGAGGAGTAGGTGTGGTATTTGTCTTCAAAGAGTGAAAGCCGATCAGGGAACCGCCATATTCACGGCGGAGTGCGGCCATAGCTTTCACTTCCCCTGCATTTCGGCTAGCGCGAAGAAGCGATCTTTGCTCACGTGCCCCAGCTGCGGCTTCACGTGGAAGGAGCTCCATCTTCTGAACCAGAGCAAACCTTACAGCGGCTGCACCGTCGCCGGAAGTCAGAAGATGTGTGCGTTGAAGCCGTATAACGATGATGAGCCGCTTTATTCTCCGACTTCAGGGGCGAGATTTAATTCCATCCCTGAATCTGACGAATGCGAGGAGTTTCCGGGTTCTATGTGGAGGGTAATGTGGCTCCGGCGATGGCTACAGATGTGGAGATTGCTTTGTTGCCGGAGGCGGCGATAGTATCCTCAGGGAAGACGAGCGAGACCCACGTCGTTGTTCTGAAACTCAAAGCTCCGGTGTTGCAGCGGCGGAGTGTTCCGGTAGACTTGGTGGCGGTTCTTGACGTGAGCAAGGCGATCAACGCCGAGAAGATTCAGTTCATGAAGAAAGCGATGAGAATGGTGATTGCGTCGCTCGGCGCCGACGACCGATTGTCGATTATAGCTTTCTCTGCCGTATCCAAACGCCTCACACCTCTCAGAAGAATGAATCCCGCGGGCCGGAGATCCGCTCGCCGGATAATCGACGCAGTCGTGCCATTGGACGGTGACGCCACCACCGTGACGGACTCGCTGAAGAAAGCGGCGAAGGTTATCGAAGAACGCCGCGAGAGGAATCCCGCGGCTATTATGCTCCTCTTCTCCGATGGCCAACCAAACGAGCCGTCAGTGTCGTCCACGCGCTTCACCATTTCAGATATCCCTGTCCACTACGTGAATCTCGGTGCATGCTCCACCGTCCCCGTCGGCGAGTTCTTCGTGGACCGAATCTCGGGGCTACTAAATGAAGTCGTTCAGGATCTCTGTATACAGCTCAGTCTTGCCGCAGGCTCCGCACCGGCAGAAATCGCCGCCGTGTACTCGTATACCGGAAAGCCCGCGTTCCTCGCCTCCGGGTCGAATCTGTGCTGGATCGGAGCCCTCCATTCGGGGGAGGAGAGAGAAGTGCTGATTGAACTGAAAGTCCCATCCTCATTGAGCGAGTCCGGCCGCCTGCTCGCCGTCCGATACTGTTTCGAAGGTTTATCAACCCGGCGAACCGCATACGACAAAGAGCGCCACCTCCCTATTCCCCGTCCGCGCGCCGTCGTCTCCTCCACCCGGAGTATCCAGCGCCTGCGGTGGCTCTTCGTGACCACACGCGCGGTCGCGGAGAGCCGCATACTCGCCGAGAGAGAAAACTTCGCCGGCGCGAACCGGATCCTGGGCTCCGCGCGCACGCTGCTTCTTCACTCGGGATCCGACTCCGCCTTGGAGTTCGTTCGGGGACTGGAGGCGGAGATGGCGAAGCTGAACGTCAAGTGGCATAAATGCGGCGGCCGAGGTCAAGCCGATGAGAAAGACGAGCCGCTCATACCGACTTCGGCTTGGAGGGCAGCTGAGCGGCTTGCTAATGTAGCCAAGCTGAGGAAGTCGTTGAATAGAGTCAGCGATCTGCATGGGTTAGAGAGCGCGAGATTTTAGTATTTTTGCGTGGTCACTTCATAATTTACAAAAGATTGCAAATTTGAATGCCTGGTGTTGAACTCTTTCTGCTGTAAAGTTTGTGAAACTATTTTCTAATAAAACATTTTAAAATAATATAATTATTTTAAATTATGTTTTTTTTTATTTTCTTTAATATTTAATTTTTTAATGTTAACAAATAAAACCTTATAGGAAAAATGATGATAATAACTGATTTTATAAACAGTATCTTAATTATTTTCATTTTAAAATCATTCATAATTAATTCTCACTGTTTGAAAAGCGGACAAAAATAATATTTATTATTCACATAAATATTATATTTCATTTTTGTATATTTGATGATTATTTTTTTCAAACACTAAAAACAAGAATGGTTACTTTTCAAATTGATCTAGATGACACCACATGCAAAGATGAATCAGGAAAAAGTGAAAATTAATTTTATCGAATTATGAAAATCAAATATATCCGATTTTTAAAAGTATATTTCAAACAAGGTAATGTAGTCAATATTTAAACATGTAAACACCGACCCTTGGTTTCTGTTGTTTCTAATTGGTGGGGAGCCTAAGAGTGGCAGCAACATGTAAAGTTGAGAAGGGTTTGTAATTGATATACAAAAAGTCACACATTTGAAGTTCAAACAAAAAGCTGATAGCTGCGTTCTCAGAGATGATCTTGATAATCTCCATCAAGGAATGATAAACTTGTGAGTAAGATAAAGGAAACAGAAGCTATTCTCACTTGGCAATGGCTTCCTGGTGGCTGTTGTCTCCGGTTCCCGAGTCGGGCAGAGTCTCGATGTCGGTTCGAGCATCTTTCTCTTCCTGGAGAACTGAAGTGTTGGATGAATCAACTTGGTTGTTCTGGTTTTCTGGTACATTGGTGTCGGTGGCACTTGGTTTCTCATCCATCTCTTGACTGCTGGATGAGGTGTCAGGGTTGGGATCTCTTTGGGATTCATCAGACTGACCTTCACTTGAGGCTGTGTGATTCCCATTCGCATCATCAGGTTTCCCACCTGAATCTGAACCAGGATTCTCATCGCTCGAGTTGGATTTCTCTGATTGCTTCAGGATAGTTCCATTAGATGGTAGGCTTGGAATCGAAATGCCTGTGGTGTTGACATCAACTTTGGCCTGTTGGTCATCGGCTCCACCTGATCCATCTGAAGATTCGTGATCCACCTCCTTTTCTGCTTCTCCGGCGGTTGTCACCTCCTTCACACCTTCAATGGTTTCATTATACCTGCTTTCTTCCTGACCGCCCACTGAACTTGAATCGACAGTTGAGTTCTTTTTGCTCTCTTCAGCTTCTACATCACTAATCTTACCTTGATCGAGATCCTTTCCTTCCTTGTTTTCCAAAGAAACATTGCTGTCTTCATGCTTTACTTCGCTAGATTGGACATCATGGTTGGCTTCTTCTTGGGTTTCTTGCTTGACTTCATCACTCGTGATCGCTTTTGTTTCTGTTACAGTTTCATTACTCGTGCTCTCTCCGACTGTCTCCTCACTCTTCTCACTCTCTGCCTCCTTGCTTGTATCATCCTCTTTGCTCCCATTCCCTTCAGTTTTTTCTCCATCACTGTTTAGAAGATGATCCCCCTCCTCGTTCTCCTTGATCACCTGGCCTTCATTCTCGCGAGTCTCGGTGTTGTCTTCTGTTATTTCCTGCCCATGCGTCTCACTACCAGAGTCTTCGTTCTCCAGTTTCACATGCTCAGTCTCCCCATCATCACCTTCCCTATTCATGTTTTCTTCTCTCCCATGGCTATTCTCCTCTCCGAAACCATTTGCTACCTCTTGCAGCTCCTGAGCTTCCAGTTTGCTTTCGTCCTCTGAGTTCAGTTCTTCATCCAAGTGATCCTCCACCCGCTTCTCTTCTTCGTCTTCTTCAGTATCTTCTGCCCTCACACTCTGCTTCAGATCCTTGCGTCCCAGGTCGATGGTCTCGGAAACATTCTCAGAATACTTATTAACTTCCACAGCTGAATGCCTTTCAAAAGGTTGCTGCAGTTGATACAGCAGCCAGATTCCGACACCTAACAGTACACTTATCTGCAGCACATGCTTCATCCTCAGCCCCTGGTTGCGTCCACTCCTACGAGGGGATTGCCTCGACATGCTTCCCTTCACGTCAACCACCTTCTTCAGGACCTGCAAGATCAAAGAGATGTGACATGCTCAACCATCAACCCTTCCTCCCCATACAGGATCCAGTAAACTGTCAAAGCTCGTAATCTTCCTCGCACCACTCAGATCTAACAGAGACACTCAAAACTATCGACCAAAGGAACACCAATCAGTTCTCCACATTCACACAATCAGCCTTCATCACAACAGATCTAACCGAGAACTCAACAGGAAAACAGATCGCGAATGTTAAATAAGCGCGATACCTCCAAACCAAGATGACTGAAATGCGAGTGCGCTCGCAACTCCAGAAAAACCAACTGCAATCTCCTCCTCAGTGACGAAGCGAAGAGAAAAACAGATCTGAGATTCTGAAAATGATGGGACGGTGGGAGCTTCTCAGGTGCCCAGAATGTCGTCTACTCCGCCGCAAATCTACGAAGCATAGGCCGATTCAAATTCCTCGCTCCGATCTACGCCTTGATTCGCCTTCAATCGCGGATGTCCGAGCTCGCGTCAAAGGGCAATTTCAATGTCCGCCGTAGCTTCATATCTAGAGACGAGAATCCTTCGATTATAATTCAATATTTATTTAATTAGCTACAGTAATTGTAACTATTTCCTTCCAAATACTGTGTGTTTATTCTCACATATTTAATCAAAATAAAATTTTATTTAATTTAGTATACAAAATTCTTTTATTTTTATTAAAAAGTTTGTTTAAAAAATTATTTCAACTTGATTGTTGCGTCATTTATTGAAGTGGAAAACAATTATAATTTATATTCTTTTAATTAGGAGGTGTAATACTTAAATATTTATATTTCAATTAATGAAAACATATATTCTTAAAATTTAAATATATTTTATTACGTTATAATATTTATGTTGATAATTAATAATTTAATAATATTTAATATATTCCTTAAAACAAAATTTAATATTTTTTTATTCATTTGATCGATCGAACTTGGATTTTGAATATAACCAAAATAACATACCTTCAAATATGTTTGATTTGTCCAAAATAACTAATTCTAAATATTTGAAAATCAGTTATGTTTGAATATTTATTAATTTAATTTATTTATTTTCGTAAAATGGAAAGGCCCCACCAACCTCTGCATTATATATGATTTTCAAATAATTTAAATAAACACTAATTATTTGGGTACTAATTATATTATTTGGATAAAAGTTTGATTATACATGTAATTTTTTTCAAATAAAAAATTGCTACTTTTTTGCGAAAATTGATAATTTGTGTTATATATTTTTCCTAATATTCATAATCTAATATTTATTTTCTTATTATTCACCTTTTAATACCTTTTATTTGTAAAATTAATATTAAAATTATTTTAATATTGCCCAATAAAAAAGTCTACAAAAATATTAATGGTGAAATACCTTTGCGGGACCCAGCCATTAGAATAAGAATTACATAGTTGACGGGAAATTGGCAGGAAACGTAGGGTCGATATGCGGCCACGTCATCTACAAGCCCGAGCCCGATCACAGCGGTGGGCTAATGTACGTTCGGCCAAGCCCATATCGCGCCTAGGGCTTTTACATGATTTAGACTACGAAAATAAGGTATTTTTGTAGTTTTTTGAAAATAAAAAGTGTCTATTAATTTATATTTTGCATTTTTTAAAAATATTTTTCTGAAAGAAAAAGATGTCTCAAATAGAGGATTATTTCCATTTAAAGATTAAGGAAATATTCTAAAAAAAGAAAATTATTGGGATAAATAAGAGGTGTAGGTGAGTCACCAAGCAGAAAGAAAGTGGGGCCCAGTTTTCGGACATCCACACAATTCCTCGGATTTTTGTCCTTATCCGAAACCGAGATTTTTGTATGCTGTCGCTGCCTCGGCCAACGTGGCTAGAATTCAGCCACAAATAAGCTCTTATTGCTTTTATAAAAAAGAATTTATTATTAATAAAATAGTGTATTTTAGTTGAAATAATTTAAAAAATTGCAAGTTCAATATCATGTGTGTTTTCAAATCCAATTTTAACAAATTCAACTACTTGGGATCCATAAAAAATTTGGTCATGATGTTAAATATCTTTACTATTTAAAAAAATGACGAGTTTAATCTTTATTATTCAATAAAAACGACATCTTCAATTTTTATTTATATAATTGATCTTCATTATTTCGTCAAATGTCATGTTTAGCCCCAAAATTTGATGTATTGTGCGAAATTTATGAAGCGGGTGGTGGGTATAAATGAAAAAGTATCTATGTTGTGTTTGTTTTTATATTATTTTTTACAAAATAATAAAGTAATAGAAAAATATATACATAATATGTAATTAGAGTTTGATATTGAGAAATAATTTTCTTGTGATGAGAAAATTAGAGAAATGGGTAATAATTATTTCAGTGTAATTTTTCGAAAGATATTTTATTTGCTTTAATAAAATGAAATAATAAACTAATTGTTATATGTTGGACTATGGGGGGTCGGGTGACCCGGACCCGTCAACAAAACGGGCTGTCGAGCCGGATCGGGTTAGAAATATAGGATCTCATTAGTTAATACCGCGTCATTGGGTTAATAGAATACAAGGCTTACAATTTAAGGCACGTTTCTGGGTGTCGCATGATTGACCTCCTTTTTTTATGCGAGCCACTATCCGAACCGGGAGCCAGCCTCGGGATTGACTCCGAACCTCTGCTTCGGTTGGAAATTGAGAAAATTGTAATTATTATTATAATTAGCAAGCCGCCGACGGAGTGTGGGTGAAGGAGCTTTTGGCCGCCGTCGCGGCTGAACTCTGCGTTATGACAGTGGCGCCGCCGATCCTCTGGCACGAGGGACAGATCGCGATGGCGGCTGCCGGAATCTGCATGCACAAGGGCGGAGTAACGGATTTAACCGCCTTTACCTCTTCCAGCTCTTTCCGCAGCCGCTGATTCTCTTCGCTCAGCGAGGTGCACAGTCTCCTCAGTAGCTCACAGTTCGCCTCCGTTTGCTTCAGCTTCGCTCTACAGAAACCCAATTGGGCAACGAAAAGAATTAGCTTAGAAGACGTGAAGTTGGTGAACCCGACGATAAGCAAGCGAAAACTTTGTCTACTGAAATTCGGCGATCGGAATCCTCACATATCTCCATTGCGAAAAAAACACAAAGAAATTACGAACCTGGCTCGTCGGTTCTGGTACCAAACTTCGACCTGGCGTGGAGTAAGAATCAGCTCGCGCGCTAGCTCTTGCTTCAGCATCTGACACCAGAATCAGATCAAACTGATATCAGAAAGTGCAGATGGGCAATAAGCTGTATTCTAAACTTTACCGGGGTGAGGGAGCTATGCCGACCGAAGCTTTCTTCCAGAAGGGAGGCCTGATTCTTACTCAGCCGCAGCTTCTTCCGGGCGTAGGATCCCCGGTCGTCCTCATCGCTGATTCTCGAGGATGCCCAGGAGCCCCCACTCCCCTGTTCCTGCGCTCTTTTCTCCACCGACGACGCTTCCCGGTATCGATTCCGACGATCCGGGCCGATCCCCAGCTCCAAGACAAGGCAGGAATCATCGAATCCCATGTGTGCCCCGAGATCAGATTCTTGAGAAAGGAATTTGGGTGGGTAATGCCCTCTGAATGTCGTGGTACGTGGGAGTGACGAGTTATGACTATTATAAAGATCGATTTCAAAAGGAGAATGAAAATGACCCTTACAACTTATTATATAATAATAATATTTGTATGTGTAATATTATTATTCCCGTATCTTTATCTTAATTGTGAGCTCTTCTTATCCAAAAGAAGTAGCTTTTGAGGAACTTATACAATTAAAATCATATATTATAAACTTAAAAAAAATATTCTCTTTTAGTTAGGTTCTAAAATCATATATGATTTTCAATTAAAATCTCATACGGTTTCGGTTCTAGTTCAATTCAAGGTTTTCGATTCTTATTTTGATCCGAAACCATGCGATTCAATTGTAGTTTAGTTAGGTTCAAGGTTTAAGAATCTGGTATCGAAATAAAATTGAAACAAAAGTTGATTATTAACCATGATTTATGAATAAATGATTCAAGATAACCGTTTGGAATTGATCACAATTCTAAGTCCTATCATGATGTATTACTTCATCTCTTAATTAGCATAATATAATATACACATTTAAATAAAATATATAATTTCTTATTTTTATTTAAATTTTATTTTAAACCTAATATAATGTAATATTCATATAAAATTGATTACTAAATAAGATTTATGAATATTAAAACCCTATTACAACCAATTGTTATATGTTTGGTAGACCTTTTTAGGTGGAATAAATTAGATTTTTTTTGTAAATTTTGTTTGAAAACTCTTTTTATAAAAAAAACCTATTTAATAAAAAAAATAATATGGAATAAATTAGAAACATTTAAAATATTCTACTACAAAATATTTTATTTTAATTATCAATTATTGGAGGAGAAGGTGTGCGGTATTGGCGGAGGGGTGTCGTGCGGTTGCTCTGGGGATTCGGCCAACGACCGGAAGCAATGAGGAGAGTTACTGCAGTGGCTCTTCTTCTGTCGTTTCTTGTAGCCTTTTCCTCGTATCTTTCATGGGCTATGCCTGCTTCGGAGTACTCGTTAGGTGAAAAAAGCTTTTCTTGATTCTTGGATTGTCTGCTTAACCACTTGAGCGTCTCCTGGTGTTCCGGGTCTCGAGTGAATAATGTTGTCTCCCCGTTTGTTTGTTTGCTCTTGGAGATGAAAAAATGGCTTTGATTTGGGTTGTGGAATCCAGCATTGGATTTTGCTGTTCTTGGGGTTGGGACCGAATGTGCTCTCAGGAGCATGTTGAGTTTGATGGGTTGTTACTGTCTCTTGGTTGAGTTACTTTAGTATGATTGATTTTAGTTATAATCGATTGTTGTGACCACTTGCTCAGATGTTTCCGGGAATAAAACATTGGAGGTGTCTGAAACCTTGATGGTTGAAGAGTCTCCAGGAGCGAAGCGTGGGTACTGTCAAAATGCGCAAGGGTTGGGATTTATGGTTTCCCAAGAATAAGGAATTTGGACAAGTTTGCTCATTCTGTCAAAGTGAAAGTGGAATGTATGAACCATACTGGCCGGCCACCGAAAATCGAGGTCTGTTTCCACAGGTAATGTTGATATTAAACCAACACTCATGGACGAGGATCACCTTCTAGCAAGATTGTTCTTTGCAGGAATATTAAACAAGCTTTCTTATGATAGCAAGATTGTTCTTTGCAGGAATTCATCTCTTGGGGTAGGGATGTGTCCTCATGATCATTGGGAAAAACTCAACAATGGATTCTGGGCCAAACTCATGTCTCCTTATGACAACAAAATCTTAGACTTGAGGATTCCAAAGTCTTACACAAGCAGTCTTCAGGTGTCTCTTGAAGAAGGTTTATTTTCCATGAACTTGTGCTTCATTCTTTTCAAGTTTACCACTTCTCTTTTTTCTTGAACAATTCAATTTAACAAGTCTTCCTTTGACTCTGAGATCGGTTCTCTTTCAGAGCTTTACCCACACAGGATGGTGTTCCTGGCTTCTGGTATGGTTCTCATGACCATGGCTCCCCTTCTCAGTGAGTCTCTGGTTTTCTACTACTCTGGTGCAATGACAATAGGGATTCTGCTGGTCATATTAATGATCCTTTTTCAGGTATCTAAAATTTTAACTCTAACATCTCAACAACAGTGTTGCATCTCAGCTGTGCTTATAGACATTTTTCTTCAGGGAATGAAGGTCCTCCCAGCTGGACGGAGCTCGATGGCGATAATATTGTACTCATTTGTGGTATGCAGTTCATGAATCAGCTTCTAACTTCCAACTTTTCTGAGGTTTTACATGAACACTCCTTTCTACCCACCTTCAGGTTGGTCTGGGATCTTATCTTCTTCGCTTTATCCCAAGTTTGATTCGAACCATACTCGCAGAAATTGGAATATCCCACCATTTTCACCATCCTGTAAGCCAAGATCCTTGAGCTCTCCAATCTTCTTTCTAGACATAGATTCTGAGTGATGGACTGCCTTCATGTATTTCAGCTGGGAGTGCTCCTCTTTGTCCTGATGGTAATCGTTGGAGCATTCGTTGGGTTTTGGGCTGTCCGTAGAGTTGTTCTCCACGAGGATGGATCCATAGATGTTGGTGTATCCCACTTTGTCACCTGGTGCATCCGCATTGTGTCGTCTGTGATGATTCTTCTGGTTCGTTTCCTCTCCAGATTCCCTCCATTCCTTCTCGAACGGGATCGATCACTTGTATGTGATGCAGAGTTGCTTAGATCCATTGTTGGCAACGGAGTTCTTGATGTGTGGGATCACTCTTTCTTCCCTCTTGCGGCGAGTTTTCAACCCAAAGGGCGTTGCCCGGGTTTACAGGTGAGATAGGCGACTGCAATGGGATCACTTTACTCCGGCGGTAACACGAAAAACCTCGCAGGAAACAGCAGACGTGGAAGGGCAGGAATGCCGGTGCTTCCTCCGCTTCTTCCCCGGCCACCACCTCCTCCACCGGTTTCTTCCTTTTCGACATCTGGAAACTTTGTCGGGAACCATAATCTGGTGCATCAGCTGTGTGTTCCCCTTGCAGGTTCAACCAGCAAGACAGATGCGTGGCTCTGTGAATCAGCCACCTTCTACTCCACATTCCATCAAGTTCCAGACCGCCGGAAGTTTAAGAAGTCGGAATGGAGATCCTTCACGCAGGAGTCCACCAGAAGGGCCCTGGAGGAGCTCGTCTCTTCCCCGGATTTCGGCCGGTGGGCAGCCTCCCGTGTAGACAGACTAATCTTAGCACCGGAGAAGGAGACCGCACTCCAGACAAGAAGCTGGTTCTTCAATTGAATTATTTTGGCCCGGTTGGTTTCATTGGCGGTCCGGTTCGCCCGGGCGGTCCATGCGATTCGAATTATTTTGAATTAAAAAAAGAAAATAATGAAAAGAGAAAATGATCGGGAATCTTGAAGACTGACTTTCGGCGTCGTTGTGGACCGCCCACTGGTCTCCTCAATTCAATGTCGAATCCGTGGGCTCGCCATGTGTCGGTTTCGCCTCTCTGCATCGAATTTCAGCGGCGATTGCTTCCCTATTTCAGTTGAGTGTCATTCGTGGCGGAGATGGCGGGGAAAGAAATGGAGGTCGTAAAGAATCTGGACATCGAGAGGTATATGGGGAGGTGGTATGAGATCGCTTCGTTTCCGTCGACGTTTCAGCCCAAGAACGGGATCGACACTCGGGCTACTTACACTCTGAATCCTGATCAGACTGTTCATGTTCTTAATGAAACTTGGAGTGATGGGAAAAGGGGGTTTATTGAAGGAACTGCCTTTAAGGCGGATCCCCAAAGCGATGAAGCTAAGCTTAAAGTCAGATTTTATGTTCCCCCCTTTCTCCCCATCATTCCTGTCGTCGGGGATTACTGGGTTTTGTTCATTGATTGTGATTATCAGTATGCTTTGATCGGTCAGCCTTCCAGGAAATATCTCTGGGTACAGCTTTTCTACCACTCATATGCTCCAAAATGTTTGATTTTCTCTCATATATCTGATTGTTTGATGAAATTGGAATCACCCCACTTTTTATATGCTTGGAAATTTTTGATTTCCTGTTGTTAGTCAGCTGATTGCTGGATAAAAGTGAAAACTGTGTAGTAAATTCTATGCTTTAGTTTAGGGTAGAAAGGTGGAAGAGGATAAGTATGTTCTTGGATGTGTACTGTGATGACATGGGCTTTGTTCTGATACGAATTCACAGAGAATCCAAAATCGTATCAGGCTTCTGGTGTAGCGCAAGGCTTACACTCACTTGTAGTGCATTTGTTGTTCAGGTTTTGGCGAGGGAGAGTCGTTTGGATGAGGAGACATACAACCAGCTACTGGAGAAGGCAAAGGAAGAGGGATATGATGTGACAAAGCTCCACAGAACACAGCACTCTGAAACTCCTCCAGCAAGTGATACTGCTGCGAGTGACACAAGGGGTATTTGGTGGATCAAGTCCCTTTTCGGGAAGTAGAGATTGGTGTCTGGTGCACTGCTTCATATGTAACTTGTTATCTATCCTTGAGGTGTTCAGTTCGATCACTTTATCTTTAACCTTCATGTATATATGTATGTCAAAACTCTGTTGGTGATGCTTCAATGAGATATATATTAACTTGACTAGAACCAGCAATTGGAGCACCTACTTCTTCAGACATCAAGTAAACTTAAGTGTATGGGATAATGTTCCAAGATACAAACATTGCAGGGATGAACATAGAAATCTTGTAAAGGGGAACCTTAAAAAATCCAATCTTGGACAGAAGCCAATCAGGTTTCTTTGGTGTGGACACGTGGAAAATGTGTCCGACTATTAAAAAAATATGATTTTGAAAGTAAAAAATGAATACAAATTCGAAGGGGAACCTTGAAGCCACATCAGAGCCGGGGGCTTCAGTCGTGGTGTTCGTTCATCTCAGTGTAGTTGGGAACCAGATCTCGAAGCGACGGAAGACGGGAAATTGGGGTGACCCAGATTCGGGAATAGAATTTCTTGGATCCCATCGTGTTGGATTCCATTCGGGAGCCTACTGTAGAGAGGGAGAGACAGATTGTGCTGAGAGCTGATATGAATAGGAGATCGGCGAACTGTTTCCGATGCTGTCTCGTGATTTTCGCGGTGGTTTCGGCTCTTTTTGTATCTGGGCCGGCGCTATTCTTCAAATTCAACAAGGGTTTGAAATGGAAACGGGGATCAGGATGCGCTCCATGCATTTGCGACTGCGCCCCTGCCGAATCCCTCTTTCAGATTGTGCCCGGTACGGCATCCTGATCAATAAAAAAATCTCTGGTTTCGTTGCTTTCACTTTTTTCTGGGTTTTTTCATGTTCAAATTGCTGCAAATCTTCGTTGATCTTCATCTCAGTCTATCCTCCCTAAAAGAAATCGTCTTTTCTTGATTGTTCATGCCTTTGAGAAGTTGTGGTATATGAGGGTACATCAAGTTCACTGTTTCTGTCAAAGGGTTATTCATCTTCTCCTTTCTCTTCATGCAGGTCTAGCTAATCTCACCGTTACAGGTATGGAAATCTGCTCCAAAATTTTCTGCTTTTCTGCACCTTGCACACTAATCCATCTTCAGTTGAATACTTTTCTGTGAAAATTTGATCCGAATGGCATGGAATGAATACCAGACTGCGGGAAAGATGATCCTGATCTGAAGGAGGAGATGGAGAAGCACGTGGTGGACTTGCTGACAGAAGAGCTGAAGTTGCAGGAAACCATAGGCGAGGAACACACCCAACATATGAATGTGACTCTGGGCGAAGCAAAAAGATTGGCTTCCCAGTACCAAGGGGAAGCCGAGAAATGCATCATCGCCACTGAAACTTGCGAAGGTGCACGAGAACGAGCAGAGGTATTGATCACCAAGGAGAAGAAGGTAACTTCGATGTGGGAACAAAGAGCTCGCCATCTTGGTTGGGAAGGTGAATAACCACCTCTGCACTCTTCCCTGTATCTAAATTCATCAGCGCCCATGGATTAATTACAAATGATAATGTCGAATTCGTTGTTGTAATGAAACTTCATCAGCATGTCACTGGTTTTTTAGTGTTTGTTTTCCAAGTTTTTTCCTCTCAACTAGTTGCTTGAAGAGTGATATTGATTGGAATCATCTCACTGCTGAGGGTAATTTGAGGAATGTAATTCACCAAATTCGACAACCATTGAATTCAAAACTCATAGACTTCCCAAAAGAACAATAACACAGATCCCTTTAAACAAAGATCACATCTTTACATGCAGCAACTTGAGCAATGCCATCCTCCACGTTGATTCGGCTGCATTAGCACGAACCCCGACTGGTTTCACCACTGAGATGACCAGAAGACTTGACGCTGCTTCTGTAATGCAAAACCTTCTTCAACCTAAGATCAGTGGCCACAAACAGAAATGCCTAACCATGTTGCATGATCACTGAACATTTTCTATAGCAATGGCCACAGCTTCACATGCAGCAACTACAGTCAAGTAACGGAAAGAAAAGATCTGCTCCAGAGACCGTAAAAACCCAGCAGCAACAAAGTAGGATAACAATCAAGATCATTGCTGAGAAGACCAAAGGATTTGATGCAAACCTTCATTACTCAAAATGGTACAGAAGAGGTTCAGCGATAAGTGATCATTGAACCTTCTCTATAATGTCATTTGAATTAGTTGTCCATGTACAATAATTATGAAACTGAAGGATCAAGAAGTAAATGCTGGACATCGGTTTTAAAAAGCTCTTCATGGATGAATTAGCAACAAAATTAACCTCTCATCATATGCCTCAAAAGCACTTGCAGACTCGAAAACCCACAAAAAAAAAGATCATGAGAGATTGATGTTTCCCTTCAACTAATGGGCATCAGTAAATCCCTTAACAACAACTTATTGCTTCATGGGGTAATCGTCAGTTCAAATGAAACTGTTCACATCGTCTGCCCGTTCACAGCATGTCCAAACAACAGCCCACAAAGTTAGAAAAGTGGGATCAACGCACTCTTCAAGGCTGCTTGTAGAACATACAAAAGGAACAATATGTTCACTCAAAAAGCATTGACTTCCAGATTCATTGCAAAAATGGATCCGGCATATCCATGCGCGCCTCCTAACTAGGCCACCATGACACACAATACTCATATGGCTACTCAAGGAAGCATTAAATTTACGGGAAACATACAGAAAGAGTAACTAGGCTCCATATGATCACATAGAACTCAAAAATCCACAATGCCCATATGCCTCACCAGACCCGAAATTCAATAAAAAAAGTAGGCATCGTCAAATTTACATAACAAGAGACCATAGAAAACAAGGGCGTCGCCGGCGGCCGTACATCAGAGCAAGCTCCTAGAAATTTATAAGCCTGTGACCTGATTGAAATTGGGCTTTCAGGCCCAGCCCATAAATCACCTTTTTTATTGTAATTAAATAATATTATTGATTTAAAAAACGTGAAAAAAATGGAAATAAAGAAAGCGTTAATTCCAACGCGACGCTTTTGAAAAGTATTCCGACGTCGCCATCGGGAAATTGCTATTTCAGGGGAACGTCGAGAAGAGAAGCCCTGATTCTGGAGATCGTCCCTGGAGAATTCGATTCGTATTGTGTTGGGGAAGAAGAATAGGTAAGCATTTGTCGTTCTCCAAGCATGCTTTGGTTCTTCGTATCTAATTTGTTTTCGTGTTTTGTTGATTCTGGGATGAAATGTTTGTTTCTATGCTGAGATTTTTAAGTATTCTTGAATGGGGGTCCTTATGCGGTTTTTTTTTTATAGGGAATCGATCTGATTACAAATATGCTAGAGCAATTGCTCATATTCACACGGGGTGGGCTGATCCTCTGGACGTGTAAGGAACTTGGAAATGCTCTTAAGGGCTCGCCGATTGATACTTTGATCAGGTCTTGCCTTTTGGAGGAAAGGTCGGGTTTATCGTCGTATCAGTATGATGCCCCAGGTGCGTCGTATACATTGAAATGGACTTTTCACAATGAGCTGGGGCTAGTGTTTGTCGCAGTGTACCAGAGGATTCTCCATCTGCTTTATGTGGATGATTTGCTCTCCATGGTTAAGAAAGAGTTCGCAGAGATTTTTGATGAAAAGCGAACTGTGTACGATGACTTTGATCTCATATTCAAGCAGCTGAAGGAGGAGGCTGTGGCTCGTGCTGAGGGAATGAAGAAGTCAAAACAGGTGAACAAGTTTGTCAATACTCAGAATGCTAGAAGGCTGGGGCAATCAAACAAGGGCATGATGGACGGAGGCAATCAAAAAAAGAGTGGGGGTGAATCTGGAGGCGATGCGGGAGATGGGGACGATGGGAAAAATTACATGCATGTAAATGGACATATGAAAAACAGTTTTGTTAGTAAGGACGGCCAGGATTTGGTAAATGATAAAGAGAGTAAAGTAAGCAATAATGGAGCTTTCGATGTCAACAAGCTTCAGAAGCTTAGGTCCAAAGGTGGAAAGAAATCTGAAACTGCTGTAGGTAAGGCCTCGAAGGGGGAACCTAAAAAGGTAACTAAAAAGAACAGAGTGTGGGGTGATTCACCAAAACCGGAAAAGTTGGATTTCACTGATCCAGTGAGTGAGAATGGGGAAGATGACTTATCTGTTTTACCAGAAGACTTTGGGGAGAGTATGATGGACGAAGAGGAGGTTGCCAGCAGCGACAGTGAAATTGATGGTGATGACGCTGCAACAACTGCAAAGTTTGATGCAAAAAATAAAGGATGGTTCTCATCCATGTTCCAAAGGTACTTAATTCATGTTGCATGTGTTATCCACGTTTGTCTTCTTCCTCAGCTATTCTAGATTGCTTTTGTGGTTGTAATATAGAAATTCCATGTGCATGCTTCCATAAGTAACTAGCCCAAACAACGTGATCTTGGAAGTTGTACTGCATATCTTGCTTTATGAATGCACAGTTTCTACCATGATCAATGAATGTTCTAGATTTTTTTTTCTTCTGGTAACTGACATTATAATGATATGTTCAGTATTGCGGGAAAAGAAAATTTGGAGAAATCTGACTTAGAACCTGCTCTTAAGGCTCTCAAGGACAAACTCATGACAAAGAATGTGGTAAGATGTTTCTTCTTTTATTCTCCTCTCTATTGCAACTGTCATATCAGTAGTTTAGTTGTACGAGTTCGGGCTATTGTTTTATCTTCTATCTACAAATGATTGATTGAACAGGCTGAGGAGATAGCAGAAAAGCTCTGCCAATCTGTTGCAGCTAGACTTGAGGGAACAAGACAAGCCTCATTTTCAAGGATTTCTTCTATAGTTCAGGTATCTGGCTTTTCTTCGCTGCTGCAGTGTTGGGAAATATAAGTGGGTATGGGATCTGACCAAGCATATCAATAACACCAGACAGCTATGGAAGATGCTCTCGTTCGCATTTTAACTCCTAAACGGTCCATTAACATTCTGAGGGATGTGCGTATTGCAAAGGAACAAGGAAGGCCATATGTTGTGGTTTTCATTGGCGTCAACGGAGTTGGGAAGTCTACCAATCTTGCGAAGGTGCATCCTCAATTTCATCATTTTAGTCCTTAATAGCTGCAAATGTTTCCTGACCCCATTTTTTTCATTACTGCTTCTGCAGGTTGCCTACTGGCTTCAGCAACACGATTGCAAGGTTATGATGGCTGCTTGTGACACCTTCAGATCAGGTGCCGTTGAGCAGCTCCGTACCCATTCGCGTAGACTTCAGGTATGCTATGTCACTCTTCAGAGTTGCATTCAGGAAAAGGCACCTTGAGTAATGATCTTCAACTTCTAGGTACCGATATTTGAGAGGGGCTATGAGAAGGATCCTGCTAGTGTGGCCAGTGAAGCCATTCAGGAGGCTAAGAGAAACGGTGCTGATGTTGTCCTGGTTGATACAGCTGGAAGAATGCAGGTACTTTGAGCTTTTTTTCATTTTCAGTTTGGTTCAGGAAAGCCTCCCCCTTCTTCAAGCACAGGAAAGTACAGCAATCATTCTCATGCCTCTTCTGCAATTTGTCTCCTTTTCAGGATAATGAACCTTTGATGAGAGCTCTCGCAAAGCTCATCCATGTGAACAATCCAGATCTGATTCTGTTCGTGGGAGAGGCTCTCGTTGGGAACGATGCAGTTGATCAGTTATCAAAGTTTAATCAGGTTGGTTTTGGGACTCAGCTTCTTTTTTTTTTTTTTTTTTTAAAGAGAAGCAGCTTGCTTATTCTCCTTCCTGATCATCGGGCTATGGGACCGGTAATGCAGAAACTCGGTGACTTCTCTCCCTCTGCCAATCCCCGGCCGATCGACGGAATCCTTCTTACCAAATTCGACACTATCGACGACAAGGTTTGTTTTGTACCTTATTCACGATTCACTTACAGGTGATATGATGCACCTGCTGTAACTGAACTGTATCATATTGTGTCCCTCCCAGGTTGGTGCTGCTTTATCAATGGTGTACATCTCCGGTGCGCCGGTGATGTTCGTCGGCTGCGGCCAGTCCTACAAGGACCTGAAGCAGCTCCATGTGAAGACCATCGCCAAGACCCTCCTCAAGTAATGGCTTTTGCTGTATCCCAAGGTGTGTTTTGCTTCCCCATCTGTGATCTCACTACCATTTGCTCTTTCATGTGTCTAAAACTCAGTTTTCGTCGAAAAATTTCGAAACAACGATCGTTGTTTGGTTTATTGATCTGTCTGTTATAGTTTGTGTGTGTTTTCGAAATCGAAATCGAAATCAAACACCTAAATCTTAGATGAGAATGGTGTGAGTGTCACATTGTTCTTGTCTAAGGCACAATCTTTGCCCAGAACCAGTGCTTCTTCCACAGGAGCACCATCTCTTCTATCGGAACTCCCTTCGTCTCCGGCAACAGGAAGTAGACGAAGAGAGTCATCACGGATATCCACGCCGCGAAGAACAAGAAGATCCCGAACCTGAAGGCGCATAGGAGCGCCAGAAAGGATTGCCCGATCACGAAGGTGAAGAACAGGTTCACCGCCACCGTGATGCTCTGCCCCGCCGATCGCGTCTCCAACGGAAAAATCTCGCTCGGCACCGTCCACCCCAACGGCCCCCACGACCATCCGAAGGCCACCACGAACAAACAGATCACCAGCACCACCGCCGCCGATAGCCCCTTGGAAAGTTCTTGATCGCTCCCGAACTTCAACCCCAGAATCACCGATACGATCACCTGACAAACGATCATCTGGATTCCTCCGGTGAGGAGGAGAGCCCTTCTTCCTACTTTATCGACTGTAGCGATTGAAATGAAGGTGGATCCGGCGAGGACAGCGCCTGTGACGGCGGAGGAGTAAAGGGAGGCGTCTCCTCCGAAGCCCATGCTCTGAAACAGCACCGGAGCGTAAAAGAGGATGGAGTTGATTCCGGTGAGGATCTGAAACATGGGCATGAAGATCGCCATGATCAGCTGCGGCCGGTTTCGCCTCTGTAAAATGTTTCTGAATGGATTCGAGACGGATTTCGCGAGCTCGCTCGCGTCGACGATGTCTTGCAATTCGGCGGTGATATCTCTGGTTCCTCTGATTTTCTCGAGAACCCTAGTCCCCTGTTCCAGTTTCCCTCTCTCGATTAAACTATTGGGTGTTTCAGGCAACAGGATACCTCCCACCGTCATCAATGTCGCCGGCACCGCTGCAAGCCCGAGGGAAAGGCGCCACCCCCATGGCCGGAGATTCTGGGTGCCGTAGTTGATCATATTCGCAGTGAATATCCCGAGCGTTGTGGCTAATTGGAACATCATGTTCAGCGCTCCGCGTAAATGCGCCGGCGCCATCTCCGATAAGTACACCGGCACCGCCTGATATCGTATTTCCGGTGAAAGCTCGATACCAAAAAAACTATTAATCAGAAATGAATGTAGAGCGCAGCTCTATAAGTTACCTGGTTGCCAAATCCTATTCCGACACCGAGCATGATCCGGCCGAGAATGAGCATCCCCAGATTGACGGAAGAGGCGTCGAGAGCTGCTCCAACGAGAAAACTCAATCCACCGCAAATAATACTTCCCCGCCGCCCGTATCGCCGTGTCACGGGAGAAGCGGCGAGAGACGCCACCAGGCCGGCGAGATAAAGCGAGGAGGTGAACGCGGCGAGGCTCTGGCTATTATATTTGCAGTAGTTGCTTTCGCGCACATGGTTCTTGCTCCTGTAAACCTCGGGGAAGAATTTCAAGAGAAACCCATCCATGGATGTTACCCCACCGGAGATCCCAATGTCGTATCCGAACAGAGAACCTCCCACGGCGGCGACAACACAGGCGACCACCACGTAACTGGTCAACCTGCCTTTGTACTCTGCTGCCCTCTCACTCCTAACTCCCACGGCCCCCAAGCCGCCGCCACCAGCCATCCCTTCTGGGTCTTCTGGCCCGCCGGAGCTCTGAGCCGCAGATTCAGAGATAAGATGCTCAAGAATGAAGACAATAACAACGGCATTAATGGAAAGCCTCGCAAGTCGCAACGTTGACTTGTTGAAGAAAGCACACGTGGAGCATACAAGTCAAACAGTTAATAAATGTTTATATTTGATTAAATAATTCTAATAAAATAAATATTTAATATCTCTAACTCTTTAAAAATAACTAAAATTCATATTTGATAGTAAAATTATTTAAAAAAATATATTTATATAAAAATACAAATTATTTCAAAAAAATCCTTTAAATTTATAATTAATTTAAAAAATTATTAAATTCCTTAAATTTTCATTTTAATAATTAAATAAGAACTTGATTTAAAAAATAAAAAATAGAAACCGGTTCCGAAGCATGGAATCCGGTTTCCACCGGTTCAGTTGAACTGAAACCGTCGGTTATGGAAATGGCCGATGGGCCTGATTTGAGCTGGCCCATTTACCGTAAAGATTCATGATCCATTTACTGTTGGTCTTCCCTGCAACTTCCCACCGTCGCTTGGGGTTTCAGGGAGCTGATCAGTTATTGGCTACTTGCTTTTTCTTCATATTCTCGGCGGCGATCGAATCCGGTGAATTTTGTAAACGTTATTTCGTGAAATTGGCGTTTGATTGATGAATTTGCTTTCGGAAGGAAAAGGAAAAAAGTCTTGCGTGTTGGTATGGTTGTGGTGATGGGGCGTGTGTGTAGTGGTTTCTCTTGCTGATTAGTTTCTTCTAGGCGATTCTTCTCCTAGGGGAAGTTGTTTGAATACTGCAAGGTTGTGATTGTTAACTGGAGCCGGGGTCTTTTTTATGAATTTCTCTGATTGTTGTGGGTGTGTATATAATGACGGAGCGTGGTATTGATTGTTGATCTGGAATCCTTTGTTTTCAGTGATTCTTGTTGTTGATTTCGAACCAACGGCATGGGGCTTCCATTGATGAATCTCATCAGGCTAAATGGCGTCCCCATTCTTCGGCAACTGCACTTGGAAGAGAAGCTGATGAGAACCTCATCAGAAAACTGGTGTATCATAAACGATGGCACCATCAAGCCCACAATTGTTATGGGGATTTCAGGGTTAGTGAATCAAAAAGCTAATTCATCACATAGTTAGATTTTTTTTATGACCATGGGAATTGCCTTTCTTGGTTAGTTGGATAGTATCATGCAAGAAGGGGTGTGTCTGGTAATTTTCCGGTATGGATGGGTCGTTACAATGTGAGATTAGACAACCATTTTCAACTTTGTGACCATTATAAGCCTGATTCCCATTTCTCCCATTCAGTTTTGACAATATCTTCGAGTTTCAGTCTGCATAATTGGTGGTTGATGTCGATTCCTGGGGACACAGATAATGCTGCATGTGCATAACAAGTATGCTGTAACTATCAATATCAAGGGAAAGAATGTTTTTGGGCATCCCATACCAAACATCCCAATGTCTTGAACTGTTCTTCTCAATTCTAGTGGCCCTTTTCGATAAGATGATTCACAGGCTGATGCACATGATTGTGTAAATATTTGTTCTAGGAAACCGCAGGAACTTCTTGAAACCGAATCCGTTTTACAGGATGAAATCCCAGTTATCCGGAGAATGTCTGGAGGTGGCACTGTTATTGTTGATCAGGACACGGTCTTTGTCACTTTTATATGCAACAAAGGTGCTGTCCCTGGTTTAAAACCCGACCCTCAACGCATCATCCACTGGACCGGCCATTTGTATGAAAAAGTATTCAATGGCAGAGGAGCAGACTTCAGCGTTTGTGAGAACGGTAAACAACTCTATTCTTCCCAATTGTTACTGCAGCAAGAGCAAAGTGCGTTTGGACTTCTTATCCGATTCTTCTTCATGGAGAAACTCATTATGCTTCTTGGCTTCAGATTATGTGCTCGATGGGCGCAAATTTGGTGGAAATGCTTTGTCCATTACATCAAAAAGGTGGCTACAACACACTTCCTTTCTGTGGGATTACAAGATGAGTAACATGAGTTATCTCAAGGTGCCAGTAAAAGCTCCCAAGTATCGACAGGTCCTCTCTTTCCAGAAGCTTTCATCATCCACTTCACACGTGTATGCAGTCTCTGAAACTCTGATTTCCAGGGAAGGAGTCATCTGGATTTCATATGCAGCATGAAGGATTACATATGTCGGTCGGCCTTCATCCAAGACACTATCCAAGCAGCCGGGAGCCATTTCCAGTTAACCCCATTAGCCCAGGGAGAGAGTTTGTTGTCCCCGCTGTTTGAACACTCAAGAAGCCGACTGCTGACCAGAGATGAACTGGAGGAAGCGGTTTTCACTCCCGCAGCAGCCACCGTGGCTTGAAACCAACACTACAGTATCATTATTCATTGGGATTGCACTCTCTTTTCATGGAAATCGATTTTCCAAAGGACAGAATGGGATCAAAACTCTCTGAACAGAATGGAGTGCTCTGTAGTCTGTACAAAGAAAGGCCACCAATGGGTGGTGAAGGTGAACACTGCACAAACCCAAAGTTGTAATTTCACACAGGGAGATTGGGCAAAAATGGGGATCAGATCTCCACGCAGCATCCAGATTGGATGATGCCACTGTACTGGTCGACCGAGTCGAGCTTTGTGAATTTCCTCTTCTGCCCTTCGTTCTTATCCAACAAACAGTAGCAGCTATGTGGGGCTCCGTGATCTGCCGCTCCGGTGAGGAGCGTCGTGCCACCGACTTGCACGCCGCACGCCACCGCCTGAATCCCGGCATCCTCCGCCGCCAAGCAGACCAGCGAGCTCCCCTTCTCGCCGTCTCCGACACCGACGCACGATCTTGGGCTCCGGGAGACAGGCCAGCAGTCCTCCATGCGCCGCCAGTCGCCGGACACGGGGTCGAGAGCTTCCGCGGTGGATTTGAATGCCCCCTGCGTGTCCGTGCCGTATCCGCTCACGACCCAGAACTCGTTCCCCACGACGACTCCGCCGCACTCGTCGCGCTCTTCGTTCATCTTCCCCAATTCTCGCCACTCTTGTTTCTCTATATTCATCGCCCACGCGGAGTTCAACGCGTTTTTGCTCTCGTCGTGCCCGCCGGCGACGATTAGCTCCCCGCCGATCGCCCCGACGGCGAAGAACGACCTGGTGGACGGCAAATCTGCCGATCGCCTCCACCGCCCCACGGTGAAATCAAACACGAAAACATCCTTCACCAGCTCCCAACTCTCCGGATGCATCCCCCCCATCACAATTAACTTCCCTTCTGAACTTGCCACTTGACAGAACAGCGGAAGCCCATCCGGGTACTCCGGTACCGGATCAACCCGATCCCACGAACAATTTACAGGATCAAAAAGCGATATCCCGTACCTCTGCTGGCGCATCGCTTTCCCTGCCGTGTCCTCCGGCAGAGCCTGGACTAGACACGCAAGTTTGTGCGTGAACCCCTTCTTTTTCCGGTGGTAATAAAATTCCTTGCTTCGAAAAAGATCCCGCCACCGGCGGCAGACCATCGCCGCCGCAGCGTGAGCCGAGAAGTGCGCTCGCGTCAAGCACTCGAGAGCGACATCTTCGGGTAGACCCGGAAGCAATTCGGAGCATCCACCATCATTCACCATTTCCATCTCCGATGACACAACACACTGCAAACCAAAAGACGATTGAAAAGCTTTTTCCGAACACCTGGTAGGATGAAGATGCAGGAGAACCATCGGATAACTTTTATAAGCGGCAGAGGATGAATCCGAGACGTACACGTGGCGATAAACGTCTCAAGATATTTTCAAGTTTCAACCTGTAATTAAATTAAAAAAATGAAATAATTTTGGAGGCTTTTGATTGGCTGAGAGCCGTAGGGTCGGTATGCCATTGGCTCCCTCGGTTTCACTTTATTCAGCGGCGGGCCGCCGTAAGGACTCGCTACTGACACCGTGTCGGAAAAGCCCATTTAAACATTTATTAATTATTAAAAAAATTTGAAAATTCGATCTAAAATCAAAATAAATAAAATTCAAATATTAATAATTCATTTTTCTTTGCCATGAGAAAGGGTTCGTAATTAAGGAAAAATTATACCATTAATATAAATAGTGGAAATTAATTTTTTCATCCATTATAAATAATTTTAAAATATTTAGAATTAAAACAGTGATCCATTCGTAAAATTTTCTAACAGAAAAACAGGGTGCACCGTAGGGCGGCACAGAGGATAGGAAACGATGAGTCAGCATGTGGATTCCTTCTAGAAGAAAGCGTTGGCCGCGGTCCCCGCCGTTTTCTGTGTCTTCAAAACCCGTGGACTCGGATCCCGCGTCGGACACGCGAGCAAACTGGATACAGATCGGAACCACGGATTATAAATATATTATATATCAGGCCTCTTTTTTCTCCCTTTTTGAAATAACATAATTTCTGTGTATTGTTCTTCACGCCATTTGAATCCACTTTTTATGTGTTTAATTTGAATTAATGACTTTTTTTAAAACAAAAAAACGTGAATGAAATGTGACACGCGCGTTGACATTTTTTTATTTCAGCTTTCCCGTGGGTGTCAACCATGCCTTTCCCTCTCGCAGACGCCATTGGACTGGAAGTCAACGACGACTTTTTTGGTCATTTCATTTTTGTTTTTTTTGTTTTCTTTGTCGTGAGAAAGGGTTTAGGGGGCCATCCTCTTAACGGCTGCAAAAGTCAACTCATCGCAAACGGTTTACTTAAAATCTATTAAAAAATGTAAAGCATTTTTAGATTTATGTTTTTTGAATGGAAATGATTTTTATTGAATAACAAAAATTACTTCTTAAATGATTTTCTATAATCAGAAACTAATTCCATTCAATTCTGATGCCAAACAAAAACTACAAAGAAGATACTTCGTTTTCTGTTAAATAAATATTGTTTATATTTAATAACAAAACTATTTATGAAACATTTTTTTCAATACGATACTTGGTTTCGATTCAAACTGCAGTTTGGTTTGGATTAAGGTACCTTTCTATGTACATTAGTACACGAGAAACATGGATCATAATATTGAATTATTAGTTCAATATTATTCCATTAGTATCTAATATGATTTGAAGTGATCGATAGATGCTTCGGGTTTATTTGCAACAAATGAGAGGCTTGTCGGATTTTTCCTCGTATTAGGAGTATCTATTGTTGGACATATTCTCTATTGGGCGGATTCTCTGCTGGTGAGAAAATATTGGGCTTAGTTGTGGGCCCATATTGGTTTGTGGTCTCACAGGGGCCCGTTTCACTGCGATAACCCTAAATTCGTCCCTCTTCCGCGGGTGTTCTGCATCTGAGAACCGGGGAGCACGATGCCGGCGGGTCACGGTTTGAGGTCGCGCACGAGGGATCTGTTCGCGAGGCCGTTCCGCAAGAAGGGACCTACTCATCTGTCGACCTACTTGAGGGTTTACAAGATCGGAGACTACGTCGATGTTAAGGTCAATGGCTCCATCCACAAGGGCATGCCTCATAAGTTCTACCATGGCCGCACTGGTCGTGTTTGGAACGTCACTAAGAGAGCCGTTGGCGTTGAAGTCAACAAGCAGGTACCTTTCTCACCCGGATTTTGGATGCCAGCTCCTGTGTGATTGATTGGTGTTTTGGATGTGCTGAAACTGCATCGGCATTGATTCATGTGTTTCTTCGTTGTGCAAGCAAAGGAATTTTAATTATATATTGCAGAAAACAGGAGTGACTTGCAGTGAATGTCTCTGTGAATATATGCAGGTGGGGAACCGGATCATAAGGAAGAGGATCCATGTCCGAGTGGAGCACGTCCAGCCATCTAGGTGCCATGAGGAGTTTCTGCAGAGGATAAGGAAAAATGATGAGCTGAAAGCTGAGGCCAAGGCGCAAGGAAAAATTATCAGCACAAAGAGGCAACCAGAAGGCCCCAAACCGGGGTTTATGGTCGAGGGAGCCACCATGGAAACGGTGACACCCATTCCTTACGATGTTGTCAACGACCTCAAAGGTGGGTATTAGGACTGCTTGTTGAAGATCATGTTTTTTGCCTCATGCGAGACACCATTTTCCCTGTTTTGATGGCCTAGATTCATGATCACTGCTTTACTTCACGTTTCTTGTTCTCTGGGTTGAGACATTTGCGCCCATATTGGTGATTTGTGTCTGATATATACCTCGTGTTGATTTTCTTTTTTGCTGCAAGACTTGCTTCTTCGTGCTTTAACTGGATCCAAGGCCTACAAGGCTTTTAAGCGTTTATCTCCTTGATCATTTGTTGTATCTGCACTGTTAAGATCCTTCCGACCTTCCTTCAAGCCATGAGCTGGGTTCACAAAGTTTCTTGTTTGGTGGCCTATGCGACCTGGCTTTATCCATTTGTTGTTCTGCAAAGAGCTTAAAACCACATCAGAAGAAGAGATTTTATCCATTGTATAAGAGATAGGTAGAAGACAAGAAGGGCTTATACGAAACTCATTATCTGGGTTGCAGAAAGCCTATCTGCATGGCTTCGAAATCTCTCGATGTGAGATCAAGCAAGTTACCAAAGACCTGCTTAAGATTCTGTAACTCATCTCCCAGAAGGGACTCCAATTGAATGTAGGTGTTTTTCATGGGCAGAGATTGGATCATCAAGATCTTGAGGAATTTTTACTTCTTTCGAAAAGTTACCTCCAAGACTTCACGCCTAATGTGATATTGAAGATTTGTTTCACCCCATAACACCTGACACTTATATAACAAGGCCTTGATTCGGCATAATGGCTGCGTTGAATCAATGGCATTCTGCAGTAACTGAGTTGCACATCATTATGATCTGTTAAAGATACAGGCTTTTGCCGTTGTTTGGCTAGTTATAGCTGTGGTTCTTTCCAAGAAATACTCTCAGCTAACCTGGACTACATGTCCAGTTTGTATTCATTTTAGTAGCATGAAAAAGTGGAGGTGATGTTGTTTAGGGAAGTTTCCTGTATAAAGATTAAATCTTTTGCAGGTTTTGAAGGTTGATTACATGTAAAAACGTACAAATTCGCATCAGACGGCTGTCCAATCCGTCAATTGCCGCCATCTTCCAACTTCCCTGGATTTCAATCATAGAAGCTTGTCCTGAAAATGGTCGCTTCATGTGATTCAAACCCCTTGCAAATATGGTGGCGAAGTTTCAAAACACAAGGGCAGAATCATGAGGTTACCAGCTCGTGTTGAAGGGCGGCGATGGCTAATTCGCGTTGTTTGGCGAAGAACTTCAGTGACTGCTTTGGAAAACAAATGAAGATCAGGAAGAAAAAAAGAGGCAGTCATGTTGTGAGAAAGAGGATCACTTACACCAAGTCTTTGGAGCTGAAGAGAGTAAGACAAGGCCTCTCTTTTGGTCATCAGATTCTCAGGTGGGCATTTGGGGCGTTGGTAGTTCTTCCCACGGTAAACGATGATCGCATGTCCTTCTTTGATTTTATCTATGGAGACGATGATTCCTCCACTCCCTGCTTGAAGAGTTTTCGCAGTGAGCATGATCTGTGAATAGCTTTTCTGCATTGTGATGACTTTAACTATCTCTCTGTGTTTCCAGTGTTGATGCATCCCTTCGATCACGCCATTGAAAACGCCGCGCCTCCCTGAAGCAATGCAGGATTGAGCAAGACTATCAAGGGCGAATGAAACTCGCTACCGCAATTACAGAAAGAAAAAATGGAAAATGGCGGAGGAAAATGAAGAATCTGTTACCAAGGACTAAGCTGTCGACGCTAACCAACCCCATTTTCCTGAGGCTTTGGCTCTCTTCATTGGAAATGCTCTCTGCATCTGGATCCGGCTCTGAAAACCTTGAAGCATCTTTTAGTTTTTCTAAATCTCTGGCTGCTTTCTCTATTTTCTTCTTGAGCTGCAAGGAAGGAAAATGTTTAAATATTTCATGCGTTCTATTCAACAGAAAGTCACACCCAAGCAAGACTGACAATGGAGAGCTTTCGCTGTTGTTCCTTAAGCTGCTTCTCCAGTCTTTCCCGATCTGATTCCAACTGGACATCAACCTCAGCCTTCACTTTCGGTCCTGGTCCATATCCATCAGAATGAATGTTATGGAACTCTGATAAGGTCCCCACGACTAAATAGCCTAGTGAGCATTCCCCTGTACTCGAAACAGCTTCAGTTGCTTGTAATCGTGCAGCTTCCTCCTGAAGCTGGGACCTGGAAATCTCATTTTCCCGCTGTGCCACTGCCTTCGCTACTTCAGAGGGGAGGAAGTCTTTACCTCTATAAAGAACTATCAAGAATTTATTCCTTAGCAGCAGAACTCCTCCTGTGAGGCTCTGTACATAAGAGCCATAGACATAACTCATACTGCACTTTGTACCGAAACTGAAAGTATAGAACTTGAGAGCACTTGCCTTGAGCTCATTAGCCATTTGTTCATTGTCAGTGTTTGGGATACCCCACTTCAGTGCAATCTTTGCTATATGGCATTTTTCCCACAACTTTAGAATGGCTGCAGCGAGCCCTTGCAGTCTCCTATTCCTTCCTTCAAATCACAGATTCACACAAAATTATAACACCTGCAAAATGCTTCAAAGGATGAATGATGGTAGAAGACAAGAATACCAAGAACAAAATGAGTCGGTAAACTGTGGGCACGCTTCCTCAAGTATGTAAGCTCGGCACCACTAAGCTTGGGTCTGGTAAATGGTGGGCAGAGCCTGGAAGGAACCTTCAATCCTGGAACTGATTCGGGAAGCAGGTCTGCATCTACAGGCAACGGCTTTTGCATCCACCAGTCGATGAAGCGCGGACCTAAGCCATCCAATAACCTATCAGCCTCCCTCTCATACAGAGAGGCTGTGACTAAACCTTTCCCTTCATGCTCTCCTAGACCAGTATCACCATGTTCCCCACTGGAGGGAGATGCTTCCTGATATCCAGCGAAGTTGTCATCTGTATCTGATAACTGATCCGCACTCGATTTATGATTGTTGCCTCTATAGACAGCAAGAAAGTCCTTATGCCGCCAAGCAGTAACCCCTCCAGTTTTCAGCTGAAATTTTATGCACATGAACAGCATTGTCTTGAAACAAGCAGAGGGAAACTCTGGTGATGATTTTGAAAGCAATACTAACCTCCACAATTTCTCGAGCTCTGTTCATATTCCGACACAAGGGAACATCGAACTTAAGCAAGGCGAGCTCGTTGGTTTTCCAAGCAAAATGAACTTCATCGACAACAGCTTGAGTCACCCCAGCTTTCTTAACCTTTACCCACTTCCTCATCTTTTCTGCCTCACTTCTCAATCTCTGTAGCAAAACCCCGTCAAGCTTTTCACACCCGTGTTCTTTCAATGTTCCTGTATTAGGTGGTATCCTACCGAAAGACAACGGCTCTTGTCTTATCCATGGCAGTTTTTTGAATCTCACTTCTTTCACAGACTCTGTAACAGGAATTTCGAATCTGATAACTTCTGAATCCTCCTCTGACTCCTGATCACTCTTATCAAAATCTTCAGCACTCGAATGATCATCTTCTTCCCCAAAGAGGTCTCCTGGCGCAAACCTAAACACAATCTTTTCTGCGCTATCCCCAGATTCCTCTACATCCTCTGGTTGTTGAAGCTTCTCAATCCCTCTAAAGATTTTCTTCATTGCTAATTTGTTTCTTCCACCTCCCACCCTTCTCATCAAATCCACATCTTCAGTTTCCCCATTCCTTCCTTCCACAGAAGTTTCCAGATTTCTTTGCTTTCTTAGGTCCAAGAGCTCACCGGGACTGACCAGAAGTGGCTTCTTCATCCACGGAGCAGTAGGAGCCTTGATTGCCGAACGCGAACGCGAGTCAAATTTGCATTGGTACCCCGTTCTTTCAGTGCAATAACATGCTCCGAGTCTGGATTTCGGACGAGAATGCACTAAAGCAGCTGATTTCTTCAAATTCACGGCGTTTGACGAAGGAAAAAGAAACGCAGCGTCAGCCATGGCGAAGTGAACGCAAAATATCTCCACAAGGCGCAGGGGTAAGAAAAGCTTTCCAAAGAAAGCATTTGGGCCTGAGCACAAATAGGCTGCATTCCAATTTAAGAAATTTTTATGGGCCACATCTATTCCAGGCCCGTTTAAGGCCCATATATATAAAGAGGCTTTTATCGAGCTACTGAATCGGTGAAATGATCAGAAAGAGAACAACATCGGAGAGCTTGTGCTTCCATCAGAGCTCACCATTGTGGCGAAGCTGCAAAAGTTTCAGGGTTCTGAAGCAAATTCATGGTTTTATGATCGTACATGGATTTAATGCCGATCGTTTTGCTCTTAGAGAACTTGTTTATGCTGCTGCTGTTCCAATGCAAACCTCCATCGACTATGCTCACAAACTGTTCGACGAAATCTCGGAAAGAGATCACTTCATGTGGAACACCATGCTTAGGGGCTCAGCTCAAAGCCCTAAACCTCACTTGGCGATCTCCCTCTTTGCTCAAATGGAAAGCCATTGCGTTCGCCCTGATCAGTACACTTTCCCTTTCGTGCTCAAGGCGTGTTCGAGGCTTGGCTGGATTGAGACGGGAAATGTGATACATGGGAAGGTTGTAAAACAGGGGTTTGAGCAGAATAAGTTCGTCAGGAACGCTCTTATTTACTTTCACTCGAATGTTGGGGATATAAGAATTGCAACGGAGCTGTTTCATACGTGTACGATGAAAACTGATGTTGTGTCATGGTCTGCTTTGACTGCGGGGTATGCTAGAAGGGGGGATTTGCGTATGGCGAGAGAGCTTTTTGATGGAATGCCTGTCAAGGATTTGATTTCGTGGAATGTTATGATCACAGGCTATGTGAAGCAAGGTGAGATGGAGACTGCCAGTGAGTTGTTCCATTTGGCTCCTAAGAGAGACGTCGTAACCTGGAATGCAATGATTTCGGGTTATGTTTCTAAAGGGGATTATCAAAAGGCGTTACAAGTTTATGAAGACATGAGACGCATCAATGAATGCCCTGATGAGGTTACAATGCTATGTCTCTTATCAGTATGTGCAAGTTTAGGAGCTTTGGATGTTGGAGAGAAGATTCATGCCTCCATGTTGGATATGGGTGAAGGAGTAAGCATCTTTCTATGGAATGCACTCATTGACATGTACGCAAAGTGTGGCTGCACCGAGAAGGCACTCCATGTGTTCTATAGTATGAAAGAAAGGGATTTGGCAACGTGGAACTCCATAATTGTTGGCTTAGCTTTCAGCGGCTGTACAGAGAAGTCCATATCCATTTTCCAAGAAATGAGGAAAACCAAGTTTTCTCCTAATGAGATTACTTTTGTTGGCATACTGGTGGCTTGTAGCCTTTCAGGGAAGGTCAATGATGGCCGGGCATACTTCGACATGATGCAAGATGTGTATAACCTTCAGCCCAACTTGAAGCACTATGGATGCATGGTAGATTTGTTGGGGCGGGCAGGGATGTTAAACGAAGCTTTTGATTTCATTGACACAATGTGCTTTAAACCGAACGCTGTTATCTGGAGAACCCTTCTTGGTGCTTGTCGAATTCATCGTAATGTTGAACTGGGCAGACGTGCCAATGAGCGGTTGCTTGAATTAAGACGTGATCATAGTGGTGACTATGTTCTGTTGTCAAATATATATGCATCAACTGAGGAATGGTGCAGAGCAGAAGCTACAAGGAGACTTATGGAAACAAACGGTGTGGACAAAGAACGCGGCTTTAGTTCAGTTGATGAAAATGATCTCAGGTTCTGGTTTCGTGAACATGAACATGAATCACATGTTGAGAGATAATCTTATTACAACACATATATTATCACACCTTGGACTGCCTTCTGTCCATCCCTCTTCATCTTGCCCTCGAAAGTTTGAAGTGATCAGTGGGGATAATCAAGCAAATGTGCTTCTTGATGACTGGAGATCGTGTTGGCTGCCTGTCCCAAACCAGTTTCTCAGGTCTTGTTCTCTATGGTTGATCTTATGATCTTCATCCAGATCACTGAGAAGTCCGGCACACGAAAGGCTCCTTGTGTTTGGCATTTGGCCCTGGAATGCAAAACGCATGTTATGCAGAGAGCGAGGCCAGATTTTTTACACCAACCACAGATGCTAAATCCAGATAAGCTTTGAGAATGGGGGAAGCCTCTGTTTTTCAGTTTGTAGAGTCCATTAGTGATTTCTGTTGTGCAGGAAACTCACCAAACAACATGAGTTCAGGGGGTTCTGTAGGCAAACAAGCTACCTGCAAATGAATCAAGTCCCTTTTTTTCAGTAGAAACCTAATGCGCAATGCCACTCGGCAGCTATGAAAACACAGAAGAGCGTCTGGTGTAGTTGCTGGTTACCTTGCCCAAGAACCAGTAGAGAATCAGCATCTAAAGGCAAAATCTCTTGAATCTTCTCACTGGTGAAAATTGCCTGAGTAACTGCCCACAACAAACTTAAAACGATGATCCTGAGGGTAAAAAGCCAGACTATGATTTGAAGTTCAGGAAATCTCAAAATTGCATCTTGATGCAAAAAAGGAGATAAGCAACACATCAAACCTGTGGTTCGAAACTCGGTTTCTGATGATTCTTTCTTCTCGGCCTGATCAGAAGAAGCATCTAGACCAGAAAGCTTCAAAAGATGGACCGTATGACTCCCATCCGACATCCAAATCTTATGAGTTGCTGCATAAATGGCATAGAAGCCTCAATTTCTGGCTACTAGAGAAAACGTATGATGATAATCAAAACCAAACCTGAGGAAGCATCCTGGAGAACAGCCAGTTTTTGAAGTTTCATGGCCAGACTTAAACGCTTCATGCTGAAAAGAATATTGGATCGGTTCTCGGCGTGCAGAAGGCGTAGAAGATGGACATCTCCAAAGGAGTCTAAAACCACAATGCATCCAGAAGACAGTGCATGAACAGAAAGAGCCTTAATTTGCCTTCCTGTCACCTTTGCGCCTGCGGCATCCATGGCCTCAAACGGCACAAAGAATACTCCCGTGTTTCCTGAATCTTGTCTCAGCTTGATAGATCTTGGCTTCACTGCGGCTTACAATGCATAATAAGTTGCTGAAACAATCAAAGCCAAAGACAGGTTTTTTGGACCCAAAACTACATCAAACCTGGATCAGAGGTCTTTCCAAGGCGCTTCTTTGCCTTCTTGTGATTGTCATTAACCAGAATCTGCAACGAGAAGACTCTAACACCATTTTCCTCTCCAAGAACCAGTAGCCCAGAAAAAATCTCAGCTGTAAAAACAGGCATGCTGCAGTCAATGACAGCGAACTTCATGAGCTTTAAAGCTTCCTGATTGGCCTCGTCCTTAGTCAATCTCACTGCCAAAACCCAAATCTTTGGATTCACAACAGAGTACAAGGTGAGCATATTGACTCCTGCCGACAACTTGATGGACACCCCATTGTTCACCTTGAACAAAATCCCACATTTACCGGGATCGAACTCGAAATCCTTGTGTTTGGATACAGCTCTCAGTTTAACAAAGCGTTTGTCGCGCAGCAGATAGAAGGAGAGGAATACCCCGGGAGCGGGACGCAGCACTGGAGATGAGACAGTGAACAGTGTTTCCACCGGGCAGGAACCTGTCCGGAGGTGAAAGAAAGCAGCTCCGGAAGTGGGAGAAGACACAACTGACTTGGGCGGCGGCGCCGGAAAGGAATTCTGAGAAAAGGGGGAAAAAGATGGGTATAGACCGAAAGAAGTGTCTGAATAGCGAAGTGCAAGTGAAGTAGAAATTGGGTCGTAGAGAAAGGAGGAGGCTTGTGGGGATTGCCCGTAGACATGATTCGGAAGCGTTAGCTGACGGGCTTCGAATTCCAGTTCCGGCGGCCGCGCTGACATCATAATACATAACCGCTTACTCGGAAACTGTTAGTTGAAGTCTGAGAGCCAACGGGAGATTTAAAGCTCTGAACTTGGATTCGCTGAAGAGGCGACGGCCCAAGTCAGCCATTCTGATATCAAGCTAGATTCTTTAATAAATAGTAAACCCTCGTCATTTAGGAGATTTGCGAGCAGCGCGGCGGCGGAGATGTCTCAGGTGGTGGTGCTGGACAACGGCGGTGGGCTGATAAAAGCAGGATTTGGTGGAGAAAGTGACCCAGCTTGCGTAGTCCCCAATTGCACCGCGCGCCCTCCGTCCTCTAAGAAATGGCTTCTCGCCGATCAACTCCTCTCCCAAACGGAGGACCTCACTTCCGCCGCCATCCGCCGCCCGCTAGACCGTGGGTATGTTATCAACCCCGATTTGCAGTCTTCAATCTGGGCACATCTTTTCACCCATCTTCTCAGAATCCATCCTCCCAACGTTTCCCTTCTCCTGACCCAGCCCCTGTTCACCCCGCCTTCCGTTCAGCGTTCTCTTGATGAAATCATCTTCGAGGAGTTCAGCTTCAAATCCCTTTTCATCGCCGATTCCCCCTCTCTGGTGCATTTGTACGAGGCATCCAGGAAACCCTATGGCCTTATGTCCAAAGCCCAATGCAGCTTGGTTGTGGACTGTGGCTTCAGCTTCACCCATGTCGCCCCTGTTTTCCAGAACTTTACCCTGAACTATGGCGTCAAGCGGGTGGACATTGGGGGGAAGGCGCTGACGAATTACCTCAAGGAACTGGTGAGTTACAGAAGTGTGAATGTGATGGATGAGAGCTTCATCATGGATGATGTCAAGGAGAAGCTTTGCTTTGTCTCTCTTGATCTTGAAAGGGACCTCAACATTGCGAGGTCTGGATGTCCAATCTTATGAGTCTCTTGTTTTTCCAAACAAATTTCCTGTTCAGTAGGTTTAGAGATTGCTATTGCAGTGGCCAGGCCAACTCACTGCAGGCAAACACTAGTCTCCTTTATGGTATTTTTCAAGGAATAGAATTCCTTAGTCAGAGCTTTCTGCTGTTCGCTACTCCCAACTTCACACTCCCTTCACAAAGTTCCTGGCTTCAATCAGATACTGCTATCCCCATTCTTCTTGGTGTGCAGACAGTTTCATTGCTTTATATTGTTCCTTGGTTAAGCTCTTGTGGACTTCTGACTGGCCTTCATCAGTGCTGAGTTGGGCTCTTTAGCAAGATGACTTAAGTGTCTTCACATCAAACTTATGCTTATCTTGCATTGATGTAAACACTTCATGGCGATTCCTGCTGTAAAAGCTTCCTCAAATTCCATAGTTTTAATGTCCTACAGGAGATCGGGGATGGATAACCTGGTTAGGTGCACTTATGTTCTTCCTGATGGTGTCACTAACACGAAGGGGTTTGTAAAAAATCCAGATGAAGCCAAAAGATACCTGGCGTTGCAGGATGCATCTTCTTTCCCAAATGGAAAACAAGACGATTCCCACAGTAAAAACCTGCATGGAAGAGCAACTGATCTCACAAAAACAGTATCAGTTTTAGTTCCCTTTTGCCCTTTCTCTCTACCTGTTTAGTATTAAAATGTTATCATACTTTCTTGACAGGAGTTTAACCTAACAAATGAGAGGTTCCTCGTTCCAGAGATGTTGTTTCGCCCTGCGGATTTAGGTCTCTTTTACTTGATGTCATCTGTTGGCTGCATGATGAAATGTGTGCAACTCTAAAAGATCAGTGGATTTTTCTTCGGTTTAGATTGCTGTGAGAGAGCATAGGAGCTTGCACTTGTTTCATACCTCTCTTGATGCTGAACAGAGAACTACTGCTTCACATTAGTTCTCTGATAGCTGCTAACATGGATGAATCATGCTAGGGATGAACCAGGCTGGGCTCGCGGAGTGCGTCGTCCGAGCAGTGAATTCTTGTCATTCTCATCTTCGCCCCGTTCTATACCAAAGGTATTTGTATCCAAAATTTTTCCCAAAAGGTTTCAATTCCTGAACTCTGATGAACCTCCTTTTGCAGCATCATCTTGACTGGTGGTAGCACATTGTTTCCTCAGTTTGCTCAAAGACTGTAAGCATCCATCCATGTCTGATCCTTGTCAACCATCCTCTGATTCCATCTTTCTTAAGAGATGCAGAGAAAGAGAGATTCGCGCACTCGTCCCCGATCACCACGGAGTCGAGATAACGATGCAGGAAGAGTAATGTTGAATGTCCTTCAGTTATCAGTAGAATAGGAAGCTTTGTTCTCTTCTCTGACTGCTGCATCCTCCTCTGCAGTCCGATCCTGGGAGCATGGCGTGGGGGCTCCCTCTTGGTGTCCAGTCCTGGCTTCGAAGCCATGTGCATCACCAAGAGCGACTATGAGGAGCTTGGATCCAGGAGGTGCCACAAGATGTTCTTTCACTAGTGCCTGAGTAGGGGTGCAACTACTAAAACCAACAGACGGTTTTAGGTTCTCAGGTTCGATAAACCAACAACTGATTAATCCAACTATTCGAGCCGATAATGTTCATACTACATGAACTATGACATGCAAAAGGAAATCAAAATTTATTTTATATGGTATTGAGAAATACGTACATTCTCTACAAAGGATTAAAGCAACCCAATATTTATAGACAGGACAACAGTTAGGACATCTGAAGAAATGTGGATAAACAGCAAGCAGCAACACAGCTTTGGAAAAGTGTGCTTACCACCGCAAAGGGGAAATGAATTGGCAAGTCCATGAGGTCTAGAGATGAAGCTGATCCTTCTCCTGATTCCCTGGTTGTTCCCATAGGCTTGGTTCTTGGAATGTTGGTTCAGAGTACATCATCGTCATCGATCTGCTGGTATATGGAGGCATCGGGGTCGACTATGGGGAGCGAGGGTGGAGTTCCTGGAGGGATGGAGGCAGCCCCATTTTCACCAGCACAGATGCAAAGTGCTTCGGCATCTCTGATAATTGGATCGAGATCAATATGGCCACTGAGCTCATTGATGAACTTCAGTAGTGCATCAAAAGTCATCTGTTCTCCGATTATCTTGTTCCGATATCTCTTCAGTATCGCAACGCAGGTGTACAGGTGAAGATGCTCGGATGGGTAGTGGGTCCAGAGAATTTCCCACAACCGCATTGTGCTATCATAATCGAATTCCCTGGAACAAGAGGCACCCATGGCTTTATACGTGGATACTGAAAGCAAACACTATTAAACAAAAAAGGAGCAAGAGTTACCTTTTGAACTGTATCAAGAGCCAGCGGAAACAGAAGAAATAGTTCAAGCAGTCGGTCTGATTAAAATAGTTGTGCAATGGAGTGTCCAATAGTTGTACCAGCTGCACCAGAAAGAGAGAACTAAATAAAACATATATCATGTCAAAGGATGGCCATAATCATCGACTTTGCACTCTCATACTAAAATGATACATGAATCGTACAATCCAGGCTAGATGTGGTGACCCCTTTTTTAGCTTCCCAAGAATTACAGTGAAGTAATTCATTAGATAACAAGCATTTGAGTGAAAAGACATCGAACGGTTGATATGCTTGTAAAATATATTGATGCACTTAATAAACACAGGGTGTATGTAACCTTTGATAGTGCAAAAAGTTGCGAGTGCATCCCACTCTGATCACGATTGAAATTAGGTCCAAGGCGTTCCATTAGCGAAGCGAAGCACCAAAAGGACAGGGCTTCATCCCTCATCACATACAAAATTGGCGAGAGAAGATCACTCATACCCTAAAAGTTGCAAAAAGGATCAAGCTAAGTAAAAAGTCAGAGCGAAATATGTATAAAATCCGGAAATGCATTTTACTACCTGGCAATACCCAAGATCGAAGTTGAAAAATGAGTATGTCAACAGTATGTCATGTAACAATTGCACATTGGGGTTATCATCTCCATCATAGAACGAGAGTGCCCTATCTGTCCTCACCTTGAAACAAAAAGAAGAGGAAATGGTTAATTCAACACATGTCTCCGCATATTGTTTCCGTCTTTTATCAAAAATTTACATTCATAGCGTACCACATCCTTCTCAATGAGGCTTTTCCTCTCCCTGAACTTTGTAAACCTTTTTGCTTGATCCCTTGAAATACTCTGAACAGAAAAGAATGTAAGTTTGTATCTTATGTAAATAAAATAAGCCGGACCTACCACATAAATAAGTAGCAATTATATCAAACTTAAATTCTCTGACTGTGCAAACAAACCTGCCACTGCTTTTTTAGAGTTTCATACTCTGTCTTCTTTACTGACATGAGATATTCTCTCTCAGCATATGTTGAATCGTATGAATAAAACCCTAACAAAAATGTCCAAACCTGTGGACAGAAAATTACAGCAGAAAAGAAGTTACGACGGAAAAATAGTACATAAACTGGACAGCCATGAGCATCCGAAAGATAGGCAACAACAGTATTACAGAAGGCAGACCTCATTCCGCAAATCATGCTCTATTCCCCCATAAAATATTCTTTTTCGTGCAGCAAGTGAATCCAAAACCCTCCCTTCCGAATCAAGGAAGGTGTTCCACTGCAAGTATAAATTTCATAACCATGATGCAAGGGAAAACCATAATTCTGTTACTCAATTCATATCACTGGCGATAGTCAGACTCAAAACCAGAACAAAGTGAAAGATCATGAGAGAAAAACAAAGTAACTCGATGTCATCTCAAAATACAGGGAAGGGAGATTCTGTTCAAACAGCTAGGACATGCTCTATGCAATTTTGATAATGAAAAATGTCATGAGAAATCCTAAATCATTTGATAAACAAGATACCTCTTTATGAGCCAATGGTGACTGGCGTGGCTTTCCCCACACTAATGATAATTTGTCCAGCTGCAATGGATATAAATATTATAAAACACTTTAACAACTATGAGGCGAAAAGGTTTCATTAAAGATATAACAAAGCCAAAAATGTATAACCCGATATAGAATAGATTTCAAAAAATTACTTCTCTGGAGCTTGGTGCTGTCAAAGCTTCACCAACTCTGGAGGTATCCTCAGGTATAAGGTGATTAGATGGAACCAACTGGCTATATTTCGTCTCTTGAGAAGCAAATTCATCACCGAATGTTTCACCAAAAATCTGGGATGTTGTTTCACGAGCGAACCGTGTAACAAGTGAGAATTTCTCTAGTACCTGAATTGAAAGGTCCCGAGCAGAATCATGATGTTTTTGCCTTTGCTTTCCACTGCTTTTCGGTTCAGAATGTCTAGAGTTCATATCCTTATCACCCTCTTCTTGAAAATCAGTTGAGGCTGCTCCATTGGCTACAGAAGGGGATGGAAGATTGGCCGCAGAAACAGTGCCATGAATCTCCAATGAGGACAGCGTTCTCTGCATAAATGAAGGATTAAGATCACTTAAGTTAATGCAACTCAATCAACAACCATACAGGAAAGATATTAGTGCCCACATGTAAATCTGATACAAGTATTTAACCCATGAAATATCATACATTGCACCAAACACCAGAGAGAGAATAGAAGCAGTGTACCTGTAAAGGATTTTGAAAGTCATTCACAAGAAATAGGTTTGCATCATCTGATGACCTGCAAACACACAATCAAATGGAGTTATTCACGAGGCCAGAAAACAGTGCTCCTAAGCTGTGCTGGCTGTTATGTTTGGCCTTAGACACGGTTTTTGTTCTTACAGCAAAACATTTCAGAAAATATACATTAGGCATTTAGCGAACCTTAATTTATAATGATGAAAAGAGAATTCATAAATCTTTTTTAAGTCTGCAAACTTGAGCTTTCCATTATAGCATTTAGAGAATGAAGTGAAGTTGAAATCCTTTTTCAGGGAGGAAAACTAACTCGAATTTTGGGATTCAAGAAAGCAAATGAAATTTCTTTTATAAGTATCTCCACAAAACAGGCCAAGAACACGAGAGACGGAATACAAAAAGAAAAAGATAAATTTTGAATTATGTCATCCATGCTTCTGAAATTCTAAGAAGAAAAAGGTCAACTGATAGTATGAAATAACTAAAATATTTATCTGAACATACCTCTCGAGAAAAACATGCTGCTTTATGGTGGAGAGGAAATCTCGAACCCCTCCATTGTAAAAATAGAAAGTAGGAAAAGCAATTCCTATAACACAAAGCAATGTGTAAGGTGGCTAACGCTTTTACCCTAACCCTTGTTATTGAGAACAAAAGGCATCACAAAGCTTCAATTATTCGATGTCATATGCTCTTATATAAATATACCTGATGATGTAACCACAATAACATACTGCCAAACCAGAGCACGAGTGTGTTTCCGTATAGATCGAATGTTTGAAAACGGTAGATCCCTAATGGAATAAAGATTTTTATCTGCACAACAAAAAAAAAAAGAAACATGAATGGTAACTACATCTCAAAGGAGCTAGCTTTGACGAATACATCTGAAATTATTGTTTACATCCACCTTTGTCTGACAACTTCTCATTAGAACTTCGTCCTTTGTAAGGAATCCATGTCTGCATTGCAATAGTAGCACCCAAAACAAGTTTCAATTCAGAAAAAAGAGTAACCAAGAGCATCGATCTAAAAGTCAAACACAAACCACTAACTCCAGAAGTTTGGAATCGCAAAAAAATATCTTTACTCCAGAATCAACTCAAATAACTAAGAAAAAAGGCAGACTAAAACAACCCCCTGCGAAATCATTACCATAAAAAGAGAATCCCCTAGTTTAAACAGCCTCAACCGGCCACTAATGCTCTCAGATGCATATTGAGTTGGGTGGATCGTCACATTATCCTTCACAAACACCGTCTCTGCCCCTTCCGGCTCGCTCTGCTTACCGCTATCGGTTCTGTACATGCTCGCCGACCCCTGGGAGAGGAAAAAGCGACACAAATATATACACTTACTACCAATCAAGCAATCAATAGTCATGTAGGTATTGAATCAAATACCTGTCGGATCAAAGCCTCATAATCGCCGTCATCCGAAAGATCACTGAGCTCCGCATCGTACATGGTTCCGATCGAACGTCAAAATCAAACCACCGGAAAACTTACCCTTGCGGACATCACACAAACGATCACGTATAGTCCTCCCCTTTTTTTTTCTTTCTTTTAAATGCTTTTCTTGCTCCATAAGAATACAGAATATAATCACGGAATTAAATTAGGGTTTGGACCTCGATCACATGGATTGATTTTTGAAAAATACATTTTTTAAGAATTATTTCACATAATATAATTAGGTTTTTATAAATTCATCTACTTTTATCATACCTCATATTCAAGACTTAGGTAAATACGAGACGAAATCATTTAATTCTAATATGAGTAGAAATGGAAAATTTGTTCTTAGCGTGTGAAAAAGAAATAGAAAATGATTATTTTTTGTAAAACACTCGTGCCTTCTTCTAGAATATGACATAAATAGAATGTTCGCATTATTGGATTAAGAATAAGTAACTAGAAGATAAGTACAAAAAGAATGATATACAAACTATTTCAAAGATTTGATTTAATGAATTAAAAATCAATTATATTGACTAATAAAATCATCTTTGAAACGTTTTATGTTATTTTGTTAATATTTGACATTGGAAAATGATATTGAAATATAAATTTATAATTTTTAGATATTCAAGTTGAAATTTAATTTTTGAAATTTTTTAAAGTTTATTATAAATTTAGAGAATATGCATATTAAATAGATGTAAATAATAATAATCTTATTTTTTTTAAAAAAATCATTTGTAAGAAAACGGGAAAGTCTAAGTGGTTTTGCGTGGTAAAAAGGATGTGAGTAAAAGTAAGCAACACGAGCGTTCAGGGAAGAGTAGTCGGTCAATGGCGGACGAAGCTTCGGGTGGAAATGAAAAAGACAAACAGTGAAGAAAAGTAGGTCATCGTGGAACGCAATTGCTGTTCAGGGAAGATTGCGAAGAAGGGTACAAACTCGCGAGGTGGGTCTTGCTATATAAGATATGAACTGCTGTGGCCATTGTAGCAGTTATGTGCCAGTTGGTGGAGAAGCCATTTTGCGCAATTACAGCAACACCCACTACCTTTTTTCGTAATCCTATCGCAAAGCTCCGATAAAGATGCGGTGTGCACATGCGGAAAGAGTGTAGGAATCAACAACCAGGGAACCCGCTGAACTGATCGAACTAAAACATTGTCATTTGGTAAAGTGGGGTTGCTGGACTGGAAAAGTTTTGTTGTTCTTCATTGAAGGCGAATTTTTTGGTGATTGGGAGGTAAACTACGAATGGAGCCCGGAAGGGGGTTGCTCGGTTCCCTCTGGCAATTTATCGTTTTCTTGCCGCTTTTCGCTGGGCTTCTCCTTCTTGGTATCATCAAAGGTTTGTGGGTACTTCCTTTCTCTCGATTCGAATGATTGGCTGTGCAGTGATGGAATGATGGCTCCGTTGATTGTTTTCAGGCATTCTTATGCTTCCAGTGATATCTGTGGTAATCACTATTGGGATATCTGCGATCATCTTGGGACTCTGGCCTCTCCATTTTTTTTATACCTATTATTGTATCTTAAGGTATGTTGTTGATCATTTCTGCAATCCCAATTCAGCTTGCACAACATACTGATTCCATAGTTTCTTGGTTGCAGTACAAAGAAATTTGGCCCAGTTTTGAAGATGGTTCTTTGCGTGTGTACTTTTGCAGCCCTTTTGTCCTGGCCCCCTATTGGAATCTCCTCCAGCATTGTGTTTGGTATTGCATATGGTATTTTGTCACCCATGTTTGCCACTTTTAAGGCAGTGGAAGAGGGTAGATCAGACAAGTTTTATCACTGCGTTTGTGTAGGTTGACTTCCATGAATCTCAGCTTGCATCCTGTCTTTTTCATGGACTTATCTTGCATTCCCTTGCCGGCAGGATGGCACATATGGTAGTGTGAAAGACAGCTTCAATGTAGTCCGTGATTTCCTTGATGTTTGTTACCACTCGTACATGTCAATCATGAAAGATCTAGCACTTGAAGGCCCTTCTCCGGGGAAGTATTATGAGATCCGGTTGGTGTTTTTGTGCTCCATTGTAACCAAGCACTTCTTTAGCTTCATGGAAATTGTCCTTGATCTGAAGTGGTGTTTCATGTGTGTTGCAGACTGTTATATCTTCTACCATCTCTGATTATCGGATCGCTAGGTGTAGTCGTTGATCTACCGGTGATTACGGTTATTGCTCTGGTCAAGAGCCCCATCATGCTTGTGAAAGGATGGATCCGGTTGTTTCATGATTGTGTAGGCCGTGAAGGGCCGTTTCTGGAGACAATATGCGTGCCCTTTGCAGGTCTCGCTATTTTACTGTGGCCACCGGCTGTTGTTGGTGCTGTTTTGGGTTCTGCGGTGTCGAGCATCTTCTTAGGAGCTTATGCTGCTGTGGTTGTCTATCAGGTTGCAAAGATGTTCAAAGAAATACAACTGGTATCATTCACTAAAATCACATGTTCTGATGTTGTATACAGGAGAGCTCTCTCTGGTTTGGACTCTGCTACATTGTGGCATCATTGTCGATTTACGACGAATACAGCAACGACATCCTTGATATGCCAGAAGGATCTTGCTTTCCCAGGTTCAGATATGCTCATGTTCTTCCAGTTTACATGATCATCACATAACAACAGCCATTCCCACTTCTTTCCTTGCAGACCTCAGTATAGTAGAGCTCCCGGTTCACAAAGCCTGTCGCCCCGGGATTCTTTTGACAAGCCTGCATCTGTCAAGAATCCACCTTCCCGGATGAACTCGCTTGCAGGGCCTATGGTTGAGTTGAGGGCTTTAGATGTATGCGTGATTCCATTTACTATTGCTTCATGGGTAACCACTGGAAGCTGACGGATGTCCTTGTTGCTTGAATTGTAGTTGGCGGATGGACTGTTCAAGGGCTGCCGCCGGTATGGCGAAGTTCTGGCGGAAAGGGGAATCATCAGTCGGAAAGATATTGAAGATGCAAAGAGCAACAAGAACAGTGGCAATGTGATCACCATTGGGCTGCCTGCTTACTGCATTCTTCAGACACTGCTGCACTCTGCCAAGGCCAATTCTGCTGGAATTCTGATAAGTAAGTGCTGTGCGGCAAATCAATGGCGTCCCTCTTTGTTGTGGTGAACTAATTCTCCATCTCTGCTACAGGCGATGATGGAACAGAGATCACCTCTTCCAATAGGCCTAAGGATGCTTTCTTTGACTGGTTCCTGAATCCCTTGTTGATTATAAAAGAGCAGCTTATAGCTCACACCCTCTCTGAGTCTGAGGAACAGTACCTTAGTACGTTAGTTCTCCTGAGTGGTGATCCCACAAGATTGGAGAACTCGTATATCGCCGCCGAGCCGACATCGGAACTCCGACGTGCTGAGCTTGATGCGCTTGCCCGCAGGTAACAACAGCTTTTCTTTGGAAATCAGCCATGCCTTTTTCATCTCCTGATGAAGTTTTTTCCGATGATAGGCTACGAGGAATCACGAAATCCATCTCCAGATATCCCACATTCAAGCGCCGATTCGAGAGTACGATGAAGAACATCTTCGAAGAGCTCACCGAGAAGAGCGGCGACAGCCGAAAGAATCGGATGACATCATCCTCGAAAGGCATGGTTTCTCGCCTTTTCACCCAGAAACACAGCCATGCTTCTGATGAAGAGGCGCAGGCTTCATCCCAAAAGGACGTGCAAATACTGTAGTGATGTAGATAGATATCCACACCAAATCTTTTCTTCTTCTTCTTTGGTTAGTAGTCCGTGTATTAACTTGCACCGGAAGTTGAAGCACTGTTTTCAATGGAACTCCGGTTCCGCTTTCTGCCGCGAAGAAGAGATTAAAACGGCGGAAACTGAAAGCTCTACGGCACTGCGTAGTCCAGCCTGTGATTTCCTAGGTTTCTCTGCAGAGCATGGACGCCATGATCAGGAGGTCACCGGAGACGACGGCAATATTGGGCTTCAATCTAGATGTTGGGCCGAGTATTTAATGGGCCACGACAAGAGGGTGGTTGAATAAAGCCCATCAGTGTTTGGGAATAATTTTCCTGCAAAATAGAATTTAATTAAAATATTAAAAAAAGAGGAAATATCTTCATAAACAGCAAGCATCTAATTCTGGTAACGGATAAGGTTTTCGATATTCTTTAAAAAAGGGGGGAAAAAGTACTGGTTAAGGCCAACCGACGAAACGACGTCGGAACTCGGATCTTACGCGGAGGCTTTTCTCTCTCCTCTCACCGACGGTCGGCTATAAATAGATGCGGCGCAGAGTTCATTTCAATCGCCTTCAGTCTCGCCCAAATCGATTGGAATCGGTTCGATCGACTAGTCTCGGAAATGGCGGGCATCGTACACAAGATCGAGGAGAAGCTCGGACTCGGCGACCACCACAAGGAGGAAGAGAAGAAGCACTCCAAGGAGGGCGATTACAAGCACCACGAGGAGGAGAAGCATCATCACAAGGAGGAAGGATTCGTGGACAAGATCAAGGACAAGATCCATGGCGAAGGCGAGCACTCCAAGGATGGAGAGAAGAAGAAGAAGGAGAAGAAGGATAAGAAGAAGAAGAAGCACGAGGACGGCGGTGAGCATCACCATGGAGGCCATAGCAGCAGCGACAGCGACAGCGATTAGGCGTCGCCGGTCGTGACTCGTGATTCAACCGCCTACTCTTTTCTTTTTATCCAAGGCATGTTCTCTCACTCCCTAATCTGTCAGTCATCTCGTCGCTAGGAAGTATTCCGGTACCGGCGATTCGATCAGGTCTAGATCTGGGAGATCAGCCGGTATCTAGGTTATCGGAATAAGATGAGATGGTTGCTGTGTGTGTTAGTCTGTCTTGTCAGTGCTCTTTACGTTGGCTGAATCACAAAGAGTCTTTCGCTAATCGCACGAAAACGCAATCCGATTCCGATCGCCGGAGAAAAAAGACTACGGTACCATGCACTGCGAAGGGGAAACGAACTCTTATTATATAAATATTAACAAACGAAGGATGCGTTTGCTTCCTTGTGGCACAACATGGGGCTGTAAGAGGGAACCCTTTACCTCGTCCTGTGGAAGCAAGTGTGAGCCACCACGAGAACGGCGGCGACTACGCTAACAACAGCCAAAGATGTAAGAGCCTGGTGCTGCTCCCACTTTCCGAATCCGACAAGTTTCGTCGTGATCGATTTCACATTGTGGAATCTGCAGGATGAGGAACCACTAGCAGCGACTTGGCAACAACCCCATCTCTTGTGCTTAGTGTCTTTTGAGGTCGTCGGACACGTAGCATGAGGGGCCATTCGCTCCTTGGCCACAGATACCAGCCTTGTGCTCAGTGTCATGGACAGGAAGCTGCGTCTCTGTTCGGTTAGCCGCAGTTGAAGGAGTCACCTCATCGAGTTTTTCATCTTTGGCAATGGGTGCCCCCATCTGACCCCTATGATCAACACCACAATGCACCTTATGAAACACAGATACCAAGTTATCTAAGAGAGCATTCAGCTAGTTAGTGCACCTCCAAAGGCGTTCAACAACCCCCCCTTGAATGATCTGCTTCTGAATTAGCTCAAGAACATCATCTGGTGTCACATAACCGTACCTACAAAGGTAAATGAAGCATCCAATTCAGATGCGCGGAAGACAAGAATTTGGTAATGAGACTTGGCACTGACCAGTTGCCCACGGTATTTTTCTCAGCATTCGGAGAAAAAACTATGATGTTGCCTGCATACTTGTGTCCTCCTATATGTGAGCAAGCAATCACTTGCAAGGACTGCTTCATGTCCCTGGCATTTGCCACCTCCTTGAATTTCTGAATGAGCAGCGGGCCGCAAACGCCACATCTTCGGTCCCTGATGTTGTGGCAACAAACGAAGACATAAGCTCCCGTCAATGCCTCCGCCTTTCCACCGGTCCATCGGTTACCGTCAACGAGCACATCATCAACAAAGGTTTCCACATCTGAGTCCTTCAACTCCCTTTAGTGTGATTGTTGAAGAGATCACACATGAAGTTAACAGATAAAGGGCAACAGCATAAATCAGAAGAAGATGAATAGCTACCTGTACAGAATATTGTCTGGAAAAACTAGCACATCCCCATCAGCCAACTTCACATCATCTCCACCCTCACATATGGTCAAGCGAACCTATATACGATATGCACATTTCAAAGAAGAAGAAGAAGAATTAGACCAGACAGAAGCAAAAGCAACCAAGGGAAGGAAAGCAGTATATACTACAACAAGTGAATCTCATTCATGGGGTTTGCCTCATTGCACATTATCCAGCAGGAAAATAATAAAAGCTTACAAACTTCCAATATCCACCACGAGATGCAACAACTCATTCAGTCGTATCGGATTCATGCACACAATCCAAAAATTTGTGTTTAATTTAGCATTTCTCCCTACCGAGTCAAAACACCTATGATTGATTGGTTCAATTTCTAGGCGAGTTACCCAAGAAATTATACGATACCTTAGGATTGATTTCATTTTTCAGAGCTCTCAGAGCCGCGGCAAAGAGCTTCGGAAGCGGATCGGAGTCCTCGACGCGTCGAGGCCACACCTCGTGAGATTTGTAGCAGAGGAACACGTGTCGATCGTAGGGGCCAACAGTGCCAGCCAAGGGGATTTGATACATCTCCCTTCGACCGAAGCCATACTTCGCCTTCTCATCCTCCGCTTCCGGTGGGTTCTCGCCTCCCCAGCCGTGGCGTGACGACGGCGACCATTGGGAAAATCAGAGAAGATAGTTCCGTTCAACGGTAGCAGCACTCGCGTGAAGAGGTTTCTCCTTAACAGCAGCGAAATGACAATTTTACCCGCCATTTCTTTCTTTTTTTGACCGAAATTCACATTCCCCGTCAATATATCTCCCAGTTAATAAATTTTAAATTGATTAAATTTTTTAAACAATAATTTATGATGTGGAAAATAAAGAGAAATAATTAATGATATTTGTATTGTCATCCCATCAGCCGGCGCCAAAATCGAAATCTGCCGAATTTGGGCGCCAAAATTCAAAGCATATGGCTCACCCTCCCGCGTCGTCGTGGCCGCCGTACTTCCAGTTTTTGTGCTGTGCAGCAGCCGCCTGAACGATTCACCGACTCCAGAAAATGAGTACTAGCTCGTTCTTCAAAGATTTGAGGCTACGAGAAATCGATGGTTTTCGAGGTACACGAAGTCTCTCCACATTCTCGTTTTATGTTTTCAGATAGTTGAAATTTGTTCCATTGCGATTATTTGGTACGATTTCAGTCAAGAAACGCCCATACGTCGACGATGTTTCCCAAATTCTCGACCCAATTGGAGCATTGGCTGTTGAGCATCGAGCAGAGCCTTCACCTCCTATGGCTCTATCGTTCTGCAAGGTTGGTCAGCAGTTTCTTTTTTTTTGGAGGGGGTGTGGGTGTGTATTCTGAATCGGATGGGTTATGTTAAGCGTCGTGCGGTTTTTTTTTTTTTTTGAAAAAAAATCCAGACGAAAAGGAAGGCCCAGATTCTAGCTCTTACCGATGAAGGTGGCTATGTTACTTTGTTCAACACAAGACAGAGATTTATGGATTTCGCCTCGTATCAAGAAAATTCAGGTGATTTATTATCCGTCATATGTTTTTTTTCCATAGAAAAGTTTATGGTACTAGGCCTGTGAAATTCGTTTTTATCGGTTTTCGCAGAAAAGGCTAAGCTTTCAGAGTGGGTTGCTCATGACAATGCGATATTTGATCTGAGTTGGATCAAGGTTCTTAGCTGATCTCTGCATTGTTATATGACATTCCACCATTGTCAATTGCACAATGTTATTCCACTTGTGCCGCACCACTGAATCTATAACCGATTGGAACTTGTTTATCATTTGTCCTGCTTATGCTACAATTCACATAACCCATGAATTTATTACCATGTGGATTACTTCGTTTTTTCAGGATGATACAAATTTATTAACGGCTTCAGGAGATCAAAGTGTAAGTGATCTTTGCCTTTCAATTGAAAACTTGCCGCGGTAAAGATTGGCCTCGAATTCTGAGGATAGATAAAGAGCTTAACATACTAAAATCAACTAACCTTTAACCAGATTAAAGTTTGGGATACATGTGAGAAAAAGTGTATAAGAGCACTCATGGGGCATACTGGCAGCATCAAATCCATTAGTTGCCATCCTACTAATCAGGGTAAGCTCCTTCTGACATCAAATCCATTAGTTGCCTTTTTCAGATTGTGCATCTTAATATGCTGTTGGGTGACTGACTGCGTATATCGTGTATTCAGAACTTATTGTGTCTGGCTCACGAGATGGATCATTTGCTATATGGGACATCAGATATTCGAAAAGCTCCCATCAAAAAATGTGTTCTCGGTAGGTTGTCTGGTTAACTAATCGATGCCAGTTTGCTGTTTAAGTTGAATGTAATCGTTATTATGTTGTTTTAGGCCTACTTCAGTATACCACGATGCCCATACTTGCCCTGGTCGAAGACGTAGACGTGGAAAGGTTTGTTTGTATTTCACATTAATCTGTGTGGCAGTTCTTTCACTCTTGAATTTCCGCTGACAAGACATCAACGTGTTTAGGCTGAATCCATGAGCATAACCTCAGTGCTGTATCTCAAGGATGAAGTTACAGTTGCTACTGCAGGGGCCGTAGACAGGTGAGCTATACACATGATATTGCGATCTCATTCATTGGTCTTGATTCTCATATCCTGTTCTCATATTCAGTATTGTCAAATTCTGGGATACTAGACATCTCAAGGCCCCAGTTACAGAAGCATGCCCGAATTCCAATAACTCCGACCAGGTTTTTTCATGTTCTCCTGTGTATATCAGAGATCCTTTCTACAGGAATTATAACTACCATACATCAAGGCCTTTCTTCACATGTTTACTTATTGAACGCAGGACAAGGGAATGCATGGTATCTCTAGTTTATCCCAAGATTTGAATGGAGTGTACATTGCTGCTTCATGCATGGATCACAGGTGAAGCACAACTGAAACACACAATCTCTGGAAAGGTTTATATGGGTTCTCTTGTGAACACTTATCATTTCATGTTCTTTCAGAATCTACCTGTACAATCTACTACACCTTGAAAAGGGGCCAGAAAAATCATTTTCAAAAAGCCAGATAGGCACATTTTTTGTGAAGGTACTCAAAATCTGTGCTGGAAATAAGTTCTTTAACAACGTCTACCATTTAACATCTCACTATTTGTGAGCACAGTCGCAAATTAGTCCTGATGCTTCTCACATACTCAGTGGTTCTAGTGATGGAAATGCCTACATTTGGCAGGCAAGATCACATTCATTTTGAAATTTCTTCTATTCCTCTCTTGTGGATTAAGTTGAATGCTGATTGTGGTAAAATAGGTTGACAAGCCTCATCAGCCTCCAGTCACATTGACAGGGCACAGTGGTGAAGTAACAGCAGTTGATTGGTAGGAATTTCAAGGTGATTAATTTTTTCATTTCTTAATTTGCTCTATGAACATTCTCGAATTTCCCTATCTAGGTGCCTATCAGAGACTGGAAAATTGGCAACATGTTCAGACGATTTCACTGTAAGCTCGAGCTTGTTGTCTAACTCCTTTTCAATTCCGCCATTACCTTCGGTAGCATCCAGAAGAAAAGGATTATCTGCATTCCAATGACACTACTTCGAACTGAATCATTCTGCAGGCTTGCCTATGGGACTTCAAAAGCAGTTGTTATTCAAGCACGAGATCTCCATTATCAAAAAGGAAGAGAATAAGTGCATTCCCCAAAACTGACAAGAGAACATTTTTCACTGAGGATGATGAATCCCACAGAGGCTGTGATTCTATCCGAAACGCACTCCGGGCCCCGATTCCGAAAATTGAAGTTGTTGGGACACCAGAATCCCAGAAGAAAAAGGGTTTGTCTTTCAGTTTTGATGCTGTAGAAGATGCTCCCGCAGCAGAAACCAGCCCTGTTTCCGTCCTTCAACCCCCTTCCTCCCTCAAGAGAAAGACAATCCGTGATTATTTTCAGGAAGTTTCTTCCTGTACATGATGTGTCAGTATGCATGCAACCAGAATCCAATATTCGAGTACATCCCTAAACTCCATCTCTTAATTCTAATATGTTGGTGCTCAGTTTTCCCACTTTTGCCTTGAGTTGAACGCTGGCTTTTGGACTTGAAGGCTCTAACTAGTTTGACATGACAGGGCTCCAGCAGGGAAGACAACAGACGTATGACAAGTTGACATAATCAAGTCAATAGCCTCTCAAATGGCAGGAATGTGAAAAGACCAGATCAACTGCTGCAGTCGAGATTTTCCCTCAAAAGCTCACCCACATTTTGATCATTCCCCTTCTTAGTAGATGGGGGATTGGTGTGGGTAGGCCAGTCCACTTTTGATCCCTGTTGGAAGCCATGATTTGGGCTCTAAAAACCTTGGATTAGCTATTCACAAAGGAGAAGGTTACCTACCTACACATCTTTCATCCACATCACAATCCGTTCCTTTTTTTGTGAACAGTGTGAGCCGCACAATGATTGGAGTATTGATATGGAAGAATGAGAAATTAGGTTTGAGGATGGCGTAGACCAGGTCAGTTTACATCTATGGAGTAGTTGGGTCTGAAAGGAAGAATTTTGTCCCCATTAGGCGTGCCCCTGGTTCACATAGCACACAGAAGCCGTCTCTGTGAATTGGGGGTTGGAATGGAAGGGCTCATCCCAGGCTCGTCAGACTGCTCCAGACGCGGCGGACTCGAAGCCACTACGAGTGCCTGTCGTCCCATCAAGACCAAGACCAGGAAGATCCATCTGCTGGCGGTGATGGATGCAACGGTAAGGGGTATCTGCAGAGGCACGGGGGGAACAGGATCGCTTCCGGCGGTATAACTCGGTGCACGCAGGTGCGTCGGAGTACCTTGGAGGTCCGCACCTGCGCAGGTTCACAAGCACAAGAAAGTAAGGAAGCAGAAGCCATAAGGGAAGGCCCACAAGGAATGATACCCTTCATGTGTTCACACTTTTGATGTAAATTTGCTGCTTGGTTCTGTGTTTATGGCCATACACAGCATGTTTATCTTAGGTTCCCCCATGTCGTGGCCATCAAATCCACAACAAAACAAACCAGAGAATTCATACCCACGAATCATTCAAAGATGACATGGTTTTTGTGTAATGTATCTTCTTCTTGTATCACACAACGGGCATTTGGTCTAGTGGTATGATTCTCGCTTTGGGTGCGAGAGGTCCCGAGTTCGATTCTCGGAATGCCCCCTTTTTACAAGGCATCTTTTTATCTCTTTTTTTAGCACCTTCCTCTTCTAGTTCAGCATCATCTGTCCATGCTGTAAGTTGGAACTACAGTTATTTGATCGATGGTTTCTTAAGAAGCTGTAAATATGCTTTCCTTTACTCATTTACTGCTTCACTAATGGAAAAATGGATACAGAATCACAACAATCTGAGAGATGCATCATCAGGTGGAAGAAGACCTCCACAGGCTAAGGGAATGCAAGCAGGTTTAACTTGCCCAATACTTGTTCCTAGTTGTTGCGGTGTGATTATCTTCCTCCTCCACTCTTCTCCTCCATGCAGCTGCTTCATCTTTGTGTCTTTGGATCAACTCCAACTCCCGCAGTCTCTCTTCTTCTTTGCGTTGCTGTTCCAGAGCTTCCCTTCTTTGCGCCTCCTCTACTCTCCTTCTGTTCTCTTCAAGCATCTTGTCCAGTTCTTCCCTTTCCTTCCGAGCTTGTTCCTGACACCAAAGTTTCCCCACAATCTCATTCACTGTAAAATCAAACCCCCCACCTCCAACCCTATAAACCATCCGGTAAAATTTACAAAGAATCACCAGTTGATGCAAAATCCCAATACTAAAAGTTGCAGGCATACGGGTTGCTACTTTTTTTTGTTTCTTACTGGAAGAAGCTGCACCCTCCTTAAACACATAACTTCATATAAAATAACTTCATAACTGGAATAACGTTATCAAAGTTAAGAAGGAAGAATAGCGTGGTATGACTCACTTCTTTCTGCCTTGCTTCAGCAAGAGCGGCTTCCTTCTCTCTTTCAAGCTGTATGGCAACATCATCGAACATCTTTTTGCGAGACTCTTCGATCTGTCTTATGATTTCCAATCGAACTTCTTCAGAGCCTAATTTCTCCTCAACCCTTCTCCTGATTTCCTCTTCCAACCTCAGGGCTGTCTCTTCCTCCAACTTTTTGAGCTCCTCCAAGTACTGCAATCTATAACCACGTCTAATCAACGAGTAGGCGTGTGTAACCCTTTAAAGAACTACATCCTATGATGAAACTAGAATCCAGATATCACTCAAAAAAGTTAGGAAATTTAGAAACTCTTATTGGCGATCAAGCAATATCATAAAACTCCAGCGTTTACCTTTTTCTCTTTTCTTCCTTCAAGATTTGCTTTGCAGCTGTAGATTTAGGGTGGCACTACGAGACCTTGGAGGCGACGGTGAAGAACTATGACCTCTGCGTCGGCGATAATGCTTTGATGAGGGTGAGCGGCTCTTATGGTTCCTAATATCAGGAGAAACACCACGAACGAAGTATGCAGTTACCTCAACAGCAATTTACCATGTTCACGTATCAGAAGACGACAATTATCAACCCTTTTCAGAAACCCTGAGCTGCGCCCTTGGCGTTGCGAAATCGAAATCGAAAATAAAAGACAGCCCCAATAATGAATCAAACCATTCTGCACACCGCACTCGTCTGTCACCACTGTTTCTTTCAAAATGGTTGATTCGGCAGAAGCACACACACTCCATGAAAAGCTAACAGCAGTTCCCCTCAAAACTTACTTACTGTACGGAGACCGCGCTCTTTCTCCCCTAGAAACTCGAGTTTCGCGGCGGCGCCTGATCGCCGGCGTTCGCGAACGAGAGTGGCGCCTCCTGGACGACGACGGAGACCTTGATCCGCTCCTCCCCATAAACCGCTTTCCTGAAAACTCCGGCCACTTGTAATGCTTCCTGGCCCACTTGTGCGCTCCCACCGACCCAAATCCCCGTTTCGGCCCATCAGGATGCAAAAATTTAATTCTTATCCAGAACAAAAAAAAAATAGAAAAAATTAACTAAAATACGATTAATTAAAAAAGGGAAAAAAAAAACAAAATCCCTTTAAAATTGTTCACAAGTAGCATTATGGCCTTTAGCCTCCTCTCCAAGACCTTCTTCATGCACTCTAAAAGAAGCTTTTGCATGTGGAGACGTCGGCTGCCTGAGAGTCAAGCAGCGCCGCTCCACCGGAGCTGGAACGAACAACGTCGACCGCAGCATCAAACACAATCTTCTGATAATAATCATCTCTCAACTTGGCCAAGATATCTGAGAATGCCTTGAAATGAAGTTACCTCGACAGGATCAACTTCCCGGTGACTTCACCGAGACCTGATGGTGCTTTGGGGAGATCAATGGCCAGGTCCTCCAAGACTGCAGCATAGAGGAGAAACCCGGCGAAGAGATCACTTGGAGTGATGATCTTCTTCTTGAGTAAATGGATCAGTAGCTCAACAACCAGACGGTTGGCCAGTGGAGAGCTCTTCTCCAACCCCATGTAGAGGGTCTGCTTGACGAGTTCGGGATCTCAACTCCTCTACGCATTGGGCAGCCTCATCCAAACGTCTGATGTGGAAGTACTCCTCTAGCAGGGATACTGTTTTCTTCTCTATCAACTCTGTATTTGGAGCTGATGGTTTCTCATTTACCGGAGAAGGAGACTGTCGGGTAGGCTCCATAAGCTCCATAACTGGCAGGGGGTTCAGGTGATGTGCTACCGAACTGCAATAGGGGCTGTTTCTGCAAGCAATGTAACTGCTGGCACTGCCCTGTGGAAGAAGCCTCTGGTTCACTGGTGATGACTTGCCTACCAATGGGGATTTGGTGCGCCCAACATTTTGGGTGTTTGAAGGATCCCCTCTTGGCATGGACCTAGACCTGGGAAGTTCCCAGTTGTCCAGATCCACTATTGGCATCTTTCTTGTGGTTGGCATCCCGGGCATCATGCCACCCGAACCGGGTCGGTTTGCAGGGAATCCAGTAGTTCCAGATGTACCTGAAGCAATGGCTCGGGCACTCCTAATGCCAGCAGCGGTCTCAAGCTCAACACCGTCTGATCAGCCGGCATAACTCCCAAACCGAAGCTCGCCGTCAAATCAACCGCCAAGCAAGAAAACACGATCTACGTACCCATAACTCGAACAAAAAATCTAAATACAATGCCGGGTCCGCCTCTCCAAACACGCGCTACATATACATAACACTGAAATTACTGATACAAGATACCGGGGAAAGTGAATCGAGAGACTCTACCGGTGGAGGAGGTCGCGATGACGGTAAGATTATATATATAATATATATATATATATATATGACGCCGAGAGAGGAACCCTCACCAGGTTGTGCCCAAAAGTTTACCGTTTGAACTATCGGGGCCTTTTAGGAGATTTTGCCTTTTCTTGGGCACTTTTCGAATAAAGACACATTTATAGGCGAACTTGCAATTACCAATAATTATGAATAAAAAATATCAATATACTTGATAATTTAAATTATTATCAAATATAAATTTTTATTCATTTAATTTTTATTTTTTTGAATGAGGGAAGTGGTCGTATGTCCCGGTCAGCGGATATAAATTCTGGAGCGTGTGGGACCCACACGCCAACGGTTAGCTTTTTTGCGACCAATACATGTCCGCCACGTAGCGCGGGCGGAGGTCCCCGACCGGTGCGATATTATCTGATATCCCACCCCCCCCCCCCCCCCCACGGCTTAGAAGCTTCCTCCATTTTCGCGAATTTCTGTTGGGCAAATACGCGGATCAGTTGACATAGCCGCTGCTCTCCTCTGGCCCTCTTCTTCATTCTTAGATCGGATCTCTTCTGGGGGCACAAAGAATGGTGCGGATAAGCAACAATCTGCTGGGGATCCTCAACATCCTCACTCTGCTTCTGTCGATCCCCATCATCGGCGGGGGGATATGGCTGTCCAGGCAGGCGAACACGGAGTGCGAGCGGTTTCTCGAGAGGCCGGTGATCGCGCTGGGGGTCTTTATTCTGATCGTCTCCATCGCGGGGATAGTGGGTTCTTGTTGTAGAGTCACGTGGCTTCTCTGGCTCTACCTGTTCGTCATGTTCCTACTGATTCTGCTGCTCTTCTGCTTCACCATCTTCGCTTTTGTAGTCACGAATAGGGGTGCGGGACAAGCGATTTCGGGAAGGGGGTATAAGGAGTATAGGCTTGGGGATTATTCCAATTGGTTGCAGACAAGGGTTAATCAGAATTGGGGGAGAATCAGTAGTTGCTTGGAGCAGAGTAGGATTTGCCAGAGTCTTGTTAACGCTGGATCAACCCCGGTTCGACAGTTCTATGCCTCCCACCTTACTGCCCTTCAGGTACACAAAATACACCTAAGGCTGGTTAAGATTTATCATGCGCTTTCTTGAACCTCAGATCTTTTTTTTTGTCCATGGATCTGCTCTATGTTTGTTTGCACATGATTCTTGGTCATGAGTACTAGCCCTTTAATAATCATGAGTAGTCAATAGCTTTTGAGTTAGTTCAAAATGATGGATCTAGACTTCAGGAGGCTCCTTTATTGATCTCAGTAATTGGGTAATAGGATACTAGGGATCTGGAACTGATAAAGGGCTTTCTCAAGGAAAGGTGTATGCTTTTTGTTCTGCACTTCTTTGATTCCCTTACAAAGTTGAGCTCCTTTCTGTATGTTCCCTTCCTTGGGATCATTCATAACTGTACCCTGCTGACTTCCATTATCCTCCATGATTCGCAGTCGGGGTGCTGTAAGCCGCCGGATAGCTGTGGCTTCACCTACGTGAGCCCCACCAGCTGGACTCCCCCACAAACTCCCAACTCAACGAACCCTGATTGCAGCACCTGGGGAAACGATCTGGCCCGGCTCTGCTACGGCTGCAACTCATGCAAGGCCGGCCTCCTGGATAACATGAAGAGCGACTGGAAGAGGGTTGCCGTCGTCAACGTCATCTTCCTTCTCTTCCTCATCGTGGTCTACTCTGTCGGCTGCTGCGCCTTCAGAAACAACAGGGAGGACAACGCTTGGAAACGAAGGTACCCTTGAGAGCGAGGATTGATTCATTCACCACATGCTTTGGAGCTGCGTCGGTTTGCTTTCTGTGCTGGTGTTGGCGTACTTCATTGTGTACAGAGCTCCATGACCTTTGATATTCTCTCTGCATTCTGTTCAGACATTCTCGTAGCATCTGAGTTTCTGTTCTGTCTCTGGGATTCAACGGCAGAAGAAGATGGGGAAGGGATAGTAGCTAATGGGCCCAGGCCCATAATCTAACTCCGACCCAAAACCATTTCCTTTTCTTATCCCTAAACCAAAGCCCAATCAATATATACCGTAGTGAAGATGATCATTTACAAATTCGTCTATCTTTATGTAATTTTCATATATTAAGATAAAAAATTTAATATTAATATTGATTAGTTTTATTATACATATATTACAAGATAATCAAATTTGTAAATCATCTGTATTTTTATCGTAAATCTTCAATTGATCTCAACTAATGATCAAACTTTCACACTGTCATGGTATGATTTGGAACGATCGATTCAAATTTAGTTCAGTTTTTAGATGTAAGTTTTATATTTACTCTAAGTTAAATGTGTTTGTAAATTTTAAGATGGTTGATTAAATGGAAACTTTTTGATCAAATATGGAAAAAAACGTAAAATTATGAGAATTGAATATTTAAACGTGTAATTATAACCTATGGTATTTATAAACTTTTTTGGATTATAGTTTGATTTCGATTTGATTTTACATTGAACTTATTTTGAGTTTGATGGGAAGAAAAAAAGTTACTAGTTTTTGTTTCTTTTACTGTGAGTGGGGAAATGCTGTGCTTCTGCACGTGAAGGAGAAAGTGATTCCTAATTTGCATGGGGAAGGAGCTGCTGCTGCCGTTCGTTTACCCAGAAACCAGAAACAAATGAAACTGGCGTCTGACGCCTTTTCCTCTCCCCCATTGGTAAAGCATCTGGGAAACCAATGGCGACAAGAGAATCATGTCCCGAAGCACACGAAAATGCTCTGATACACAGGGATTGGGCTTGAAGTTTGGGTCATGGAGGTTGCTGCTTGTTCACATCTGAGCAGCAATGGCGAACCCTCCTCTGATATACCGGCTTTCAAGACATGGGGTGTGGGTGGATGCCCTTCATTTGTTGGAAACCAATGGAGACAAGAGAATCACATCTCGAAACACATGGAAACGGATCTGACATAGAGAGATGAGTCTCGATTTGAACCATGGCGGATGCTGCTACTACCTGCTTGTTCACATCTGAGCAACAATGGTGAACATTACACCACGGATGTGGGTGGATGCCTTCATTTGGGAGTGTCCAGTGTCCTTGCCTGTGGATCCATCTTATTACAGGCAGCAGGGTGCCATCAATTATCTAACAGATAAGCAATAAATGGCGTTGAGAAACGTTGCTTTCTCTAATAAATTTGAATGCAAAACTGATCATGGATCGTGGCCATGTGGCTGAAGCACGGGCGGGCACACACCAGAGACGAATCGGCCTTGTGATGCGAACCACATCAAGAATCCACATTCACATACGCATGCTAACTTTGCACATTTTGAATAGAATCATGTATTTCAGTTAAATGGTTTCTTGGTTGTAGTTACCCTCCCTGGTGGAAAGTTTACAGTTGGGGAAACAGACAAGAATGGTGAGTTTTTATCTGCTGCAGTTTTCCGACTAAATGACAATCATGTGACATGGAGCTTGTAGATGGGGGAATTTAGGGAATCAAATAATTGGCCACCCTCTCCAGTACCCGTCCCCCCTCTATATAAACTAGCCTTGTTCGTATTTGAGTAAATGCCACAGTGAACAAAATCATATGGTTGCTTTGTTTTCCTTTCTTGAGCAGTACCATTTACCTTCCTCGCCATGGCTGCTGCTGCTCCACCTTTGTTTGCCTGGCCATGGGAGATTCTGGGCGACCACAAGGTACATTAGTGCTGCTGAGGTTTCACATTCTATATTGTTCTGTGTTTTTGAATATGGGATTTGGTTTTGAATCAGTGGGCGATTTACGGTGTTTTAATGGCGAAAGCTGTGTATTCATGGTATCAGCAAGAGGGTACATGGAGCCTGCACATTTTCATTCTGTGTATGCTTAGGCTCTTCATGCATCAGTGTTGGTGTTCTTACACAAACATGCTGTACCTAACTCGTAATCGTCTCATTGTCAAGAAGGGTGTTGATTTCAGACAAATTGACCAAGAGTGGCATTGGTAATACTCACGCCTGTTTCCTTTAGGATTCCAACCTTCGATGTCTTACATGAAAGCTCTTTCTCAGGGACAACTTTATACTCCTTCAAGGTCTGGTAGCTTCTCTGGTGCTTCACATATTCCCTTCCTCAGAATCAGTTCCTCTGTGGAACAGTTGTGGAGTTGTTGCAGCTGTACTTGTACATGCACTAGTTTCAGAGCCACTTTTCTACATCTTGCACAGATGCTTCCATGGAGAGCATCTCTTCACTCACTACCATTCTCTCCACCATTCCTCACCAGTCCCACAGCCGTACACAGGTAAGTCTTTGTATAAGAGAAGTGAACAATTCTAGCCAAGCCAGTCTTTTTCCTCTATGATATAAGATGCATCATGCTGTGTTATTGCTTTTTTTTTTCCCACATGGTTGAGTCTACAGCCGGCCATGCTTCGTTCTTGGAACACCTTGTGTTAGCAGTAGTGATCGGAGTGCCAGTAGTCAGCTCTTTTTCGATCAGTGCTGGATCGATAGGCTTGGTTTATTGCTACATCTTGGCATTTGATTTTCTGAGATGCTTAGGCCATTCCAATGTTGAGATGATTCCCTACCAAATATTTGAGACTATCCCTTTTCTTAGATATGTAATGTACACTCCCAGGTAAGTATTTTCTCTTGTTTTGCTAGAGCAGAGACTTGTTTCCTTGTCATAATCTTGATCCCTGGCCTGTTTTATGCTATGCTGGTTATGCAGTTACCATAACCTCCATCATGAAGAAACAGACACTAACTTTTGCCTATTCATGCCCCTCTGTGACGCACTTGGAAACACACTGAACAAAAGATCATGGACTGTGCACAAGCAAAACAGCTCAAATTCAGGTACTATTGTCTAAAATGAGGCATGATGGAATTTGTCACCTAATTTGAATGGAGACTGCAGGGAAAAACGGGAGGGCCCCTGATTTCGTGTTCCTGGCTCATGTAGTGGACATGTTCTCTGCTTGGCATGCTCCCTTCTTCATCCGCTCTATTGCTTCACAACCATACAAGACAAGGCTTTACATGCTCCCACTGTGGCCTATTGCTTTTCTTTCAATGCTGATCATGTGGGCAAAGTCCAAGGCCTTCTTATCCTCCTTCTACAACCTTAGGGGCCGTCTGCATCAGACTTGGGTTGTTCCACGTTTCGGTTTTCAGGTAAGCAACTGAAATACAAAGCAAGCAGTTAGGCTGAGATTGAAAGATTGCTTTGTGCAGTACTTCTTGCCATTTGCTGCTCAAGGGATTAACAACCGGATCGAAGAGGCAATTCTTCGGGCTGATAGATTGGGTGTTAAAGTTATCAGCTTGGCTGCTTTGAACAAGGTTAGATACATGGGGATGAAACTCTAGGAACTCAGGCTCAAACCAATTAACTTCTCCCCAGGTTCCTCATAAGCATTACTCATTTGCTCCACAGAATGAATCTCTAAATGAAGGTGGGATGCTGTTTGTGAACAAACACCCCAATCTGAAGGTTCGAGTGGTGCACGGCAACACACTGACGGCAGCCGTCATCCTCAAAGAGATACCCTCCGACGTCAAGGAAGTATTCTTGACAGGATCCACTTCTAAGCTTGGCAGAGCCATTGCTCTCTACCTTTGTGCCAGAGGAGTCAGGGTTCTAGTAAGCACTTGATATCTTAAACTCTATCAATCTGTTTACAGATGCTAAGCTACTGGTCAATTGCAGATGCTAACCTCATCAGCAGGCCGGTTCGCAAAGGTCCAAAAGGAAGCGCCGATCGGTCGGCAAAATCTCCTAGTCCAAGTCACAAAGTACCAAGCAGCACAGCATTGCAAGGTCCATAACCAACTACCTGAAAAACACCTTAACTATCATCCTAAAGCTTGTGTTCTCCTACAGACATGGATACTGGGAAAATGGATAACCCCAAGAGAGCAGAACTTCGCCCCTTCCGGAGCTCACTTCCATCAGTTTGTGGTCCCGCCGGTGCACCAGTCCAGAAGGGACTGTACCTACGGTGCCCTAGCTGCAATGCGCCTACCCGAGGACGTCCAGGAACTCGGTTGCTGCGAAGTAAATCTAAACGCCCCCCCTCTGAGTGCCAAGCGGTCCCAACTTGCGCTAACCAGTCGTTTCCTTGTTGCAGTACACCATGGGGCGAGGGGTGGTTCACGCTTGCCACGCCGGAGGGGCAGTCCATTCGCTGGAGGGATGGATGCACCACGAGGTCGGGCCGATCGACGTCGACCGGATCGACGTGGTCTGGGACGCGGCGGTGAGACAGGGATTCAGACCAGTCTCCGGAACCGGCGTGCCGTGATGCCAGGCTATTGTACCATTGGTGGTATTTTATATAACTTATAAATAACTTAACTAAATTATAAGTATTAACTTATTAGATGTTTGTTTTTTTTAACTTATATGTTATAATTTATAAGTTGTTTATAAGTTGTATTTAAAAGTAGTTATATAGTTACTTAATTGTAACTTAAATAAAAAAAATACTGTGAAATTACTTATATGTCTTTATATTAAAATATAAAATGATAAAAAATTTACTTCTCACCTTAATCTGCGTGTATTGGGTTGGGTGTGCTTTCTAGATTTTTGATTCAAGACCTTGCGGACGGAATTCCCCAAATCCAGCTCCTCCGAAGTTCCAGATTTGTTGCTTTCCACCCCATTTTTTCGTTTCCAAGATTTTATTTTTTTGTTGCCTTTTGTTTTTTTCATTTTTCTTAAGTCACACAAGATTGTGTCGCTTCCTGTTCTGCAGAGGGAAGCAGAAAGCACTTTTTAGATTTTATGGGATTCAAGCAAAATTTCTTTACAGTTTGCTTCTGCAGTTAGATAGATTTGGCTTGAGGCATAGCTTTACAATCCCTTAGTATTTATTTTTTTTTAATTTTGCTGCTGCAATTTAGTGTTTTGTTGCTTCTACAAGGAACACATGGATAAACAAGTATCATCTTCGCCTACTTCTAGTGCTGCTTTGGACGAAAATGCTACTCACATATTTTTGGAAGCTTGTGCACATCAAGTTTATGTAAATAATATGCTTGGAACATGTTTTAATTCTCAGGGGTGGCATAGGATTTTGAAAGAGTTTAATGAAAGGACGGGGCGTCGTTATGTGATGAAACAGTTGAAAAATAAATTCAACTCAATGAAAAAAGATTGGTCCATATGGATTAGGCTTCAAAAGACAATTGGAAGTGGATGGGATGAAAACTTGGGAGTCATAACCGGAACAGATGAATGGTGGTCAAGAATGATTAAAGTGATTTTTTTTTTTGTATTTGTACTTATATATAAATGATAAATACATTATGACTCAATTATTTTGTATTTTCTAGGAGATGCCAGGATGCAAAAAATTCAAGACCACTCCACCTATTTATTCTGAATTGCAAAATGTTATCTTCACACCAGTGACACCAACAGCTGATTCAGCATGGAATACTGGAAATGGCAAGGTCCCTCCACGAGCGCCTTATCGTATGTCGACAGGGGTTGATAGCTCTACTAATGATGGTGATGCATCTGTTGACTTAGATAGCATAAACATCCAAAATGATGACTTTTTCAATAATATTGATATTGGAATGAATGAACAACCATCATTTTATGATAGTCCACAACAGGTATGTTACTATCTAAATTATTTTACTATTATATAAATTTACTATTATATGAATTTACTTCTAATCTGTTAATGTTTAGGGAAGTGTGGAAGTTGGTGCGAGCAGTGCTAATGTGGGAAACAAACGTCAAAGAAGAACTATTAAAGAAACAGGAGAAAAGTTAGCTGAGTCAGTTGCTGCTTTAACAAATCAGTTAAAGAGTGGATCTTATTCATCTGTGCCTCAAAGACAAAAGGTACCCTCAATTGCAGAGTGCTTAGATATAGTGAGGGGAATTCCAAAAGCACGAGAGGATCCAAGTGTGTTTGGAGCTGCTGCATTGGCGTTCGGCAAGATTGTTTATCGTGAAGCTTTTATGAGTATGACAAGTAATGAAGAAAGGTTGGCATTTATCAGAGCATATAAGAGTGCTAATCTAAAGTAGTTTTCTTTTAATATTAGTAGGTGAATTTGAAATGTAGTAAGAACATTGCTTTCTTTAAAGTTGAACCATTTCATGTGGATGTCTGACTGAATTTGATTTTACGTAACAATTCCATGTGTTTTCTGAATCAATTCCATATACTTTATTAGCTATATTTGCTTTTCAACGACAATTGCATGTGTTTTCTCCATCAATTCCATATACTTTATTAGCTGTATTTGCTTTTCAACGACAATTGCATATGATTTCTTACTAAGATTCCACCTTTTTCATCTATAAAATCAAGGCTATGTATCATTTTCAAACACAACGCATCCATGTCTTCTTCCAGCAACTCTTCCCCACATACCGATAATTCTCAAGATGAAGGTGAGACTCCAAATGCTGAAATAGTCTCTGTTATAGCGACACTAGCGCAATCCATTCTTGAATTTTACTAATGTGCTTTTGTAAGAATGTCTTGTCGAGATAGAGAGTTATCTGGAGCTGCATGGTTAAAGGGTATACTGGAAGGCCATTGGATTCGTTCATATCAACTACTTCGAATGAAACGAGAAACATTTCATAGGTTATATAGTGTTCTATATGAACGCTATGGTTTAATATCCACACGCACAGTCTCTGTTGAGGAACAAGTGGCAACGTTTCTCTTGGCAATGGGTCTGAAATGTAGTAACCGTTTGCTTCAAGAATGGTTCCAATGTTCTGGATATACTGTAAGTCAAAGTTTTTGTGCAGTTCTTGATGCTTGTGCAAATATGACTTCTGAATTTATAGTTCCAACGAGTGATATGTCGACTCCCCTTGCAAAAATAAGAAATGATTCTCGATTTTGGCCTCATTTTCAAGATGCGGTTGGTGCCATTGATGGTACTCATATTCCTGCGAGAATTAGAAAAGAAGATAGACGTCCTTTTTTTGGTTGATACCGTGAAGCCACACAGAATATTTTGGCAGTATGCGACTTCAATATGCTGTTCATGTTTGTAGCTTCAGGATATGAAGGATAAATGCATGATAGTTCAATATTATCACGGGTTATGCATTCACCCAAAAATAATTTTCCATTGCCACCACCAGGTAAGTATTACCTTGCTGATTCTGGGTATATGAATACTACATTTTTTTTTGACACCATATAGAGGTCAAAGGTACCACTTGGAAGAGTTTCGTGCTAATCCACGGGTTAGAAATCCTACAGAGATGTATAATTATCGACACTCTTCGCTACGTTCTGTAATTGAACGATGTTTTGGAGTATGGAAGGCAAAATTTGACATGGTTAATAGACTTCCTTGGGGATTTTCATGGCAAGATTAAGTACTTATTGTACCAGCAACTATGGCAATTTGCAATTTTATCAAGAGAGTTGATGCAAATGATCCGGATTTCTTACGTTTTGAAGTTGATAATTGGACTCCACCATATAATCCTCAAAAAGCTCTACCAGCAGCAGAAGCTTTTGCATCATCAACTCAATATGGATATATGACTGCTTTACGTGATGCAATATGTGCATCAATTAGTAGAATAAATTAAAAATGTCTCATAATATCAAGTCTAGTTTATCTATTGTTGTTTTCAGAGTTTATATAACTCAATCTATCGTTTATTATGCATGTTATTACGATTGAATGAAATTTGTGTTAATATTATTTTATTACATATTACAATTCATATAACTATACAAATATTAATAAATACATTAAAATATGAAAAAAAAATTAATTATTAATTTGTTACATAACTTTAAAACATTGATTTATAATTATACGAAAATAATAAATATAAATTATATTATTAAAAACATTTAAATGAATATATGGGTATTTTAGACTTTTGTTTACAAATTTTGAAAGTTATATCAAACACTATTAACTTTTACTTATGACTTTTATAAATAAATTAAAACAAACAACTCTTACTTATTTTTTACTTTAAATTAACTTCTACTTACTCTTACTTATAAGTTAATTTATCATAAGTAATGTAAAACACCCTCAATGTCGTGCGCCACTCCAAAACGTAACAATGACCAAGCCAATTTAGTATCAATTAAATCAAATTCAATATTCCAAATCCCTAAAACCCAAACACTAAATCTCAAAAGGGCCCAAATACAAATGGGCCAATTACATTATATGAGCTTCTATTATTGGACTTTCTATTCTTGTTTCGCCAATTCATTAGGTCATTGCGGTGGGTTTAATTACCATTTTAAAAAATGGAAATCATTTCGTTACTTATTTTTTTGAAAATAAAAAATAATTGATTTAGAATATAACATTTAAATCACCACTAATTTATACAATTCTTTAATATACTAAATAGATAAACTGCACATTCGTACAAATGACGTAACTTGAACAAGTTTTAAGTACGGGGAGATCCATGAACTTGAATAAAATCTTTTAATAAAATACAAGACTTTATTAAAAATTTAATATTTCGTTAAATTTTCGCTCCTAATTCATACTATTTTAAATAATCAAATTTACAGATTACTTGCATATGTATTTATTTGTAGCTCATATGCTGTAGATTGTCAAATAACTCTAATGATTAGCATTCGATTTCTTTTATTTTTTGAAGTTTTAATATAAAAGCCTTTTATTTTGCACTTCCAATGAGTTTAATTTTTTTTTTTTTTTGAAAAATAATGGTGGTGAGGTCAACTCTACAGTGTATCACACGCGCCGCCCTAATGGAATTTAAAGAAATTAATTTTTCAATTATCAAATATTAAATGCAAACCCTCCTTCAGGGTCACCATTATTGATGCTATTGACCCACAACAAAAGAGTCCTCTTCAACTCTCTTTCATTCTATTTTTAATAAAAACACTTATAATAGGCGATAAGTTTGGGGTCGTTTTCTAAATTTTACATTATTTAGAGACCAAAAAAAACGATCGTATTTGACAAAAAAATCGTCTCAAAATGTTATTTTATCATCAAAATCTTTCCATATCAAATTTGATACAACCCTCCACTCCTACTCATGAACACAAAAAAAAAAAAAATGTATTTTGTGTCACAAAATACAGTTCCCAGATTTTGACTTTCCCAATATTGCTTCAAAATCAGGGTTTCACAAACTTAAACGAGAATCCATGCTTAAGAATTTCGGATCTAAGATAAAAAAAAAAATTAAACAAAATTGACAATGTAAATACATGGGACTTGTGATGATTATGATATCTTATATTGATTATGGATAAGAAAGTAAACGTATTTAAAAAAAATGATCATCATAATCTTGTATGAATCGTTTTTTCTGATAGTAAATAATGTAAAACAATGAGGGTTAGATACATGAAATAGATAATATTGTGTAAGATGAGAATATATCGTCACTTGATAGGTTCGAGTCGACACACCCCACCACATACATCCTCACTGTTTTTAAAATTAGCACAATTAATCTCTAGTATTTCATGAAAATGGTATAATTAATCTTCACATTTTGACGTACCCGATATATTTAGTCTCCAATATTTTTTTACTTCAATTATTTTTTACTCGTGTTTTAAAGATCAGTTATAATTGATCTTCAATATTTAAAAAATCAAATATAATGCGTGCGATGGGGATAGGCATGAGCATGGTAATAATAAAATTGATTTAGGAAAAAAAAATAAGGTTTGTAATTCTGAATCAATTATGTCATTAATATAAATAGTGGGAACTATTTTTACCCGATTTTCAAACAGTATAAGTTAATTATGAATAATTTTGAAACAATGAGAATTAAAATATTATTTATAAGTATAAATTATAGCATGTAGACAAACAAATTGTAACGACCCGCACACACCTATCACGATATTGTCCGTTTCGAGCATCTAACACTTACGATTTTACATTTAATACTATTTGCATATTTTAGATTCGAACCCTAGATTATTGGGTCGATCTTAAGTCAAAAGGAAGTTTGGAATTTATGAAAATAGATACCAAAATGATGATATCTTCTTAAATTGCCCCATTAATTTTCTTACCCTTTTTAGATCCACTCTTCAATTGCTCCTTGACTTATTGTGCTATCTGCGTTTATTGGATCCACATCTACACATACCCCCTCTACGCCTATCTCTTCTCTACTGAATTTAATTTAATTTAATTAATTCCAATAATAATAATAATTCATTAATTCGATTATAGAAAGGAGATTTTGTAATTATATGTGGGGGTGTACGTGAGCATGAACCCTAGACTTCATCTTCCTCCTCTGGATCGGATCCATGGAATCTGCTGCCGGCGTCTTCTGCGACGAGTCTTATACTGCGCTGCAGAAGCGGGCTTGCCCTCGGAACAGCCTCAAGACTGGGATGAAGATTCTGCTGCTCATCGCGATAACGAATCTGGTCACCATCTACTTCATCAACGGCGCGCGTTCGTGTTCGAGAACGGTGTTCCAAGCTGACGCCTGGGACTCCGCCGCGCTCCTGGTCAGGCTTAGGGAGATGCAGAGCGAGCTGATCGCGAGCCAGTCGTACGCTGAAGGACTGAAGAGCGAACTTGAGTCGGCTCGGCAGCTTCTCTCGGCTGTCAAGACGGAGGCGGATGACGCTCTGTCGGATTTGGGGGAGGAGGTGAAGCTGGCGCTAGGGTTTCACAAGCTCCCTCTTGGGCCTACGCAGAACATGGGGAGCGAGATCATGTTCTCGTACGGGGCGAGATGCTTGAAGCTCAAGGATGAGCTTAGGAAGTACATGAGTTACGAGGTTGGAGGGGAGTGTCCTGTGGACGACGTCTGGGCTCAACGGCTGATGCTCATGGGCTGCGAGCCGCTGCCGCGCCGGCGCTGCCGTTCGAGATCCCCCGTCGGCTACGTCGAGCCGACTCCGCTCCCGAAGAGCCTGTGGGCTGTCCCACCGGACGCCAGCGTGGTATGGGATCCGTATCCCTGCAAGAACTACACTTGCCTGATCCAGAGATGGCGATATCCGGGGACGTTCGACTGTAAGGACTGCTTCGACTTGGGGAGGAGGGAGGCCTACAGATGGGTTTCCGGGTCAGACATCGATTACACCATAGATCGGGTCCTCGGGTTTAAGCCCAACGGGACGATCCGGATCGGGCTGGACATCGGCGGTGGCTCCGGTACGTTCGCGGCGCGGATGATGGAGCGCAACGTCACCATCCTGACGACCTCCATGAACTTCGACGCCCCCTTCAACAGCTTCGTGTCATCCAGAGGGCTGCTGTCGGTGCACGCCACCGTCTCCCAGAGGCTCCCCTTCTTCGAGAACACGCTGGACATCGTCCACTCGATGCACGTGCTGAGCAACTGGATCCCGGAGACCATGCTCGACTTCATCCTCTACGACGTGTACAGAATACTCCGGCCGGGGGGCCTCTTCTGGCTGGACCATTTCTTCTGCATGGAGACGCAGCTGAACGCCACCTTCGCCCCGATGTTCCAGCGGGTGGGCTTCCAGGTGCTCCTGTGGAATACCGGGAAGAAGGCCGACAAGGGCGTGGACAGGAAGGAGGTGTACCTCAGTGCCCTCTTCGAGAAGCCCAAGACATGATGCAAACAACCTCCCTCTCTCCCTTCCTCTCTGTCTGTCTGTCTGTCTGTCTATTCACTTTTGCATAAATTCTGTGTTTTTGTGTGTTGATTGCCTCTGCTGGCGTGGCTCTTGGGCAGTCGGAAAGGGCCACCCACCGCTGCTGCTCCGGGCATCTTGATGTGGCTCCTCGGCACCCAAGGGCCGGGCACCACGTGGGTGCTTTCTGACATATTTTAACCAACTCCAAGCAAGAAACCAACCAGAACCAGACACAAAATCCATAGTTTTTTGCACTCCATTTTTTATTTTGCAAGGAATTCCAAAAAGAAACGATGGAGTTGGTGCTGACACCATTCAAACTTCTCACCGCTGACCAGAGCCCACCACACAGGAGCCTCCGACGACGAGGCGGCCACTTGCACCGCCCGCCGGGTCGGCCTCCTAAACCGGATTCGCCGACAGCTTCTCTTATCTGCTTCTGCGACGACACCCAGACAACCCCCGAGGGAAGTGTCTACTCGCAATGCAGGGATGGGGTTTGGATCCGATCCGATCCGGGGCGAGCCATGGAGGGGCTATCGGGTTTTCCGATCAGGTTTGGTTGAGTGGTGGAGATTCGTCGGCAAAGATTCCAAAAAGCTGATGCTGTCCAGGGAAATAATTCAATGTAGAAAACTTACCCCACGCCGCTGCAACTTCCACTGCCCCATTTTCATCTCCCAATTTACCCTACAAAATAACTCCTCCCCTTCACAAAAACATATAATTTTTTACCCAAACTGAATGGAAACCGATATCGAATTATTTCTATATATGTCATAATCCTCTCATTTAGAAAGTTGGACGCATATTCAGAAATTTTTTTTACATATAGGATAAAATTACCTACTTTTGTAATTTACCATATCATCATCTTCATTCTCATTTTACAATATTATATGCTTTGTATATAGTTTATCTAGAGAAAATTAACTTTTGATAAATATTTTTTAAAAATTAAAAAATTGAGATTTTATAGTTTTTTCTAAAACATAAAAATCTAGAATATTTATTTTGTATGAGATTCTTCGTTATCTCATACGCAATCGATGTGGGATTAATATCCTAGGTTCGGATATGATATTAAATGTTGTTCTTCTTATACGATATTGTCTAAAAAAAAACATGTAAATAAAACATTTACACGAATGTCGTATTGATACCAAAAACTTAGGTTAGGGGAATTTATTGGAAGATTCACATGGGGAAAGGAGATATAGCTGTGGAATATGCAGTTTCAGATCTTTGAAAATGTTTTTTTTTATTTGTATTTTTTTTTGAATTATAAAAAGGTTAAAAGGAAATAAATGTGACATTAAAAAAAAATTGTTCCTCTGCAAAAATGTCCTTCTAGAAGTGAAGATTATTCTTCATTTCCCATTTTTACATTCGCCTCGCCGGAAAGGGTCTCTCCGATGAAGGAGCTCTTGACGACTGTGGCGTCGATGATGGGCGCGTGGGCTTTCTTTCAGAGCCTATTGAGCACGGTGTTCCCGCCGGAGCTGCGTTTCGCGGCCGTCAAATTCTGCAGGCACTTCTTCAGTTATCTTTCTTCGTACTGCTACTACGATATCACGGAGATCGACGGTGTGAACACGAACGAGCTCTACAACGCGGTTCAGATTTACCTCAGTTCCTCGGCGTCCGTCGCCGGGACGCGGCTCAGCCTGACCCGGGGCCTGAACTCCTCCGCCATCACTTTCGGGCTCTCGAACAACGACCGCCTTGTGGATACCTACCAGGGAGTCACCGTCGAGTGGGAGCACATCGTGGCGGCGAGGCAGGCCCAGAGCTTCACGTGGCGGCCGTTGCCGGAGGAGAAGAGGGGGTTTGTTCTGCGAGTGAGGAAGGAAGACAAGCAGCTGGTGCTCAACTCGTATCTCGAGTTCGTGACGGAGAAGGCGAACGAACTGCGCCGGAAAAATCAGGACCGGTTGCTGTACACCAATTCCAGAGGCGGCTCTTTAGATTCACGGGGCCATCCCTGGGAATCCGTCCCGTTCAAGCACCCGAGCACCTTCGACACCCTGGCCATGGACCCCCTGAAGAAATCTGAAATCATGGCCGATCTCGAGGATTTCGTAAATGGCGAAGCCTTCTATCAGAAAACTGGGCGGGCCTGGAAACGTGGGTATCTGCTGTACGGCCCTCCGGGGACCGGGAAATCAAGCATGATAGCAGCGATGGCGAATTTCCTCCGGTACGACATCTACGATCTGGAACTGACGGAAGTGACCACCAACTCCGAATTGAGGAAGCTCTTGATGAAAACCACGGCGAAATCCATCATCGTCATCGAAGACATCGATTGCTCCATCAACTTAACCAACCGGATCAACAACAATTCCGGCGTCAGCAACCCGGCCTCGCGGCGGAGCTCCTACGACCTACCCGCGATCCCCATCGAGGACAAAGCCAGCAGCACAATCACCCTATCAGGGCTTCTCAATTTCACAGACGGCTTATGGTCCTGCTGCGGCAGCGAACGCATCTTCGTCTTCACCACGAACCACATCGAGAAGCTCGACCCGGCGCTGCTCAGAAGCGGCCGAATGGACATGCACATCCACATGAGCTACTGCTCTTTCCAGTCCCTGCAAATACTCCTCAGCAACTATCTCGGGTTCCAGGACAGCGATCTGCCTCCTGCAGTCCTCTCTGAGATGGAAGCCGTCATCGACTCCGCAGTGATCACCCCGGCGGACGTGAGCGAGTTGCTGATAAAGCACCGCCGCGACAGGAAAAGGGCCGTCCAGGAACTCATGGAGGAACTCAGAACTAGAGGTGAACAGAACAGGGATGGCAGTCAAGGGATCAGGAACCCGACCAAGTCGAAGACGAAGAGCAGGAGAAACGGCCACTGGAGAACCCCGACGACGGCTCCGATTGTCCCGACGAGAAGAGAGATCCGGAGGCTTGAGTTTTTTGCACCCATCATCGTCATCATCATCACCATGTGTTGCAAGTGTAGGAACAGTCGTCACCATTGTTTTCCCTTTTTTCCGTTGGCAGTGAGTCCATGATGTGTCGTCGGCGCACCAGAGAAAAGCACCACACAGTTGCCCGTCGAAAGAAGACAGTGGAGGAGGACCACTCGCCCTGCCAGACCTCTCTTCTTACTGATGCTGTGCTCCCGGAATCCGATGGTACCTCCGTCCTCCTCCCCAGACCACACCACACCTTTCCTTATAACACCCGTCCATTTTTCGCATTTCCAAATTCCTAATCTACCCCTCCGGCCACCAATAATGTGCTCGGTTTCAACTATAAAATTAATGTTTATCATAGATTAATTTATCCGATGGGATTGGATGGTATATCGTTTTTTTAAAAAATAATTCATACATACCATGCGATCTCAAAACTATCTATTACTAAATATGAAGGTGTGAAATCATGCAAAATTTACGTGATAATTATACTTAGACTCGTTCTCACATATATTTATAATCAATGTGAGATATCATAAAAGTATCTTATCTTTTTCAAATGTAATGATTCATGCTAATTCTGTATGATATTGCTAGTTTCGGATATTGAATACTTATGTTTTAGATTTTCATCTTTTGAAAAAAAAAGATTCATACAAGATTATCAATTTCTGTTTATTTAAATACATATTATTTTTCATGTATAACCAATCTGAAGTACTATGAAAAGTATGATCTTATATAATGGAGCCCCTCACCTTATATTGAAAGCAATCAGCATATGGTGAGATATACGTGATATATTTGATAATTTTTTATATTAATTTTTTTTTTATCTTAATATGAATTATTTTTTTTAAGAAAAATGATGAGAACGAATTTTCGATAACAATAATTACTTTTTTTAATAAATATTCACCAAAAGACGCTGACGTAACGTCGTTGGGGCGGTCTGCGTCCCTGGGGACGACAAATTGAAATGGCGACGTTTGAGGTGTGTGTGGGCCCGGTGGCCTACCCTTTTTTTCTGCCGCCCTACAAGGAGACCCGATAAAAAAACCCCTCGCCGACCCGACCCGCCAAATTCATTTTCTAAAGTGGAGAATGCAATGATATCTAAATGCATGAATATGAATGCTTGAAGAAACCTCACACAACCACATTGTCATTCAATCTAGATGCAATGTTTTTAGTTTATTTGGATACATGCCGTTTCGAAGCTCGTCTCTACATTTTAGTTATGACGAGCAATCTAAGCATTTGAAAATGGTGGAATTGATAATCTTACCCCTTTTCTATTGAAGTTTAGGATTACAAATTCATGGGTTAAATTGGAATCAAAATCGACGAACTGTGTAGTGGGCTTGGTTTGTCATTATTGGGCCTTCATATTACTCCATGATGGGCTACGTAACAGCGTACGGCCCATTTTTTATAGTTTTAAAAAATCAATTATCCCTCCCTTAGAAAAACTCATTTCTCGCTTTAGCCCCTGAACTTATGAAAATGCCGCAAAACTCGCCCCTAGAAGCTGGGCTTTTATTGGGCCTGCGGACAAAGAGGGCTTTCCAGAGAAAAGTATTAATAACTAATTGATTAAAAGTGGGATTTTGGGCATTTATGAAAATATTAAATATAAACGGGGAGAAAGATGCAATTAATTGGAAGTTGAGAGGCACTGTTTATATTTATGAAATGCACAGCTCAGGTCAATGATTTGATGGTCCCCACACATTAAGGATTTGGCATTGCCTACATTTATTGCTTTTTCCTCATATTTGTGTAATTTTTGGACACCACCCACAAATTAAAGTCTCAGAATTTTTGTTATGAATTTCAATTTCCCAAATGATTTAATTACATTTTTTAAGGCAATTGCAATGATTTAGTTAGGGGAGTATTTAATTAATAATATGCATTATATAGTTTTAATTGAAACCATCTCTAGTAGATATGTGTGTCTTTAAATATATATTTAAAATATTAGTATATTTAATTGATCTGTTTTTTTAAAAAATTAAAACTAATGTAAATGAATAGTTATAAAAATGTGATTGGAGAAATTATGTAAATATTTTATAAATCACGTATATATTGAACGTTGTTACTAGTGTTTGAGGATTTTAATGCTTTTGTGTTTTTTTTGAAACATTAAGTGCTTAAAATACAATTTTTTAGAAAATAATAATAATAGTAATAATAATAATAATAATAATAATAATAATAATAAAAGACAAATTGATGATAATCCTAAAAAAATTCAAATTGGTTGCATAGTAGGAGAAGAAGACAATATTTCATGATCTGCAGTCTATCATGACCAAATCTCTTATAGTAGAGATATAATCAACGTTTGGAAATTATCAAAATCAATTCTATTGAGAATCAATAATAATAGAATTGATTATGTCTTTCAAACGTGTATTAAATTTTCATATTTGGATGAGAAGCTATCAACTCTCGTTAAATTAGAAGGGAAACAACAACAACTTGGTATAGTCTCACTATGTGGACACATGGGCGATGAACACTCATTATCAAACTCCCCATACAAAGTTTCTATCATGTTAGCCCCTAGTAACCGTTTTTGAGTAAATTAAGAGCATCTTTACCAATTTCCGAAAATGCTGATATGACATTTTCAGAAATTGAGTTATTAAATTTACTGTATTAAATTTTTTTTATTTGTATTTATTTTCAAAAATCGTAATATTAAAATAAATATTACAAACTATATTTTAAATCATTTCGAAAGAAAATCAGATTTACTCATCTTTGTTTTCGAAAGAAATGAGAAAAAATTTTACTCATTTCCGAAAACATTTATTCATTTACGAAAGTGCGACATCAATATTTTAAAAAATGAGTAAAAATGTTCTAAGGGTTCAATTCACATTTGTTCGACATAGTACTCAAGTCGAATTGGGGATATTGGTCAAGTAGAATTGGGGTTTCCTTCCATAGCAAGCACGCCTCTATCAAATGGATATAGTTCCTTATAAACCGAAGACATCATATTATATTTATATTTGAATGAATATAAATAAATGAGGAAAAATATGGAAGTGGAGAGTGGGTGACACAGGTTAGGTTAGAGTGGGGGGAGGAGGCAGAGGCAGAGGCAGAGGCAGGGAGGGCTGAAAGCGTTTGTACAGTCAGCCGCCTTTTTTACCTTTGTACCTTCGTCTCCTCCTTAACTGCCCATCTCTTTCAGGTCTCAATTAAAAAAAGAAAAAAACTGGAGTCGGGAGAGAAAAGAGGGGAGGGCAAAAGCACAACCAACGACAACATGTGATTCGTATGGTGTGGTATCTGTTGCGTATAAAAACGAAACCAAGGGAAAACAAAAAAAAATGAAGAGTTTCGTCCAAAGCCCATGTCAAAAGGACCCATCTTTCATGTATTTCTTTCTTGGTATTCGCTCTCTCTCTCTCTCTCTCTCCGCCTCAGTTCTCACACTTTTTTTTTTTTTTTTGTTTTCTGATGTGGGGTGTTGTTGGATAGTCTTTTTCTCCCCTGCAGTTGCTAATGTGAGCGGCCTCTTGACGGGGAGGGGAAGATAAACATCGGCCATGGATGCTTCTGCCTTGGAAGGTAAGGGATTTACTCCGATTTTCTTCGTTTTTGTTGTTCTTGGGGATTGTGGTGTCGAAGATGCGGTTTTTGGGCATAAGGGATTCGGTTTACTGATGGGTTCATTTCCTAAAAGGAAAAAAGATCGGATTTTTTTGGGGTTTTTCTTTTGTGGGTCGATCTGTTCCATGGGTTGACTTAACCCCATGATTCGGTTCTTGTTGAATTGATTTTCTATGAAGATGAACCAACGCCTTTTTTTCTCTTCTGCTCTTGTCTTTCATTCCTGTGATTGCTCTGCGTAGAAGAGGGCATAGATTGGCCTTTGAATGCGAGTTAGTGGTTAGGAATTCACCTTTTTCTTTTGCTCTGGTGTGCTTATTGCTCTGTGTGAATGCTGTTGAAGATGAAAACCTCTCTCGAGAATTGTCCACTTTGGAGGTTTTCTGGTATGCTGACCAGTTCTCCTTAGAAGTCATAATAGACTGGTGTTGTGGGAGCTCTGTGATTACAGCTTCTTTCATGAGTCTGCTACTTCTGTTCTTGACTGCATCGGGGGGCTTGATTGTTTTCATTGATGTTTTGGGAGTCTGCTGTCATCTGTTTGCTTACACTGTTGGATGCTGCTTCATGATCTGGGATCAGAGCTGGTGTATGATCCATCCAAGTGCAGTAAGTTGAGTTTGGATCAGAAGAGAGAGTTGGTCTACGGCATGTCGAAGTGGTCGGATGATGCGACGGAGATGCTGAATGCTTGGAGCCGGCAGGAGATCCTGCAGGTCCTCTGTGCAGAGCTGGGGAAGGAGAGGAAGTACACCAGCTTGACCAAGTCCAAGATAATTGAGCTTCTTCTGAAGATTGTGGACCAGAAGAAGTTGCAGGAGCCAGGGACTCCGAGTGGCTCCGAACTGCACATTACTTCTGAAAATGGTGGGCGGACTCCCAAAAGGCAAAGGAAGACTGACCATCCTTCTCATCTGACTCTTCCAAACACTGCCTTGAACTCTATGGATGCAGATTCAGGTGAGAGTGTCTACTGCAAGAATTCAGCTTGCAAAGCGAAAATGAATCGTGGCCATGCATTCTGCAAAAGGTGTTCTTGCTGTATTTGCCGGAAATACGATGATAACAAGGACCCAAGCCTGTGGTTGACCTGCAACTCTGATCCCCCATTTCATGGGATATCATGCAATGTGTCATGCCATCTTGAATGTACCTTACAACATCAAACCTCAGGCATCTCGAAGGAGAATAATGCTCTGGATGGCAGCTTCTATTGTTTCTCATGTGGGAAACTCAATGATCTGTTGTGGTAAAGGTCTTTCCTTGCTGGGGTTTTATTTCTTCTGCTCTTACTCAACCCCTGTGTGAAAAATTGCAGTTCCTGGAGAAAGCAAGTGACCACTGCTAGGGACACGAGGCGAGTTGGCATTTTATGCTATAGGCTGTCTTTGGCACAAAAGATTCTTTCTGGTACTAAACTGTACAAAAACCTCCATGAAATACTTGAAGAAGCTGTGGAGAAGCTTGAAGATGAAGTAGGCCCTCTTACTGGTCTTCCTGTAAAGATGGCTAGAGGTATAGTTAACCGCCTCTCATCAGGCCCAGATATTCAGAAACTTTGTGCTTCCGCAGTTGAGTCTTTGGACTTGCTGCTCGCCGCAGGAGCGTCCGATTCGTCTCTGTGTAAGCTTTCTTGCACCACACTTCCCATGAAATCTGCATCTTTTGTTTTTGGCTCGGCTTGTGTATCATCCACTGCTGCTGATGTGCATCGTGCAGATGCCAACATGCTTCCCTTGAAACTATTCAGATTCGAAGATGTTTGCGCTTCGTCGATTACAATGTCCCTTAATCTCGATGATTCGAGCAAGGAAAACACTTCAGGATACATGGTATGGCATCGAAAAGCTGATGATGCTGACTATCCATCCGAACCAACAGCCAGATTATTTCCACCCCAGACAAGTATTCGGCTTTCCGGTCTTACTCCGGAAACACAGTATTTTCTCAAGGTGGCTGCTGTGGATCATGAAGGAGAGATGTTGGCGTCAGAGTCACAGTTCAGAACGAGGAAGACTGGATGTGAAGTTAGGAATCTGGACTCCAAGTGTACGGATCTAGAAACCATCCAGAGCTCGGCTACCAACTGTAGCAGTCTCTCGAATCCTTCCATGGAATATGAGATGGATAACGTGGACCCCATTGCTGAGAGAACCAAGCAGTGCTTGCTGCATGAAGATGAGCAGAATATTAGGAAACTTGGCTGCACTCAGAAGGGTGACACTAACCATAGACAGTTATCAAATGGCAAAACAGTGGGAGCAGCGAGCACAGATAGTGGTCTGAACTTGCCTCGTATTCTAGGCTTGGAATGTTTCCCTCGCAGAGATGGCTCGGAAGGCAGCCGAAGAATCGTGACATGCAAAACGGAGATGGAAAACGGCACCCTCAAAAGGAAGAACGGAAAAAAGGCCAACGGGAAGTGTGTTGAAGCAGTCCCCAAGCAGGAAGAGGAGCCTCAGGCACAGGCAGGCAGCTCATCCAAGAAGCAGAACGGAGAAAGTCAGAATGATGAACAAAAAGGTGTTGATGACAAAGATTTCGAGTATTGCGTGAAAGCAATACGATGGCTGGAGCAAGGCGGCCATATTGAAACTGCATTCAGGCAGAAATTCTTGACATGGTACAGCTTACGGGCGACTTCCCGTGAGATAAGAGTAGTGAAGGTTTTCTTAGATATGTTCAGTGAAGATCCCGAGTCTCTGGCTGGACAACTAGTGGACACTTTTTCTGATCTTATATCAAATACAGCAAGCTCCGCAGCACCCTCAGGATTATGCTTCAAACTATGGCATTGACAGGGACTCTCTCCAGTCCTCTGGTTTCATGATTGATTTGCAGGTCTCTCCGGAGATTTGCTGGCTTTATTCTTTCAAAATCATAGCTTATTCTTCAGAATAGCACCCTGCCTTATTACCAAAAGGATACTTCAGGATTTACTAGTTGCTGCAGTGGCCAAAACTTGGCGCTTTTGCTACAGCATTCGCTGGCTGATGATATCGACACAAGCTTTTAGTTTGTAGATTTCTCTTCTGTTTTCACATAGCACAGACTTGTGATCATCTGAGTGTGATGCTTCTGATTCATTCATGTACATCATCGAACTCGAATCCCGAGCAAACTAACCTAACGTAACTCCGGGAGCTTGTAAGCATTCCCCTCATCCATTTGGCTTCTGATGTTTTCTGAGTCTGTGAATCTTCCAGCATTAGAAAATATATTGGATATAAGAACATAGTCACCTCCATAGTTGCTCTCCATCTCCATTATCTTCCTTGTTATTCTCTCTCCCATGTCAACGTTGCCATGAAAGCTACACGCACCCAAAAGTGTCCTCCAGATGATCACATTCACCATTTCACGAGGAATGCTCAGGGCCACTCTCTCTGCTTCTTCTAACCTTCCTGCCCTTCCCAGCATGTCTATTAAACATCCATAAAGCTTTATGTCAGGTGAGATGTCATAGTCACAAATCATTTTTTGATAAAACTCGAGGCCCTTGTCCACCAAACCACCATGGCTACAAGCGTTCACAAGTGTTAGAAAAGTGATTCTGTTGGGCTTCATACCCTCACTCTCCATTCTTTGGAAATAGTGTGAAGCTTCCTTTGCCAACCCATAAGCTGCATATGCAGCGATGATGGATGTCCATGAAACCAAGTTTCTTCTTGTACTAGTCATGCCTTCGAAAACTGCATCTGCACTTTCCAAACTCCCACATTTTGCATATGCATCGATCAGGCAGTTCACAACACGAACGTCACACGCATTAAAACCGCATTTATCAATGTAAGCATGAAGCACTTGGCAAAACCTAGGCAACCCAACATTCCATACTGTAGGAAATATGGCCAGAAGAGTCACTTCCGTCGGTTTAACCCCTTCGTCAACCACCATCCTTCTGAACAGCGTCAAAGCTTGATCGAACTGCCGCAGCCTTGTGTACCCATCAATGAGTCCTGTCCAGGACACCGCATTCCTCTCTGGCATCACATCAAACACATCCCTCGCCATTCCAATCTCACCCCATTTCGCAAGCCCGGTCACCAAGACGTTCCACGATACCAAATTTCTCTCCGGCATTTCGTCGAACACTCGCCGTGCTTCCACCAACCGCCCACCTTCCACGTACATATTCACCAGCGCCGTTTGAATATGAACATGCGCATGAAACCCCACCTTCGTACATAAGCAGTGAAACTGACGCCCAGACGCGGACGCCTTCGAATTGGCACAGGATTTCACGAGATAAGAGTAGGTGAAGCTGTTGAAGGGCAGACGGGCAGATCGGCCTTTCAGAAACTTGAACACGGAGATGGCTTCTTGCGGGAGCAGCTGAAGCGCGTAGTGCTTGATGATCGAGTTCCAGAGGCCGATATCTTCCACACCAAGAGCTAGAAAACGGGCGTGAACCTGTTGAACCACACGGCGGCGATGCTGGTGATCATGGAGAAGCGACAGCATGCGACGAAAGTAGCAGTCGCTTCTTCGAGGGGGAGCCATGCAGGCTGAGGCTCCTGCTTCGCTGCAGTGTGTGTGGGGTGGGGAGGCTCAAAAGTCATCATCATCAAGAGAGGTGTTGAGATTCAAACTTTTCCACGTCTCAAAATTCAAAATTTGGACTCGAGTGTATCATCTCATCAGAGCAGCGTACGGGGAAGGCTCAAAAGACCGAACACTGTGCCACGAAAGCAAGCAGAAGCGAAACTGGAAGAGGAGGAGTATGGTTTCGAGGTATGCTGTGTCGACGACCAGACGGTAAAAGAGGTGGTTGTCCTGCCTGAATGAAGACCCACTCCGGTGCACGGGTGACCTTCAAAAGGAGGTGGGACTGTGTGAGTGAGCATCTTTTGACGGCAACCCGTCGTTTGGATGTGGAGAAAGGGGAACCTGTACAGGATAAGAGGAGGTGTATGGAGAGTGGGAGGAGGAGCTCATCTGCTGCCCTTGAGGACTCGTTGGGGATCTAGCTGTCCACTGCAGTAGCTAGAGGATACGAAGGAGAGCTCTTGCCTCCCCTTCCACTCTTGACCAGGCTTCAGAGTGATTGGTTTTTCAACAGCTGCTGCCCCAACGCACAGCATGTGTTTGTATTCGGAGGGTGCCAAGTCTGTCAGCTGTTTGGATTTCTTGTCCCATGGATTCCACACGGCTGCAAGTTCATTCAAGGGTTATCTAAGAAAACAAGGAGTGGCATGGGATTGATTCATGATCTCACCGGCATCGGGAAGGCCTTCTTTGCGTATAACAAAAGTTCGCTTTTTTTCGTGATCAATGATAGCAAGTTTTGTTGGAGTACTGAGATACACCCTATCCACCTAAACGGATATAAAACGCATTAGCAGCTTATCAATATTAGCTAACGATAGCAAGGAACCGGTGGAACCAACATTGATGATCTCACCTCCGACTCGAAGGTGATTGCATCTCCCTGTTCAGTGAAACGCTGCTTTTTCTGGAGATTGTCCAGGTAATCCATTGTCTCCAGTCCTTCAACACGAACTTCGCTGCAAAAACGAGACATATGGTCCATGATTAAGATAAACACGAACTTGGCTTTTTCAGAAAGAGGCTACATGTAGATGGAGAAACAGTAAAGAAAGAAAGAACACAAAACATTAACCGCAACCAATTCAGAAAGAATCATGGATTACCTGATGTCTGAAACAGTAAAATAGTTGTGGTAAGCAAATGTGAAACTAAAAGGCTTTCCATCAGCACTTGTGTTTCTTATACGAGAAGTTAGCATGATATCTCCTGAAGGTCCAAGTGTCACTCTCAGACGGAACTCAAAACTGGGGCAGAAACAGAATTCAGGAATGTACAACATGCATAAAGAAAGAAAGAACACTCACTAGTACCTATGTGGCCAGATTTTGCGATCAGCATCAGTTGGTTTCAGAAGCAAGTCTACAAACATCTTATTCGTGGAGGGCGTTGGAAACGGTGGTGGGGAAGGGTCAATTATCCACAGCCTGTTTCTAGCAAATCCATGAACTTCCAAGTTCCCATGGTCTAAAAACTGAAAAACAACATACGTTTGGGGACCTTACACAAATGGAAAACTAAAACCAAGAAGGTAAGTGAGCTCACCTGAGGAAAACAAAGAGGGATACCACCACGGATGGCCTTTGGTGGTTTGAAAATAGCCTGATGTATCGGAATAATATTGGTTAAGGATTCAGCACACTACATAGAAAACTACTACCACTACAAAGCAGATGATTCAAGCTAGCTAATACAAGATTTCCGTTTGTCAGAAACGCAACTCAGATTGCAAGAGGGCAGCCATCAACGTATGCCAATAACGCAAAAACAAATGGCATGTACAAGATCAAGCTGTATTTCCATTGATGAAAATCTACAACGGGCTAAGGGAGGATACCTTATTACTGACGAAAAGCAACTCCTCCCGATTGTCAGTTTTCCATGACGTTAGCTGCGCTCCATAGAGGTAGATCTGTCAGTTTTCCATGATGTTAGTTGTCATTTCATACAGGTAGAATTACACTCATCATTTTATTCATTCACTCGACATCAGCTGCCGAATCGGTCGCAAGTGCCGAACGAAAAATCCACAATGTGAAAAAACGAAAAACATTTCACAATGCATGAACAAGAAAACAGCTGCATGTACAAAATTCAAACAAAACTCCGCCGAATAAAGCCGCAATGCAGAAATCACGGTACAAAAACTAAAGCACAGCGTAAAACATGGCGTCCAAGAAGTAGGAAATAGATACGCATCTCCGGCTCCCCATAATCACTCACCGCATTCCATTAAAAACCGCCGATCGACAATATCAGATCGTCGGAATCTCAGTTCCTAAATCCAAGAAGATGTAAAAAGAAACGGAAAATCCAGCTACCTCCACAGAATTGCCTCTGACATCGCGGAGGATGACCTTGTCGAGACCGTTGATTCCCTTGGTTATTTGATACGGTGGAGCATTCTGTTCCGTGCCTTCGGAAGTAGCCGCTGCCGGCGATGTCGTCCCTGACATGATTCCCCTGAGCCTTCTACTTGAAACCAAATTTCTGTAACCGCACTGAGATGAGAGGAAATCGTACTCTTCGGTGAGAGTCCAGATTAACACGTATTTATTTGTCACTTGTGTGCAGTTAAGCGAGAAGTTTCTGTCAAATTTCTAAAATTTACTTCTAACCCTCTATTATCTCCACCTTTCCGTTATTGCATCCAAAGTCTTCCGAAATTCCGATTGGGTCCAAACACAAACTATTTGTCATTTATTCCACCATTAATCTCTAATAGCATTTTCAACCCGCGCATGTTCTTCTACCTTGCTCTTATCCTTGAACTTACCTATAGGCCATAACCCCTACCACCTTAGCATCACAAACAATCGAATTCCATAGCCCCCTTCATACTGAATGCCTAGTTATGCAATTTTTCACAGTCAAAACGGCTAAAAACCGACGTTTTTCGAACAAAATTGCTCGAATGAATGATTCCCATTGTGTATGGATGATGCCTCAAGAAGATTTGGTGGAGTTTTCATAAACATTAGCTGAAGTTTCAAGGCTGCCAGTGTGCATACAGAGAAGAAGATGATGAAGGGGGGGGGGGGGGGTGGGGTGAGGGGAGTAAGCAATCTACAAGGATGCTGTTTCCATGGGAGGTTCTACACAGGAGGAATGTTGGCGAAGGAGAAGCCTTTGTAGCCCTTGTATGCGTAGTATGCGATCCTTGTGTAGTAGAAACCAGGAAGGAACAGCATTGCCCCCAGCACAGAGAAGAATATCCCTGCAAAAATGGCATTGATAAGGAAAAAATGCATTCAGAAAGAATCCTCATCAACTTATAGTTATGAAGTACTCTTGCAGCACATTGAGGGAGAGCTAATTGCAAAACCATGAACATGAAAAACAATCTCTCTAATATTGGCATGTAATCTTTCCCATTTCGATTCTTCAGAATTCGGTTTGGGCATAACCTAACTGAAGAAGGATGAAAATGCTCAACCAGAGATCTCAGACGCACCTATAGAACTCTCTGGTAGTCATTGCTAAGCATAAAAAACGGGAACTTGACACATTGTAGGACCTAAATCCAACATGCAAGCAGGGCAGGAAGGAGGTGAAACAAGCCAAATTCGTTAATGGCATAACAAAAACACTCCTAATCAAGGAAATGAGCTTTGCTAGAGCTGTCAGAAGAGCAAGAAATTGCAGCAACTCTCTATAGAAGCTTAAGAGTAGCAATACCCATAAGCCACCGAGCATTTCAAGCAACGGGTGGAGTAAAGTACGGCAAGAAGGGAAATCTGAAAAAATCACCGTGAGCTCTGTCGCCGCCGACGTTATTGACAGCCATGGCAATCCCAACGACGATTCCGACCGTTCCGAAGACAAGTAAAGCCACAGCGAGACCGATCTCCTTGATGGGTGGCTTGTTGTTGACGGTGTACGAGGTTTCCATCATAATATCCTCATCTGATATCGAGAACGCATGATCTACATACGCCATTGACAGTGGCTCCAATAACACGAGATGGGCTTAAAACGGGGGATCCAAGAACCGATCTTGATGACGAAAACGAATGAAATCCAGGCAGGTGAAGAAGAAAGCCACCGCTACTGGGCTTGAGAATTGAGATATAAAGCCCCAGGAAAGGAAACATATCAACTCCGTAATCCCAAATGCAACATAAATGTCAACTTAATAAAAACTCATCCGACTCACAGAGTCAAAAACAGCTATTCGCGACGACACGGTGGCAGCTTACCTCCGTCATCGTACTCGTACTCTTCCCCGATGTCTAGGTTTCCACCAATCCCCCATTTCGGCACTCTCCCGATCTTCCTGATTTGGGTCTTCAGCAATTGAGCCTGGGCCTTAGCTCAAGTGGGCTTCATCGAATGTAGATAATCATTTTATTATAGATAATTCAATAAGAAATAAATAAATGCATATCTAATTCATGCTTGATAGTTTCAGTTCTTCTCTGCTGCTATGTGGTGGGCTTCTCAACCAGAAACCAGAAATGGCTTTCAGAAAAGAGGTCATTATAGCAACAAATTCATCATAATTCGTAACATCTAAAGGAGGAATGTCAAAAGACTGCCGCAGCACCTCATCAATCAGCAAAATACTTTTCAGATGTTGAAGGTAGGATGATGCTCTGATATCATATCCAACATGCTAAGCATTGACCAAAACAAGAGGGGATCTAACTAACCATACAGCAAGCAGCTCACTTTCAAACCCAAGTTTCCAGAAGAAAAAAAGGCAAATGTCTTCCTCACCGGCCACACACCACAACGCACATCACATGTGTGTCTGTCACGTATTCCAAAAAATACAACAGTGGAACAGAGATTTTTCTTTTACCCTAACGTTTCTCAACAGGAAGGAAGCCTTCTCATTTCATCATGCCTCACCTGCACCTTCAGTGCTTCCAGTGAGCACCTTCGGTTCACTTGAGTTATGTAGTTGTCTCTGCTGATTCACTCCAACAACACCGATGACCACATTGCTTACCTGAATATTTGTAAGTGAAAGAGGATATTGGGTGAGGATGGCAAGGAGGAGAATTTGATGGAAGTGGAGGAAGATGGGATGAGGGGGATACCAGTTTACCAGTTTTGTCAACAGACATGGGGTTTTCGATGACAACTGTTTGGTTCTTTGGGCTGGGCAATGCCTGCATTAAATCCAGATAGTGAACTTAAATGCACATTCCATGGCATGATTTCCTGAACATCACAACACTCACTGATGAAGATGAAGGTGTTGATGTTGAAGAGTTTGGTCCATTAGGCCTTTGCATGGGAATGGGGACTCTAACATTTGCCATCTGCAATTTTTTTTTAGAAATGAGACATGCAACAAAGACAAGTGTGGAAGCAAAGATGAAAATTATGTTCATGTTCGACAAGTTTCAGTTATGCATACTGGACCGTATCCTTCATGCACTTACACTGACATTGGTGACATATTGGCAGACAGCGCACTTGACGGAGGGAGCACCATATGGATACATGAGCATCACATGACAGTTTCCGCAGTTGACATGAGCAACATTAGCTGTCATCGTGAAAGGAAAATGTGAGCAACATGCTGATGAGTAAAGCAACAGGTTTCTTGAGATGAATTATAAATAGAAGGGCCACCCAAAATGGTCGTAACTCTGGGTTCATATACTAAAAAATAGCTAAGAAAATGAAGATCAACTACCTGGAGCAAGATTTACTGTATGACAGCAGGAGCATCTCACACTTGCAGCACCACGAGTGTACATTAATAATGTGCGGCATCCTCCACATATAAGTTGTGCCATCTCCATGCCTGTACACGACACAGATTGTGAAGTTGAACCATTACGCAAACTTAGACTTCAAAACATTTAAAAGTTAAAAAAACAACTAGAAAACTCGGACCCAATATACTAATCACTCACTTGATTTTTACATGTCACCCAATATCGGAAGCCATACAATTTAGGAAGCGTCGCTAAAAATAAAGAGGATCCAAGAAAATCTCCTCATGAAAGCAGCTTCTCCGTAATAAACAAAGGAAACACCGGCAAAGAATATGGGGGTTCCATATTCAATGAAAAAAAACTAGCCCAGTCAAAAAAGCAGCAGGCTTACTGAAGAATGAATGATAAGACAGGCTTTTTTGGTTGCAAACAAATCATTCATCTTTCACATATACTTCCAAAATCGAACACTTTTCTACCAATAAATGAAGATAACATATACACTTCTGAGCCAAATTACCAGGAGGAGGAACTGTGGTCACTGCACTGCACACAGCGCAACAAACATTGGATGCTCCACTAGGGTACATAAGAAGACTCCTGCATCCCCCGCACACAATCTGGCTCTGCATTTCTGTTCTCCCCCTGAATACAAATGAACCCAGCTCATCATAACTCGAAAACAAAATTTTGGAGAAAGTTCCTACGAAATGGTAGTTACTCACCACACGCCGCCGGAAGAACAAAAAAGAACTCGAATTCGATGACTGCTCCCGCCCCAAATCCAGCGATCGTAATTGAATCGTGATCCTTACGGCGGAAATCCAAGAGGAAGGCAAGAAAGTGCCCGAGACTCGACAACGTCCTCTCAGTTTTCCCCCATTGTTGGATGGGGCCTTGCTTCATCCACTTCCTTTCTTCTTACTGACCCGTTTTCTATTCTACCTTTCCCTTTTTTATTATATAAAAAACAAATTAAAATACATATTTTTTAAATTTTCAATTTTTCCCTAATATCATTTCAGAAATATTATCCACATTAATATTTTAGAATTTAATTTTGAAAATAAAATAACATATTATTGTTTTAAAACGCAATTTTCCTTTTAAAAATCGATTTTTTTCCCACCCTTTTGTGCGGGGGAGGAATAGACAAAATTAGGCATGGTCTCGTCCTCAAAGGACCCCTTTGAGAGACTGGACAGGGGTAAGAATGGAATTTCTCATATGTTTATCCACCTTATCTGCTCTTTTATCCAAACACAGGACAGATTTTGATGTCTGTCTGCACAAGGCTGTTCAGACTCCTCAAGAGGTTCCCTGAAAGAAGAGCTCAACCAAATGCAACTAGTCCATGAAGGATTTGCATTCTTACAACACATTCTCCATTGAATCAGTGGAGTACTGCACTATATACAAGAATGTTCTCAAATTCCGGCAATGCATGTGATCAAACAAATGCAGTACGGGGCTTCGATTGCAGGCAACTCTTGCTGCATATGCACCTCTTATTTATACTCAAAAACAGGAGCTTGCTAGTGATATATGTGTATACCTGGATGCCGGAGGCTCACTTTTTGCTGGTTGTTACGCCGACAACGACATTGCTTACCTGAATGTGAGAAATGATGTTGAGTGAGGAGGAGGAGGAGAATGTGATAGAAGTGGAAGAGGGGATGATCAGGGGGGTATACCAGTTTACCAGTTTTGTCAACAGACATGGGGTTTTCGATGACAACCGTTTGGCTCTTTGGGCTGGGCAATGCCTGCAGTAGATCCGGTAAATGAAAGTGAAGGTGCATTCCATGGGATGGTTCCATAAATATAACAAGACTCACAGATGAAGATGAAGGTGTTGATGCTGAAGAGTTTTGTTCAATAGGCCTTTGCATTGGAATGGGTGCGCTAGCATTTGCCATCTGGAGATTTTAGAAAAATGAAACATGCAACTCATATTGGTGTGAAAGGATAAGAAGAGATCCCATTACTCAAGTTTCGGTGACAAATATTTGATGCACTTACACTGACATTGGTGACATATTGGCAGACAGCGCACTTGACGGAGGGAGCACCATATGGATACATGAGCATCACATGGCAGTTTCCGCAGTTGACATGAGCAACATTAGCTGTCATCGTGAAGGGAAAATGTGAGCAACATGCTGATGAGTAAAGGAACAGGTTTCTTGAGACGAAATATAAACAGAAAGGCCACCCAAAATGGGTGTAACTCCGGGTTCCTGTACTAAAAAAATAGCTAAGAAAGTGGAGATAAACTACCTGGAGCAAGATTTACTGTGTGACAGCAGGAGCATCTCACGCTTGCAGCACCACGAGTGTACATCAATAATGTGCGGCATCCTCCACATATCAGCTGTGCCATCTCCATTCCTTCACATGAAACACATGAAACATGACACCGACTTCAACTTTGGAGCAATTACACGTAACAAAAAACATAAAAACCTTGGTGCCAAATGACACATAGATGCAACTTCAAGCATCAAAGCCAAAAGAACACTCCATATCATACAGATCAGAATGCTTCGCTAAAGATTAGGAAGATCCAAGAATATCTATCTCCTCATGAAAACGGCATCTCCGTAGAAGATGCAGTAAACACCGGCAAAGAATATCAGGTTCCATGTTCAATAACAAACCAGCAGCCTTACTTAAGAAGAGTATAAAACAATAATGATTTTTTTATAACTTTTAAATCATTTATCTTTTACATATACTTCCAAAATCAAACAGCTTTGCACCAAGAAATGAAGATAGCATATACTATTATGAGCCAGATTACCAGGAGGAGGAACTGTGGTCACTGCACTGCACAAAGCGCAACAAACATTCGATGCTCCGCTAGGGTACATAAGAACACTCCTGCATCCGCTGCACACAATCTGGCTCTGCATTTCTCTTCTCTCCCAGAATCTAACGAGCCCAATTTATCATTAAAAAAAATTTCCAACCGGAAGAAACCTCAGAAACGAAAACTCCCTACAAAATGTTAGTTACCTACCAAAAACCGCCGGAAGAACAAAAAGTAACTCGAATTTCACGACTTTCCCTGTCCCAAATCCGTCGATCGGAACCGAATTGTGATCCTTACGGCGGACGATCCAAAAGGAAGGGAAGGAAATGCGCGAGACCCGACAACGTCCCCTCAGCTTTCCCCCCCAGTTGTTGGATGGGGCCTTCTTTCATCCATTTCCTTTATTCTTACCGCCCCCCCTTCTAATCTCATCCTTCTTTTCTCATTTTTCATAAATAAAATACATTTTTTAGGCATTTTTATTTTACCCAACAAAAACTAAAATATAATGAAAAATAAAAATTAAAACAGACTTTAGTGGAGTTGAAAACACCTTAAAGAGCGTTTTATATGATCATTTAATTAATAATGTATTTGAATAATTTATATTTAGATAAATACATGCTGTGTATTTAAATTTGAGATTTTATTTGTTACATAGATTTTATAAATCTATATTTAAAATAATATTATATGTGTTTAATTAATTAAAAAATCATACGAAAGAAGGGTTTTGAAAAATATCATTAAAGAGGTTATATAAGTTACATTTGATATTAAAATTAAATTCAAACCTAAAATCGATGATGAGACAAACTTTGGTGAAAATGATGAGTTTCCAATGAAGGTGGAGAGGCTCAATCGAAGTAAATATATAAAAATCTTAAACGAATTTTACATTGATTACGAATAAAGTAAATAAATGATTTATATATATGGATCTTCTTTAATTTTTTTTATGAGATTCTTTTTTCCAAAAGAGGAGAATATAAAATTGTAAGGATTGGATTTCCAAAAGGGACAATATAGTACAATTTTTTACAAATAATGCATGTTTTGAAACATATATCTAAACACAATTTTTAATACACGTATATTTGAAATTGTAAATATATCTATCAAATATGGGTTAAATGTGGTACCTGATGTATATCTATCAAGGGATTATCAAAAGATGGTCATGGGGTATTTCATGGGATTAGTGAATATAAATCACTTGTTATAGAAATTTAATCATGTGTTAATTGCAGGCTTAATTAGAACCACAAGCCCGCCCAAAAAGGAAACTATATTTGGGCCGTAAGCAGAGCCCAAACCCCTGAATCTGTTAGTGGAGAATCTGTTATTGGGCCGATTTACCGTTACGATCTCGGCCCATGGGCTGAATTCTTCCCGTCATAGAAAATAGAAATATCTTTGAGCAGAAAAGCTTCGTGACACTGAAGCACTGAAATGGGAACCTTATCCAGTTTTAGTTTCAGGTTAATCCCAAGTGATTTCAGGGATTATCGTTTGAACAGGCGCGCTAAGTGTTTTTTCTGGGGGGTGGAGTGTTGCGGAAACGGCAGAGATTGGTTGTGGAAAGAGGTTGGCGGGGATTTAATTCGGTTTTATGTTGCCAAGATCAGAACGGTGGGAATGATGATAAAAGTGAGGGGGGAGGTGAAAGGGAAAGCAAGGATAAGTCTAAGTTAGCCACGATGACACCGGTTGAGAAGGAACTTGATGGCATTGAGAAACATTCGTTACCATCGAGGGTGAGTAATTGCTATCTTATTTTTATTCTATGTTTTGTTGATACACTTATTCAGCTGGCGGTGGGAGGGCAGGATAATGTAGAACTCAAGATGTGTTTTTTTTTTTTTTTTTTTTTGTGTTTATGGATTGGATTGATGGCTTGTTTTCAGTATCAATGCACAAGGATGCATTTTCATGTTGGATTGTTTTGCTGCTTTTCCTGTATGAACATGATTTTAGTTCATAGTGTTGCATTGCCTCTTTGATCAGAAGCAATAGAATCTGCTAGTAAATTTAGGGAACTTGAGGGATAACGGCAATTCTTCATTTCAGCCCCAGCAATGTCACCCATGGGGCATGCTTACAGTAATTTCCAGGTAGATTCCTTTAAGTTGATGGAGTTACTTGGCCCAGAAAGAGTTGATCCTGCTGATGCAAAGGCTATCAAGGACAAGCTTTTTGGATACTCCACCTTTTGGGTAACTCGAGAAGAGCCATTTGGTGATCTTAGAGAAGGAATTCTTTTTATTGGGAATATTCGTGGGAAGAGAGAGGATGTATTCTCTAAACTTCAAAATCAGCTAAAGGAAATAATGGGTGATAAATACAACCTATTCATGGTTGAGGAGCCTAATTCTGAAGGAGAAGACCCTCGTGGAGGCCCCGTGTCAGCTTTGGGCTGTTGCGAAAGGAGGTTTCAGAACCTGGCCAAACAACTCTTTGGCAATATGTGATTTCTTTTCTATTGATGCTTCTCACTTTTGGATCTTCACTGGAGCTGGGCATATCATCTCAGGTATGCTCTTCTTTACTTGAACTTGTTGGTTGGTAGCACATAGTACTTACTGGATCATTTGTTTTGAGCATTGAACACAGGTCCTCCATCTGTGATTTCATGTTGCAGATAAATAGGCTGCCACCAGAGGTAGTTAAATACTTTACAGATCCCAATGCTACTGAGCCACCAGATATGCACCTTCTACTTCCTATTGTGGAATCTGCTCTGCCTCTGGCATATGGAGTTCTTGGAATTCATCTTTTTCATGTAAGTATCATTTTTTTTCCCTCGTAATGGTATATTTAGTTTGCACTACTTAATTCCGTTGATCTTTCTTTTTGGTTAAATATGCCTGGTGGCATTTATCTCTTCCCTCTAAAAAATGTCATCAAGTATAAATTCGGAAGTGCTGCTATTTTTCTTTCTGGGCGCCATGAAGCGTCAATTGCTTGATATCAAAGTTTCTAAGCTCATAGTAAATGCTTGTGATCATCTTAATGTTTTCTTGTATAGGATTTTTCTTTTGACTGGGATTTGTTTCTGGCAGGAATTTGGACATTTTTTAGCTGCCTTTCCTCGGAAGGTGAAATTGAGTATTCCTTATTTCATTCCAAATATTACTCTGGGAAGCTTTGGAGCAATTACACAGGTATGCATGCATTACTGATGATTGAAATAACTTTGTTTAGCTTTACCACTACGCGAGCTTATCCATCAATTTCTTTCTAGTTCAAATCCATTCTTCCAGATCGGAAGGCAAAAGTAGATATTTCTCTGGCTGGACCATTTGCTGGAGCTACATTATCATTCTCCATGTTCGTTGTTGGACTGTTTCTTTCAGCAAATCCGTCTGTCTCAGACTCAGTAGATCTGATTCAGGTCCCCACCACGCTTTTTCAAGGTTCTTTGCTTCTTGGACTTGTCAGTAGAGCAGTTCTGGGTTACAAGTAAGCTCGCCATGCTTTGACTTTCTCATCTTGATTATTCATTTGTTTTTTCATGTACACTTTTCGAAAAAAATAGAACCCTTTCATTTTACTTTTTCTTTTCCTGAAAGGGCCCTGCATGCAGCAACAGTTTCAATTCATCCTCTACTGATTGCTGGCTGGTATTATCTTAATGTTTAAGTTGCACATTTCATGATTTTCAAGATATTTCTTAACAATGAATTCTCTCTTTCAAGGTGTGGGTTGACAGCATCAGCCTTTAACATGCTGCCAGTTGGATGCCTCGATGGTGGCAGAGCCATGCAGGTACCTGCTTATTAAGATGCAGGATGAAAATTTGAGCATGGAACCATTGGCTTGTCTAATATTTCATGTATATCAGTTCAGTTTTTGAAAGAACATCTACTAAAACAGAAAGGAATATCAACTTCCACTTCAGCTTTGTGCCTTGATAATGTATTCTCAACTCTTCATTAAGATCAGGATTTTTACAGACCACAAGATGTGGAAAAGGTTACCTTTCTACGAATTCTTTCATCCAGACTCGACTAACCCACTGATACCTATGTTAGGGTGCGTTTGGAAAAAGCGCATTACTTGCCTCAGGTTTGGCAACATACGCTCTTCTAGGATTGGGGGTGGTAAGTTTGTTGCTAACGTTTTCCTACACTTCTGGTCCCTGTTGAGCGCTATAAGATGTTGCTTTTTTCGATCTCAGCTGGGCGGACCATTGTCACTTCCTTGGGGTCTTTATGTCCTGATTTGCCAGGTATCTGCCAATAAAAAACGAGGATTACCCTTACAGGAAATTTCTTAATCTATGGATACTACACGATCGTGGTTATGGACTAGCAATGCATGCATACTATAGAGAGCTGAAAATCTTTATGTGGATTGATTCTCTTTCCACATGTTCACTGTAGCCTTCCTTTTTTGTGCAGAGGAGTCCAGAGAAGCCATGCTTAAATGATGTAACAGAAGTTGGAACCTGGAGAAAAGCAGTTCTTGTGACGGCCATTTTTCTTGTTGTGATGATACTTCTTCCCGTTTGGGACGAATTAGCAGAAGAGTTGGGTTTGGGGCTTGCGACAGCATTGCGATGATGCTCCTGGAAGAACCGAAGTTTTGTCCCTGAACCAGGTCTTGGTAACCATTTTTCGCCCCTCATCTTGTTTCTCTGACTGTGTATATAATCTGCTGAGAAATGCAAACTGCACAAATCTTTATATTAATCCCAAGATGAGACTCAAGAGTTTGAGCATTATGTCTCCTTCAAGTTGCATTGAAAAGCCTACAGGTTTCAGTTTTCTTTCAAGCCAGAGATTCAATCCAACTTCCGGCCTTCTGCTTTCTGTGTTGCCATGTTCGCATCATTTGTTCCAAGTGAGATACTCTAAACTCAACTGCATCACCACTGTATATCTTCATCAGGACACTACAAATGGCAGGATGATCTTTCTCCACTTTCGACAGTTCTTCCGCAGCGATTCGACCCATTTTCGAGGACGAGTAGAGTCCACAAGCCCCAAGCAACGTCCCCCAAACCACAGCATCCGGCTCAAAGGGCATGCTCTTGATCAAATCCTCTGCCTTCCCCAGTTCACCTGCCCGGGCATACAGATCCACCATGCAGGAGTAATGCTCCATCTGTGCCTGAATCCCGTACCTGGCATTCATGGAGTTGAAAAGCTCTTCCCCCTCCTTCACCATCCCACCATGCACACAAGCTGAGAGAACATTGATGAATGACACTTCATCAGGTAAAACGCCATCCCTCACCATTCTCTTGAAATGGTGCAGTGCATCAGATGGAAGCCCGTTTCTGGCGTATCCCCCGACTATTGAGTTCCAAGATGCCAGGTTCTTGTTCTGAATCGAAGTGAACACCATGGATGCAGACTCCATGCTCCCACATTTTGCATACATGTCGAGGAGGGCGGTTGATAGGATTACATCATGGGGATCATCCCCATCTTCAAGATCCAAGAATGGAGTTGGACTCCCATGACGAGAGAAGAAGATCCTGCGCAGGCATCTAAAACACATGAAAAGGTATAGCGATTGGGGCGAGGAGTTCCTAGTCTCATCATCCACAGAAAGATTCCCAGAGCTTCTACAAACTTGTCACACTGCGCGAAGCCTCTGATCATCGCTGTCCAGGACACTACGTCTTTGATCTCCAGTCTGTTGAAAAGCTCCCTAGCTTCGTTGATCCTTTTGTTCCTCATGTAACCGTTGATCATCGTGCTCCACGTGTGATTGTTTCTTTTGGGCATTGTCTCGAACATCTTCTTCGCTTCGTCTACCAACCCGGATTCTATGTAAGCCAAGATCAACACGTTGAAAGGCGCCACATCTTTCACCGGAATCTCGTCGAAGACGCGGAGGTATCCTTGACGATCGCCCAGGGAAACGTATGCTCTCATCAATGCAGAACCAAGGTACACGTCGAGGTTAAACCCTAAACGGACGACGAGGGCGTGCAACTGTGGGATCAGAATTCTGTGTTCTGGATTGAGGAACGTGGTGACCACCACGGAAAATGTAAGCTCATCTGGGGACGATCCGTGCTTCATCATTTTCAGGAAGCACTGGCAAGCTTTTTCTGGGTTGTGCACGTCACGAAAACCTGACAGCATTGTGTTCCAAGAAACGACATCTTTTTGGGGCATTTTGTCGAACAGGCATTGGGCCTCTGAAAGTTTCCGGCTTTTGATGTATCCATTGATCAACGTGTTCCATGAAACCACATTTCTCGAATCGGGATACTTTTCGAACAGTTCTCGAGCTTCTTTTAAGTCGTTGTCTCTAACACAGGCGCTGATCTTTCGGTTCAACCAATAGCTCGGCAAACTGGAAATACGGCGTCGAAACCCGAGAAAGAAACTGGTGATGTTGGTGGTCATCAATTTCCTTTCTGATACTCAGGTGAATGATCTTGCCATTATCGGACATGGGGTTCTGGTTTTTCTCGAGAGTGGAAGGCATTATTGGCGAGGGTGAAGACGACACAAGTCATCTCCATTATTCCAGAGATGCTGCCAGTGGAACGACAAACAACAACATGCGGACTTCTTTTTGGGGATTCTATCTATTTCTGTTATACTAGGGGTGTATTATTTTAATCTTTCCAGATTGGACCTCTTCGACCTCTGGATTCTGATCATAGGGTAAAGCGTAATTAAGCGTCATTTGATGACTTCCACCCTCTCTGTTGCTTGAAAGATTCGATTTTTTAGGAACCCAGTTGAGTTTATTGCGCGGTTGTCATGGCTCTTCTTTCTGATACACAATTTAGAGGTGGGGGTTGTACTGGGAGGAAATGCGCTGTTGAGGTGTTTAAGACTCTTTCGAGAAGAAAACAGGTTGATTCTGCTGCTGAACCAGGTGCATCGTCTGGGCAGCATCAAGCTTTAGCCAAGGCGTTGACTCTGCCTCATCTCACAGCAATTGGTAAAGCTTATTTTAGTTTGATGGGGCTTCCTTTCTTCAACTTTACGTGTGTTCATGATTGACTGATTGTGCTGACTTTGATTTGAGTCTGATGCATGTAGTGTAATGTTTGCTTGTAGATTGATCATGCTTCTTGTATTTCACGCAAAGCATGTCCTATTGTGCTACGTCTTCAGCAGCTATTGCTCCTCCAATTCATCCTTCTATTTCATTTTGACGAGATTGAAGGCATTAGTTGAGTTTCATCTCTGAAAATTGTTTGAACTTGAAGGCGTTGGTTCAACAATCGGTGCTGGAGTTTACATTCTTGTTGGTACTGTGGCGAGGGAGCATTCAGGTCCAGCACTCACCTTCTCATTTCTGATAGCTGGAATTGCAGCTGCTCTTTCTGCTTTCTGCTACGCGGAGCTAGCAAGCCGTTTCCCTTCTGCTGGAAGTGCCTATCACTATTCTTATATATGCATCGGGGAAGGGTATTTTTTATTTCTTTACGTGTTGTTCTTTTTTAGATTTTTTTTGAGTGTGGAGTGTCCATAAAATCCGATGTCATAGATTTAGCCTAAAGAATGTTACAGCAAATGAGATATCAAATTGTCCTATGAAAAATATCTTTCTTATTTCATTTCCTCTCTTTTGTATCTGTTGGCCTAAATATAAAATATTATTTTATGCAGTATTGCTTGGTTGGTTGGCTGGGCCTTGATATTGGAATACACTATCGGAGGTTCTGCAGTTGCCCGAGGCATATCCCCAAACCTGGTGAAGCTGCTCACATTTCATTATATATGACTTGTTTTTCTATATGTTAACGTGAAACTTGGGTAGTTTCTTACTTGAACTGATAAAAAACTGCTAAATGATAACCTTCATGCTTTCATCTTCTTTGTGTGTCATAGGCCATGCTTTTTGGAGGTACAGATAATCTTCCTTCATTCCTAGCTCGTCAGACCATTCCTGGAGTTGGGATTGTGGTCGACCCTTGTGGAGCCATCTTAGTTTTGCTTGTCACTGCCGTCCTCTCATTGGGAATAAAGGAGGTTTAACTACCACTCCATTTTTTATTTGAATTAGTGTTTGTTCCCATATGATCTTCAACATTGAAGATCTTGAAAAACATGTCTGCAGAGCACCCTTGTCCAAGGATGTGTGACCATTGGAAATATATGCGTCATGATATTTGTCATTGTAGCTGGTGGATATCTAGGATTCAAGAGTGGATGGCCGGGATATGAACTTCCATCAGGGTGAGCATTAATGTCAACATTTTTTGTTTTGTTGCTTACCTGATCTTGACAGGCGGGGTTCTTACGTTCATACTTTCTATAATTTGTATCTTTCCAGATATTTTCCATTTGGGGCTAATGGAATGCTTGCTGGCGCTTCAACTGTGTTCTTTGCTTACATTGGGTTTGACATATTGGCAAGCACAGCAGAAGAGGTATGTTCGGACTGTTGAAAAGCTTATTTATTCATGATCACAGAGCCAGAGCTATTTGAAACTTTTGCTATATGCAGGTGGAAAACCCTCAAAGGGACCTTCCTTTGGGAATCGGTATCGCGTTGCCCATATGCTGCAGTCTCTACATGTTGGTTTCCGCTGTTATTGTTGGTTTGGTACCATATTATGCTATGGATCCTGACACTCCTATCTCGTCAGCATTCCAGACTCATGGTATTCAATGGGCAGCGTAAGTATGTTGTACCAATATTTCAGTTTCTCTTGATTTTGATCTCGGTTTTTGAGGCGTGCATATGCATGTGTTCTTCCTTCAAGATATGTCATAACTGCTGGAGCTTGCTTCGCTCTTTGTTCAACACTGACAGGCTCTCTTCTTCCTCAGGTAAAAAAACTTGGGTTTATATGCTGACTACCTGCAATGCCATTTTAGTTACAGCTACACTTACAAATTCATGATGATCAAAAAGGAATCCCACAATTTTGTTCTTTTCTTTTTTCCCGTTACAGCCAAGAGTATTCATGGCTATGGCTAGAGATGGATTGCTTCCATCATTCTTTTCAGAGGTTAATAAAGAAACTAAAGTTCCTGTGAAGGGGACTGTTGCAAGTGGCACTCTTGCCGCACTCTTAGCTTTTTTTATGGACGTGGAACAGTTGTCAGGAATGGTATCATTCTTAACTCTCTGTCCCAGCCACCTTTGCATTACAACGTTATATTGACAAGCGTTCACTTGTTATTCCAAAAGTTTTGAGATAGTATTTTTCATTCTTCCTTGGTTATGAGATTCATTGTTCTTCTTGCAGGTTAGTGTTGGAACACTTCTTGCATTTACAATGGTCGCAATTTCAGTTCTTATTCTGAGATATGTTCCACCTGATGGGGTCTTCCAAGAAGCCGTAGACTCGGTTTCAAGGCGTTATGGCATCAGTGACAATCAAGATGAAGATTTTGAGGAACAGAAAATACATGTCAATGCCCTAGATGGGAATGATCCTGATTTTGATTCCCATGAAACTTCTGTTGATTGTCCTTTAATAAGGAAGGTAGCCAGAAATATGAACTGTAAGCAAGCTGATCTGATCATGTGAATTCTGTCATCTGAAAATCTGTAAACAAAATCTGATTCTGCACTTGCAGTGTATGTTGACATTTCCTTGACCGAAGTGAAACGACGGAAGATCGCAGGTTGGGCTATTACAATTACATGTATTGGCATCCTTATCCTTGCTTCTTCTGCTTCGAGTGAAGCACTCTATAGGTATTGAGATCTCAAATGGGATTGTCTCACCACACTTTAGAACTGCATGAAGTTTCATAAATAAACATTCACTCCATCTCTTACAGTCCTTTGAGGCATACTCTATGTGGGGTGGGGGCGTTTCTCCTTTTGATCGGTATGATTTTGCTCACCTGGATCAACCAAGATGATGCAAGGCACAGTTTTGGTCATACCGGTGGTATGGTTGATTGCATTTTCAGCACTAAATACAGCTCCTTGTTAGTTCGTTTTCCTCACTTCGTTCTCCCTTTTGTTTTCTTTCAGGCTTCATGTGCCCCTTTGTTCCCATTCTCCCTAGTGCTTGCATTTTGATCAATGTTTACCTGTTAATCAACCTTGGGTGAGTACTTCGATGTCTTCTTTTCAGGATGTCTGGTATTTAAAGTTGTCAAAGCATTGCATCATGTTTCTTATGAATCCACTCACTGTAAATACAACTACTCCGAGCATGCAGTGGTGCAACTTGGGCCCGAGTATCCATCTGGCTTGCAATGGGAATGCTCGTCTACATGTTCTATGGCCGCAATAACAGCTCTCTGCGCAATGCTGTCCATGGATCCAAAGCTCACAAACGAAATCTACAGCGCTTTCAACCTCCAATAGAGGGAGGTACTGCACCTCTCTTCACATAGTCATTTCACCATCCTTGCTTCACACATATCCAATTTATCTGATCATTCGTGAAGCATTTTCTTGAAATGGTTCCTGTCACATTGTTCCCTGCACATTTTGTGAATGGTGATGTTCTGCAAAACAATACTGAAAAGGTGATGATGGAAAGGGCTTTTTCTGTGTTACTTGATCAATGTTTTCATTCAAGAATCGTGTTCAGATGCTAAGTGTGAATACAAAACTTGGGAAACTGGATCCAAAATCGAATAAGCTATTGCTTGAACAAGCATGATGCCATACTCTGTGGAGAAGGCTGCTTTGAACCCAGGTGATGATTCACACCTTGGCTCCTTCATTTGCAACCGGCGCTGTGTCGTTTGAAGAAACAATGACTGTGGTTTTGCTGCTTCTTCTCCTGGATTGTTTCTTCACCGTTTGGGTGCCATCATTCTCTGTGCTTGCAATCACATGAAAGCTGCTCTCCATTTCTATGGTGACTTCTGATTCTCCTGCATCACCGGTGCTGATGTTACTTGTCGAAACCGCCGAAGGGCGTACCCATTTACCCTTGTCGTTGGCCGTCTTTGAGGAACCAGTGCCTGAGTCGACGGCAGGTTTCGGGCTGGAGTCAGGTAGCAGAGCACGGTGGCTCAACCGGAGCTGCCCCTTCTCATTGATCTGCAAAAGCAACAGAACTCTGATCAGTTACCAGAAACCAGAACATCAGAAGCCCTATGGTTTGAGTCTGCAGAAGAAAGGGATGGATCGATCGAACAACTGCCGGACCTCGATGAGCTTGACGTCGATGCGGTCCCCAACTTTGAAAGCCTGCTGATAAAATGTGATCAGACAGAATCCTTTCAAGGAAGTTCATGTGCTAAGGATACCTACATCATCAGGCTTGGCCAGCCAATTTGCACTCAGCTCACTGACATGGCATAGACCCTGATGCAAGAAGATTACTACTCTGTTAAGGGTCTGAAATAACAGCAGAAAAACGATGAACGGAGGTTCAAAACATGAATCACCTCTCGACCTGGAGAAATTTCTACGAAAATTCCATATGCAGTAACTGATTTGATCTCACAGTTCCTGGATGAAAACTAGACGCAGGTGAGATTGAGGAAGATGACTTGGCGGTGTGGAAAGCAGGATAGGGATGTTGAAGAGTTGAGTTGATGGAGTACCTGTAAATATCACCAATAGTTGGAACCATAATGAGGCTGCTGATGATGGTTTTGGACTTCTCCAAGCTAGCCAAGTCCTTGGCAGTGATTTTAACCTGTGAAGTGTAAACCAAGGAGCATATAGTGAAAGAAGTGGACTTGGAATATGATAAATGCAGGCAATGGATTCTCTCCTGAGGCTTACAATTCCATTGTCTCCGGTTTCAATGGCTTCGACTCCGCTTTCCTCGATGATGCTTTTGATTTTTTTCCCACCGGAACCTATTATCATGTTAACCTTGTCTGGTTTTACCTACATTTTCAGAGAAAAAAGCCATTGTTGGAGACCACTGTTGTCAGCCGCAAATGCAGCAACCAGATACCTTCATAACATGAATAAGTGGAGCGTATTTTGAGAGTCTATTCGAAGGTGGAGGATCACATTTTGACATCTCGGCTGCAAAAGAAAATAAGAATTTTAGAGAAACAGAGAAACTTCTGTAACTGCTCAAGTTCCAAAGATACGGGTTAGCATTCAGGGCCAGAGCATCATGGCATTTACCAAGGATATGCTTTCGACCCTCTTTCGCTTGCAGGAGAGCTTGCTTCATGACTGGCAAAGAAATCCCTTCAACCTGATATCATGATGATATCATTTTATTTCTGAAGAAATGGACATGAAAAGAAGCCAATGGCAAACTGAAAGCTACAATTCAACCTTTATATCCATTTGGAATGCTGTCACGCCATCATCATTTCCTGCAACCTGTGGCAACAAACTTATTCTCAACACAACACCATGTGAGAGATCCAAAAGAGAGTGGTACAGGACCTTAAAATCCATATCTCCTGATGCATCTTCAGCCCCTGTTATATCAGAGAGAATAAGTGGAGTGCCATCTCCTCCAAAATCCTTAGTGTCTAAGACCATCCCCATCGCAATTCCAGCAACAGAGGATTTAACCGGAACACCAGCATCTTGTAATGCTAAGCAACCCCCACAAACTGAGGCCATGCTGTCATGGTAAAACAGTTGATATTCAGCAGGAGGAAGTGGATAGCTCAAACTGTTTGACTGCATTGTCTGTAAAGGAGTGAGCTTGCCTTGATGAACCATTGCTTTCTGTTATGGTACTTTCAACACGTATAGTGTATGGAAACTCATCTTCAGAAGGCAATATTGGCTCCAAAGCTCTCTCTGCAAGCATTCCATGGCCGATTTCTCTTCTAGAAGGTGCTCCTGCACGCCCAACTTCTCCAACACAAGATGGGGGAAACGTGTACTGCATACAATAAGGGAAATAAGATTTCAAGTACAATATACAAAAGGGGCTTTATGAGCTAATGTCTTTTGGAAAATCAATGACAGCTTGATTCACCTGCAGGTAGAATCTTTTGAATTCATCTTCATCCACGAGATTGTCTATTCGTTGTGCCATATTCCTATCACCAAGTGTGGCCACCGCTAATGACTGAAATATGGGGAAAAAGAAAAACAAGAATGAAGGAGATTAGCATCACAACTACAGATTTTAACTGCATGTAGCCACAGCTGCCTCAATCATAATTGTGCTGATAATCATGTGAACAAGTGGTTTTCCTAAAATTGCTCCAAAAAAAAAAAAAAAAACTTTCACAGCTTCAGTAAGAACCAGTGTGAATCAGGTAAAGAGAATTGATATATAAAAAAGGCAACCAGACCTGCGTCTCGCCGCGTGTAAAAAGAGCACTTCCATGTGCTCTCGGAAGTAATCCACAGCATGAATTGATGGATCGCAATTCCTCTGGAGTTCGGCCATCGCTTCTTTTCCCTCCCTGAGCTAATGAGATATGTGAGCAGGTGTATACATGTGGCAAGATCCATTAAACAAGTACATCACTTCCTAAAATTAGGTAATCGGATGCTTGCTGATCTTTAAGAAAAATGAGGACTTCATGTGTCTAATTCAGCATATTACCTCCACAATGCGTCTCCGCAAATACTTGGATGAAACTTCTTTGAACACTAGCTTCACATCGACCTCAGAGAACAACTACAAGGTAATGAAATCACAAAAATCACAGCTACATTTGGAAAAGACGATCACATTTCCACGAATTTTGCAAGTAAAAGCATATCCCATTTCAACTGGATTTGACTAGCAAGAAGCAGAACACAGACTAATCCATTCCTATAGAAAAATGTAGAAATGAAGGCCATATAAAGAAAAGGAGTTTACCAAAGGTGTGGGCTTTCTCATGGTTGGCTTGATGTGAACATCACCTTCATCAACTTCTCCATCAACAACAACCTCCTCATCTTCATCTTCATCCTCAAGGTCAGATAAGATTTCAGCAGAAGTTGATGCTTCTTTTTTACTAACAAACCCCTCCTGAGTAAGTATGTTCAAAACTTTTGATTCCAAGGATGATAATGCCTTCCTTCTTGGGATTTTGCTCTTAATTTGCAGTGCTTGAACTAATTCGTCACCCGAAATTTCCTGAAAATCAACAAAAGATCTTTACGGTGGAAATCAACATGTAAAATTGCAATTTTCAGCTCACATCAACGTGACTACAAATCAAGTCAACTATATTAGTTTTTTGGTACCAACTATCAAAATGCTGCAATCAACTTCACACTATAAAGGATGGAAAAATATAGATCTTTGCATTGACAAGAAAAGGGAGCTGATAAATAGGTAATAGGTAGGATGTGAAATTGAGAGCATACTTCAACATGCATATAGAGCTCAGGAGGAGGCAGTTTGATTGCTTCTAGCATTTTCGGTTTCCCACATTCCTTGACGAAGGTTTCCACTGCTTTACAAATATCTCTTACTGCATTCTGACATCAAAGAAAAGACATTCAATAAATATAAATGGCCTTCATTGGCCATAGCCACCACGTAAATATAAGAAAACTGGAATCTCACTGAGTAAAAGAGAGAAAGAAACATGCTGAATACCTGCCCAACTTCTATAGCTTCCAACAACTTCTCTTCAGGTAGGAAGTTGCAGTATCCCTATACATTTTCCATCCTAAATTTCAACTTTTGACATAAAAAAATTGACTAAAAGAATGAATAATAAAATGTTTAACGCTATTAGCTACATGAAAGTAAGATAAATGAGTTGAGCATGGAGAAGGTGTAGGAGTAATGACTTGCCTCAATCATCAATATTGCACTATCCGTCCCTGCCAGGAGCAGATCTAACTTAGAACCCTCCATCTCTTTCACACTTGGATTAACAACAAACTTATCATCAACAAGGCCAACACGAACACCGGCAACAGTTTTAGAGTTTGGGACTTCTGAGAGAGCTCTGATTCATTTCATTTTTCAAAATTACATGTCGCACAAAAACCAGCTACACTAAGTCAACTTAATCTCAGCCAGTTTCAAAGAGACCAAAGCAGCAAACCTACATGGCTATCCCAGCGGCTGTCATAGCTAAAGCATCTGGCGGATGCACACCATCGTAACTCAATACCTGTGACACAGTGAAATTAAAAATCGGCAAACTCAAGATTGCATAGGATAGATATTTAGTAAATACCCAAGATAATATCTGTGTTTCATGATAGAATCCCTTAGGCATTGTAGGGCGTAGTGGTCTGTCAATTAGTCTGCAAACAAGAACCTGCAAAAAAGAACCCACAGATCAATGAAGGCAACTTCAAAGTTCAAATCCCTTGAAGCCACACTCTATTGGTATTTAAATAGATAGAAGTCTTTCAGGTCAATCATCAGTTCTACTACCTCGTGATCCTTTGTTTTCCCCTCTCGCTTGAAAAACCCACCGCTGAACAAATGAACAGCATATGAATTTCTTATGCAGCTACATATTCATTAAGACATTTTTGCGCCTACCTTGTGCGCCCAGCTGCTGAGAAACGCTCTTGGTAGTGCACAGAAAGTGGAAAGAAATCAGAAGGGTCACAGGGATCTTCAGCCAGACAAACAGTTGTGTAGATTATCTGCAATGAGAAGCCACAACATATATAATTTTCATTAAAGCATAAGCAGCACAAGTTCTCTGACATAACATGCCTATGAAGCAGTGATGCAATGAAATCTTATATTTACAGAGAATCCTCAATTCCCATTCTCATGGAGAAATAAGATAAGGCTTCTGGCAGCTAACTCACAGTTTCCCCATCTGTTACAGTAACAGCAGCACTAGCTTGCCTTCCAATATGGCCTGTCTCAACTAATATCTGTGGAAAATCAAAAATCGACTTTAAGCAAGGAGAGATTAAGCAAGCTATTCATGCTACTTGCTGAATGTGTGTGATCACTCAAACCAATGTTCAAAAATTTCTGGAAAAGTTCGTGGTTTTTGGATCCGAAATTTTTCCGAATTTGAACATGGACTCAAACAAAACTCGTTCCTTTATGTTTTCAACTTGGATAACTTACGTTACGATCCCCGAACGGAATATTGATGGAGAAAGGAGCTAAGGGTTGTGGAATCGCTGCCTCATTTCGAGTGTCACCTTCTGCTTTCACTGAAGCCCGAACATGGAGTCCATGGCAAAGGCTCCTGTTCCATCTGGTGCTTCCAATCAACCTTCGCCTCGCTCTCGAACATCGAAGAACAGTATTCCGCCCAAATGAACGCGAAAAATGAAAACCTTCAATCTGCGGAAAGCAATCCACCGGCGAAAAAGGAGGAATTAATCTCAGTTTCCTAGAGTAGGGAGCTTTGAATTGGGAAATCGAAATTTCCAAAGTCGGATTGGTGGGGTTCGCCGCAAGCATTCCCGCTTCCTTGTTCTTGAAATGCTTGCAAGTGTTGCTTCTGCAGGCTTATCCGGTTTCCTCAGCAGTTGCAGACACCAATTTTATTATCTTTTTTTTATATCCAAGATGTCGCTCATTCCGAAACGCGACTATGGAGAAAGAGAAACCAACAGTTCAACACCACGACTGGAGAGCGCCGCTGGCCGTTAAGCTCTCGGAATCATGGAGCCCGAAAAACGCAATCTTCGGGAATGTAGGGAGGAGCCCAATACATCAGTCGGTGGACTTTGACCGCGGTGATCATCGACGGAATCTTCTTTGCGAATCGGTCACACTCCCATTTGCGGGAGAACTGTATGTTTCTTCCTAGCTCTGGCTCTGGTGATCAAAGCAACGGTGTCGCTCCTATCGGTTCCTCTGGTTCATCAATTCGGTTTTTTGCTTATGATTTTTTCGTCTCCATAAACAGCTTTATTCTTGAAAATGGGTTGTAAACTTAAAGAGTAACAAGTCTGAAAGTTCAATGTCTCACGAATTCAGAGGCTTGGTGGTGCAGTTTTAAACTCCAGGGAAACTGTAGGCATGATGCCTTCAGAATCACCGTAGTGTTGAATCATCACTGTTTCAATATGATACACCGATCCCGGAGGAAATAATCCAGAAGCCTGTTGGGTAATCCCTGCCTGAGGTGAATGTCGGAAAAAAATCCCGTTGCTTAGGTTGCCTAGCTAAGGGGCAGTTCTTTGCGCCACATAGACTCCATCATGGAGAGTCAGGGGATCATCGTGAAAGTCAGATGCTTAGGTAGCCTTATGCACACTTCCCTTAACCGAGCTCACTGAAGTGTGTTTGTATCAGTCAATTGAGGTGCAAGAAGTATGAGAAAAACCTCTTCACTCTGAACTCTCGACAGTTTTGCTATTGATCTATTCACCTTGGTGCCCAAAAATACCATTTTAGTGCCTGCTTTTGGTTATGCCTGCTGTCTTGTGCAGGTTGGGGAGGCACTGGGAATATAATGTGCTCCCAATGTGGTGGCCGTGGCCATATCTGAATTGGGAGGTAAGAAGGCTGTTCCCTGTTGGCCGCACTTTAGGAAAACACTGCATGATGAAGATGCAGAGCCAGCAGCAGTCTCGTGAAGGAGATGGTTGCTTCTCTTCACCTCTTACTACAGTTCTTGTCTGCCTGTTGAACTTACTCTCCACTGATGCATGCCACCCTGTTCCGTTTTACTATTTATTCATTTGGTAAGCTTACGTTGATTCAAGAGGAAGCTTTCAACACTGATAGTCAACCTGTAATCGAGTAAGCCTGTAGCCTGTAGGTAATAGCCTTCCATATCCAAGTTTGCATGTATGAAAAAGGGGTTTGGGTTCAATTTAACCTCTCTCTATCATTGCATATCCCAGAAATATGCCCACCGGCGGCGGAGCCGGGAAATCCTCCTGGAGGTCGTCCGAGTCATTGCGCATTCCATTCAATTCTAGAAAGTGTGATGCTAAAGGCCCCCGCGAGTTACAAAAGGGGTGATTCATGTCTCGAGCCGGTCGGCTCCGAAGTTCCTGGTGTGGGCTGTTGATGGAAAAAACTGTAGATACACAAACTGAGCAATCAAGCTGACCTATGTTCAAATCCTCATGAAGCAAAAGCTAAAACTGGAAAAAAAATGGAATGGTGGAAACCGAATGTTGAATGTTTTGCTCAGCTATTCTGCCTCCTTGAAGTTATCTTACTTGTCTTCCCCTAAACAGATGTGGGATTGCTTCATACTCGAAATGCTTACATTTTCCATTACATGCACTGTTTCTGTCGTTTCAGTTCAAATTTCAATACAATCAAGACACTACTTGATGGAACGAGCTAAAAACAGCATACATTACGCACAGGTAACTGATAGTCATCATCCAGCACAAGCAAGTCTTTCAGACCTTGGCTTCCAAGTAGAATAGAACAAACTTGCAAAAATAGGTAACCACCAGCAATGTACCTATCAATCTTCTAAGAGCAGTTGGTCTCGTAGGTTGCGAGTCCCCGAAGCTCCGGACCTTCGAGTCGAGGATTGTTTTCAAAGCTGGAAATTGGCAATGTAAGCATCATTGAAAAACCGGAGGGTTAATGGGACTGTTCTGTTTTCAAAGAAGAGCTCATGGTCTTACTTGCTCAAAGGAAAGTGCTCAAAGGATCCAGTAGTTGGTATCGTGCCGCAGAGATTGTTGTTTGAGACATCCCTGCAGAACATCATGATGAGTAGAAATACAAAAAGTGAAAAAACCAGCACAATAAATGGTTCACACTTACAAAACTTTCAAGCTTGGTATGCTGGCAAGCTCTCTGGGGATCGGACCAGTGAGCTGATTATCATTAACACGTCTGTCCAAGTCAAGGAACAGTTTATATTGCAATGCAACAAGGCTGAAACCAAGAGAACAGATATCACACTGGAGACTTACAGAAAGACTAGAGATTTCAAGTTCCCAAGAGATGGGGGTATCTTCCCTGAGATGTTGTTGTTGTAAAGGTCCAAGCTGATTAAGCTCTTTAGTTTCCCTAGCTCGGCAGGAATTGAACCTTGGATGTTGTTCTTGTAAAGCTCACTGCAAAAATAGCCATGCCAAAAACCACACTAACCGGTATGAACAATGCAACACCATATGCACGTATCAGTAAAGGACACAAAAAATATGAGGCTTGAAAATCTTACAGATACTGAAGATGCTCGAGCTTCCCAAGCTCCGGGACTAGATGACCAGACAAGTTTGAGTTCCCAAGATCCCTGTTAACAAAACAGCATAAACAGATACAATAAAGAAAAGAAATTCCTCACATGGTCCCAATAGCAAAACAAACCCACAACGTAAACATAGGGCTACACCAATTTAAGCACGAAAACAAAAACATACAAGCGAGTGACACGATTGTCTTGGTTGCAGGTCACATGGAACCAGGTACAGGGGCAAACCAGATTCGGATCCCAGCTCTGAAGCACCTTATCGGGATCGGACAAGCTCTGCCGGAACGCGTAGAGTGCGTCGCCCTCCAAATTCGAAAGACCCTTGGGCAGCGTAGAGACGACACTGGTTAGAGCAAGAACCAGGACCAAATCTCTGAAACCCATCATCGCAATCTCGCTCCTTTGGTTCCCCGGCTCTACTTTTCCGATTCAAAATACTTGCCTTTCCCCTTTTTCTTCCGCTACGCGTTTGTTGACTGACTCGCCTCGCCCGTCGTCTTCTACTTTACCTTTTCTCGGTCCAAGAATCTGCAGGGCTGCCAACAGTCACTAGTCATGATTGATTTGGCTTCGTGGAAGAATGGAGAGGATGCGTGATTTTACCAAAACACCCTTCTACGCTGTATATATAAATATTCCTTAATTTCGTTAAAATTCGAAATTATTGGTGTACGTACGCTTCTTCAACTTCGGGCGCAGAGGTCGGCGATCTTCAGGTGTGCTTCGGAGAAAAATGGCGGATCAGCTTACCGATGACCAGATCTCCGAGTTCAAGGAGGCGTTCAGCCTTTTCGACAAGGATGGCGATGGTCAGATCAATTTTAGTTTATTCATTACCTTTTATAATCCTCCTTGAATGAGGTTTTGAAATGCTTTTGGTTGGAAATGCTTACCGGATGCGGAATTCATGAATTCGATGTGAGATCTGGTGCATTTACTTGGATTGTGAAGGTGATTATGTATATACCCTATGGCATTTTGCCTTGATACAACTTGGTGAACAATGAATGCAGATTTTCGGAGATTCACTTGCCTGTAAAGTAGTTTAATCTGGCTTTAAACTGATTAATGGTAATTTGGTGACGGATTCGTATGCAAATTTAGCAACTTTGGATGAGTAGGACTCTAGATGGAGAAGGTAGTAAAGAATGTGGAGTGAAGTTCTCCTTGATGATTCGGGTTCTATAGATGATGTCAATGTGTATGTGCCTAAATACACAATGATGCTTCACTTCATGTGAGCCCAAAAAGATAGTGCGCATTAGAGATCATGAAACTGGAGCTGGATTTTTTTTTTTCACAGGTAGCATCACCACGAAGGAACTTGGAACGGTGATGAGATCCCTGGGGCAGAATCCAACCGAGGCCGAGCTGCAGGACATGATCAATGAAGTGGACGCAGACGGCAATGGAACCATCGACTTCCCTGAATTTCTGAACCTCATGGCAAGGAAAATGAAGGACACAGACTCGGAGGAAGAGCTGAAGGAAGCATTCCGTGTGTTCGACAAGGATCAGAATGGGTTCATCTCCGCCGAAGAATTGCGCCACGTGATGACTAATCTGGGGGAAAAGCTCACTGATGAAGAGGTTGATGAAATGATCAGGGAAGCAGATGTGGATGGTGATGGCCAAATCAACTATGAAGAGTTTGTCAAGGTGATGATGGCCAAGTGATTCTGAACCAAATTTGGCTGCAAACTTGTTTAGTTTGCTTCTTGCAACTCTTTGGTATCATTTTTGCCTTCCTTGACTTCACCCTTTCATGGGAACTTTGCCTATCAATTATTTATGTTAAATTGTTTATCGAAATAATTTATCAAAATTAAGTTTTGAAATTATGAGGATCAATTTTGTATAATTTTGAAAAAAATTAGGATAATGTGTACCTAATTTTCCTGAAATGTTTCAATTATTAATTGAATATATATATATATATTTCTAATTATGGGATATTTTTTTACTAAATAAATATTAAAAATAGTAAGATGACAGCAACAAGTCTTTTGTTTGCATTCTTTAATCAAGTCAAAGCTTGGAGGAAAAGTGACTGATGAACTGCACCAGTGCACTCTCTCCGTCCCCAAATTCCAAACCCTAATTAAATTATCCCACCCCAAAGGCTTTTCCTTTCACTTTCCTCTAGTTTCCTATCCAACAAATGTAGCTGCGGTTTCTCTTTCATCACACCACATCAATAATGGTTTCGGACGGGGGATCGTACCTGCATTACTGAGATTTTTGCAATGGGGAAGCCGGAGGGGAGCAGGCCTTGCCCAGTGCAGCGGATGTGCGGGAGTGGAATACTCGTGCAGGAGTGGGTGGTGGATGCTGCGTCAGCTGGGCAAGGATTGGAAAGTGGGTGAATTGCAGATGTGCCCTTGTGTTGGTTCTTGGGTGCGGAATGTTTTTGTCTGCCGTTTTCTGGTTGCCGTTTTTCCACTTTGGGGATCGGAAAGCTATGGATCTGGAGTATGAAGGTTGTTAATGTATTTCCGTATGTGGGTTTTCGTTTTCTCGGTCTACTGTGGGACGGTTATTGCAACATTTGAATTGTCGGCAGGTTGCTGCAAATAGATCTGCATGCTTTGTCTGCTTTTTTTTACTTTGGCGGCAGAAGTCTCTAATGTTTGTGCATTCCAAAATTTGGTTTTCTGGGATGTGGTAGTTTGTTGGTGTGGCTCTGTTTTGATCCAATCCCACTCTTTCACATGTCTTGCCATTGCGGGAGACTTTCCTATTTCTTTTTCACCACAATTTAGATTTGATTAGTGATTGTGTTTCTGAGTATCACCCAGAGAGAAATCTTCTAATCGCAAGTTTTCTGTTCTGCTACTGAATGTTCTTGCTAGTTGATGGTATCCGGCTTTTCTGGACTGGCTAACCTATCGTCATGCGAAGATTTTTAGTTTTTGTGTGCAAATTGAAAGAATATCAGTATTGGTGATCTGGAGCACATGTTAATTTGGACATTTGGGCTCAGTTGTTTGGAAATTGTTTCTCAGGTTATGATATAGTGGCGCGCTTCCTGCTGAGGAAACCGGTTTTTTACCTTGAGGAACAGAAATCAAAGCTTCAAGAAGATATTTTTAATGAGATTAGCTTCTCCTCAACCGAAGTAAAATTTTTCAACTCACTTTGTTATTTCACTTTTTCTTGTTTTTTTATGCAATCAGGAGGTTTTCTTTGCTCTCTCTTGATGTTAAGTGACCTCTTTTATTGAATGTAGGTACAAATACTATCATTACATTCCTTTTCTGGACCAAACTTGACTGCAGTCGTCTTTGCTGTTAAGGCGGATTCGACTACTCGAAGTTTAATTCGTTCGTCTTTCATGTCTTTGGTTACTCAACAGTCATCACTTCATTTGACTGCATCATTGTTTGGGGATCCATTTTCCTTTGAGGTTTTAAAGTTCAAAGGTGGGCTTACAGTTAGTCCTGTACAGAAGGCCTTCCTGTTGCAGAGTGTTCAGATCTTATTCAACTTCACATTGAACTTCTCCATTGATGAGATACTGGGAAACTTTGATCAACTCAGCAACCAGCTGAGAAGGGGCTTGCATCTTGCTTCTTATGAAGTACGTGGTTCCTTTTCTTTTGTGTCTTGTAGCGCACCTTTTGATGGGAAAATTCCTTAATGCCAATTCCTTTCTTGGTTTGCAGAATTTGTACATTAGCCTTACCAATCAGAAAGGCTCAACTGTTGCTCCACCTACGAAGGTCATTTCTGAAGTTCTCTTGGCAGTGGGTATTAATCCTTCTCAGTCAAGGCTAAAGCAGTTAGCTCAAACCATAACTGATTCTCACTCGAAGAATCTTGGTCTGAACAACACTGTATTTGGGCGGGTTAAGCAAATCAGCCTGTCATCTATTCTGGGACGAGATGGTGGTGCACCATCACCATCCCCTTCCTCTCCTTCTGCATCAAAAAACCACCACCACCACGAGCACAATCACAACCACTACCATCATCATGATTCAAGTCACACTCCTAGTTTTGCACCTTTACCTTCACATGGAGGACATATACACCGGCAAGGCCAACACTTGTCACCGGCGTACACAAGGAATGAAGCACCACCTCCTCAAGCCTGTCATCATGGAGGTAAAAGTAGGCCTCCAGGTAATCACAACACAGATCCTCACCTTGCACCATCTGCTTCCTCATCATACCTGAATAGAAAAAAGCATCTAGCCCCCAGTCTCTCTCCGGCTCCGGCAGCCAGTCCACAAATCCCTGTGCACGCTAGTGGTCATTCCCTGTCTACTGGTGATGAACATGCAAGACGTCTCGTTCCCGCACCAGGAGTATCACAATTACCGTCCTCATGTGAGTAAATTCTCCCTTGCAATGACTTTTGCTCTCTGTGAATCATGTGCTGTACTTGATCAACAGTCCTGTCATCCGTATCATTCAACATCGTTTGATTAGAGAGTCGTGTAATTTTTTTTTAAAAAAAATTGTTCCGAAATGGTAGAATCTCCATGTGCATCTCTGTTTTATGATCATGTGGTTATACACAGCCTCAAACTGTATTTGCTTCTATGTTACTCAGCAATGTACCTTCTTGCAGCCTCTGTCAATGCCATTACCTACAACAGCTGGGCTCTCCTGCCTTTGATGGCAACAGTATTGCTACTTGTGGCACCCTGAAAACAAGATCGCCATTCGCAAATGTGGTCTGGCTTCAGAACGTATCCGCATAGGCTTCGACACAAACAAGCCGAGTCGCAACTTCCCGGGTCTACTCAAGCTAAAGGGATGCATTCTTGAATTCATGTCCTTAACCTGTGTCAACTTGTGTAAATAATCAGGAAAACGCTTGGTGGAGACGCATTCTTGGGGTCAAAGTCATAAAGATGACAGGCCTACAACGAAACACGGTGACCACCAAGCTGATTACTTGATGATGCTCCCCGAGGGTGAATTTTGTGGATAGTGTTTCTACAAGCAGCAGAAATATCCTTTTTGTCGATCTTGTGCCGTGCCCTCGAGGCCCTGTAATGATCCCTTGAAAACTTAAAGCAAGGAGAATAAATGAATACGGTTTTTCAAGTTACGTAGTTCAATGCCATTTATGAATGAAGGGTGGTAACTGAAGACAGTGGGGAAGCAACGGCTTCACTAAAGCTGCGCAAGTTGCATTCCAAGATTATGATAAACAGCAAGTAAGATTTTTCAGAGTCAGATTTCAACTGTTTGCACAGAAGAAACAAGAATGCTGACTTCAGAAGCATACACTGAACAGGGATGGAAAATCCAACGCTAACTTACGCTTTGGTTTAGTATCCAATGCACCACTTATTTCCATGTAACACAAAACATCAAAAGAAGGGGGCTTTACGGAGCGAAGCTTCCGGTTGGTCAAAAGGGGTGTAGGCGTTCATTTTGAAGGGAACCTGCTGCTGATATCAGCATAGCTTGGAAGATGAAGCACTGTCCAAACAAAAATAATCATAAAACACTTTGCAACAAGTAGTGGTTACGCAACTGCTTGGAGTTATTACCATCCCCATATGATGCCATCGTTAGAGGTGATGATATTAGCTTTTGTGCCGTTTTGTAAATGTCTTGAGCTGTAATTTCGTCAATTGCCTTTAGAAAATGCTCCACAGGTTTCCTGGACACAGAGGAAGCAGATGTATTCGCATACCAATGACCTGCTAACTGGATAATAAAAGGGAAATACTCGATAACCTTGAAATAAAAATGCGCTCACCTCTCTCCATACGTCAGTATTTGCTTTCCAATGTCTTCGGAAGCAATCATCTGCAAGGATACCAAAAAATGTACTGAATGAGTATGCACCTTCATACATTAGGTGTGAAAGACTTGTACACGTACTCTGGATTCTAGGTTCATCAAAATTGCAGACTTCGTCGACTGCTTTGCACGACTCAGCTGAACCTGATCAACTGCAAATGAAAAAGTAGGCCGAGTAGCTTCAGCAAATTATATCACTCGACAGGAAGCTTGGGAGATAAAAACTAGATATAAGCTAATGGTTAAAATTTAAGAACCTTGTCCTGGAGTTGCGACAGCAAGGAGCTCTTTCACCGCTATATCAATGGCATTTGCCGCAAAATCAGACCCCTGTATTCCACAAGACAAAAAAAAAAAAGCCCCTCCCAGTTTTTAGGCTTTCACAATGTCTAAAACCAAGGACAGCATAAAAAATGGCCAGCGAGGCATCTTGTTTGCACAGGTGATTAGAAAACGCCTTCTCATAATCCTCAAATTTCATTATACTTTCAATAAATTAGAAAATATCCCATCACCAATCACCATCTCAAAGAACAAGCTCAGAGGAAGATCACAATAAACGGATCATGCAAAAGACAACTGCAAGAACCACATAAAAAAAAAAAAAAAACATTGGTTGAGATCCAAGCCTAAGCTTTTACAAATTCTCGTTCAAGGAAGTTTGACTCACCCAGTGTAAACTCTATCTCCTACACAGTTCAAACAAAAAGGTATCTAAAAGGTTTCCTTACCGTGGAAGCTTGAATACCAAACAACCCAGTGTGATTGTAAATGCTGTTGAAAGCAGTGAACGACTGAATCTGAGGATGCTCATTCAAAACACGAAGATCTGCAAAAATTAGTAGAGATTTTACTTTCCTTAGAATAAAGGTATGAATTGAAAACAGAATAGGGACGAGTGAATTTGAGAAGAAGATTTCAGACTCCGGGCTAACAATCCAAATGTCAGAGTCCATTTCCGAGAACAAGAAGTTGATGGGTCTCCACTTACACAGTCTTGAGTACATTCCTTTTCCAGGACCACCAGCCGAGAAAGATCCTCCTCCACCCATCAGCATCTATTGAATCCAAACAATTGAAAACATACATGATAAGATCTTTTTAATAAAGTGCCAGATTACTATTTTACAAGAAAATCATGGGGATGGAATTAAATGATTTAGAAAAAAGATTTGGATAAATACAAACACCTGAAGAACAGTTAACACAATAGCATCCTTTTCCTTCATCCACCCACCAGGAAGTTCAAAGGCAAGGGCGAAGTGTGTCACCTGAGGAAAAATTGAAGCATTTACCAAGTTTTCAAATCAAAGAATACAAAATGACCAACTACTCGAAGTTAGCAAATATGCATACCCCTGAATCACCTTGACGACGAAAGTCACCTCCAGTATAAATGGGTTTTGGCTCTGGTGGAACAGGAACTTTTGGAAGATCCGAGATTAGTGGCTCTGCATATTCCAAAAGTTTCTCATGGTCAATACCGGATGCAGCAAGGACCATTCTAGGAGCAGTATAGTGTTCCTGAACCACAAGGACGTCAAGAGTAAGTTAAATGAGAAGAGTCTGAATGAACCACCAGTTCTTAAATAAAAGATTTCAGATAGGTAAAACTCACATAGACGAAATCTTCCAATACAGAGCTATTCAAATTTCCAATTGCTGATTCTAAAGCTACAAGAGAATTAGCATAAGGTCCAGAATACCCCGTTGAATGAATAGCCTCCAAAAGAAGGTGCTGAGGGTTCTTGGCAGATTCACTTACGTCAGCTTTCAGCTTACTTATCTGAAAATATTTTACTTGCAAGTCAAATTATGAATATAACATGAAATCAATCCATGTCAAGAGAAAAAAAAATACACCTGCTCATTAACTTCCCAATCCAGAAAAGCTGGGTTCCTCACAGAGTCAATAAGAAGTTCAACCATTTGAGGAACATAGGTCTTCAATGCATCATAGGAGTAACTAATATGCTCTCGTGTGATTGATGCCGTCACATTGCCACCAACTGCCTCAACTTCACGTACAGTACGCAAGTGGCTCCTATTAGTGGTACTCTTGAAAGCCATGCGCTCCAAGAGATGGGTGACCCCATATGTCTCCGGGGTCTCATAGATTGGACCGCAGTCAACATATAAACCAATTGATGCTGCAGGGTTCTGATCAGATAGCTTAATAAATCAAAATCCTGTTCGACCAAAAGATAACCGTGCCTTTTTTAATCAAAATTACTAAATTGTCACCTACCTCTGATGACTCAGATGCTATTCTAAAACCGTTAGAAAGTGTGGTTATCTTCGTCTTTCCAGGTTCAACATAGTCAGGCAATGGAGGAGGAAGGACAACATCCTTAAGAGGGAAGTCTAGTGGAGGAACCGATGATAAATTCTCCCCTGTCAGCCAACCAAACAATCCTGGAGATGACAACTTGCTCCCCACAGCTGTAGTACTAGCAAACCTAGTCAATGTCCTGAAACCATCTTGGCTCTGCATACAAAAATTAAAATACACAAGTGACAAAGTTATACTTATAAAAATCAGCCTGATCATTTTTATAATCTGTACTCTTAGAAGAATGGAAAAGATAGAGAGTTGGATAGAAATCGATGGTTCAGAAGCCGCATTCAAATAATCACTAGGCGTCTGCTCGTTATAACACCATATTGGTTAGAACTCTAAAAACCGCATATTTCATATAATCTAGACGACTCACACCACATGGCAAGTGCGACCGTAGCAATCCAAGGAGAAAAAACACTAAGCCCTCTTCCTTAACAAAAAAAAAAAAAAAAAAACTACCAAGTGACCAAGAAAACCAGACAAAAAGATTCTAAAATCAATACAATCCCAATTCCACGGAATCGACGAATCGAACATCGCCCTTAACACAAAACCCACATAAATAAACATTGAAATCATCCCATAAAATCAGATCCAAATCCAATAAAAAGCCCATCGCAAATATCCATCAGAGTGACAAATTGACGTGTCGCAACACGGTTATCAAGCATTGTAGAAAAACAATCCAGGTGAAAACCTTCAGAGCCCTCGCGCGAGACACAGCCAACCTATACATCGCTCGCAGATTGCAGAAGCTCCGCTCACCTCCGTCTCTCAGGTTAAATGTGAAAAACAAATAGTGGTTATACTGGTAATGCCGCCTCTGAAGCCTACTCTTCAAATATGGGCCAACATCAAGGCCCAACCGTACAAAAAAGGGCCTTAAGATTGTCTTTCAACATTCGGCCCAGTTAATACTTTTTCTGCAATTAAAAATACAAATAATTAAGTTATTAATTACTGGATTTGGCTCGAAATTCAGGCTCCAAGATTCAACAGTATGTACCAGAACCAACTTATGCTGATCCCAACCGTTGCATGACACAAACTGCAACCAGAAAGCTACTTGTTCACTACAAACAGGGGAACGGCCTGAGAGCGGCGGCGCTAGAGACCGAGTCCGACAGTTCGACCATCTCTTCGACGCAGTCCGGCGGTGTACTGCTTCTCTAACTCCATCTGCAGCTGTTCCCGTTGTTTCTCCACCTCGGGGTTGTCTGATTTGAGATCGACCTTTGCATCCCCCTTCACGCCCTACAATTGGCCATATGCACCAATGCAACCTCAGACTCTAAAAGAGTGTCAGTAAGGGGATGTAATTCAGGGAAACAAAGGGAAATGGTTGTTTGCAGAGATAGTTTATCTATCAATCTCAGAAAGAAAGAAGCGGGGGTTGAGGGATTACCATGAGCTTGTTGAACTTCTCCTGTCGATCCCGGTCCATGAACTGTGTGGTATCCCACCGGCTGGCAGACTAAGTGATGCAAAGGGTTTTGAATCCAGATGGAGTCAAAAAAAACATCAGACTGTATGTGGAGGTGCATGCCAAATTCATAAAAGAGCACACTAACAAATGCCATCATTGGATTGAAGACGATGTATATGACATCAAAAATAAAGCTTGGTTCACAGTGAAGTGAATGTGGGTTCATACCTCTTCAGTAGTGTTGCTCTTCTTGTTGCCCCATAAAAGCTTCTTTTTCTGATCAGCTGACATGTATCCCGTACCAACTAAATTCCTATTAACTGCCATTCACCATAGAGTGAGTGAGTTCCAGCAATCAAAATTCTGTCAGATTCAGAATCACAAGGTTTTATTTACACCAAATTTCAGCGTACCCAATTCTGCTGCCTTCATTGCAGCAAGCTTCGCTGCATCAATATCAGCATCTGTCACAAAAGCCTGATCTGGAGTAGCTGATGGGAAGTCAGAGGATATCAGAGCCAGAATCAAAGGAGGATGATGCATGCATAACAGAACATACCATTCACTTCTTTCCCAATAGCTAAGCCATCAGGAGAAGAGAATTTTGATTTCTTAGCTATGGACTCTTGACCTGCCCTTGGGATATCATCAGCATGATCCTCACTTCTCTTCTCTTTATTTCCCAACCTTTCACCATCCTGTTCCTTGGAACCTTTACTTGAATCTTCTTTCAGATTCTGACCAGAGTTTCTTCTGGACGATTCTTCCAAAGCATTAGCAGGCGACAGTTCACTCCTGTGATCTCGGTTTCCTTTTTTGTGATCAGACCTCCCATACCCTTCATTTCTTTCCGCTCTCTGCCTGTCTCTTCCCCTATCCATATCTCTGTCCTCCAGATCAGCATGCTTCCTACTGGGGGCTGATCTATCATACGAGTCTCGATTCTTGCTTCTATGGCCTACATGATGCCTTGAACGAGAGTATTCTTTATCACTCCTCGTGCAGTCCAAATCCTCCTGAGGATCCCTCCAGAACCGAGATGATGACTTGTGGTAGCTCCTGCTATAGTCCTCACCACGCCTCTCGCGCCTATCATGGTCACCATGCCTATTATAGCCCCTCGGAGAATTCCTATCAGAATGCCTACACGACTCATTGCTTCGCCCAGCATAACTCCTGATATCATCTCTCTTTTCCTTATCATCAGAACTTTTCAGATTATCCTTCTTAGAAGGGACTGGACTCAAGCTGTGCTTCCGCGATGGAGACCCTGAATACATACAAGACAAACTATAGGAGTAAAAGAACGGTTACTTACAATCAATACATCAAAAACAATACAAGAGCATGCAAGCTACACAAAAAAAAAGTGAAAAAAAAAGAATTTTTACTGATAAAATTAGGAATATGAAACCAAATTTACAAGCTTGAAACACTTTTATGCAATAGGAAAATTCACACAGGAAGCAAGTGAGCTGAAAAGAACTAACCACCAGGTGACGAAGAAGATGAACCTCCACTTGGAGACCTTCGTCTATACTTCCTGCCAGAGGCCTCATTCATAGGCCTTCGAAATTCAGTCCTTGCGTCCAACACTTCCTGCCCATCTAAATCCATAACACCTGGAAAGGAACCCCAACAAAAAAAAAATGCGACCTTCAAGAACGAGAAGATTCGCAAAATGAACATTGATATAAGCCAAAAAAATTCATCTCCAGAAAAAAAAAAAAGCAACAAATTTAGGGATTAAGGAGTTGAATCACGGCCTTTAGATTTACTTCACCTTCAAAGAACAATGGATCGCGAGCTGAGCGTATGGCTCGGTCTCCGTCGCCTAGGGTTCCGAGCACAATAGCGTCAGATCGCAAATAGAATAATTGCCGGACCAAAATCAACGGCAAGGGGAAGATATTTTCATGATGCTCCTGGGCTTGTAGTGGGCTCAGGGCCCAATTTGACTAAACTGCGAAAAAGGAGGAATCCGGTAAGAAATCATAAACCCTCACTTCTCACTCAGCTTCTCGCACGAGCTCAGAGTTGGCGCGCCAGGGTTTAAGGAAAATGTTGGCGATTCATAGGCTCTTCACGCGTTGTCGGAGGTGCTAAGTATTCTATTCGATGCTTCCGGTTTCTATATGCCTCTTCCATTCCTCACTTCAGTGATTACTAAGTAATCGTCTGGTTGTAGTGTGGGTTTGCGGGTGTAACTTGTGTGAATAGGAAATGATGAGAAGATAGTTGGGATTGAAAATCTTGAATCTTTGGCTTTGTGTTCACAAAGCTTGAATTGCCTGAGCTGAGCTTGTTTTCTGTAGGAATCATGGACTACGCATTTCGGCTGTTCGACTTTGCTGTGGCGAGCCTCATGTTGGGGGAAGTGAAGATTACAGTGCTGAGTTGGTTGAAAAGCAAGGAAAACCATTCAATAGATTTTTACACTCTGCAAGATTTTATAGCTCAACTTCATTCGGGAAAGCCTGTAGTTATTCTTCACAGTCAGGAACCAAGAGCAGCGGGGAGGAATTTAATGACTTGGAATATGCTACGGCCAAGGAGGTTACCTCTGAAGATGAGACAGAGGGCTCTGTGCTCTCAGCAAATCATGAGCTTTCTGATGACGATGGAGATGATGCTTCTGAGGAATTGTTTGCTGATCCTGAAGCCTTTGATGATGAGTTTGAGGTTGGTGGGGCAAAAAAATTGCGGAAAGATTTCCCTGTTTTATCCATGCTTAAGGCCATCCTTGCTTCTACTGCCTTACCTGTGAGTGCCGTTGTGAATAAATGGCTTGAAGAGGGGAATGAACTGACCAAAGCCGAAGTCTCATCAGCCATGTTTCATCTTAGGAAAAGAAAATTGTTCAGAAAGGCCTTGCAGGTCTTCATCTAATCCCTTTTCTCTTTTGTGTTTTATGCCTGGCTTGCCTTAGCTTCTTTCATCTTTGGATGGACCTCAAATGCTAGTATCTTGTATGCCACCTTCTTCGTAAGCTTTCTTATGATGTGAATGTTATGCAGATTACTCAACTGTTGCTTTGGTTTCTTTTTTCAGCTATCAGAGTGGCTAGGATCTGAAAGACATCTTGATTTATCGGAGCGATATTATGCATCTCATATCGATTTGCTTGCAAAAATGAGCGGTGTCCATAAGGCCGAGGAATACCTGCATAGTATCCCACAGTCCTTCAGAGGTGAGCTCGTATTCCAGGCGCTGCTAGCCGGCTGTGTTTCAGCAACCAACTTGAAGAAATCAGAGGAAGTTTTTAGCAGAATGAAGGAGTTACATATCCCTCTTTCATGCTTCTCTTGCAACAAGATGCTGCACCTCTACAGCAGAACAGACAGCAAGAAGATCCCACATGTGCTTCGGTTGATGGAGGAGGAAGACATCCGGTCTTCACTCTTCACCTACGAAGTTCTCATCAAATGGAAGGGACAGGCAAATGATGTACACGGGATGGAGGAGTTGGTTGAGGGAATGAAATCCAAGGGCCTCGAACCGAACAGTCGAATTCGAGCTTCGTTGGCTAAGAATTATGCTGTCTCTGGATTGAAGGACAAGGCTGAGGAGATGCTGAAGGCGATGGAAGATGATGATCTGGTGAAGAATCGTTGGGCATGCTGTTGGCTGCTTCATATTTACGCGATCCTCGGACGAGACGACGAAGTGGAGAGGATATGGAGAGTCTGTGAACCTTCCCCACACCTATCTGAATGCATGGCCGCCATAGAAGCCTGGGGGAGGCTGAGAAAAGTTGAGAATGCAGAAGCAGCTTTCGAGAAACTGCTGCAAAGAGCAAACAGACCTTCTACAAGACACATTGCCTTCATGCTGCGAGTTTATGCAGATCACAAGATGCTGGAGAAGGGGAAGGATCTCATGAAGCGAATGTCGAGCATGAACTGCAAAATCGGGCCACTAGCGCGGGATGCGCTCGTGAAGCTCTACGTGAATGCAGGAGAAACAGAGAAAGCAGCTTCTGTAGTTGAGAAGTGTATTGCGGAGAAAAGTGGGAGGCCCTTCTTTTCTTCCATTGTATACGTCATGGACAAGTTTGCACAGAAGGGAGACGTCCACAATGCTGAGAAGATGTTCCTGATGATGAAAAAGGCAGGATATGCGACGGGGGCGAAGCAGTATCAAATTCTCCTTGATGCATACATAAACTCCAACACCCCTGTCTACGGGTTTGTGGACAGAATGCGAGCAGATAACATCTTCCCCAGCAGGAGCTTTGCTCATCAGTTGGCTCGGGCGGATGCATTTCGGAAAGACTCCGTTTTGCAGTTGCTTTGATGATGGTTGAATTCACACTTTGGTGTGACCCCATCCCATGGTATAGCAGCAAGCATTCTAAAGTAGTGGCTTGTTTGGTAGCTCCTGATGAATTGTCTGCTTTAGATTTTGATATGTGAGGGAAATTCTACATGTTATTGATCACATTTCAGATCCGAATTTCTACGTTAAGTGAATTCATGTCTGGTAATGAAGAGAAAAAGATGCAGTAAGGAATTTCATCTTATGATTAGCAGTCAAGGGGAAGTGATTAGTAGTACAAACAAGCCATGCCACCCTTCTAGAATTAGGCAAACCACAATCATTATGCCCAATAAGCTGGTAATGCAACTAACCTTATAAACTTAAAGTCTTTACAATTCCTTGCTTTTTCCTTCTGTGGTGAAAAAAACTGTGCTTTGTGATGTTGGAGCTCAAGGATACCTCCCATATCTGAAAGATGAGCACAAGCATGTCCGTGAAGTATGATGAGAGATGGATGGTCTAAGCATGATGTCATTCTTTTGAGGGGGTTACCGCATGGAAAGTGAGCGAGAGGAGCTGGTGATGGATGCGGAAGCAGCAGGGAGTCGGCCACTCTTTTGATCCTGTGGTTTGCAGCTGCGTATTGCAGCAACTTCCTTTTCCATGGTAGCGAAATCTCTCCGCATTTTCCGGGATTCGCTTTCCCTTGCTTTGGTTAGGGTATCAACTTTTTTTGAGAGCATCTGCGGTGTATTCAGTAATACAGTGAGAGAAGAGAAGGAAGCAGAATTTAGCCAAGGTATGAGCCTACCTCAATGGTATCTTCTTTGTCCTTGAGGCTCTGAGTTTTCTCTTGGCAAGCTTTCCGCAGGGCTATAACCTCTTTCTGCAACGTATCATACAGCGTCCCTGAGACGTAGTCTTCGTTTTCATCATTCATCTTCTCAATTCTTGTACGCAGATCCCCGTTCTCGCATGGACTGTGCACCACTCCATTACTTGCATGATCTGCAGCATGAAGTATCCTGTCTCCATTGTTTAGCTTGCGGTCACCTTTTGTGAATTTTGATCTCTCCTGCCTCGATAGAGTACCATTTCTGGTGATTTGGCCAGGCCTGGGTAAGTTTTCAAATCCTCCAAGTGATGTACGTGCAATGGTCGTGCTTCTTCCTTGTGATGTACCTTTAAATTGTTCTTCCAGAACTTTGAAGCGTAGCATATACTTCTCCTGATAAACAAAATGAAGATGAATGAGAGAGGAAACCGTAAGGCAGAAATATGATTTATATTTTCACCTTCAATTGTGCCTCAGACTTGGCAGCGCGTTCTGCAACTGCCAGCTTAGATTTCAACTGCTGCATCTCCCCCTGCAACCAACACTCGTTGTGAGTACCAGCCCCCAATACATTATCCTTAACAACAAGCGAGACAACATTTTAAACCTGGTAGAACTTTCTTTCGTCGAGCCACTGTTTTACTGGCATGACCTTGTCACTAGCATCTTTCCAGTCATTTGCAACCACAACTGCCACACGATTTGCAGATACCTTGGCTCGAGCTAATTCACGATCTAGGATTCTTTTTTCTTCCTGTTGGATGAGTAATTTGTCAAGGCCATGAAAATAAATTACTGACGAGAGGTATAATTGAAGAATGGAGAGGAGTCATTTACATTTAGTTCTTGAACTTGCCGCTGAAAATCACGCACAGCATTGGCTGCAGCACCTCCAGACAAAACTGCCTCCTCAAGTTCACGAACAGTCTGCGTTAACTTTTCAACCTCGGAGACTTTTTGTTTATGCATTTTGTCCATTATTTTATTTTCTTCCTGAGAAAGAAGGCATAGGGGAGTTAGCCATCCTGCATCGATTTTTATGAAATGACGGGGGCATAAAAGACAAACCTGGCATATTTCTATCTGTTTACTCAGTTCTTGGTTTTTGTTCTGCAAATCATCCACCAATGAAGCTTTGGCCAAAGCGATCTCTACTGTACGTTCTGCTTCTAGAAGGGCTAATTCTTTAGATTTCGTCAGTCTCTCAAGGGCCTTGTTGTCCTCCTGTAGCTTTGCTACCTACGCGAGTCACATCAATTCAAGACCGAATTTTGATCCTTGACCATGAATCAAATTCAGCATTAGTCTTACTTACCTCTGTTTTTGCTAACTTCAGTTCAGCCTCCAAGGGCGCAAGGATTGCCTCGATGGGAGGCATTTCGTCATCTTTCTGCGCAGCATGCACTTTCCGGAGTGTTGCTTCTGCAGCAAATTGAGCAACCATGGCAGCTTTTTTCTCCTCGTTGATTTTCTTGATCTCTAGAGTCTGGAGCACGTAGAAAACAAAAGGTCGATTTTTTAGACTCCATGGTCAAACAAATTCATCTCGACAACAAGGCATATGTTGAAAGGGATAACGGAATAGCTTGAAAAACAGTAGTACACCTTGCTTTCAAGAAGAGATTCCATTGTTTTTATCTTATCATTCAGTCTCGCAAGCTCTTCAGAAAGCTGCCAAGGCATAAGCTTCAGATTACCTTTAGAGTTACGGGACAGAAATCGAGCAAAAGATCATCAGAAAAGATGCTTCATAATAAAAGCAATGCAACAATAAAAAAACGCACTAATAACGAACAGATTCTTGGAATGTGATTATGCGGTTAACCTCCACGAACTTTACATCACTCAGTAGGAGCATGTTGGCCAGAATTACATATGCCATTCAGTATACCTCTTCTACTGCCTTCTCCTTAAGGCGTTCAGACAACTTCAATGCTTTAATTTCTGCATTTGCCTCGCCAAGTTCCCTGTCCTTTTCTGTATTTTGGTGAACAAAACAATCATTTACGGTCACCCGAATGCAACCAAATAAGTCATTAAAGTACTAAAAACCCAAAAAAGTTTTGCTTTATCAGCCTTCACGTGATTAAAAGAGAAGCAATTAAATATAAAGCCCAAACAAATTAGTCCCTTTCTAATTGTTCAGCTGTCACTTCACACAGACCAGTTGAGTTAGATACCGCTGTTTTCTTGTCAGCTTATTTTACATCTACTTAAAACTGCTAAATACAACAATAATAGAGCTACAAAAGCTTAGCTTATTCTTTACCTTGGGGCCATTACGCCTCTAAATTCAAAACTTTCTATCTAGTTTCTCTTATAAAAAACTGATTCTATCCTAAAGGAATCTCTCCAGAAAAGTCAAAACACTACATCAAGGAAGCAAAGTGGGGGCCCGAAGTTGGCTTTATTTTCACTTATTCACGGCACATGCTAACTCAATTTCTTTCTCTTCCTTTTTCTCTCTTCTTTCACACGACAACTCAACCACCAGATTCACTAACCAAAAGTAATAAACACTCATCACCGCCATTTTCATATCATAGTTGAAAACTGTAGCTTGCAAAATTTAAATTCGAGACAAAGCATTGATGTCCGGAATTCAGGTACTGCACCTTCAATTAATTATGGTCCAGGAAATTAATTTCTCAAGTAGGCCTCATAAATAAACACACAGTACGATATCCTGACCTCCAGAAAACTATCACATCCAAATCGGAAAGTCTTGGATCAAGTGTCCTTGTAAAACGAAAACAGATTCCGGCAGAAACGCTTACCTCGAACCTCATTCTCTAGGCGCGTGAGCTCAAGGCGCACCGGATCAGAACCATGCATCAAAGTGATGATATCATCCATCTCCATCGCCGACGCCGTCTTCTTCCTCGCCTTAATCATCTTCTTCGGCTCCGCATCTCCATTCTGATAACTCCCCATCGCAATCACACAATCCGAACAAAATCGATTCCCGCAAAATCCTTAAAACTTCTGGTTTCCTCTGTATTGCCTCCTCAATCGCAGCTCTCTGTGCTTCAATATCCGCTCAAGAAGATCACATCAATGGGATGATTGTCGGGATATATCCGCACGAGGAGCTCCCTGTGTAAGTGCAACTCTCTCTACACAGTGCCGGTGAGAGAATCGGAAGCGGTTCTCCCGTCCATTCACTATTTATGCGCTGTCTCGCCATCGACACAGAATGCGAGGTATATATAAAGAAATTCCAAAAAGGTCCGGATTCCCTGTGCTCCACCATATTTCAACACCCTGTACCTGCACATGGAACAGCTGCACACCATTCCTTTTGCCACACCATATTCAAATTTTGCATACCAAACGCTTTGGTTCTCAATTAATTTCTTAATTATTAAAAATTAGTCGAAGAAGCTTTATCCACAATATGAAATGTAATTATATTATAATATGTGACATTCAAATTTATCACAAAAATTATATATCAATTATTTTTCATCGATATTTCGAAATGAAATATTATGATAAATATATTTCTCTTTTGAGTTTTCTTTAAGATAAAAACCCTTAGATGCATTACTTAGTCAAATATTTGTATACTTTTAACTCCTAAACCCACAATAATTTTATCCCATGTCAATGTTATAAGTATATACATTCATAATCATGTAATATATTCGTTCAATCGAATTGTAAATGTAAGAAAAATCGATCATCATGAACACGAGAATGCAACTAAACTAAAAAGTTTGAGGGTCTCATATGTCCATTTTTATTGTTACCATGTTCTATGAAACTTCTCCTCTAATGATCACTTTTGGATTTCAGATTTGATCCAACCAAATTTAAAACATTATTAGAAAAAAAAAAAGTAGCTTCACATTGAATATTCAAATCACCCGCGAAAAGTAAATCCAACCAACGGTCAAATTTGGTTGGGTAACGGTTACCGAACTCATATCGTCCAAAAATATATTTAAATAATCTCCAAAAAATAGTGATATATTAATAAAAAACGACGTATCCACAAACGCAAACCCCAGACACATACTGACCGTAGGATGAGGTCGATCTTTCAGTTGGGTTGGTCCAGGGTCCCCATCACGCGGCTCAGAAGTTGACATGCAAGCGACCGGATCCAACGACGCACTGCACCAATACATTACATAGCCCGCACGCGGTCTTACCGTGGGTCCGTCGCACCGTAACATAACCCCATATATCACCTAATATATATATATATAAAGAAATATCTCAGGAAATATTTTCACATGACTAATGTGTTACCTTGAGAAATAAAAAATGGGAATTAAGTAAATATTATATTCAATGAGGACCAAGAATATTTGTATATTTAATTTTGAAAACAAATTAGAAAATGCAAATAGTGACTTGGACATCTCAACGACTAAAAACTCGACGGGTTTTTTAATTCAAAAATTAATAAAAATATAATCAACAGTATACTATTTAGAGTATATTTGGTCAATAGTTTTAGGTATACGTGTTTATTTAACATAATTATATTTATTTAACAAGCGTATTTCAAATTTATATTAATAATCTTTGATTTGTCTTGAACCATATAATGAAAAGCTCCGACAAATTACCAAACTCGCCCTTGATGGGATTATCATTGGTGAGGATAGGAATGAATGCGTAGGGGGGACTGAGTTTGCTGCTTATTCCACCTTGAAATGGAGTTGGTCCCCCAGCCCAGCAAACTCGTCCATCGCCTACAAAGATGCTTCTTCTAGAGTGAGTCCGCGCTGAAGGAAGAGGGGGATGTGGCTGCCCATGAGGATTCTGCATCCACGAAATCATAAGGCGGTAATGTACAGTGACGATACAAAATACCACATTGGTTATGAATGAGAATAAGAATATGTTTAAATAGAGAGATAAATGATTTTTTTTTGGAAAAAGTAAAATGTAAAACCGGGAGGGTTTATGACACGTAATGCTACCATGGCAAGGATTTTTTGGGGAAAGTGTCTACAAAATGCGAATCATCACCTCAGGTGAAGGCATATTCAAACAGAAGGATGCTCACTCTCAGCTTCATGCTGTTTCTTTAACCGCGGTGGGGGTGGTTACTAAATAGGAACCAAAAAACAATCTCCTCCCAGGTAACTAAAACCATCACCAATGGCTAACAACTGACTAAAAAAGAAAATGGTAGTAGGGTACCCAGACCAGACCGGCTTCAAACTGCTGCAAAGAATGATGCTGCTTTTCTTTCCCGTCATCCTGATGAGTTCTACAGGCTGCCCTTCTTTGGTAGGGTGGAGATCATTCCTTCTGCGTGCCATTTGGAGAAACCCTTCTCAAGGGCTTCCCTCATCCAGACATGTCTGCAACATTGGATAGCTTCAGGAATGGTGAGCCAGCTTCTTTCGCGTTGACTCTTTTCGGGCCACAGTTCGAGCTCCTCCTTTACATGCAGAGCGTACATTGCTGCTCTACATAAGCCTTCTGGACTGTATTCGTCTTGGAGGGTTTTGCTCTTGAAGGGGTAGCATCCAAGGAAATGCTGAGAGGAAACTCAGGTTGTTAAATGACAGTGTTGTTGAGGAATCCACAAATTTCAATTTACCAGCTCATTTTTTTTTTTTAAATAGAAAGCTAGCCTCTTCTTACAACTAAGTCTCCTCGAACTCCAGCTTCTTCCATCGCTTCCCTCTCAGCAGCCTCCTCGGCAGTCTCATCGTTCTCCCATCCACCCTACACAAAGAGACAAACACTTTCCAAGTAATATTTCTGTCTACAAGATTCCCAGGCAATTGCATGAAATATCAAATGTTAGGTACCCCAGTTTAACAACCGAAAGTGATGTCAAAGTTCTGCAAGTTATACTGGAAATTACTCATTCCCATTAGTTTTTCAGGATTAAGTGACTGTCTGATCAGCAGTTAGCACGAGATGTCATGAACAACAAACTGCTTACATTCCAGCACAAAGTTACAATTCTCACCTTTGGGAATAGAAGCCCAGGTCCGCTAGCTGAATTGATCATTAGTACAACTACCTGTTTAGACTCATCACCACCATATTCTCCTACTGTCCGATACTTAAAAGGAATACACCTGGAATATGAGAATACAGGTCAAAACAGACCACTGAAGCAAACAGAGGAACACAGCACCCATTTTCAATGCTTACGCAGACCCACATAAAGTTCAAAAAACCTGAGCAATATCTGCCATCTGTTTGGACCATAAAATATAGCTGATAAATTTTAACAATGAAATCATAACATGGGAAAGAAAAGGTTGTTCTTTCTATGAAATAAACCGAAAGTGCAATAGCATATTCGGAAAAATTCAGGCATTTACTTTATACAAAATAGATCATCTATCTGCATACGGTAAAAGCAGCATTGGTTCTCTTAAAGTGTGGCCACTGAGTTTGTTTTTGGGAAATCAACCGTTTAGGATTATCACTACAGGTATCATTATTCTGAAACACACATCGAATATGCATGAAAGACACTGATGGAAACCATAGCATTACACACCACAACAGTATGAAAGATCCAACATTCTAATTGATTTGCTACATACAGAAGGCCAGTAACGACCCCTGCAAACCTATCAGCATTGCACCTTGAAATCCAATACAAAATCCCCAATTTCTTTATGAGCTATACCAATCAATCCAATACAATAAACCAAAAATTCCAGCATTTGCGTAGCAAGCAGGAACTCACCATCAATCCTACGCCAGACCAATCCCAAATAAGCCCAACTCTAGTTTCTAAACAGAATCCAAACCAAAAACCTGGTTTTTATCGACATGCAGCCATGGAAACCCCAAAATTAACATCCAAGCACACCACAAATCGATGATATAAAGCTTCGAAATTTACCCAGCAATGAGACGGTACCCATCCTCGTAACGCTGCTGATGCCGTCCTGTCCGAGCCACCAATTCAGACATTTATTCAGAAATCGAATCACCCCTCAAAAAAAAAAAAAAAACAAACAAACAAACTCCAAATCCTCCACCGCTGCAACACGTATAAACGCATTCAACAATCAGGATTCGACCTCGAAACCATCTCAACACAACCCATGAATCTCAAACAATTTCCCGCAATTCCCTTAGACATTATCCTGCCGAAAACTTTCAGAAATTGATCAATGGTGAGAAGGCAGCATCAGCCCGGCCGCGTTGTTTTGGGGGAAAAGGGAAATTTTTACGAGAGCCCCGCAGTCAATTTTTGTGAACCCCGTCTTCATTAATATAATTACTAATAATTTACTTCTGAAATATGAAAATATCAAAAGGAAAATAAGAAAATAGAAGCTATTTATTTCAGGTTTTATTTGATTCGAGACGTTTTTCTATGGTTTTTTTAAATATCAAATATTTATAAATTTATATTTTTTTAAAAATAAATATTTCAAGATCCACATTTGATTTTTATGTTATTATTTATTTCGAGTATTTAATATTTATAATGTTACGTTTTTTACTTATGTAAAAAAATTATCTATTTAAACAGATTTCCTCTTTTATTCTTAATCAATATGAAATATTTTATGTATATTTAATAATAAAATTATTTGTGTATCATTTTTCTGGATGTATAAATTATTTTATATATAATTTCAATTTTTTTGGACAAAAAGTGTTATAGAAATTTTAAGAAATGATGGTCTAATAAATTAAAAAGAAAATTCGAATTTAGTTTTAAAAAAAAAATAAAAAAAAATAGGTTGGGCCAGGCCCAGGGGCAGGCCCATGTAGATGGAAGTGGAATGAATGGCCTTTACTAGCAGTGGTGCAGATCAAGTTCCCTGGGGCAACTTATTCCTCCGTACAGATTAGGTGAATATGAGCCGACGGATGAATAGGATCTCAGCCGTTGGATGAAAAAGGACGTCGTCCCCACCATCGATTCAAAGCGGGTTCACATGCGCCTTTCTGCACGGAGCAGGTTGGCTGTCAGATAACTGATCAACAATTCACCCTTCTCGTCTTTACGCGTTGTGTCTCTCCAATTTCACGACTTACTCGTTGGGTGAAATTGCCTCTGAATCGTCGCTGGATCCTTAGGGTTTTCAATGACTCGGTTCGGAGTTTTCTAGGGTTTATCATGTGGAGTATGATCGTTGTCTGAAATCTGTCGATCGTGGTTGTGTAAGGAGGGGCGGTGATTTTGTTGGGGGGTGTGATTGGACGCGATTGACAGAATGGGTCGCCGGAAGAAGTACGAAAGCCCTCTCTTTTATGCGAATGTGGGAAGTTAGCGATTGCTTTGTGCTGTTTCTGTGATGACATTGCTGTGAGAAACTTCAACTTTGGGTTTTTGCGGGTTTGACTGAGTTTTTCTTTAACAAAGCGTTGCCTTGGTTGAATTGTGCACTGTTTGCTATGCTTTTTTGATTTAATTTTAGGCTTCTAATGTCTCTATGACCTCGCAAAGCCGGGAAACGTGAAACATACATGGAGTGCTTAAGAAGGAAGAGGAAAGGGTTTGACATATCGCCTGGGTGCCAAGAGGATGCAAATGAACAACCCCAGCGTCATGTTTTCTGGTCACATTTTTCGTTTGAAGATTATGCGAATCGGAAGAAGAAGTGCAAAGAGTTGGTGGTTTCAAAAATTGTTGATGTTGCCAGATCTGTTATTCAAAAGATGGGTGTTGCCACTGCTCCTGCTTGCGTGACTGCAAGCTTGGAATTGCCTGGGAGAGGTCTTAAACGGAAAATTGGTTGTATAGACGCAGCCACACGTTTGGGTAGGAAGAAGAAAATTGGCAATGAGTTTGAATTGGCTGAAACCATTGGGAAGGGGAAGTTTGGTTCCGTCATCCTTTGTCGTAGCAAAAAAACTGGCGAGGAGTTTGCTTGCAAAAATTTGAGGAAAGGGGAGGAAATTGTGCACCGTGAAGTTGAAATCATGCAGCACTTGTCAGGGCACCCTGGAGTTGTGACACTAAAGGCTGTTTATGAGGATGCCGATTCGTTTCATCTTGTTATGGAACTTTGTTCCGGTGGACGTTTGCTTGATCAAATGGCTAGAGTTGGCTACTACTCAGAACAGCAGGCTGCTATTGTCATCAAGGATTTGATGCTCGCAATCCGGTATTGCCATGAGATGGGTGTAGTTCATCGGGATATAAAGCCAGAGAATATCCTTCTCACGAATTCCGGGCAAATGAAACTTGCTGACTTTGGCTTAGCTGTGAGAATCTTAGATGGTAATAACCAGAACCATCTCCTTGCGGGTTAATTCTAATATTGCATCTTTATCTTTTGTATTGTGAATTAGTTGTAGTTGTAGTGTCTTCATGTGCTCAATCTATTCATCATAATTGTTTTCTTGCTGCAGGTCAAACCTTAACGGGTGTCGTTGGTAGCCCCTCGTATATCGCCCAGAAGTTTTTTCAGGCAGTTACTCTGAAAAAGTAGATATCTGGAGTGCTGGTGTTCTGCTTCATGCGCTCCTAGTTGGGACCCTTCCATTTCAAGGCGATTCGGTAGAAGCCATTTTTGACTCCATAAAGAAGGAGAAGCTTGAATTTAGTGGTAACTTGTGGGAATCTGTTTCACATCTTGCTCGTGATCTCGTTTCAAGAATGCTGATGAGAAATGTCTCTGCAAGGCTCACCGCAAGCGAGGTCTTACGTAAGTGACATTTGTTGGGTTTTTTTTTCGATACAGCAAGAGGCCTCAATGATCATCGTCTCCTGCAGAGCATCCATGGATTTCCTTCTACACCGAGTCTTCACCAATGGACTCTTCAGTAGAAGCAAAGAAGACCACCAACAGAAGACTAACATCAGCACATCTGACTCCAAAGCGTGCAACGGAGTCAGAGAGGAAAAGGCTAGTAGTGTGTAGTATGGTCAGTGATGGCTCGAGCGCCGCATCAACCTCAACCGGGGTAGCCGACGGCGAGGACAGCGGCGGCTTAGTCGACATGCTGGCCGCAGCGATCTCTCGTGTGAGGATATCAGAGCATAAGAGGAGCAGGATAGTTAACCCCTTGGTAGTAAGTAGCATTCAACCGGAGTGCTCGTCTAACATGAAGAGTAGCACCCTCTGTACAGCGTTTTGAAGGTGGCTGGCGGTGTGGACTGGTAACTCCCCCTAACAGAAAGCTGTGCTCTTGAAGCTGAGGCAGCATCTGGCGAGGCGGGCGGGTGGGTTCATTGAATTCGACTCCCATTTCTGTGCTGGAAATCGAGTCTCTTGCAAATATACTACTTTTACCAGTGAATGAAGAGCATGGGAGGAACTCTGACTCCCTCTCTCACTCTCTCTCTCTGTAGATAGAATGCTTAGCTAACCGTTTCCAATGACCTTCTTCTTCTTCTAAGCCCCAAATGCTCTAAATTCCAATTCCATCTTTCCCATCTGCTGCTGCTTCTTGCTTGTAGCCGTATTTGCTTCGTTTCCATGTTTACAGCAAGGTTTTAAATTCAGGAAAGTTCTGGATTTTGTATTTTGGTCAAAATTCAGAATTCTGGAGAACTGATCGAATAACTCATTGCAATCCAGTTTAAATTTACATTTCGATTGAAATGTTTCTTTGATTTTAATTGATGTGATTAATGAAACAGAATTTTGTCAACAAACAGAGGATGTGGGGATTTGGATACAGCAGCACATCAAACTTTTATTTCGCGAACAACAAACAAACCACCAGATACACTGCTTATTTGCTAGATAAGGCGTACACAGCAGACCACCAGACCCGGACGACACCCTCTCATGTCCACAACTCTTGATCTTTGATGGAAAGGCTGGTGTCGGAGAGCCGGCCGTTTCCGGCGTAGTCGACGGTCCACTTCTCGAAGGAACAATCGGTGAAGTCGTAGTAGCCGCCGTGGAGAGAAAGCTTGCCCTGTCTCACCTTCTCCTCTATCCATGGATAAGTGAGCAAGTTGAGCAGAGACTTGTTGATCGACTCCTGCAGAGAGAGGGGGGGGTGCATGTGCATCATGGAGTCGGAGACAGGGAGGTGGTAAAAAATGTAGTGAACACCATGGAATTTACCTTCTCGCAGTGCTTGCATTGCTGATCGAAGTTGAGGTGTGATGCAACAGACCTGGTTTTCGATCGAGCTGGTTTTCCGACTCGAACCCAGTTTGCAATGAAGCTGCATAAGCACACATTCGAGCTTAGTGGAAAACCAATGGGCGCCTACTGATTTGGATCTGGAAATGAAGATACCTGGAGTTTGCTTCCTCTGGCAAGCTCATCAAGGCCTGAATTCCTCCACAGCGGGAATGGCCAACGATCAGTATGTTCTCAACCTGCATGTGCAGGAGCTCACATCAATCACTTTTGTAAAAACCGAAATGGCGATTTAACTGCTGAACTGAAGTGGTGGTATACTTACTAGAAGAGTGTTAACAGCGAACTCAAGAGCAGCATTAGTTTCTGAAGGTCCGCTCTGCATCAATGAAACAGACTGTTAGCAGCTGCTGGTTTCGCACCGCATACCCTTCAGAATCCATTGAAAATGAACACTGATACCTCGTGTGATGGCACCATGTTTGCCACATTTCGAACACAAAACGCCTCTCCCGGTTCAAATCCTAGAATCTTCGATGGACAGACTCGGGAGTCTGCACAAGCTATCACCATGAACTGTCTCCCAGAATGTAAGACTTCCTTCACAACATCAAAATGTACAAAAGTATACGCAGCAACAGAGTTGTACCTTCGGCGATTGATTCTCAGAAAGCCGGTTAAAGACTTCAGGATTGCGCCTACAACGAATAACAAAGTAACTATCAAAAGGCGAGCATCTCCACTACTCAAAAGTTTGAGATGCATTGTCAAAATCCTCACATGTATATGTCACTTTTGAAATCAAGAAATTTCTTTTTCATTTTCCTGAAATCCTCTGTCGTCCCACCTTCTTTTGGTTGTTCGATTATAATCTCCTTCGGCAGGCGGAAGGATTCCATCACGGCCTTTATTCTAAGTTTGGAATTCCTTCATAACAGAAAAGCATAGTTAGAATCACGGGGATGGACAAGGAGAGATGGATAAACTGTATCAATTCACACGATTTGGAAAACTCAAACACCATATGAACGACAGGCAATATGACTGCAGAAGATCAAAACAAAAAATTCACAAATTGCTAGATCACAGAGAAACATGAAAGCCAGCGCGACTACAGAGACTCATTTTCTCAACAACGAGTTGTAATCAGTAGGGAATTGAACAGAAAATCCCAGATTTGAAAACATTGAGTGATGGCTAAAAAATATAAGCATCTTCCTAAATCATAACTACAAGCAGGAAACACAGAATGCTCATATCAAACACGAAATTCCTGATGTACCCACTTTGAATTATCCAAAACTCGCATCCGGGTCAGCTTGATATTCCGAGATCTCCAATCAGAACCAAGGATCTGCTCAGATCAACATCACCCATTACGATAAACCTAAAAAAGCACAAATCGAAACCATAGCTACATACATTCGAAGCCGCGGAGTAAGTTTCCGGAAAGCTAACAGAGAGGGTAAAATGGGAGGCCGAAGACTGTAAAATGGTGCGAAGAACCATCTTAGGCAACGATTCCCAGAAACTGAAGCAGAAATGGGGTTTACTTTATGAATTAAGAAAGAGCAAGCGAACTACGACGGCCGGCTGATTTATAATAGTCTCACAATTATATTAAAGCAACCGCCCATCGGCGGAGGAACCCATGCGTCCAGAAAATGATTCCGATCCAACGGTGTGGGGGTCCTGAGAAATCAGAGCCACAACCTTCCTTCAGAGTTGGAAGCATTTCAACCACAAGGACCACAGCACATAGCTGTATTTCCCTCTCCTGTGGACCTGGATAGAGCTGCCAGCAAAAAAATCTAGTAATCCACCAAGAAAACAGGAGATTAGATTGTTTTCGATAACATTATCAAAATTCAGTCTTTGGGATAAAGACAAAACCTTTGTTAAGACTCTTACAATTTCGTCTGGATTTTTTGGCTTTATAATCCGGGCACTGTATGCATAAACATTGTATGAGGCATCAGCTACAGAGCATTTGAGATTAGCAGAGGTTCGGGGGCAGGTTCAGTAGCGGCAGGGAAATCTGATATATTCAGACTTCAGCAGGCTTGAATTCATCCAAAATCAAGTTAGATTTGATAATTCACCAATGGGTTTCTCAGTTTAAATCTACGATGCCAAAATGGTATCCAGGCGCATGCGTTACGAGAATATCAGACTGTTCTTGTTTTCTGAATGTCATTCTGGACAATTTTATGCAACCGCTGCTTCTTCAACTGGAAGATACATAAACAAACAATGAAATGTTTAGCCAGAATTTCATTCGAAGATGACGAGATACGAGCAGCAAAACAAGATCATCATCCCCAAAAAATACCCGCAACCTATCTTCTTTTACAGGGAGGAAAGAAAGCAATCACGGAAGCAATAGCACCTGTACATTCTTAATGGAGCACTTACAGTCAGGAAACTGACCCTCCTAGTAGCAATTAGTTTCATCCCTGAATTCACAAAGAATATGCTCTATTTTATCCACCACAGACACGAGGAAGGTAGAGCAAATTACGTGTCCATGGCAGGATAAAGTGGTGGTAGAGAATTGCGTCCACCAAGACTAGTAAGATCGACAGATTTGGGTCCCTTCGGGTGCATGGAGGAAATACTGCTGGAGTCTGTTGAACCACTGCTACCGCTGTGGAGTGATGAAGTTGGAAGTCCATGGATCTTTGAAAGGCCGGTGGTGTCAGCGTTAGTCAAGGCGTATCCTCTCTCTACACTCTCAGCTTCAAGCGGAAGTTCATCCAGTGTCTGCATGACAAGGAAACATTAGCGGACATGCAACAAATAAAGCCATCCAGTGACTGGTTTATGGTGCAAAAGATATGCAGACATATCAACCTGCCAAGCTTGCTGAAGGACCTTAAGTGTATCTCGGGCACGCTTTCGCTTGAGGGATACCTCTTCAGGTTCCTGCAACATCTCTTCAAACAAAGCATCCCTAATCCCAACCATAAGAGGTGACTCAGTTTCGGAGTGGCGGTGGGAGGGAGGGTGGGGTGGGGGAATTTATGCTCAAAACGTACTTGTAAAGTTTTTCTATGAAGACATTATGGAGTTCCCGCTTCGTGTGGTTCACCTGTGAGTAAATATTGAAGCACCATGAATAAGAATTTATCAGGCATCAGAATGCTGCAGGAATGAAAATTTATGAAAATGAAGAGGAAATACCAGAAAATGCATAATGGCTTTCGGCACCAAATCCTCAATGCTCTTTCGAACGATGTCATAATATGACCTTAGCAACAGCTTCGTCACAGAAATTTCAATAGCTTCTTGTTCCGAGTGGGTATCTGATGGCCTCAACACACTTGGTGGCTTTTCAACAAATTGGAATAACAGAAAATCAGTACAAATGAAAAGCTATGGATGGAAGAAGAAGTGTCTAAAAGCGGTACCTCTTTCAACTGAATTGTTGAGTATGCAAAATCCAAACTTTGGACAGATTCACCGAAAGGCTTGTTCGTGGAGATGTCTTTCACAGACACGCGATTATCATGGCTACTAAAAATTGAAGATATTCCCAAGATGAGCCTGCAAAATTGGCAGAACAACATATGGATATTCGACCTTGAGAGTGTCATAATTAAATCTATAGTTACAGAATTACCAGACGGTGCAGTTTTCTCTCCCTCAGTCACCGGACGAGCAGCCTAAGTTAATGAAAAAATAAACATGAATGATGAGTAAATTCAAGAAGTGGGCTAACTTCTTGTCTAGTAGATGACGTACTGGGTCAGGAGTAATTCCATTCCCTTGACGACCAAGTATACTTAGTAACTTTGAACTTTTTTCTGCGTTTGGCAACTTTTCAGTATCTACCGTTTCCTAATGAGTAATCAAACTACATGTTAATAAATTAACCAATTTTTTTCGATTCGCATCAGTTACAAGCATGCGAACTCTCACCTTTTTGCCGGCCATTGTTGCAGCCATTCTTGAAGATTTCACTTGCTGTAGTGCCACCTCCACAGCTTTACTCCCCCAACAAAGTTTGGATGCGAAGTGTTTATGTAATCTATCTAATAACAAACAGTGAAGAAGGCCCTATAAGAGTTGAACCGAGATTTGAATAAACACAGCCGAGTCATAGAAAGCAAAATTCAAGGATAGTCATAATGATAAAAATAAATACCCATAACCATATTATTCAATATGATCAGGAAATGCAATGACTAGCATTAAAATGTTCCTTGCCAGATCAATGAGTACTGCTGAATGGCGCCATAGCAAACAATATTAGCAAGAAAAACGACCACATAAAGCACAAAAGAAATGAAATTAACAGTAGAGGACACACTATGAGAATCCACCGTACCTGCATTTCAATAATGTGGCCGATCATGGTCTCTGATGGCTCCAGTCCTTTCCTTAAAAAGTTGCTAGTAACCTCATCCATACGTTTCCTCAAGATAGGAAATCTTTGGAGTTCACTCACAAGACAGCGATGGCTAATCTTTTACACAAGAAAATGAAACAAAAAACGTCAGTTACCAGGAAACAAAACTTTAGTTAGATGATGCTAAAATGTATTTACCTTGAGTAATTCATCATATATAAACCTTGCACATTGAAGACTAGGATCCAGCAATCTTGATATCTGTCTTCTAACAAGAACTTGAAAAGGGACCTGGATGTTTTTATGCATATTGCATGATTCAGACTAAATGACAGTTCACAGAAACCAAGCCCAGAATGGAACAGAAAGAGAATCAGCCTTATGACTCACTTCGGGAACAAACAATGCCGACTGTGGACCAGTTGCATTTTGAATTGCGGTGCGGATATCATCATCAGTTAAACCTTCACAAGGATCCACATCCTGCAGTAAAAGGTATAATGTGTCTCAAAATATGGTATCATCAACAGGAATTGAAACAGACTTCACTGACCTCTAAGCTACGAACAAAAATATGTTGAAATATGTAATGAATTCTTGCGCCTCCAGACAGTTCAGAAGTTGGCATTTCCTCACTTTTTCCTTCAATCACCGAACAGAATTCTGAAAATATTGATAATAACTATCAAAAAGACTTGTTCGTATTATATCTCCAAAACTAAATACACCAGAGTCTAAACCGTAATTATGGGTCCAACACTAAATACGCCAGAGTCTAAACCACTGCTCCACAGACTTACTTTCAAAAAAGTAATTGGACATGTCACAAGGTCAGTTACGCACCTTCACAATATTTGGCAAGAAACTTCAGAATTAGTGCTCCCTGGCTAGCCTGTTAATTGAGGAAAAAAGATACACTCACGAATGCACCAGAAAATTCAAACAAAAGATGAATGCATGCTGTATACAGGTGAACACTGAAAATAAGTGTCATATGTAAGGGAAACAACAAGCCACATAAATGAAATATTCCTAAATATCATATATTAAAAACTGAAGGGACTTCAACCTTTGATTCAGAAATTACTCCATAGCTAGCATGCTCTTTCGCAACAGAAACCAGTGCAGCACTGATGCGTGATTTCAAACCCGGAAGAACTGACTTAATATGTTGTACCAGAACCTGTTCAACGAAATTATGTGCCATATAAATAAGCAAGAAATGAATGAGAAACAAGAGAGATTTTAGACATTTTCATGGGGATCATGGCTCGTGGAATATTGAGTCTCAAAGATTACCTGGTTCAGCTTCTTGGCCAATTGTGGAACTCCACACCGATCAGCAAGTTCATTGTACGCCTGTAGGAACAGTAAAAAAAATTATGGAGAAGCAAAATACAAAGCGTATGATGTGCGGAAACATGGAAAAAAAAAAAAAAGAGGTCCCACAGGCCGGCTACGGAAGAACTTCTCCTCTGCAATAAGAGCATCTTTGATGCTACGATTCAGCACAATATCCTGATGGAAAACAACGGAACACTTCAATTTCAATCTAAAATTGAAGGAAGAAAAAAAGAATAGTCAGTATACATTACCTCTTGGCTGCGGTTTACAACACCAACATACCCAAGACGAAGAGGAATTACTTTTCCAAGCAAGAAATTGCGAGCATCTGTACCCCTATCCATGATGTCTAACTGAAGCAACAAAATTTTTTTTTAAAAAAACAGTTAGTAAGAAATTTTAAAAAAAAAAACACAGAACGACAGGAAAAATGCATAATTACCTTTGTGATCACGCCAATTGTTCTATAACCTGAAATGCATGAAGATTTCTCGTGATAACTAAAATCCATAAACTACTTAAATAAAATGTCCAAACGCAATTTCAGAATATAACTCAGGGAATGACTAACCATCAGGATCAGCAGCTCCAGCCATCTGAAGAGCATCTGAATTTGCCAGATCAGCATTCGCAGGTGTCACTGCAAGGATAAGACAAGTTTGACGTCGTATGTACGACATTATCATTGTCCTGATACGTGCTTCAATATCAGATGGCTGATCTCCAACCGGAACTTTTGTCAGGCCCGGAAGGTCAACAAGCGTGATGTCAAGAACATTTGGTGAAAAAATCTTCAAGCGTATTTGCTTATCAGAAACACCCTTGTTTCCACCAGCTTCCCTATCAGTCTCCGCCTGTAATGGTTAAACAAACGAAACCATACATTATAAACGATGCGCGAAGGTAAGCTACATATGCTCTTTACAACTTTACATTAGTTTAAGAAAAACAAATGTAGAGAGACCTGAATCTCCTTCCTTATCTCCGCAAAATCAAAGAACTTAATATCCGGACAATGCAAAAACTCCCCCACTCCTGTTCCACAGTATCACCCTTCCTCTTTGTCTGCACCAGCTGCAGCACGAGCGGCCTCCGGGTAACAATACCACTCCCACGCGGCAAGAAATCACGACCCACGAGCGCCTCCAGCACACTCGATTTACCGCTGCTCTGGCTTCCGACAACGGCAACCTGCGGCAGCTCGATTGTGGATTGGCTCCCCAGTTGCGAAAAGATGTCCTGCAACTTATTCACCATCGGTATCACCGAATTCCCTAACCGTGCCGTCTGTTCTTCCGCCATCCCCAATCAAACTACCGGAGATTCCCAAGGCGTTAAATCCCACAGCGATCAATTAACAGACGGGTTTTGTAGCTGCAGGAAATTCTTTACGAGTGGAGCGGAGTATCCCGCAAGTCAAACCACAAAGACGGAGACACCCTGCCGCAGATTCACCCCAAGGAACAAAAAGAGAGAAGGGTGACCGTTGGGGCTACCCTCGAGTGGAACGAACTGGTTCGTCGCTTCATTTGAAATGACGGGTTTCTCCTCCGTCTTTGGACGGGACCTTGAGTAAAACCAATATGGGCCTGATTTAATATAGGCCCATTTAAATTTAGGTATAAAATTTGAAGAAAATATAAACAATGTTATGTAAAATTTTTAAAACCTATTTTTAATTTTTAAAAATAAAAATAATTTTATTGTAGAACATTTTTAATTTTAAAAATAATTTTATTAAAAATACTTTTAAAATTATAATACAAAAATTATTTTTAGAAAAATAATAAATTAATTACTGTTAATTCTTAATTTTACTTTTTTAAAATAATTTTAAAAATTAAAAACATGTTTTAAAAATTTTACAGAATACTGCTATATATTTGGTAAACATATTTATAATAAATAATCAAAAAATAGTTTTAAAAAACATGAGTAAAGAAACTATACAAATTCAAATATATATTGAAAAATAAGACCTTTTAATTTATCTATTACTTGAAAATAGAGGTTTAACTCTCACACAAAGTTTGGGAAGTGGGAGGGAGCGGTTTATTCCTATATCCAGGCTCCAATCAACTGCATCACAGTTTGCAATGCAGCAAATTCCAAATAACAACAATCAAAACACATGGAGTGTCGGTCTGGGTCTGCTTATGGCGCAGTGTTTCAAGCTCTTGCCTTGAGGAAGTTGAGGCAGAGCTTCCTCCACACCTCTGCGTCCGCCCTCCCTACACCTTCTTCCACCCTCGCCCTGGCTCCCTCAGCAACAGACTCCTGCGTCACATGGGGCAACACAAATGGATAACCAAACAAACAAAATGATTCTACTCCAGGTGCGCACCTGGATCACCGCCCCACTGGAGAGGCGGTCGATGATGTTGAGGAGTATGTCCTTGGTGTACTCGGGGTGGCCCTGGATGCCCAGAACGTGGTTCCGGTATCGAAACATCTCCACCCCCGTGTGGTCTGACCAGGCCAACACCTCTGCTTGCGGGGGAGCTCCACTATCTGAGATATACATCAAAAGGGGCGCTTAGTGCATGTGGGAGGAGGAGTCGGCATGTTGTAGTAAACGCAACCTCATCGTGGTGGAACTGGAAGACGTTGAGGGAGGTCGGCATGTTCAGAGAAGCAAACGACTGTGAAGGGTACAAGTGCACTTCAGTGGTTCCGATGTCCCAGCCTGCACGGGCTCGCCCAACTTTTCCTCCCACTGCTCTCCCCAGTATCTGACTCCATACAAAACAAACAATTAAAAGTCATATACCACACAATTGCGCCATCTGTAACTGCAACGCAACATGATCATTATGAGAATACAAGACATTCATTGTCCTGGTGGGGCTGCTTTTTGTCACAAGCACAAGGACAGGGCAGATATTTTTAGATGGTGCTCCTCATCTTACCTAGTTGCAGGGGAGAACGCAGACACATCATTCTTTTCCAAAATTATCGAAAATAACAAGGTTGTGCTTGGCATTATTGTTTACGATTTTAAATATAATAGCATTTTAAGCACATGTTTATGGCATATGTATTAACAAACACAATAAATAATTCAAAGAGCATACATACCTTATCTTCGCTTGCCCTCCATTATTGAATGAGCCTAATAAAGCTTAGCTTTTGTGTTTTGGGATTCATTCAAGGGAATTTGGAAAAAGAAAAGAAATCTAACAAAGCACGTGTCTAAACCTTGTGAAAATGATGTTCGTGTCGTCGAGTGTGACGGGTTACCAAAATTTCACATTTTTTTAGATAAAACTACTGTGCTTAATGTGGAACCACTGATTACGGAGAGTGTTAGTGCGGATGGCGAAATGAAAAAAAAAATGGAAATGAAAATTAAAATCGAGGTTCGGAGATCACGGACCTGATGGCCGAAGCAAATGCCGAGTATCCTCTTCTTCATCGCGATCAATTTTCTTAGGAGAACCAGAAACCTCCGGATCCACAAATCGTTTCCGAAAGCGTCGCTGCAGCTTCCGGTAATCACGAATCCGTCGTAGCCGTGGATCTCGTCGTCCGCCGGCAAATCGCCCTTGGTCACGGCGAATGAATCCCAAACCTCCCCGTCCTCCTTCAGCATTCCGGCGAAAACTCCGAAGTAACCGCCGTACACTTTCGTCACGTAATCGGAGTCCTCAGCGCATAGGAGGACCGCGAACTTCTTGCGACCTCCCATTCTCTCCATCTCCGTATGAAATTGATATCCGTGGAGAGAATGAGGCGGCGAACCTCGCGGCGGACAGCGATCGGAGCACAGGACGGAGACGAAGTGACGAACAAAACCGACCCTTTAATTTATACAGAGTAAATGGAAGAAACTGATACTTATCACTATTTGACCAAATTGCCCTTACACATCTGACTCTGACAGCTAACACCGCTTCAGTGGGTCCCAACACAAGCGCGTATCCTTGCATCGGTATAAATACTTATATTAATTATAATATTTTCTAAACTATAAAGGGTAGCCTTATCATTGTATTCCATTATTATGATTTTAAGTTTTAATCTTTCAAAAAAACGATCTCATGCAATATTATAAGTTACTCTCATTTATAATCAATGTGAGATTTTCTATTAAATGTAAAAAATTATTATCTCTTTATATAATATTATTTGTTTCAAATATCCAATTATTACGGTTTATGTTATTTTCTTTGGTAAAAAAGATCAAATACAAAATTATAGAAATTATTTCTATATAAATTATTAATTTATTTCGTTCGTAATCTATATGGAATTTCTTAAGATATTTAAACACTTAAATAAAAGTTTATTTAAAAAAATGTTGAAATTGAATTATAATAAATAGTAAATCATCTCTCTTCCACATTTTTGGTAAAAATATTTAAATTTCATAATATTTTAAGTAATTTCAAATAAATTTTTTATGCAGAAATTGATTTTCATGGAATTATATTATTTAACATAAATTGAAACGGGATACTGAACGGAGGTTGGGTTAATACACAGGGCAGCCATCAACGTGTATCCCTTTAGCTATGGGGCATGCGGCGAGGTCACAGTGGTCGCCGGCAGTCCCCCACCAGGAAATCCCCTTGTTCTTCATCCCCAGCGAGAAGTACAAGAGAAGGGTCATGAAAGCGACCCCCGCATCAAGAGCCGCCGACAGTATGTAGTTGTAGCGCTGCCACCAGCGTTTCCGGTACCGGAATACGAAGAAGTTGAATATCGTGCCGATGATGATCCAGGCGTTGTAGTTCAACGGCGTCGCCGGGAACAGATACGACGTGGACCCGAGGAGGACGGGAAAGTTTATCAACGGGATCCATGAGTGTGTAGGGAAGGCCTTGTGCAGAAGCCAGACGAGCGCCGGAGCCACGGCGCCTCCGAGGAAGAACCAGTTCATGGAGCCGTAAGCTCCCAGGCTTCCGAAGTTTCTCTTCGTTCCCAGTAGACCCCACAAGACCGACTCGTCGAAGAAGATCTTGTCGTTGGGGCACGTCCAGGGACTATCTGGGGCGAGTGCATCGATGTTGCAGATGTTTTTGATTGATGTCAGGAGCCACCAGGCCACTCCTATGTTAATGGTTCCGGCGATAATCGTCCCTGCAAACTGTAAAACGGCGAGAATTCAGTCCTTTCTGGTCCATTTACGCAGAGGAACATGGCGGCCATATGTGTACCTGAACTATGAACATGGACCTTGGAGGGATCTTCATGTAATGCCCAAGCTTGAAGTCGCTGAGGAAGGAGATTGCCTGCGCCATGCTCATGTAGCCATATATTTTCAGGCAGACGACGGCGATGGGTCTTCCCGGGAAGACGAGCCCCATGACGTACAGAATAACCACATCCATCCCCGGCCACTGCATAACAAGTTCACTCACACTCATCCCTGTGCCTATGCGCTTATTCCAACACCTTGCGTGTCTGTTACCTGGTTGGTTGTTGCGGTGATGATGCTGATGGGAGGGTGAAGATGAACCCGAGGGCGCAGGCGAAGAGGAGCCCCGACCAGGGCATATGGACTTGGTCTTCGTACACGATGCTCAGCAGAAGAGAACCTGCAAACGCCACTCCCGACAGGCTGTAGAACCACCATGAAGGGATGTCCTTGTAGCTGCGCATCAGCTTCGTGTGAATGTCTGGTTTTACGCTGTAGGATGCACGCAATCTTTCATACATCTCCCTGCAGCACAGGAACTTGCTTAAGAGAGAGGCGGCGATGCCTTCTTCTGCTGCTGAACGTAATTTGGATCCGTTACCTTCCGTAGAAGAAGCCGACGTGGGTCAGAGTAGCCGCCACGGCGGCGAAACTGATACCATATGCCAAGGCGAAGAACATGCTCATGTTCACCATTCCCATCTCCTGGTACTTGGACAGGTTGAGCTCGAAATTCCGATCCACGATGGCGGAGACGTTGTAATCCTGGCCTTGCGAAGTGAACAGATTGGAGGAGAAGATCGGAAACTTACGAGCCCCATACCAGTCGAACTTCCAATACGCCAAAGGGACCAGCAAGTACACCACCGGAAAATACCCTACGAATATGTTTACGATGGCGAAGAAAGGGGTCACGAGGGGGTTCCCGAGGAAGGCGGAGACGGCGTTCCAATCAAGGGTCAGGGCTCCATATCCGAGGCCGTTTAGACCCGACCCGAGTTGGTGGGCGGTGACCGACTTCGGGAACGCCCAACAGACCCATGAGATGCTTGTGAGCGTCGGAAAAAGGTACCCCGGAACGACGTACCAGGCGAAGCTGCAGATCAACGCGATCAAGAAGAACTTCGCGCCGGACAACCGCTTGTCGTCTTTCTCGTGCATGGCGCTGCAAGGAGGATGCGTGAGTGACATGGTTATTTATTATATTGTATTTTTTTAGAAATCTTTGATGGAGGAGAAACGGGCTGACCGGAAAACGGAGACCTGGACAAGCGCCGCCGGCCACCACATATGCCCCGGCTCAACGACATATTTTCTGAAAAGTCCGGCCCATCCATATCCCAGCACCTGTAAAGACGATGAACTAGGCATAGAGTGGAGAAGTAGAGACTTCAATAACGAGCTTTTAGTGCTTGCTACCTGAGTCGTGATGATAAGAAGCCAGCCGACAAGGAAAGAAATCTCTCTCTTGTAATAAACCTTGATGATGTCAACTATCTCGACGGCGTAAGCATTTCCGATCCCGAACGCGAATCCGGCATTAGCAAATATGGAGATGAGCACGTGCTCCTTCACGTTGAACGGCCCCGGGTTGAGACTGAACTTCCTTTGCGGGAGACCCGGAAGACGGAACGCCGTCGTCGGTAGCGTCGCGGCCATGAAATGCCCCAACGGAAGGGTGGCGACGACGACGGTGATCTGAGTCAGGATCAGAGGCTCCGTTCTGTAGGAGAAGAACTGGTTGGTGAAGGAAAGCACTGCACAGGATATCAGGCCCAGAGACCACATCCGGAAGGTCCACACCGGTAAAGTCGGATCATCCGTTCTCAGAGCCGTCAAACGCACTTCTTCGATCGGGGAGTCGTCGTCTTCCTCTTCGTCGGAGTTCAGGTTCGCGGCGGCGGTGCTGGTGGACTCCATGCTGCATCCAAGTGTTGCCATGAAGACAGTAGTAGAAGATAAATACTACTAGGTGGTGGTGGGGGTATTAAGGTCAAATTGCTGGTTTTTAAAAAAAAATTTACCTTTATTTTTTAGGCCTTTAATGGCTAGCATGTGTACTTCACCATTATCAACAAGGGACTTTCCCCAAGTGACTTCTAAAAAAACCTATGAAACCACACGCACTATTTCAAACGAAAAATAGAATCAAAAAAAATTTAATATCTCAAACCACTTATAATTCGAGGGGTATTAAATCACACTCAGAAAAATTTTATTGAAAATTGTCAATTTGAATTATTTTGATTAATTTAATGTCATTAAAAATTAAAAAAAATATTAGAAATAAAAAAGGGGTCTATTTTGGGACAAAGAGTGCATGCGGAATAACGAGTTAGTTGCCCTAATTTTGTCAAATGTTAGTATCGAGGTCTATTTAATATTAAATTTTCAGAGGCAATAAATATATAAAAAAAATAGGGAAAAATCCGTACACAGTTATTGAATATATTGACTATAAGGATCTTTTTATCTTAAAAATAATATTGTAGTTAATGTGGATTGAAATATGATTGCTGACGTCACACTTCACACCGTACATCTACAACCCTACGGTGTGGGCCCCGCGACTGTTTTCCGTTTACAAGTGTATACATAATCACTTGTAGTAGTACAAAACACCAAAGGATTCCATCTCCAGTGCATTGGATGTGGATTCAGGAGGCTGCTTTCTTGCTGCTGTGTACTGTTTCTTCCGTGTCCAGGCTGAATATTCTGTTCAGGGCGTTCATGTTTTGGAGTGTCTGATCGAGGGACTCTGAGTCGGCTGCATGGCATCGCAGGTGCTGCATCGGCCCATCCAGGAGCTTGTTTACAATTCCTTTGCTGAGATCGTGGATGGCCTTCTTCTGTTTGTCGGGGATGTCGCCGCCCAGCTTCGCCAGGCATTTTTCGAGCTCACAGGTTCTGATTCTTTCTGCGTAGGCTCTCAGCTTCTTGATTGTTGGGACAGTTTCCTGGGAGTGTTTCCAAGCTTCGAACTGCTCTACTTCTTGGGCTATGATGGCTTCGCCTTCCTTGGCTTGCTGCAGGCGGTCCTCTGTGTTGGCGGCCACTACCTGCTTCAGATCATCGACGTTGTAGAGATGGGTGCCCTCCGTTTCCGATGCGGAGGGTGCCACGTTGCGGGGGACGGATATGTCGATGAACAGCCTTGGGGAGGAGGGAAGAGCCCGGACTTGCTCTCCGGTGAAGAGGAGAGAGCTTGATGCTGTGCAAGTGAAGATGACATCAGCTTCTGCAGCAGATGCGTGGATTTCAGAGAGAGGCCTGTATTCTATTTGGACATCCTTCAGCTCCTCGCGTAGGGATGCGACTCTGTCCTCTGTTCTGTTCACAACAACCAGGTTTCTGCAGCCCTTGGAAGCCAAGTGTTTGATCACCAGTTTTCCCATCTTGCCGGCTCCGATGACCAGCACTCTTGCGCCCTGACGAGCCGCCTCTGGGAGTTGCATCAAGGACAGCTCCACAGCAGCAGAGCTAACGGATACTGATCCGGTGGAGATGCTGGTTTCTGTTCTCACACGCTTTCCCACTGTGATTGCTTGCTTGAAGAGCCCCCCATTTTACGACCAAACCCCGGCACTCCTTCTCCGGATTTAACCACTTGCTTCACCTGTGCAAGGATCTGGCCTTCGCCCAGGACCATGGAATCAAGCCCAGAAGCTACTTCAAAGAGGTGTTGTATGGCGTCCTTATTGTAAAGCAAGAATCTATGTTTACATAGCTCTGAAATTGGGACTGAGCTCCTCTGCAAACAATGGCATCACAATCAGCAACAGCTTCAAGGAATTGCTCATGAACAGAGTAAACACAGGTAGATCACCTTGGACATCCATTCAGTGACTTCTTGAACTCCACGATGGCGTGAGAGAGCCACAACATAGATCTCCATCCGGTTGCAAGTGCTGAGAACTGCAGCCTCCTCTATGTGATTCAAATCACAGAGTTCTGTAATCACGTCTGGGCATTGTGATTCTTGGATTGCAAGCTTCTCACGTATCTCGATCGGAGCTGTTCTGTAGTTCAATCCTATTGCTACGATACTACTGCTTTCCCTCGAATAGCCTGAAGGGAAACAAAAAACCTGGTTTCAGTATCTACTACAATCTCGAAGAAAACCAAGCGAACATCGTTTCCAGAATTGAAGACTTACTACGATCAGCCGCAGATGTCTTGAGAAGCTCCAAGGCGGAAATACTCGACGACTTTCTTTCAGTTGAAACGTCACATCTAGGGACCGATTTCAAAACATGAAACCTCAATCCAGGAACCTTCCCCCTCTCTGCCGCGAAAAACAAACGGAATACGGTCTGCACATTCCGATCCTCGGTGCGATCTCCAATCTCGCATCGCGGTTATAACGCGAAACACACTGCGCGAATCCAATCTCCATCGCCTCCATTGCTGTGGTGGTCCGACTCGCCGGCCGTGTGGCTTCTACGACGGAGTTTATATATATATGTGCACAACGGGTGAGAGTGTTGAAAGCGCAGGCGCACAGCGGAATTTGAAGTCAACAACAAAGAAAAACGTGTGGAGGTGTACCCACTGCCGTCGGATATATTGACGACTTTGACCATTTATGGAAACAATTATCTTAGATTCGGATTTCGGAAAAAAAATATATTTTTTTTTAATAAAAAGGAAATTTAAAATTAGTTTTCATTTTCAATAATGTTTTCAAATTGGCCAAAATCGATTTCCATAAGCTTAATTCTCATTGTTTGGATAAATAAGTTGATTAAAGATAACCTTCAGTATTTTTTTTTAAAATGATAAATAGGCCCGATAAGGCCCATGGGCCATTCGTGAATAATCCATCCAACCAGGCGTATGGGCCCATTTGATAGGCTCAATATTTGGGCCTTAGGCGGAATTCAAGATTTTGAATTTCACTAGCCGTTACGTGTCTCCCCAACTCAAAATCAACCAAATTTAGGACCTTCACCAAATCGTCTTCAAGATTCTCTTCTCTCCGATTGATCCTTCATTCCAATCTCAGTCTTCGATGGCGCCCGATCCCCGAAGATCGCTCTCCCCGATGTCTTCCAGAGCTAGAGCACGGGAAGCCACGCGTAGGAGCTTGGTTACGACCGGTGGGGATTTGCGCAGATCCGGCGAGGTGAAGAGTTTGAGAAGATTTGAACCCCTCACGCCAGCTAATAGCCCCTGCGGTAGGTGGTGCTTTCCGTTTGGACTGTAACTGCAATTGTGAAGATTTTGGTTCCTGGGGCTTGATGGGGGTTTTTTGGCAGATTTCGGGAGACGTTCTGTTGAGAAAGAGGACAGCACTGGTGAGTCTTTCCGAGGTGAAGAAAAGGAGAATGAAGAAAAGCAGATTACGAAAGCATCGAGACTGCATTCACCTGGGAAGGACGGTAAGAATTTCATGTCACCGACGATTTCTGCAGCTTCTAAATTCACTCCATCGCCAAGGAAGAAACCGCTGGTGGAGAGGAACGATCCCGTTCGGAGCTCCATGTTGTTGTTGGATGGAAAGGCGATGTTTTTCTCTTCGATGCACCAAGATTTGGAGCAGAAATCTGATAGTGGGAATCATCAGAACGTCAATATGGAATCAAATAATGATGTTTCAGGGGAAGTAAAAAAGACTGCTTGTGCTTGTGAAACCCTGCCGTTTACTTCCAAGCCGTCAAAGAGGGTGACATTTTCAGATGTTACTTCCGATTCTCATGGAGCTGGATCAATAGTTACTGATTTCAATATCCTGGAACAGAGGAGCAGTTTGCAGAACAAAGATTCTTGTTCGTATGCTTCCCCTGCGAAATCCGCAATCGATGATGATCCATCATTGCCTCCGTATGATCCAAAAACAAATTACTTGTCTCCACGGCCGCGATTCCTTCATTACAAACCGAATCCCAGAATTGGAATGCTCTTTAGGGAGAAGGGGGTGGTTCCTGATACTTTAATGCAGATGGAGGATCATCTTACATCCTCTGAGAGTTATTTAGACTCTAAGAGCACAGAGAGTTCTCAGGAAGATGAATCGCCGGAGGAAGAGTCCCCAGAAGTTGCCCAGTGTGAAGTAGGAGTGGAGCAGATGGAGGATGAGGTTTACAATCAGGTTGCTGAAACCTGTGGAACCTATGACGAAACCATAAGCAAGGATCCACAACAAAATGCCGAAGCTCCCACATACAAATCTGTAGGTGAGCTTCATGTTCCTGGAATTTCTGACTCATTGGGACTCACCCCAGCTCCAAACAGTGAAGCATCCACGGAGACTCCAAAAAAGAATAATGTGAAGAAATCTCGGGCCATATTTAGATTGATGTGTTTTCCTATGCTTCTGGGTTTGTTTCTGGCATACATATCAGTTTCCACCACCTACCCTTCAATGGTCGAGATTGCGCAGGAAGAGCCGCGCTTCCCCAATATCGGTCTCTTCTATCAGCAATCAAGGATTGCTGCTGCTGGAGCCAAAAATCAGTTCCTCTGGTTAGTCAACTCTGTTGCATATCACTCCAGTGATTTTATATCTTACATCACTAAGCTTGCGGGCGAAATGGGGAAGCGTGGAAAAACAGTGCAGCTGCAGTATATGAACATGTCCAGCCCTCGCGAAGACATATGGAATCATGATTTTAAGATTAGCCATGACTTCAACCTGGAACCACATACAGGAGGTAACGAAGAGGATATACAGGCGGTGGATGCATTTAACGTGGAATTATATGAAGAAATTTACTTGGATGAGATATCTGCAGAGTACGATCAACAAATGATGATGAATGAGATCGAAGGGGTTACCCTTGATCCTTGTGAAGAAAACTATGAGAATGAATTTGGGCAGCTAGAACTTGGGGAAGTTGAAGATCCTGCATTGATTCCTGAACTGCAGAATGTGTTGGAAACACAAGTTACCTCCGAGGATACAGCATCGGAGCTATCAGAGACTAGAACAGCCACCCCGGGTTCTGGATCCCCAACAAACGATGTTTACAAGGATGGTTTAGTTACCACTGATTCTGCCTTGATTCCTGAACTGCAGATTGTATCAGAGACACAAGTGGCCTCTCATGATACTGGCATAAGTGAAGTGATGGAAACCACAATAGCTACTCTTGATCCTGAATCTCTTACTGTATCAGAGTCTGGCCAAACTAGCCATGCTTTCACCGGTGATTCGTCAAGCAGAGATGGGATTACAACGCAGAGCAAAGAAAATCCTTCATACAAGTTGAATGCCATCGGAGTTGTTCCCTCTGTGTTGGCAGTCTTAACAGTAGTTGCCTTGATGACATATCAACACAAGAGGAGCTCCATCTCACTCGCTAAAACAGATTATCCAAGTACGAGAGTATCGTTTTACAGAAAGAAACATACCCACAGTGAGAGAGCACGATCAGAAAACTGTGTTACTGCAACACCATGCCCCTCTGATATGAACAGCTTCCTAAAGACCGCAGCTTACAACCATGAACCTGAAGTTTTGAGTTCAGAGAGGAGAAGAGCAAAGCAAGCATTCAAGAGGGAATCGTTGACTACTTCATCAGCAATCGCTGAAGGCTCACCTTCTTATGGGAGCTTCACAACTTTCGAGAGAATTCCCATTAAGAGTGTAAGCATGCTATACAACCCATGTTTCATGGTTAAATCAAATAGTGACATACTTCTGTATACTTTCAGGCCAATGGGGAGGAAGAAATCTTGACTCCGGTTCGCCGCTCCAGCAGAATCGCAAAATCTGCACGCTTAGACTGATAGCAAGCCCCTAATTTCGTAGTTTTTCTTTTTTCTAGTGATCTCATTTCAGTCATCTACTGGAATGCCACTGCATTAGAATTCTCTTTCAAATCTAAAAAAAGTTCAAAATCTGTCCTAGCTGAGCAAATTCTATCCCTCGCTTTGCATCACTGGAATGCTTTTTTTTTTTTTTTATCAGAAGGCATAATGAATGATATATAATGCTTTAATCTAAAAATACTTCAAAAACTTTCAGAATTTGGATTTATAGACAATTACTACTCTATTTACATTTTTATGTACATAGGACACATATCTACCATGAAAAGAGGAGCAGAACGGTTGATTCTACCAGAAAGGGCACCACCTGACACAAGAAAAGATAAGTCTCAGTTGGTCTTAGACAGGCAGTAGATTTCGGAAGGAAAAAAATTACTACTACGTGCAGAGTCATTACCCGACATAATTCTGGCACAAGTTTTCATGTGAAGTGGCTTGTCCAATGAGCTTCTGAACTTGCGTTTTAACAGAGAGTCCATGTTCCGGCTCCAGGTTATCCCCAGAGAACAAGTTACTGTGGTCAGGGGGGTGTTGCAGCGATGATAAAGAGGGCAAGGTGGAAGAGGTAGAGAAATCTCGGCCTGTGAGCTTGTTGCTCATGCGTGCCATCACAACAATTGCTCGATCGTTAAGAACCTCATTTGCATCGCCTAATTGGTTAACGGCCTGAAGAAAGCAGCAAAAGCAGGATTACAGCAAGAAATGGCGAGCAGCTATTGTCTGGGATGCGCGGAAGTGTGCAGTGATGTACCTGAAGGATCTCTTTCTCACGAACACCTCGCTGTGGGTGAAGGAGCTCTTCTTCTTCCCCAGCACCATACTCCTCGTTGACAACAGGTTGTGGGTGAGTACCTGGTGTCGCTTGAGGGACTTCATTAAAATTGAAAAGACGCCAGTTTATTAAGGGATCATGGACAAAAGCCTGTAGAGAGGACAGAGCAAAAAAGAAACAAAGATATCAGGTCAACTGATTTCCCAACCAAAAATGATGGATTGGCAAGTTTTTCGCACCTCCATCATTGCCATGACGCTGTCTTTGTTTGATCTCAAGACCTGCATCACATTTTCACAAGTTGAACGGAAGTTTCCTTCAATTCCACTGACCTCCATGGCTTTGGTAAGCATTCGAGTGAGCCGAAATGGCACCTTAAAAACATCAAGCATCTTGTCGTTAAGAGAACTACTCTAGTTCAAGTGAAAAATGAAAAAAATAATGGAGGATCACAACCTTCTCTGGAAACTTCTCACGATTCATCGAAGCTTCAAAGCAATCTCCGAAGTCGATATGCAATATCTTTCCACTGCACATGATTTAGCAAGTTCAATCATAATGTTCACGGTTATGGCACTTCTCATTCATCAGCATACCTATAGCGATGCAGCATTAGGTTGCTTGGATGCCTATCACCTAGGCCAAGCAAGTAACCCACCTGAAAAGCATGGCACCCATAATATCATTCTCCAAAAAATGAGATCAATGGCAGCATTTACAATTGCTCCTTGTAGGTTAATACAGCCAACGGAACGGGACTCTATTCTAAAAACAGCCAAAAGCAGTCAGACTGTATGCAGTGACTAAATGAGGCCACATCTGTTACCCATTCCATACTAAAATTATAGAATATGAGATGGCATGTATATCAAATCAACGGAACTCCCTTCTGTGGAAGGAATTTGAAGTTCATCGAGCCAAACTGTTTACCATACTCATGACTGCCAGGCTTCTTGTGTAGTTTGTCCTCCTGTCCAACCAAATTTCAGATGTGCGACTCTTCAACCAGAGGATCTGTCATGCATACGAGAAGCCGTCAAAGCACCAGAACAAAACAAAGCAGTAAAATGTCGAATAAGCACACACCCTTGAGAGGTCATTTCCTTCTGTATTTTGGAGAGCATACTCGAATACTTCAACCTTTGCTATCAAAGGTAAGTGTTCATAATCAGGTGCAAAACTAAGCATTAGCTTGTGCTCCAGGTTTAGAGTGATCTGCAAACCCAAAGTAGGAAAATAAGTCAGCCTTATGTCCAATGAAATAAGGAAGCTAAAACGCAAAGGACTAGGTAGCTTAACCAACTTTTCGAGCATCTCGGTATTCTTTAATGAGATGGTGCAAAGTATCACAATTTGGGACCCATCCTATGAGGCCACTATTTGGAGATAGAGGGATGACAGCATATCTTTGGATGGAGAGATCCTTCTCTGCAGTTTTTCTAGAATTCGCCAGCAAAGTGTTTACCAGGCAAAAGAGCTGGCAAAAGAGAAGTTTTTAGAAAAACGACCTACTATCATGATTCAATTAGACACTGAAGGACTATTGGGTAAAGTATAGGAGTCATTAGTGAGACCTGCATCACACGCTCATCCTGGCGCAAATCTTCATGTCCCTTCAGCAAGAAGGCATGTTCTTCTCCATCACTCCCGTAGATAGTCAACTTACGAGGCCGCTGTTTGGATGTGATGACGACAAGTTGGGGAGCAAATGAAGCAATAGTCACTACCGGAGAATCTGTACAGCATGCAGTATTATCAGGGGCATCTTAAATAGAGAATACTAATTTGTTAGTTCCAGGGACTGTCAGCTATATAAGTTCAGTGTGGAGAACACTCAAATTACCAGCTATATAAGTTCCAGGGACTGCCAGCTTCAGGTCACGGCACTCCAACAGTTCAGGGGACACATTCTAGTTTTTATTAAAAAAATAACATGGTTATTTCCAGGATAGGAACAATTATTGGTAATAAAATAATTTTTTTGCCTGTAACTCCAAGGTAGTGAGAGTTTGAAGCTGCTTGTCAATCCGTCTAAAAACATGGTAATAAAGATCCCAAGCCTGCAAGGGGGTAAAAATAAAAAACTGCTCCAGCGCATGATACACAATATACACTTGCATATACGTAAGACACGAGAATGTAAAACCAAGCAAATTGACTTGATCCATGGAATTCAATGATTTCCCAAAATTCGAATCATTAGTTTTACAAGCGCGGTCTGAATTATGCATCTCCAAAGTCACACAGAGGCTTGAAACGGGTACCTGAGTCAGTTCTGCCTCCTTTCCATATTTTCTAAATTTTTTGCAGCAATCACGTGCCTCTGAAAGCTCTTTGCTGTATGCCTGAATAATTCAGTTCATGAAACAAGAAAATGATGATCATAAACGTCCAAGAAATTTTGAGCACCAAAATATGGACTACCTGAATGAACGCTTTCTCCTTGTTGGTGGTATTGTTTCTCCTAATCCCCTCCTCAAGCATTTCATGCAATGGCTCCAAGACCCCCAGCATTCCTTCAATATTTTTCTCTCCAAAATACAAGCGGCTCGCCTCTTCTAAACCCTCATGCCACAGTTCATGCCAAAGTATTGCAACTCTGATTAACTCGGTGGACACAAGTTGGGCCTTCACCGTTGAAGTAAAAAATTTAGACAGGCGTGCAGTCAGTACAGAACGCATGAACAGTTTTCCACAATAACTTTTTTTCACCTCATCAACTAGCACTCCACTGTGCTGCCTAACTTTATCAACCACTTCTTGAGCTGCCTGTTTCCTTAGGTTGCTAATAGATTTGCATGCGACAAGAAGGGGGTACATAAGAGCCTACATACCACCAAACATTAGTCAGCCATGTGATATCAAACGGATTGAAGCTTTGTATAATTTTCTGATGATAAGCTGGGCAAATGTAATTTTCCACAGAAGGCTATCTAATACACGAAATCTTTAAATCTGCTTCAGTAATCAAACCTGTGGATGACATTGACCAATTCGCACTAAAAGGGATTGAATGAGTTCTCTGACAGCATGGTTGTTGGAATGTATCCGGGCAATTATTTGCGGCAAAACAACCAACCATGTGTTTATGTTTACAAGAGAAAATCCCTTCTGCAAAGCCATCTGAACTTCGGCGGTAGCACCATGGTTGAACCATAAAGTTAGGAGACGAAGAATATCCTGAGCCAATGATCACAAGCGTAACTCAAATGCTAAATTTCAAGGAGTTGAGCATTAACGAGAAGAATGCACTGGCCATACCAATCCCAACACTTGTTCTTTATCAGGCATATCACAAGAATATACTAACTGATGCTAAATTTGCAATAGAGCCTATCATTCAATATGTTAGGTTGGCATCTGTTTGTTACCTGTAAGCTGTCGTCTACTCCCTTTGAATGTGCAGCACAAGCTATGGAGTGAAAGTATCCAGTGACTGCAGAGACGACAAACTGGGAGGCAATACCAGGACAACCTCTCAAAGTGTAGTGAGACATAACAGCTGTATTGAAAAGTGCCCATTTGTGCCAAGCTTTCCCCCACTTAGAAGCATACTGAGTTGCATTACTGAATGCTTCAAGTATTTCTAAAATCACAGTGATCAAATTAGGTTTATGTGCCAGAATTTACGTAAAATAGTGGGCTAAGAAACACCCACGTCTGTTTACATAAAAGGGCAGTCAGCAGGAAAAAGGCGGGAAAAACTAGAGGCGAGAATCTGATTTGTCCAGTACCTAGAATGCAAACTTCATCCAAACCAGGGGAAAGTGTCCATTGCCAAGATCCAAGCTTGAGGTATATACGAGCGATGAGAGGAGTGTTTGAGGAAGCTACAATGCCAGAGGATGCTATTTGCTGAGGAACAGAAGTTCTTGAGAGGTCCATAGCCAAATCCTAAAACAGAGGCGCCATCAGAAAACCAATTCAAAAAAAAAAAAAAAGACCCCTCCTGTCACCTACAATGCCAGTTTGCAACATACCTTCAGCCTAGTAAAAGCTTCCTTGCGCCTATGGTCCTCTCCAAGTGACCATTGATATTTCAAATATGCCAGAATTACTTGAGGATCACCATGATATTTTATATTTTCGGGAGTATTTTCAGGATCAAACTACAAATTAAAGTAAAAAGATCTCAAAAGCTCATGAGCACATACTGAACCTTGCACATTGCGATGCATAGAGGCTTATATCTAACCTGTAATAATTTCGTTAAGGTTGATTTAGCTTGGCTAATTCTACCACTTTTACGACATAAAGAGGCAAATTTTATCCATGTCTCTGCATCTTCTGTGGGTGGTAGTACAAGAGATCTCACAGCCAGAAGTGCTTGCCACACCTGCAATTTATTGAAATTCTGTTGAGATACACGAAGGATTATTAAAATTGCACACATATGAGGTGAATGTTGGCGTGACTTTTGGTTTACTTCGGCTTTTTTATGTATGACATAAAACTCATCGATAAAAAAACAGAAAGTAATAATTTCCTCCTGTGAAGCTATATACCTCAATTTTGCATTATGAACCGCAGGATACATGACAGCATCATGTGCATGTAAATTCTAACTGAACTGTCAAGCTTACCTCCACGTTTCTCTTAGCACCTTTGATACGTTCATTCCACATGTTACGAATCAGACTCCTCCGCCCCTCAGCAACAGCATTCCCAACAGGAAGGGTACAATAATCAATGACCTATTGGCACAAGAAAACAGGAATTCCATTTTGACTATCATATCTGAAACAGGTTTCAATTCCTCAAATGCAAGCAAGTTTTCCAGGGTAAAGGTACACACCTCCTCTAATTCTGATAATTGCTGAATTCGAACCATATTGCTATAGGCACGCTCATAACTTTCAAGAACCTAAAAAAAAAAAAAAAACAGATTTACAACCACATGGGTGCTCCAAAAGCATTTGCAACCAAGTATCAACTTAACATTAAATGTTGCCACAATTATACGAGAAAATGAGAAATTTAGACGGAAAACATGTTTAAAATAACTTTTCCATATTATTCTATCAACGGAGAGAAGGACAGAAAACGTCCAACAGAATAGGAAGGAAAGCACAAAACAAAAGTGACACAGTTCATTCAATGAGGGCTAAGCAGCAACCCAACAACATAAACTACTCATATCTACTTCAATATTTTAGAAAGGGCATAATCTGGGAACACTGACCAGTGCAGCTACTTCAGTTGCAAGACATTTTCTCGCTCTTTCAACATATTCTGCAGCTTCATCATACTGAGAAACACACACACACAGAAATCAAAAAGGTTTTGGGAACCAACAAAGAGAATAAAAAAAATTTAGGAGTACCTTCCCACGACGAACCAATAAAACAGCCCTAAAAAATGTCCCATTGCTACTCCCATCACCTGTAGCTGCAGTATTACCCAAAACTCGGAGCTTGCTTTCATCTCCATCATCCAAGCAAGAAACATATTCGGACATCTGATCCCACTCTCCCATGTTCCAGGCAGCATTAGCGGCCTGGAGAATGAAATCCCAAGGAAACAAGAGTTTAGAAGATGTAGCATTGGATGCCATTAAATGATACACATGCATGCTTATATTGTATAAATCATCGTAAGAATAAGATAACTTATAAATGTGTGAGTTGAAAAGCTAAACGCATCACTGAGGAGGAGAAAAACGTCATGTGAAGTGGAGGAGAAAAACCATTGGTGCCATTTCCAATCTGGAAAGTGGTTCTGCTGGTGCCCAGTACTCATTGCAGAGATCATTGAGCTCTTCCCATCGAGCAAGAGCAGCAAGGCACCTCATCCGCCCTTGAGCAAACATGATGATTTAAATTAATAGTAACACACAGAAAGTGAATATTCGAAATAAAAAAAGAAGTTTTATTAGACATACAACTACTTCATAGATAGTAATAAATCAAGACGCATAAAAGTACAGATTGACTGCTTCTTAATTTTTTTTAGAAGATAGATCGTCGATATGAGCACAATTCCATCAGAATTCTTTACCCAATCAATAGACAGGATTATGAAAGAACAGCAGTCGTTGTGCACTATTGTAACCACCCAGTCCATACCAAGAGAAAAAAGATGTTACAGATAAAAATGAACTCAAGAATCGCGCACCTAGTGTTGCTTCTAAAAGAAGTTGTGGGGTTGACGCTTGAAGCGCCTTGGCAGTGTAAGCTTTCAGAGCATCATCCCACCGCTGCAGCTTTTCGTACCTTGAAAAAATGAAGCCAGCTCAATTAAGACGAGATAAAAAGAAATAAGTAAATATATCAGAAAAAAACATGAATGAGATTCAATATCTTACCATGATTCTTTCAGCAGAACACCCAAATGTTGTTGAGCATATGTAAGTATCCCAATAGCAGCCTAAGGACACAACAGGTAGTCAAAAACTTAATTTGGCGTAAAACTACAAGATAGGCACATGTCGTGGAAACAAAATATGACCTCATGTTGGTGCAGCTGGTTATTTATATGAATAAGAGCTTCAACTACAGCAACAGGATTCCCACCCGACCTGTTTGACTGTGCATTCTCAAATTCCATCTCTTTGTAGTGCAGAGCCTTTGCAAATGCACGACACTGAAGCCAAAAACAAAGAAGAATCAGCGAAACTCGCCTATGATGTCATTTTTATCACATAATACTTACTTTTTCTGCAAGGGCACCAAGTAAACGTATATCAATCGGAAGGGGCCTCTCATCGTGCTCCATGAACTCAGCCTAAAAACATTAAAAGGAAGCTGATTAGGAATACAATACTTCATAAGAGCATTGAAGCATGCCTATTCCTGGGGATGAGGATGCCAATTCAAGGGAAATGCAAAGATATTGTGCCAATCAGTGGATTTCGCAGAAGAATGGATGGATTGAAATCTAAAATGAAACTTAATTCTACCAAATCTCAGATGCTACTGTGGGGATAGCAAAACAACTAGCTGAATATTGTTAATTTTGAATCATTTAGCCAACAGAAAGAATGTAAAGCTGCAAATTTACTTCACATCATGAAATTCACGTAAAATAGAAAAACCCAAGGAAAAGGAAACCATCATAATAAAGTCCATGATAAAAAAATCCAGAAACAGTACCAAATTCAACAATGTGGCAAGAATTTCAGGAGGTATATTAGGGGAGGAGAACGCCATTTCTAAGCTCCGGACTAAATGTCTTTGGCAAGGCTCATTCAGTTCTGTCCAGCAACTCACAAAGCCAGCAGCAAATAGCTCCCTCCCAACAAAAGGCTGAAAGGAAGCAGTACTCACACTCAAGCCAACAGAAACATATTGCCTATGAAACTAAAATCCTGCAGTTGTGAATAAAATGAAGAAACAGGTAGGATAGGAGAAACATATATTACTTGCAACTGTGCAAGCTTGGCACATGTCCTTAGTGCAGGTGAAGGCGATTCTTTTAATAGTTCGATGCTAAAATGCCTCATCCACTCTGCCCAGTCCTCTTTTGTGCTGCGTTGTGAAGCTTCCCCGGCAGATTGCAGTCGAGCTTCATTGACCTGAAAGAGTTGAGCACGTAACCCTATGCCTACAGATATCTGAAATTGGGATTTTTAACCTTCAACTTTGAACTGTTAAATACTAAATCTTGGGAGATAAGATTATCACAGTAATTCCAGGCAGTGCTGTCTGAAACAGCAGTATTGATGACTCCGGAAAATATAAAATTTTAATAATCCACATGTATGGCATTATTCTAATGCATGCGCGAGGGTTAATTCAAGCAGAAGAATTCATGTACCTCGTGAGGTCTTTGCAGATCAACTCTGGTTCTGTTATCCTCCATGTCACTTATAGGATCACTGATTACCTCCCCAGGAGTTGGGCAACTTTGTCTTTGAGAAGCTGCATTTCCCAAAATCAAGGGAACTCTTCTTTGTAAGGACGCTTCAATTTCCTCAAAATCCCTATGCTGAAGAAATGCTTGCACTATTAACTAGAAGCGAGTCAAACAGCAGAAAATCCCACCACCAAAAGCGTATATTACCCTAAGGCGATGCTTCTGTAAGAGCTTATGAATTGATGGCATAAAAATGGAGAAGTCTTCACCAACTGCCCGAGCCAAACAACACAGTGCATCAACCGCATCCTTTCTAAGCTCATCAATTTTGCTGCAAAGAAATAGCGAGGCATACTAGTGTCTTTCCAAAGCAAGCATTTCCTGTTTTTTCATACGCTAGTAAAAGAACCTATTTCCCATAAAAGTTCATAAAAACAACATTTCGTATCTCTATTTATGGCAAAAAAATCCAAGCACCCTTTTTCAAAAAAAAAAAAAAAAAAAAAAAACCAGCAATTCGCTGAGGATGCTGTGGCTGCGAACTTTTTCAACATTTTAATTCATTGGTCATGGAGATCCATTACGGCATCCAACTTCAAAATTCATATCGTTCAAGTGAGGCATCTTGCCTTAAAACTGATAATGTAATATTCCAAAAATGATTAGCCATTCTGCCTCACCCTATGTTAAACCAAAGGCCTTTAAGTATCTAACTACATATGTTTCGGAAGCAAGAATTACCTTAATTTATACTTGCATCACCAAAAAATTTAAGAAAGGGAAAAAAAATTATACCCATCCAAGACAAGCTTCAAATGATGGACAAGGGTCGACACATGACCTGTAACCTGGTGAAATGAGAAAAAAAAAAAGAACACAAAAAAATGTAAATTTGGTCATGTGAATGAAAGACCCATTGAATGAATATATATATTGTTCACTGCACCTGTACTTTAGGGATCAGAGATGTAAGAGTTTTAATGGCAGCACGCCTCACAACAACTGAAGCATCCACTTTGAAGATCCGGATCAGTGCAGGAAGAAGTAGGTGCATATGCTCATCCAAGTTTCCTATAGATTTTGAATACCCATTAATGCATATACCTCCCACATAAAAGCAAAAAAGAGCCAGATGTGAGAGATGGATACCACCAAAAACTTCAAGAGTATGAAGAATGTCTTTTACATAGGTGTAGTCTTTAAACCTCTCAGCATCTGTCAGCACTTGAATGCAGGATGGCAGGATAAAGGTAAGATGCATCCTAAATTCATCATTGAGAGCCAGACATAGTTGTTCCAGTAGATGCAGTACCTGATTATCAACTGTGTGTCAGAATCATCAACAAGTATATCCACAGCACCATCAAGACAAAGAAAATTACGGGAGATCCATCAGGAAATCCATGAGCTGGGCGAGTAGTAGCAGGTAAGCTGAATGACCATAGCTCTGATATTAGAGAGAATAATTCTTGCAGATACTTGCGAACATGCTGCACATACAGAATAACAATGTTTTGAACATGATAAGATTCAAAGACACCTGATGATTAAGGCAACAGATGCTTACTCGGCGAACAATAGAGACCAAGGTTCCAAGTTTCCATGTGATGTATTCCTTAAGATTATCATCACATGTACGAACTGTGTGAAGCAGATCTGGTAAAACCTGATGGATCAGTTTCCAAAAAGTTAGAGTGATTAAGACAGAAGTAAGAAGAATTTACAAGATAAGATTATCATGTTATGCTAGGAAAACATGATGTCAAAAAAAAAAAAATCATAGAGTGAACAAGACAGTAGGTTAGCACCAAATAAACTTTGTATATTTTTTTCGAAGTATTGATATGATTAACCTAGTGCATAAACTGACAACGATTCTTTGATTAAAAATAGAATTAACATAACGAGTATCAATAACAACAACAAGAATAGAAAGGATCATTCCACTCGCCCATTAAGAATGATTAGCAGCAGGATATTTAAAAATATGATCATTCCAGGAAAAAAGAGCTCAACAGAGAAGTAATTGCAGAAAAAAAAAATACCAACCTTGGGTAAGTACGGAACACAGCCAAGACCCATTGACTAGCCTCAAAAAACAGGAGAAAACCCAAATCACAATCTTTTTCAGGGAGCAAATAAAAGAAGAAAAAAAATAGAATAAAACAAATGGGAACAGATGAAACATAGTCTAAGACGCAATAAATGCTAACAGAACAAAAATAAACACAATCCTCCAACCTTGAATATGAAAATGAGAGATTCAACCACCCTTTGATGGTAACTAGAAAGTGAGGGATCTCTAAAAATTCGCATGAGGGAGCTTATAGCAACCTGGATCAAATGATAGCAAATGAGCTACAGCATTCTACCAAAAAAAAATCCTCAGACACGTAGCATAGATCTCAATTTGATTCTCACAGTGGAGTAGTAATCTTCAGATGTTGCAAAAGAAGGCCACAGATCCATTGGCACTTCATCCATTGATCGAATGTGCTGGCCAGGATCACCAGTGGAAAGGGAAACTTCTCCATGAGATCCAGGTAAGCTAAGCTGATTTCTTTTATGCGCATGTGGATCTAAAGCCCCATAATTCCAAGAACCTAGGCATGCAGGGCTACATAAACCTAAAAGACAATTGGAAATGACTTCTTCATTAGTCAGTTCAGCAACAGATACCTTTAAGACCTCACGTCTGGTAGACCAAGCTAGGTCACCGTTGAGCAATTTAAGAAGCAATCCAAGCAGCTGGGGATACTCAGTATATGGAGTAATAACATAACTGGGAAAAAATCAAGCCAATCAGTCGCATGGTAACATCAATTCATGACATGAAAAAAATACTGATGTGTGTGTAACAGTAATTCATACCCAGTACTTTGCACAACTTGACCGAGAGTAGTGACAGCAACTTCACGTTTTATGGCTGCTGCACCATCTAACAAAGCATCAACTATTAGTGGCATCAACTCCGGTATATACTGTCTCATCGCAGATCCACCCTGAACAAGGAAGCAAAGCAAGCAGCTTCATCCGCAGTGTGCATAAAGCAGACCAAACATCAAGCATTATGGGCCACTTAAATGATCTACCATCCCAATAGTCTCTAGCAATCATCAAAATTTAACAGGTCTACGTATTTCTATGCCAAACGTATGATGGGAACTGCACACACAGGAAGTGAGCAATTATGTACAGGATGTTCTCAAACCTTGTGTTTTCCCAAAGCAGTCACCAAATTACAAAATCTCATTCAGGCAAATAGAAGGGCATCTAAACAATCAAAATGAAGGATATACTCACAACTCTGGCGAGATCCCCAACAGTTACGAGAACCCCACTTATAATGCCATTATTAGCATTTACCCCTGTTCCTTCACTAAGTTTCACGACAAGGGCCTGGTAAACCCATAAAAATTCAAGTAAGCAAAATGGCACCAGCAATAGAATGTTTACAAAAACGCTTATTAAACCTTGTGTATTGGTGCAATATAGGGAACTATTAATCTTTCACAATTGCGGATTAGGCATCCCAACAACTTTGCACTTTCCTCTCTGCATTTGTTGTCGGCACTGGTAGTAATGGCAGCAATGACCACAATGCACAAAGAGGCAACATAAAATTAAATTAATGTCACCAAGATGAAAAACAAATGTTATAAAGATGGTATATGGAAATTTTTAAACGGTACCTCTGTTTAAGATAAGTTAACAGTTGAATAAGATGACGACGAAGAGCTGGGAGAACATATGCTGGATTCTTTCCAGATAGTCTTCCAGCAACTGAAATCACATTTTCTCGTACTTCAAGGTCCTAAAGGAATAAAGATTGCATTATTTGAAATTCGATTTTCCCAACAATTATTGGGGAAACGAGAGAGAGGAGCAAATTTGGATTAAAGATAATATATAAACCACACTACCTCATCATTTAAAGCAGCAAAAATTGCTGTTAAACAATCAGCCTGCGCCAAAAAATCATCAAATTCTCTAGTCTCATTTAAAGAAAAGAATATTGATTGTCGAACAGTAACATCGGCATCAGCCACAGCAGCAGTAAGAAGCTTTTCCACAATCTGCCAAGTAAGGAATAAACATATGTAACTAAAACTATGAAAATTAAGCAAACATTCTGCTATTTTTCTGAAAGGTTGGATGCATCATGGTAAACAATGCACACAATCATCCAAAAATTGAGATAGTGAATTTCAGCATACCAAACAGCACATATTTCTCAGCAAGTGGGCAACTAACCTCCTCCACAAGACAGCGGCGCCTCCAACTGACACGATTTGCTCTGCTAGTACTAGAGTGAATCGAAGAGACTCCAGACAAGGAATTGGCCATCAACTTACAGCAACACAAAGCAGCATCCTTTCGTGTAGAGCCATCCTCATCATCTAAATAGACAACAACAGACTCTCTTGCGAACTCAAGAAGATCATGGCCCTGGGAAACAGGTATTACTGTCACATACAAAGAGACCAGTAAAAGCAAAAAAAGCATCAAAATCAATACCTTAAAATTAAAGCGAGCAAGGGTCTGAAGAGCTAGTTGAACAAGAGCAGAAGCAGTAAGCTCAGATACTTGTAAGGCAGCTGCTGTACTACTAGTACGAGCTAAGGCAGCTGTAGGCCTCGACTGCCCTTGCTGACTTTGAGATAGGACTCCAGAAATGCACTCGAGTAAGCGTAATTGAATGGTGGGAAGAACAGAGGGAATGCTGCAACAAGATAGAATGCCTGTGTCAAAGCACCCGAAAATACAAAAAAGAATTTCCTGATATATCTGACAGAAGACCTGGAAGTAACGTTCTCAAGGGCATCAACCAATACATAGGACAATCCGGCAGAAAACATAGCATCTAATAGACTGCACACATGTGGTTCCATAGCAGGTCCCATTGCCTTTGCGAGATTCCCAACACAAGCCAAAGCTTCCATCAAGGGTCGGCCTCTACGAGGTGCAATCTGTGGGAGAAAAAGAGCTTTCTTTGAAAACATATGATAGCTGATAAGAAAAACGAAGGACCAGTTTGACGAGCATGTACAACAACTGAATAGATGATCCATGCACAATTTTCTATGCAGAGACATAAAATGCATCACAAGAAATTTTCCCAATCTCTTATTATCTTATGATTAAAAACATATTTCGCACCGCATCACGCAAGTGAGGTGTTATTCTCGGCAGATAATTGATGAGTTCACCATCCAGTGCACCAGCCATTTCGCCCAGCGCAATGAACCCACTTGATGCTTCTGCAGGTATTTTAAGAACATGGAGTATGTGTTTCATACAAATCTGCAGCAAACAAAATATCATAAATTATAAAAATGAAACGACAGATTCAATTTTCCATTGAGAGACAGAAAATAGTTTCTTGAAAGAAAAAGCGCTCACAGTAAGGTAGTTGGTTACAAAACGATCACGTAAGAAATGGGCAATTCGAGGTAATAACGAAGTAATGCTTAGGCGAACAAGCCGATCTCGATGCTCCAGATAGCGGAGAACAATATCAGCAACTTCTCTATACCGAGACATCATGAATTCACCCGTATTTCTGTCAAAAAGAATTATCTATCACAATTGAGAAACTAAATTAGCAGTTTGTTTAGATTAGAAACGACCTAAACCTACCTCAGCAGTTCTCCAACTGCAAGAAGAGAACCATGTATACTATGAACAGGGGCATTCTTTCCCAAGCCATCTTGTGTGGCTTCAAACATACGATAATACCTGCCATAAGCACAAGCCAGGCGATCAAACGCCGGCAAGACAAGATCCCATTAGTAAAACATAGCTAAAAAGGGTCCATGCAATCAAATGAAAGATACTAGAATACAGACAAATATTTGATAATAAATAACCTTGAAATATCAAGTAAATGACATTAACACGCCATGAAGGTTGAGCAATTAAAATATGACACCAAAAGAAGGGAATAGCAGTTCTCAATAATCTGTGGATGCACCAGACGACACTTCCTTACCACTGCACACGCCAACGGGTTTCACGCTTCTCAATGACTTGGAGGCAAGCACGTAAAGCCTCAACTGCATGTTCCCTGACATCCAACTTTGGATCCCTCAAGGCAACCCAAATAGCATCCACAAATTTAGGCACATGCACATTGAAGACTGTGGAAGCATTCTCTGCGATTTCCTATCATAATTATCAACAAAAGATAAAGAAAATTACAAAACAGTCACATCAATTTTCAACAATAAATGGATGCAATGGGTTGAATGATGAGTGGAGCATACTTTTAAAATCAGAACAGCTGCCAGACGACGATGTTCGACTCTATCCTCGAGAAGCCAATTTAATGCATGTTTCACCTACGCAAAGCAACGATCAAATGATGCAAAATGTCGGACCATATGAACCCGACGCAAAAGACATGTCTATACCAGCCTTTCTACTTCATCAGCCGTCATTGCTCCTCCAGCTCTGGCCATGTGTCCAAGAACTCTACTAGCACAAACTAAGATTTCGGGTTCACGTTTTGCCTCAAATGCAGTTCGCATATAACTGGAAATCTTGGAAACTTTCATAGCATTTTCCCTTATTCCAACATCAATGAGCTCATCAATTGCCCTCAATGCCCCCAAATTTTCGGTAACCTCATTGCTTTCTAGGAGGCTGGTGATATAGTCATATAGTTGATCCATGAAACGCGAAAATGCTTCGCCACTGAGGTCATGGGCTTGCTCCTCAACATGCCTTCGCAACAATGCAGCAGCCCCATCCTGCAATACGTTAAAATTGTACAAAACATATTGAAAACACAGAAAACCAAGAAATAAATTCGTAAGGGAATCATGGGGTATCAAGTGATGAAGCAGTAAAATGAAAAATCAAAGGAGGAACAATCAGAGTATCAACTGAAAAGCAGTGCAATCATGAAAGCAAAATATCATTTTTTGTAATCCTCAATGTCCACAGGGACTGAATGCTTCAGAACCACGTTCAAAAAAGATAATTTCATGCAGTGCTCAAAACAAAAAGAATAAAAATTTACTCACAAAACGAACTCTAAACAAAACCAAAATACCATGGTCATACCTTAGGAGTGCCCCGGACACAGAGATCAGCCAAAATCCGGTTGAGGACGTCCAGGTTGCCAGAGGCGGTGGCTGTCGCAGGGCCAATATATCGAACAGACTGAGATGGGTTAGGCAGGGGCATGCTGTATATGCAATATATACACACAACAGATATCTAAAACCCTAACCCTATTCTGAAGTCAACCAAAAACACCCCTACACGATTCTCTGTAACCTATCAAGAACAAGTACAAATTGCTAACTCACTAGAAGAAACCAACCCAGAAGCTCCCCGCACCTCAATATAAAGGAATACAAATTTATCAACAAATTATTCACAACAATAATCCCAGACACCTAACTCGAATGATGAATACACCGAAGAATCCCGAGAAAGTCCATCCCTTGAAGACACAACAACACTCGCTCAACTTGGAACATCCGAACCGCGCTTCTACACGCTCTGTCGGCAAGACGCACTGAAATATGTGTACAACCGCATAATCTACGGACCGGAGGGTCTCCGCGGAAATGCGACTGAAAGGAGCCAGACAACAAAAAGGAAAGTTGGCCAGTGAAAACGTAAGCCCGCAATTTGACGAGGCTTTCCCGGCGAAGCCACTCTCCACGCGATCTTCAACGGCACACCGTACTTTCCCAGCGTTACCGTCTGCGTCTGGACGCCGCATTACAACCATGTTTATTATTAATATTAAAAAAATTATAAAATGTTTTGTGAGTAAACCATTTTTTGTAAAATAATAAAACTACAAATAAATCAAATAAAATCCCCTAAAACTCCGGATGGGCCTTTAAAAGCTCAACACTTATAAAGGGCCTATTAAACCCAATGAATTGGGCCCTTTGGGCCCACCACCAGTTGCGTGATCAAAGACGAGGTTTAACTGGGAGTTTGATGATTAATCGTCTCTTCCTTTGTACGTTTCTGCGAGAATTAGGGATCCGTTGATGGTTTAGAAATTCACGAAATCCAATCAAGAATGGCTTGCCCGCCGCTGATGAAATCGATCGCAAGGAATCCGCTGGTGAGGTTTCCCTCTTCTCTTTGCTCGGAATTGGATATCAGCATTTCCTCCAGAAGTAGCGGTACGCTTCAAAAGTCAGGGACCGCGCTTGGTGGTCGGCGGTTGAGGCTTTACTGTAAAGCTGAAAACGGTGGAAAGCGAAGCAATGGTAAAGCGAATCCTACTCGTCACTATTTTGAGCTTCAGGATTGTGATCCGCGTGTTTCCAGTATGTTCACTTTTTTGTGTGGAACGTGAATGAGAACAAGCTCGAGGAGTTGTAAGGTCAACTCGGAGCAACTAGCTCTCATTGCGAATACGTAACTCTCGGTTTTTAGATTGCAATCTGGTGTCCACATTGAATCTTTCCAGTGAATGTAGCAGCATCCTAATCCTGTGTTTGGACTCCCAAGACAGTCGATTGCCTAAAAAGTATGATAGTCCTACTGTCTTCGTCATTCAGGTGAAGAACCGCCGGAGTCTTTATTCACAAAAGAGCTGCGGAAAAGAGGGATAACTCCCACTTCGTTGCTCGAGGAAGATAAAATACATAGCCAAGAAGGTGTGGAGACGAACTTGAGGGAAGAAGATGGTGGGCGGAGTTCATCTTCTTCCGGAGACATGAACTCATCTAAGCAACTGGAAATATCAAGGTCGCTCAATAGTGAAGGCCTGGAGGTTGGAATACTACCGACTCCCCTATCAAACCTTGTTTGGTTTACTTCTAGCAACCAACTAACCCCTCTGCGTCTAACTCAGGGGCTGATTCCGCGAGCCAAGCTTTTGTTGAGGTTCGGAGCGACGTTTTTTCTTGGTTTCTGGCCACTGGTCATCATAACCGTCGCATCATTCTGTGCACTGTACCTGGTAATTCCATTTGCTTATCCACTTTCCTCTGCCTTATCTCCTTAACCTATTGCGACTTGAATATCACTGATTCATGGTTGCAGTACTTCGGCATGGAGTTCATCCACGATGGATCACTCACCCCCCTCCAGTATGTCGATCCTTACGCCTTTCTTTGAAGATTCAAAAGAATCTGTACAGCAAAACTCCCCGTCGATGAAGAAATGATGGATGCCAAATTTTTGTGGCATAGTATGGTAAATTTGTTAGAATCAGCAGCATAGCCGGGCATTTGGTCTAGTGGTATGATTCTCGCTTCGGGTGCGAGAGGTCCCGAGTTCGATTCTCGGAATGCCCCGTGCCAACACGCGCTTCTTTTTTAAGGAGGGCTCTTTGACCCATCAGCCGCCGAGGCCCCCGGTAAGTCGTCACGCGTCTTGCTTCCGTGTCACTCAGGCGCCAACGTGTCCACCCATGCCCGTGTCCACGTTCTCGTTGTTGCTTGCTTCCCCAGTCTACGAGCCAGAATTAATAGGGACTTGATCACCAGCATATTCTGCGACTTTTTAGTGTCGTTTTGCTCTTGCACGAGTTCAGCAATTACGTAAGTACAGAATAATTTTCATTTTTTTAGCCGGAATTATTTTGAAAATAATAATTTAATAATTAATAGGGATGAAAATGAAACTCGTGCATCGCCAGCCATTCCCCACGCAACTTCCAACTTCCCGGTCCCACCTCTCTGTATATAAATGACACCGCCACACAGTCCTCTGTACTCCCACATCTTCTTCTTCTCATCACTAGAAACTTCAATTGCGGTTCACATGGCTCTCGAGGCTCTGAATTCATCCACTGCGGCGATGATTATCCCGCCACACCGCGTCGACGACCTGGATGCCTGGAGGAAATCAAAGCGATCTAAGCGTCAGAGACGCCTTCATGATCCGACGCCGGAGGAGGAATATCTTGCTTTCTGTCTAATCATGCTCGCTCGCGGCGGCGATGGTAACTTTCCTCCCGCCGGGGACTCGGATTTCAAGAAATCAGATGGTGAGTGTTCTCCGGCGATCGGTAATTCGTACAAGTGCACCGTTTGCGATAAGGCTTTCCCTTCCTACCAAGCGCTCGGCGGTCATAAATCCAGCCACCGCGTCAAAAGTACGCCGGCGAACGACGCCACACCACCTTTACCCGCTCTCAGTTTAAGCAGCAATAAACTCCATCAGTGCTCAATTTGCCAGAAGTGTTTCCCGACGGGACAAGCTCTTGGAGGCCACAAACGGAAACACTACGACGGCGTCATCGGCGGCGCTGCCCTGAAAAGCCGCTCCACTTCATCAACCGGCGATCGCGCTACGATCACTGCCGTCCCCTGTAGCTTTGACCTGAATCTGCCGGCGTGGACGATTCCGCACGATGAAGAAGTTGAGAGCTCTCCCGCGGCGTGATTCCCGTAACTCTGTGGCGTCGATTTAGGGATTCGGTGAATTCTTTCATTCATTCATTCCAGTTGTAATGTAATGAATGTAAACAGGTTAATGGGGAATTCCTCTGTGAGAAATTCTTAGAGTACGCTTCGCGGGGTTGTACCTTTGAAATCGTGACGCAATGCATGACGTTGCGCAATTGACCGAGGCCCATTACGAGAACAAACATTCCAGGCCCAAGTAAACATCCAAGAGATAGGACACATTATTCAACTCGGTCAACCAAGTTGACTATCACGGAACGCGAAGCCGGAGAATCTCCTCGACGAACTCCTCCACGTTTCTGTACGAAGATCCGCCTTCCGCCACCGCCGCCTCCGCGGCTTCCTTCCACTTCAGAGCGTTCTCCCGCATTTCCATCGCCGGCGCACCCACCGCCGCTGCCGTGAGACACTCGGCGACCTCCTCCCGTCTAATAATCACCCTTCCATCCCCCTCTCCCTCGACATTCTGATCCCAACTTTGAACACATCCACTAAAAACTTGGCATCCGTCACCTGATCCCCCCACTGAGGCAGCGCCACCACCGGGACGCCGCACGCCAGCGCTTCCATCGTCGAGTTCCATCCACAGTGAGACACGAAACAAGCGGTCGAAGGATGAGCCAAGACCTCAGTTTGCGGGCTCCACTGTACGATTTTCCCCTTATCGCCGGCTTTCTCCAGAAACCCCTCCGGCAAGACGCTCGGCGGCACCATGGATAAATTCGCCGGAGGTCTCAATACCCAGAGAAACGGCAGCCCGGAAATCAGAAGCCCGTGAGCCAATTCATCGATTTGCGCTTGTTTCAACTGTACTATGCTTCCGAAGGAGATGTAAACGACGGAACGAAGAGGCTGTGAATCTAACCAGGCTAAGCAGTCATCGGGAGCGAAGAAATCCACGCGGATTTCGCACTTTTTCTGGTTGATTCCGACGTCCTTGCTGCTGAGGTCCTTGAAAAGGGGGCCGATTGTTTTCACCGGGCGACAGATTTTGGACATGTAATCGACGATTTCGAGCTCAAGTTGTTGAAAAGTGTCCATTAAAATGCAGAATGGTTTCTTGATGTTCTTGAACTGGCCCAGAACCGCCGTCGCGAGAAAGGGATAAGGACTGCTCGGGTGCAAGAAGCTTGGAATCTCGTCGTATTTCAACGCCGGGAGACAAGGAACCTCAACGTCGATTTGGGGATCATCGGCCGTCGGAAAGTGAAGAAGCTTGTTATAGTAATGGTAATAAACAGCGTAGCTGGCGCAGGACTGAACCCAGAGCATCGCGCTGGGGATTCCGAGCTCCTCCGCAACATCGGAGACCCAAGGAATAAACGGGTTGTTGATCAGACAGGAAACGGGTCGACCCATTTCCTCCTGTTCTCGGATCATCTGCGGCAGTTTCATCCGGCCGACGAGCTCCAACTGCGCCAAATAAGCGTCGAGTTGGTTCCTGTTGGGATCGGTGACATCCCAGCCGTCGTCGAAAAACTGGAACCGGATCTTTCCCCGACCCATCTCGACCTGGTCGCCATCGTGGATGTTGTTGACCTGTTTGATGCTGTTCCCGGCGAACTCCGGCGTGCAGACGGTGACAGTCAGGCCGAAGCCAGCGAGACGCTTCCCGAGACGGAGGAGAGGGTTGACGTGGCCCTGGCCGGGGAACGAAACCATGAAAACATGAGTGTTCCCCCGGTCGTCGGGGCTGATCGCCGCCATACAGAATTGCAAGCACAAACTTCTAATTTCCAAGTATTTATAAAATACTGTCAAATGGATGTAAATGATCACCTAACCATAAAAACATCTATTCTAATATTTTGGGACATATTAACCAAAAAATGAATAGACGTTATTCAAATTTCAAATATAATTTTTTCAATCAAAAATTTTACTTTATTTTTTTTTCATCTATGTATCAAATACAATTTTCAATTACAACTGCACAACATGTGTTTATCTAAAAACGAATAATTTGTTATTTGTTTTTTAATTTTTGTGGGAGTTGGGAATAGGGTGGGGGAGTGTGTGGAGCGAGGGCCAGGCATCCAATCGGGATTATCAACAATCAATTAAATAAATGAGGGTAATAAGTAGTAAGTGGGACGGCGGCTGCGGACCCCCAAACACCAACTCCCGGGAATTCCTGATCCAGATCCAGCATCGGCGTTGGCGGATGATCCGCAACTATCCATATTTAAGACCTACTGCATCTCATGATATCAATTTTTTATTTTAAGAAAATAACAACCAACGAAAGAGTATAAACACTAAAATTAATCTCAATTTTTATTTTCTTAAAACATCACTTCGAAAAATACATATATATAAAGAATCTAAGATGATTATGAAATATCAGCTCTCAAACAGATGTCACATTCATTACATACATTGCTTCAACTTCTGATGAAATTTAACGGAACAATTTGCATCGAAATTGAATTTGTAGTTAAGAAAAAAGATCGAAATTCCCTCAAATTTCAATCATTTTTTTTTCCAATTTAAAATCTTGATTCATTCTTAAAAGGAGAAGAAGACTGTGGTTGGTTTTTTTATAGCTCAAGAAGAGGGATCCATCAGACCTTGAAATGAAAATATGGACAGCAAGAGCAGCTAGAAACTGTTGGGTTAAGTAAGTTACACACTGAACCAGTCATCTTCACTTGAGAGATTGTGCCGCACCATTCACATTTGATGTCAAACAGGGAAGCAGTTGGTTCAAGCCACATGCCGCTGTCTCAAACCAACTTCCGCAGCAGCAGCAGGGCCATCCTGCAACTGATGAACGGGCAGCACATCCACATCGTCCGTGGTGGCTCTATGCTCATCGTGGCCACCACCGGAGCTGGAGCCCCTATCCAGACTCTCCCCGAAGTTGTGGAGCCGACGGCCGATCAAATACCGGTCGTCGCGGATGGAGTTGTGGAGGTTGGTGAACCAGATGTGGAAGCGCTTGGCGCAGAAGTAGAGCACGCTGCAGACGAGGCATCCCAGCCAGGCGTACCGATAGACGGTTGAGTTGACAATGAGGGAGTACCCGAGGATCGGAAAGAGGCCTCTTGAGAGCACGTAGGGGACACACAGCGCCGTCAGGAGCTTCATGATGATCGGAGAGACGATTTCGCGGAGAACCCAGAGACCTTGCAGCCTCGAGAAGCCATCTTCCCGGACACGTTCAAATTTCACTCGCCATCTCTCGTCTACCAGTGGGATCATCTGATCGAGCATCACCTGCGGAGGGAAAACAATGATGGGGATGCGGGCGGGATAGACAGACATTCAGACAGAGTACGAGGTATTATTAGCTCACCAGTCTTGTCCAAATCTTCAAAAATATCAGCCCAAGCGCCCAGTCCTGGTACAGAAGGAAAACTGGACTCTCATCTACGGGTACCCGCATGGGGACGATGACAAGAAGTTCGAACAGGAGTCCAATCAGCACCGGGATGATGATTATCTGAAACAGAATGGGGATCAAATACTGCGTACGCATGCTTGGCTTTGTGTCATCTAATTAAGTCATATTCCGTTACCCAAATCGAAAGAAGCGCAGAGCTCTTCAGAATGATTCCACACCATTTCCACATCTGCATGAGAAGCACCCTAGTTCTCCTTGTCTGGATGAAGTCAAAACAGTATCTGGATCCAGCCATTGCACTCCAGATGACATAGCCTCCAATCACAAAAGCGTACAAGTCTGCATCATGAGATAAAAAGCATTCATTACCTTGGTGTACAACAGCTCTAAGCCAGAGAGATTAGACATGTAATACCATTACACTTGATGCCATGGGATATTGGAAGAAGTGGGAGAGAATTGAAGAGTAATCTCCCAAGTGATATCGGCACGACTATCATCGCAGAGTTGACCACAAGGAGTGTTACCCAGGCCATTACTAGTAGCATCACAATGCGCATCACAAACAACAATTTCCTGGAAAGGGCAACAAAGAAAAATTGAGGCCTTAATATGGGAAAAGAACATATTAGTTGTGTCATTGGCACTAACTCTGAGTCGGTTTGTTGACCATTGACAGACACCTCAAGTGTTGCGATATCACTGATGGGATTATTTAGACCTTCCGAGGACTCCTCCATGATAACTCTCTGTCCATCATGTCTCCCTCCATCAACAAGTACAGCATTTCTGGGCCTGTTTACTCCTTCAAGAGCCAAAACTTGTTCCTGGACTACTCCCTGAAGATGCATTGCATCGCCCCTGGCTTGGTCTCCATTGGAATTTTCATTTGTTCCATTATCATCTGCCTTTTGGAGCAGAAAATCAGATAATCCAAGCAACCAACCAACAGCAGAAAACCAGTAGCCAAGGAGAGACTTGAGAGTACGACGCAATTTGAAATGTTGAATTGCAAAGGGGATGCATATTTGAAAGAGAAGCATGTCAGCGGGAATTTCGGTAAACGGGTCGGAGACGCTGCAAAAAAATGAAAGTTCGGATAAGTAACACGCCTGAAAAATCATTTGGGTAAAAAAGTAATATGCATAAAAGTTTGAATATAAACGTGAAATTGTAGCCATACGAGATGTCCAGAGGAAAGATGGAAGGAGCCATCTGCATTGCAAGTTTGACTGGCAAAAATACCAGCATAACGATAAGACTCCCATACACAGCAACCGACAGCAGCACCCTGCGTGCATGTTTGTGCACAGGATCATCAATAAGATCACGGAATGGGTTGTAGTTAGGATCAGCAGGATCCCGTAGGAAGTAGAGAACTCCCTCACGTAAAACCTGCAAAACATATGAGAATTTAGAAAGGCACCAGTAACTCAAAATCTTTTAGCAGCAATCAACCGAAGTAATTAATACCCCTCGCAGAAGGCTGACGAAGATGCTTATTTGTAACATGTAAAAGATTCCTACAACCCAGTGAACCAAGGAGCTCGCCAATGGTGAAACTGAAAGGAACTCAACTCTATGGGAGAGAGTTTTTCCGAACATCTTTATTGTACAAACATCAAGCCACCAACCACACATCAGAGGGAAAACCCCAAGTTCGATGACCAGAAGAAAAGCAACTTTGATCATAGTCATTAAATGCCTCATTGCTGCCACAAACTGTCGGAAGAGGGATGGTACATTTTCTACAATGGAGGCAATACCATAAAACCTTCCAATTGTCAAAGGCTCACCTCTCGAATACCGAAGTAAGGTAATGATGCCAAGGTATACGATAACCAGAGAGAAAATGCAAAAGTATCCAACAGCAAGAGTAGTCACGTCAGAGAGACGAGATACCCCAGATGCCTGCATTTTCAAGATTTCTGCTGCTGTAGTTGAATTTATCTTACCCAATGCGTCTACTGATACAGTTGCATTTGCTTCAAATAATTCAGCAACTTGGCCAATGTAACTGCTATCATGGCTGTCAGATGTCGAATTCAAAACACTGGATATCGCATTCTTCATGGTACTATTTGCCATAGAAGCTGCTGATTCCGCTAGCGGCATTACTGTGGACAAAACTGGGCTTCCAGCAGAGGAAAAAAAGAGTGGGAGATAATGTAGTATAGCACGTCCCAAGTAGAATGGCACATAAATCACAGCTCCAAGGAATATCGTGTTGCTAGCAAGAACCTACAAATAGATATAAAATGAATAAGCTGACTCAAGAAGCTTCAAATATCCCTGGGAAACGCCTACAAGGAGACATGAACACCGCGAAATAAAAATAAATGAATATACTGAAGACCTCGGAATTCTAGCCGCTGGGAAACCGCCCATTTGCAGGGCAATCGCATAAGAAACAACACGAGCAGAAATTTGAAACACGAGAAAGAAATGGAGCAAGGATCGAAGGTACACACCGTGAATGCATTTTCAACCAAATGAAACACAGGTCCCTGCATACCAACCAATTCATCAAAAGGCACATCCTCTGCACCATCAGCATCATCCAAACCATCAAAGATCTGCTCAACACGCGCCTCAAGACGTGCTGCAACATTTTCTGCATTTCTTCTGATCATTTGACCAGCGCCAGCAATTCCTTGTACATCACCAGCATCTTCAGCATTCCCATCAGCACCCATGTTCCTATTGGCTTGAGCCGGCTGTCTCCTTGCACCTCCAACTCCATTTCTATCTCCTTCATCTTCTCTATCAGCATCTTGCCCTCCAATCTCCCTGAGGTGTCGAAAGTAGTCCCGCAGAGAAGTTGCCGCAAGGAAAATAAAAACAATGCTAGCAGAGAGCAGAAAGCCATGCAGACAATCTGTGAGGACAACGGTTGTTGACATGTGACTCAGAAACAGCCTTTGAGCCTCTCGAAAGCTTCGTACAAACGCCAGCCTCCAAATCCAAAATGTGATGAATGGAATAATGAGAAGCCAAACAGAAAGCACAAAACTTAGTCTCAGAAAAAATTGCAGTACATGCCAGGCTTTCATGGCTATCCCAGAAATAAACTCTTGAAAAGGGAGCCGTACAGGAGCATTTTCAGCATAAACGGGAGAAAACGAAAACGGATGCTTACAGACCTGTTATTTCCCAGCAAGAAATAAAGTTAGTAACAGATCACAAATCGTTATAACCTCCAGTAGCTAAAATAGCATGACTCACAAATAAAGTTAGTAACCATAGCAAGGCAAATAGCTGTTAAATGAACAGAATTTATATGCAAACAAGTTATGATCACTGTACCCAAATATGTAAACGTTCGAGCCCACCCCAGGGATACAATCCGAAAAGAAGAGAAAACGATAAAACGAAAGAAGCGAATTCAGTCATCACAAGTTTCAATCTTCAAAACATGGTAGCAAGATCGAACCTCGCACTGCCAAGCGTTGCTGTGATTAAGCCATTGAAGAAGGCAATCCTGGTGAACATACTTTATGCTGCCACTGCATGCGCAGGGATACCGCAAAGGATTATCCGCGTCCCCGGTGCTTCTGCAGATCCGGCAAACATCCGCCTCCTCATCCTCATCAAACAGGTCAAGCCTGCTGCCGCTCTTTACCTCATCACCCACTCCATTATCTACCAATGAAGAAGAACCAGTGGACGACGTCCCGGATAAAGACGACAACAGCGGTGTCGATTCCTTCGTTCCATGAGCCGCCGGAACCGCCAACTGTCTTATCTCCGTCGAATTTCCCAATGATGAAGAACCCGTCGACAAGGTACCTGATTCCGAAGCCACTGCCGTAGACGATTCCTTCACCCCATGCCCTGCCTGCATCGCCAACGGTCCACTTTCCATGGCACCGGCGGTGAAGCCCCAGACAGCGGATTCCCTTGTCTCGAGCTACGTTAGGTTACCCAAACTCGCCAATCACAAGGCTGATTTTGGGAAGCAGGCTGCGTAGACCCCCAAATTCACCAGCACGAGGGACGAAGAGAGGAGCCACAAGTTGTCCGGAAATTACCAATTCATCCCATCTTCCAGGGGCATTATCGTCAAATAAAGCTCCCTAAGTCGGCTAAAAATGGGCCCACACGGCATGATGACCACCAAGAATTGGGCCCAGTGATCTTCATATTACACGAGCCAGGCCCATGGGATGCCAAATCAGTATTACACTTTTGGGCCCGTTGCATAAATTGGGGATGGACCATGGAAACCACCAGGGTCTAGTGGGAAGTCCAGCAAATCAGTTGCGATTCTTTAGAGGCTTAACTGGACCATGGAAACCACCAGGGTAAGCGCAGACTCAGGAAGAACATCAATGGCGATGGTGGCGTACCGAAAACGAAATTTGAGGATGGTAACTAGTCAAAGTCGAGCAATAGGGAAAATCTCTCCAGCAAATGTTTTTAATGCCGTATTAGGGAAATGGAACAACTGCTTGATGTCAAAAACGGGTTCTAGAATCGGAGAGGAATTCGAGGAAGAGAGGTACATAATACCCGGAAATCAGCGGTAGGATTTCTGGAACCTAGCGCGGGCACCTCGTCCACCGAAATTCTTCGGCTCGCAGCGACGGGGATCGGCGACCAGAAGAGTCCTGTCATATTGAACAAGAATGTCCTTAATCTCCTTCGACTGCTCGTCGCCCTACTTCTGGTAGAAGGGGACGAGAGAGGAGGATTGGCTCGAACGCCTTGTATATCTCCGGCTGGACTAGGTCGTTCAACACCGTTGGCCTTGCAGCGAGTGACCGCCACTGCTGTCTTCTTTCTACCAAAGCATTGAACGCAAGCAATCGTCGCAACCGCCATGATTGCCGTGTTTTCGCCCCTCTTTCTTTCCCTCCCTCCATGGCGGAGACAGCCCATTAATTTTCTTTTTTATTCGATTTCATCTTTGCCTCGCCGTTTTCTTTTTTAAAAAATTTTAGTTATCTTAAATTTATTTTCATTTTTCTAATTTTAAAGGCATAACTGAAAACCAAATTTTGAATGACTGAATAACAGGATATTTTTCACGACGAACAACGGTCAAATCGTTTTGATAAGATTTCTCACGACCACCAGTAACAGGAATAACGCCCAAGTCAATCAAATTCCCATCTCCCGATATCACTTGACACGGCGGCAGAGAGTGATCCCGTCGCCGACGGGGAGCTGGCAAATCTCGACCCTGTCGTCCTCCGCGATCGCCTTATTGAACTCCAGCACGAAGTCCCTGTAGTAGCGAACGTACTTCCTGAGCGGCGCGTCCGGCGCAGCCACGACGGAGCCGTTCCACAGGGTGTTGTCGTACCCGATGACACCCCCGACCTTCACCAATTCGATGAGCCTCTTGTGGTAGTTCAGATAGTTATCCTTGTCGGCATCCACGAATATGAAGTCATAGGATCCGTGATTCTTCGCCTGCATTCACGACAAGGGACACGGACAGAATCATTGAACTACCCGCATTTGCATCAATACAAATTCCGCAAATGGGTATAATCAAAGCATCAAAGCGACCGGCACCCACCTGATGTCGTTCTAAGAGAAAAAAAATGCACAAACTGTTCTCAAGTATAAGTTAGAAAGTGGGGAGGATGAGAATCTCACGTCTGAAACCAGTAGATCAAGAGCTGGGAGAGCTGGGCCTTCGCGGAACTCAATTTTGTGGGCGAGACCAGCCTTTTCAATCACAGGGAGACCCAATTCGTAATTCTCTCTGTTGATATCCATCGCCAGAATCTGCAATAATGAGAAGAGAAAGCCGGATAAGATGATCATCCATTATCTTTCCGAAAACGACGCCCCAACCTTTGTGGGATACGACAAAACGACAAGCTTCCCTAGCCATGCCTCTTCTGCGAATAATCAATGGGGATTATCGAAGACGGTTGGCCTGAAGAGCAGGGCCCGTCGACAGACACAGTATGAAAAAATGAACAGTGGTTGGGGAGATCTGGAGCAGGATTTGTTTAAAGAGAAGGTGACATGCCTTTGTATTCGATTCATTTAGTCCACGTCGATGTTGGGGTTCAGGAAAGCGATAAACTGGGCGAGGCTGAGTTCCAAGGCAAGATGACACAGGAATTACTGATTGCCAATTTGGGGATACGGGTATCAAGATGCGGGTAAGTTTGATCAGTCGAAGACAGGGAGTGCACCGAATCAGAGTGTCATTAGAAATTGGTCAGAATTATGTAATGTCTTTAATTACCTTGCCATCGTCAGGGATGGCGAGAGCAGTTGCCAGCAGGGAGTAGCCGGTGTAAACACCAATTTCCATGGTGTTTTTGGCGTTGATCAGCTTCAACAGCATGTTCAGAAACTGGCCCTCGTCCGCGGAAGTTGTCATTATGTTCCTTTAAACAAAAGAAGGCGTAAGCCTCAACTGTAAAGATGGAAAGAGAAGGAGAAGGAGAAGAAGAAACCATGGATGTTTAGCAGTGATCTCTCTGAGCTCTTTCATAGCCTCTGGCTCTCTGGGATACACGCTTGTTTCCAGAATATACTGCGAACACCCATCATGGGATTCGTCACATATCACCCAAAATCACATAATTTTTGAGATCGAAATACAGCAACAGGAGAACAAAACTGTAAATGGGAATCAACGCTGGAACCCCCCTATTCACCTGGTAAAGAGCATCGCTCTGGAGAAGGCTCTTGTGCCCAACTTCCTGGTGACGGCTAACCTGTTCTCCGTTCTGTGCCATTTCTCACAACTCTTCACCAACTCCAAATCCGTATCACAAGAAGCTTGCTGGTTCTTGAGTGGAAATATCCACACAGATTTATAGAGGCCTGTGAACCCGGTTCAATGCGGCGACTATTGGTGAACCGGCGCAAGGGAGTTGGTGAAGCCCGTCATTGGACGGGTTCTGTCTATGTGGCTGCTGGTGGTTGTTGAATGGGGCCAATCGCGTGGTACTTTAGCAATGTTACGGTGGGTCGCGGTGTACATGCACTATTCCACCTTGGCTGATGTGGTTGGTGGAGATGCATCTGGAGTTGGGTTTCCACCCAAAGAAAATGACCCATGTGTCAAGGGAAGTTGGTGAGTTATTGGTCTGCCTGGCTTCAACCTTTGTTGCGCGTGGTCCCCACTCCCCATTTCTAAAGACTTCCACCATAAAATCAACCTTTTTACCATGATTTAAATGACACTCTAATTCCAACTTTTTTGTATTAAGAGTTATGAAAATATTTTATAAATATAGGATAACACGTGTTATTAAAGGGGAAGTAAATATCGAAAAATGTGTGGGGCCCACGAGCGGAGAAACCTTACTATTCCTATCTAGTGCTGGTGACCACAGCCCACAACGGTGGACTCTCCTAACACTCGAACGATGATTGGCTGGTTTGGCAATTCAGAGGTCCCCATGAAACCTACGCCGTGTAGGCAACCCCCAAGAGAAGCGTCCCCCAGTCGATGCCTTGCCCATTCACACCACCAAGGCTTGCGTCGCTATGAATTTATAAATACATAGATACCAAAGATTTTTAAATTTCTATATTTGACTTTTTACCAAAAAAAGAAGGATATTTGCCTGAGGCTCAATATTAGTATATCAAACACCGATTTCTTATAATAGTGACATCAGGGAAATGCGTTGTCATTCAATCGCCCAACAACTCATACCTAAAAGAAATAGACCCTGGTAGGGTAGGCTCCCGCTCTGTAATTTAGTAGAATTGCAGGGGTCAATCTCAATTTTCAATTTTTTGGAGTACAATGTGTGGTCAAAAGTAATTATCCATTTTTCTTGTGCCTAAAACACAAAACTCAAAAATCAATAGAGTGACGCGGTCTTAATGAATATTAATTTTGTTATAGTTGTGATAAGGTAGAGATCGGTGGGGGACTCACCAAGTGATTTTGTTCCTCGTTGATGATTTTCGTGCGACTTTTTTAATGAGTTTTGAGGGTCTCACCCACTGCCTTAAAAAAATTATATTGGAGATGATCAGATTTCTAAATATCCCGTTTTGAGGTGCGTTGGTATCGTGAGAAGTGGGTTTTTGAAAGATTGTGACTTTGCCGCCAACTTTTCTTTGGAGGACTTGGGCGGTAGTTGGGAAGCTTTATAATTGATTTAAACAATGGATTTGTGTGGTGGTTGGTGATATAATTTCATTTTATTTGAATTTGTACCTTTGTCATTGCATTGTTCTGTGCTTAAAATTGACTGGAACTCATAATTTTGAATGAAGGTAGTAAAGGGAGGTGTATTGGGTAACCGTCGGTGTTCATGGAGTGGAGGTTGAGACCTTGGAACACAGCGCTCTGCGAATGAGGACAGCAGCGTGATCTTCCGAAGCAGGTTTATACAGTTCAATGTGATCATCGTCATCCTCTTCAGAGAACGATGAGTAATCCTCCCTCATCAGCAGCATGTTGTGGAGAATGGAGCAGGCACCGATACAGGCCACGAATGCCTTTCTTTCGGGAATACCATTTTCACCATTCAAAATCCCCCATTTCCGCAGACTTCTATCAGCTTTCAACCAGGGAATCCGGGTTCGGTGAAGACGACGGTTGAAGTTCTCTTCCTCGGATTCTGGTTTCGGGTCAGGAAACGGCAACATCAGCCATGGGAGTAGAGGGTAGTCCCCGATTCCGAGGAAGTAGAGGGGAAGCGAGGGAGACTTCAGTTTTGAGCCTTGTGTGATATCGTTGTAGAGCGAGGAAGATCTTAGGATCAGGTTATGGCTTTTGTGTCCATGGAATCCTGCAACGATGCTCAGAATTCTCGATGACGAGTCCACCACGATTTGCGCTGCGACGCTCAATTCTTCCGATTGAAACCTCGCACAGCCGATGATTCCGCAGCAGTTGGGCAAACCCGTTAGCGATTGGAACCGGGCGGCGACTGACTCCAGCTCCGATTGGCTTGGAAGACCCACCCAGAACCGGTAATTCGTGCAGAGAACGCGGCAGAGCTGTTTGACGCAGAATCTGGAATCGTCCTCTGAAACCCCAAATCGCGATGAGATCTCGGGGAAATCAGCACCGGTTGCGAGCCCAAAGAGTCCGATTCCTAACCGGGTCTCCGCCGGCAAATTGAGCGGCGCTTCGACCGGGTCACGACAGTCGAGAAGTGGATCGAGAAGGCCACAAAGCCATTCGAATGTCGACGATTTCATTCCAAAAAATTTCGTGAATGAATCGGGGGTATGAGGGATTCCTGATCCGCGATCGGCTTCATCCTCCGGATAATTGATCCGTTTGCGTTTTCTGGAGGAGACTGATAGGAAAGCGGCCGCGGCAACGATGTCGGACGCGGAGACGAGATGCATCAAAGGGAGAATACACTTTTGGAACCGATGAATTCCGGGAGAATTCGCCGCCGGAGGAAAGAGGAGTAGCAGAAGAAGAGATTGAGACATTAGACAAGAAACCGAAACTGCCAAAGACCGGGAATTCATCGGCGGCTTGATTGTCAAAAGCCCCGCCCGCCGCCGCCGCTTCTTTGCCGAACGAGAGCCGCGGTTATTACTATTATTTTAGTTTTGACTTTTTGCGGGAATTTTCTCATCATCGCAATCATAATTAATCACAATTAAAGCGACTTTTTAATACTATTTTTCAAGTATTTAAATAAATATAATCACCATTAATGATTTTGAGGCGGATTCCTAATCTAAGACTACTAAAAGCAGAAAATGGGTGGTGAGTGAGGTAGAAGAATTAGTCTGGGCTATGAAAAGAAGCCCAATACCGGATGGGCTCACGTGACCGGGTTCAACCCGGTCAGACGGCCATCTACATTGACCCGGCAGGCATTTGGAATGAGTGCAGACAAAAATTGACTGAATTTCGAACAAAATAGATACAGTTACGTACACGACTTGGCGTTGAGCGACCGCGACCACTTTCGTGTTTTTTTTTTGTTTTTTAAATTTCTCCTCTGTGACTTGGGGAAAAAGGTGGGAGAATTTGAAGGGTGAAAAATTTTCAAAACGGAACGACGTCGCTTCCGGCGAAATCATCCGTAATGGCGATGATGTCATGGGGCCACGAGTTCCGCAGCAACTTCAGCAGCATTTGCGCCTTTCGTTTCGCTCTCTCAGTGCAGTCGCTTTGAACCAGCAATAGTAGCTGAGTCATGGCGCCGGCGGCAATCGCCTCGCTCTGAGCTTTTTCGGAAGTGGAGCATAGAGACAGGAGAGCGCCGGCGGCGTATTCGGTGGCTCGATCAGAGATCTTGCGTATGATTTTCACGAGAAGCGGAACTGTGAGTGCGTGGGAAGAGAACGCTGAACAACCAGACGGAATCCGGCAGAGGAGCTCCACTGTCGCTAGAGCTCTCTCGGCGTCGCACTTTTCGAACTCAGGCAGGCGATCGATCAGCGATTCCACCGCTCCGGCGGAAACCGCAAGGTGGCGGTACTGCTTCACAAGACATAGCGCAAACAGAGCTTTGATTCCGATTTTCAATGCCCGCGGATATGACAGAGGATAGTTCAATATTCCGATTATGCCTTCAAATACACCATCGACGCCACTGATCTGGCCTCGTAGCTCCGGGGATCGTATCCCCGCCGCCACAATTTCAATCACTGCCGCTGAGTAGACTCGAACGTCAATTGACGAGTGAAATAATAGACTCACCAAATACCTGACTCTATCGAGGTCGGAGGCGATGTAGAAGCACTCTGTTTCTGAAAGCGCCAACACCGACAGTATCGCTAGGGATTCAAAATGAACTTCCGATGGTTGTAAACCGATGTCAGCGAAAACAAGAGATAGCAAGATCTGGCGTGCGTTATTTGCCGCAAGAAGGTTTCGGTTCTTCTCCGAGTCGTGCGACAATCCTCTGAGCCTTCTCAGCGCGGAAACTTTAACCCCGAATGAACTTGAACTTGATGATAATTGATTCAGCAGATTCTGGACCAAAATAGGATCCGCCGGTTGCGTTGGAGTCGGTATGCGCTCGACTCCGAATGAGTGGTTGGAAACGCACCAGTCCTGAATAAGACGCCGGAGAGTATGGTTCGGGATAAGGGTGAAGTCTGTGAGCGGCGTTCTGGTCACCGGACATGTTGTGTTTCCCGTAGCCACCCACGATTCTATGCTGGAGCGGTCGTAGGTTTGGCCTGTACAAACGGTCACTGGGTCACTCATTAGCTCCAGCGAAATCGGGCAGCGAAAGTGGTAAGGGATCTGCACACCGACATCAAGCGACTCTAAACTCCCAGGCATGTTTTCCTTCCCCTCGGTGGTTCCGTTTTCGTTTTCTCAAGTTTTTTGCGTACTCCTTTTGTCTGAAACAAAATAAGGGGAAGGCAAACACGGAAGGGGAGGATAGGAGAAAGAATTTGAACAATGGAAGGGGAAACCACTAAAAACTTCCTTTCACTTTGTTCGGCGAGAGAATAGTTATGCACAAAATGGAAACAGAGGGATATCTCTGCATTTGCCTTCTGACCGATCTGTACCCCGGTGCAGTTCTAAATATTTCATGGGGCACACGTGTGGTTTACTTAACTACAGGAAATGGTAGAGTTCTAACCATAGTTGCGGGTCTAAGGTTGTTTGCTTTTTCAATAGGCAGCTGGCTTATTAGTTAAAGTAGCGTTTTTTCGGTCAAAGGGAATGAGGATGGGGACCCCCCTTTTGAGGAGATGACCGGTGACTGGCGAGTCTCTTTCCCTCAGGTTCACATATCTCGGAATAAATCAAATGGTCCTTATTCTCACTTATCATTTTGGGGGTAATTTCGTGGTTCTTTTCTTATTCCTTTTCTTTGATGCTTTGCGTTGCATTTCGCTTGAGTAGTAAGGTATAGCCAACATTCCAACTAGTAGTTTAATATTACCGGCTATATTGAATACAGTGGTTATACCAGAATTCGGCTAGAAGTGGTGCCTTTAATTGAGTTCCATCATACGTCGGTTGCTTGATCCTTTGACTGTTGAATCTCTGTTTTTAACGCACAAACCTTCGACGTTTGAATCTGAATTTAAGAGTTTGGTGATGAAGAGACTCAGCTCCGCTGTCATGTAATAAAGCTAGCAAATAGTGGTTCTTAGATAACTAGTTAAGTGCTTGCTTTTTTACTAACGAATATCTGTGTCATTAATTTCTCCATAAACTCTAATAATTCTCAGCATGTGCATCCACTAAGAATAGTGCCAAATGCAAATATCCTGCTTCAAGTTTCTAGTATTCACTGTACATTGATCTCTTTATGGGGTATGGGCATCTTTCAGTACATTGAATGATTTATCATCGATCTGTTAGCAGCGCCCTCTGGGAGATAACAAGGCTGTATATACTTAAATAAGGATTTCCCAGAATGAGGCTTCTGTGGGCGCCAGCTGGCAAGGTCCCAAAGACTCAGTGAAGCATGCCTTAATTGATGGAAACTAGACCTAGTTTTCGCAGGGACAATTATGCTTTCTGATGCTCATTCTTCAGGTATCTTCTCGTATTCTCTGCAGTTGTAATTGTATCATATTATAACTAGAATCAGGCCACCTAGAGATGTTCTATCCTGAATTAAATTGCACTGGACCTTTTTTTAAGTATTTTATGTTTGGTTAGAGGGTGTCTTTAGTACTTGGTAAATATGAGTTGCTAAGGGTCTTTTAGTAGTAGTTCTGTGTGCCAGAGTTGAACGAGTCTCATAATTCACCCCTGTATATAATATGTTTTATTTAAAGGGTAGAATATGTGCGATGAAAAATTCCTGTGTAGAAGAACAATCTGTCGTGTGGTGAGTGGAGAGACCGAATCTTACTGTTCCTTTTAGGCTAACATGAACATATAAAAGGTCATCTTTTCAACATGTATTAGTTGTCTAGCGGTAGGCGGATGAGAAAAACGACAGAACATGTTCTGTTCAGGTCTTTTTTTCCCGCATTGACTAAAGTTTTTTTTAGACTAGTGTTATTCAGAGGATGAGGGCAAAGCTATTCACAAAAAAAAAAAAAAAGAGTAGTTGAATAGTAACTGCTGCTTTAGGCCTGAAGTTTTACTATTCCCATGATTGGGTGCGCCCCATGATGCTCCCTCCCTCATTGCTACGAATGCCGTTGGCTGGTTCCCATATTCATCTGTGGTGCAATAGTTAGTGCGCAGGAAAATTTGAATTCTTTCCTTCTGGGTATTATTGTCCGATGCTTTTAAGAGTAGACAGTTGTTGTTTGGTAGTTGGCGTGAATTTAGAGCCTACCATTGACCGTAGGACAGGAGCATTCATTCAGCTCCCTGTTTACCTACAATACCTCCCTCCAACGCCACGCTCCATTTTTTGTGCTTCCTCTATGTATTATTGAGTCGAAGTAGAATTAATTGCTTTCTATTTTTGAATCAAATACACATCACCATGCGGTTGTATGGTATGGCTGCACCCTCTCCTGTGTGTGTGGTTAGATAAATTAGGTTGCTGTTTGTGGCATATTTTGGGAGGAAAACTATTGTTATTTTGATTGGAGTGGCTTGTTTGAAAGGTAAAAACGTTTGGGGGTGTGGTGAGCAGGGAGCTAGCGGTGCCAGATCGGTGGGTCATCGGTCAAAAAGGGAGAGAAATGTGCGGGGGACACTCCGATCCGGTCGGCTCTCCCCCACTTGTTTTTTGATTCTTTGTATGCTTCTGTTCTTCATATCATTGTCCTTGTGCTCTTGCCATTCAAATAGCTGTAGAGGTATATACTATGCGTGTCCCCATGCTATGGAATAGAGGGAGTGATTGAAATAATGGAAAAGTGAAGTGCCTTTCCTGTGTTTCTCTGTCGTCATTCCTGTACTACAGCGAATACCTTGTCTTTTCCCAGTAGTCTCTCAGGGAGCAGGAGATTTGGAATTGGACGTAGCGAGCGAATCCATTCAAATAAAAAGCTGGGACTGGGGGTTGCAGGTTTCCCAGTTGCCAGCTGCTGGATGGATGGATGGATGACTACCTCCCTGCTGGACCAATTCCATTCTATCCCCATTCAATTCCATGGCAGTTGCACCGTATCCCGGCAGTTACACAGATAGATTCTGATTAACCCCTCCGCAGATCTCATAGCCGGTAACTTTTTTTTTCGCACTTATAGAAAATTACTTTCCAAAATCTGGGAAAAAGAAAGAGACTCAATTCACACACGAACGTAGACACTTGGCATTGAATTTGTAGTTGCTTTTTGGTTATTGGGTGGCAGTTGGGGAGGTATTCATTAAGGCAGGCAAGGGTGGTGTCCATGTGTTCGTTCCCCAGCGCACCTACTGGATAACCCAGCACTATCCCACACGGGCGCTCATCACTAACGGGGTACCACCAACTGCTCCTCCTTTTATTGCTTATATTTATTATAATGGCGTTATCCCACATGCACATGTCACCGACCTGTCACGCCGCACCTAACATACCCACCACTGCATGTGGCAAGTCTTTTGTTCAGTTCTAGTTTTTCTGCTCTATGCATCCTTGGATTTCAATTCCGTATGGGCCCTTACCCTAGAAAACTCCACTTTTATTGGCCACCTTTACATTTCTTGCTCAAATAAAAAAGAAATGTATGTTCACACTCCCTGCTAACCTCTTTAATGATTTCTTATTTCGTGTTGAAGCTTGCTTTCCTGAATGAAAATAAATAACGTTTCAGTAGGCACTTCGAGAAACTTTTTGCATGCACACTGCACAGCCTCTTTACTAATTGTGTTTGGGTTGAAGCATGCATGCCTGAATGAAATCAAGTTACAGTAGACAATCTGAAAATTTATTTTCTGCCTGCTTTTGAAAACTTTATGATTTGTTGAGTTTAATTCATAAGTTAATTCTATAGCTTAAATGACTTGTGAGCATCTTTTGATAAAATAACTCAGAATTTAATATTTTTGTGTTAAATTAATTTTCAAATCTAAAATTAACACTCATAGTTTTTATGTTTAATAAATTGAGGTGTAATTAGAAAACTGGTCATTTTTCCACGTGTAAAATTTTTTAACTTAGTTTGTGTGAGATAAAATAAAGATGGCTATTTTCCTTAAAAAAGGTATTGAGTTGTAATTGAAATGAAATTGAAAAATCACTATATTTTTGAAATAAGTTAAAATAATTTATGCAAATATAAACCTCAAAATTTTTTCAACACACACAGTAGACCACTTGAAAATTTTATGATGTTTTGAGTTTTACTTCATAAATTAATACTATAACTTAACTTTTGCGCATCTTTTGATTAAAGAAGAATTTTAAAATTTTTGCGTTAAGTTAATTTTTATAATTAATATTCAATCTAAAATGATTAGATTCGTAGGTTTTATGTTTAAGAAATTGATTATTACAATCATTTCGTCAATCATGACATTGATTTTGACGCTAAAAAACAATTTCTACAGTCGTTTACAATGCGGCATTTTGTTAAGTGGATTGTATTTAGACTCGAATACAATTGAAGTCATTAGCACGGTTTCAATTTTTTCAAAATTTGGAAAATTGATTTTTGTTAATAAAATATTATATAACATAAATAAAGCCAAAGTTATTAACATTAACAAAAGTTTCAAAACTGAATACTATTTAACTAACAAGAGCCGAAAGTCTACGCATACATTAATTATCTAAACCGCTGGAATGACTCACGTTATATAAAGCTACCTACACATAATTCATGCTTATATTCAAAATTTATTCAAAAGGTTAGTGGTTATATTTCACATGTCAACGTAATAAATGCATTCCATAAAAGTTTGGTTAGTAAAAGTCATTCGCATTGAGAGTTGAGACATGCCAATACTTTTTGTAAATGCATGACATGAGTTAGTAGACTAAAAGATCTTAGAACTTATTTTATGCAGTATTTAGAGAAATTAAGTAAAAAAAGATTTTTCTGAAATTCCTTGAAACCACTAACCTTCCATCCCCGGTATAAGTGAACGGCGTAAGGTACATCATCGCTCGTAACCATTTTCTTCATTCCATCCAACGAAGAAAATGAGAAGTGAGCGTGTTACCTTATTATGCCAAGCATTCAGTTTGAATGCCATTGACCGGTTGCCTCTCTTGAATCGTTGTTGGGGTCTTACTGAGTACAAAAGGTATACATCAGAGGCCGACTTCAGGCCACGCCTTTTGGCAGGTTCAAATTATAATTTTTGACCAATACTTTCGTCACCGACCTGGAAATAGATTTCATGAAACAGTAGCGGCGTTACCGTGCAGAACGATAGAGAAGTGCAACTACGGAGTAATTCGGCGTTAACCGTCCCTTTTTTTTTCTACCGGATGACATCCCTGCAGACAGTATAAATGAATTAGAGACTAATCACATACGAATGAAGTGTAGAGTTCCCTCGGATGAATGCTGTTTTTACCTCGTCGAAATAAACAGCATTCAAATGGGGCCATCTTTGACCAGTTGCGTTTTAGCATGCGCCCATCATTGCGGCTATAAGGCCTGAATCGTCCACGGGGAAAACAGTTCATCACGGCTAGCTACAACAACTAATTACATGGGTGGGCTGGTTGTTGCGGTTTGGTGGAAATGGAAATGAAAATCCCAGAAATTTGTCGAAGCAAATGGAATTCAGATGTAAAATAAAAGCTCAGAAATTTGTCAAAGAGATTCAAGAAAACTCACATTCATGGCGCATGAGTTCAAAGATTCTTCTGAAGCTTTGGAGGTGAGCACAAGTAGACGGTGGTTCTGATCAATCATATCAACCACTATTGGCAACGCCATCTTCTGGATGCATCCAGAAGCACTTGAGTCTCCTTCAAAGCAATCATCCCAGGCTACTGCAACAAGCATTCTCCAGCTCAGTTGTAAATCCAAGAAAAAGGCGCTTGCCGAATTGTGAATGACATACTGTTTGGTAAATGCAGGTTTCTGATTGGTTTACACACTCACAAATATTGTATAGTTGTAGCAGTTTCCGGCGAATAAGTGACAGCACAGCCATATGTCACTAATGAAACTGGACACGTCGAGCATCAACCGCCTGAATGCATATTGCAACTCGGGATCAACCAACACCGTAAGGAAAATAAGATACCGAGCGTAAGGAAACACCACAAACACAATATATTGAAGCCAAGTTAACCAGGATCAAAGGGAAGGAGGTCTGTCGAACATCAATACTCGCTTTGGCGATTGGTGCCTCACACTGGTAAAAGTTCACCTAGGCGTAGTGAGTTGTTAGCCATGACTACCGATTGAACGGCAGTCGTCTCATCTACAAGTCCATGATGGATGCGTCAATGATAAAACAGTTATAGCGGAAGAACATGGAGCGTTTTGTGCGTAAACCTTATAAACCGGTTGCACGGATGAATGCGAGTGCATCACGGCCTGATACTCGCGTCCGCCAACCAAGTCTCGCAATGTAATCCATCGTTGCACAACGCACGTCGCTCCTTCCTGAATCCAGTGACATGAGATCTACGCTGATACATTCAACAAATCTGTAGAATCGCGAAAAACTGGTCCGCAATCCAGAGTTCCACCATAGATCTACATCTCCAGGTAGGCCTCTGAAAACCACCGGCACTAAATGACACCCACGGACGACGCGAAAAGAGATCTCTACAACTGCAATAAACACGATAAAGAACCGGCAGTGGCTTCTGAAACGGAAGCGCGATCGAGAAGACGAAGATGACTCGGCAATCTTTTCCGAACAGTTCCGCCTGCTAGCCTCCGGAAAGACAAGTTTGGTAGATTGAGAACCATCGAGTCTGCTCGCTCTTATTCAAAATATCTCGCGCGCGCATTTTCTTTTTATTCTTTTTTTTTTTCAAAATCTTACCGACTTCTCGTCACGATTTCCGTGTTTTTCGAACAGCTCCATCTGTTTAAAAACTCCATGCATAATATGGTTTATCGGCAATTAAGAACTAAATCAACTCATTAAAAAACCTAATCAATAAAATAGGCATCATTGTATCAACGACTGCGCAGTTACACTGAATAAATGGCAGATCAATACTTTCAACAGACGAAAAAAATGCAACCACCAATATAAAACAAGATGAAATTCAAACTTCCATGTCAAAACGGCTTCCATTACATCAGACCTTAGTGCAGGAAACAATGGCAGCAAAAGATACTTCCATCATCACAAGTTTGAGTGGAGTACACGATGCTTGAAACTCCGAGATCAAATGTTTGAGAAAAAATCTAACTCTCAGTTTGCTCCCTCAACCTGCGGATGGTGCTCCGGACGGTGACAGCACTCGCAGTGCTAAAACAAATCAAATGAGAAAGGAAGTGAGACCACCGATGATGAGCATGAACGAAGATCATGAAGAAGAAATTTTGTTATTACTTCAAGGTATAAGCACCGCCTGCTTTCACTTTGCCACAGTCCTTGCAGCCCCAAATGCCCACAGCCTTTCTCTTCACGGCGTACTGTGATACCAAAAGAGGGATTCCTTGTTAGGAACGAAGGCGATCTCACGATTGTGCTTTCATGCCAAGACTCAGTAATTCACATGAATAAAAAAAGCATCTTGACAAGGCGGAATGTGCATACCTTCCCACAGAATTCACAGAAGTACTTGGAGTGCTGGCTGACTTCCATTTTCTTAATCTGCTTCCGCAAGCTAGCACCATACCGCGTTCCTGAAAAAAAAAAATTAAACATATACACATAAATCACTGGCTACATTCATTGAAAATCTAGATAACGAGCAAAGCTATACTCGAAAAGAGTGATATACTCCTACATCTTAAATCTGAACCCCCATGCGAAATCCGGATGTAAAATAAAAGACCCTAAATATGAGGTGAAAACGCACCATATTTGCCGACGATCCCAACCTTCTTAGTTCTCTTGGCCTGAAAAAACAACCAATCACAAGACAAGCAAAATCAGACTGACAGAAGCGTCAAAAAGCGAAAAACGCAGGGTTGCAATAATCGAAGTTCATTTTGAAAAGCATACGGATCCCGGAAATAGTGGCAGCAGGCCCTTGGAAACAAAATGATCTTACCATCGGAGCAGACGAGGAAGCCAAAAAAACCTAGACGATGCTCGGCAATCGCAGCGGACCCTCCAAAGTTATTTATGGGAACGACGAGAAAGCCCTACCATTACCCAACTTCCAGGATTTATGGGCTGATATGCTGCACCGGCTAAGTCTAGGCTGAGAAGCCCATTACCCAATCTTCACGAAACGACTCAAGCCCATTGTTAAAAACAAAAAGCGATTTTGCTTGCTGGGAATATAAGCCATTTTGTTTTTGCTTGAACTACACAGTTGTTTCATAATGATGTAGCAGGATCTTACAAAAACATTGCCATGACGAATCGTTCATTCCCAGAACAGCTGGTGCTTCCTTTCAAGTCTCTTGGGGCTCCTTCACCCTTATGATGTGAACCTACGGGTGGACTCTTCTCAGAATCATAGTGAAGAGAGGGTTAAGGAGATGAGGAAATCATGATCACCTTGAAGGTCGTCGGTTCAGTCAACTGAAAAATGAGAGCATCTCCGTCGGCCAATTCATGGTCTATCGCAAAACCCCTCCAACCGCCGCTCAGGCCGTTCTTTTGAGCGAGGTACTTCGCCTCGAACTGTTGCCCCTCATCGTCGATTAGACTCATTATGGCATCACGGCGGGGGAGATGCCCCCGGCAGAAAAATAGAGGAAGGCCCTGGTATTCACGAGAGGGAAATCTAGAAAAAGAAAAGCTTTGAGAGAGGCAGCATTTGGGTATGGGTTTGAGAAAGAAACCAGCCAAAATCCACCAGTAACATGAGACTGAAGCATGGGCTTGATGAAGCTGGGAGTAGCTTGATCAAGCTGTGACTGAAGCTCTTCTGCCCTGCTTATAGCATGCTCCCTTGCCTCGTCTGATGCATAGACCCGGTTCGATAAATCTCTGTGGCGACTGTAGCTGATTCAAGAACATCGGAAGTGTGAAGATTTCCTTTTTGCTTCTCTTTGGAGGAAAACAATTGACACAACGAAAATGGGGTGCTGGATATACCTCCTCACTCTCCCCTCTGATTCTTTTACCACCTGTAAGTCGACAAGGATTAAGGCAGATTTCGAACCCGGCAGAACAAAGCCAGACAAATCGTGTGTTCAGTGAGAGACAATAAGCATGAGATGCCGGAGTTAAATAATTAGAAATAAGACGTATGCCTGGACTACGTACTTCTTTATAGCTTATTGGCGGCAGGTCAGCGACCCTGTTTGATCGTCTTACTGCCGAGAGATCCAACGGCAGTTTCAGAGATTTAGGTTTCACCCTCTTCATCTGCATAGTTCACGAGAAAGAGACGCAGGAAAGAGATGATATCATAACAACGAACTAGTGGAAACGAATCAGGCCAAAAAAAAAAAGAGGGCAAACAGGGGACGTCTTGGGTGAGAGCAATGATTGAGCGAGGGCGGTGAGATTCAGCTCTTCCATTCTCCTTTTATTCTCCTCAAGCCTCTTCTGCCTGCTAGCCTCATACTCGGATTTCTTCGCAGCCACCATTTTCGCTTGTGTTCACCGTTTTCTGCTTCGATATTCAATCTGCCGCTACTGCAGATCAAGAATCGCACCTTTGAGTCAAGATGTTTTCTCGAAACCTGCAAAATCCACGAGAAAGGCCGGTACTCTGTACCTCGCACGTAAAATAGACAAGAGAGCGACTTGGCAGTGTTTCTTCCGCCGTTGGTCGCCGGTTGGATTATCTACCGGAGTACGGAAAGGGGTGAGTGAGCTCAGGCGTCAGCGTTCCACTCCCTCCCGTTGCCCGGAGAATTCAAATTCAAAAACGTGTGTTGATGGGTCTCGTGGCATAGCACGCTGCCCATCATAAAAAGCGCTGATATCGGGCTTCCTAAACCAGCAAAATTACCTTTTTATTTTATTCTACTAGAAAATAAAAATGACGTGGATTTATAATAAAATATAATTATTAGGCTTTACCGAGCTTGGCCTCCCAAAAGGGAGTAAAACGAGACGATCGATGGTTCCGTCGTCGTGATCTGCGGGCATCGCGGGAAGTGATGATTGGAATTTGGAGTACACATAGAGACTGGGTTGCCCCCATCCTCATCAATGTGTGTCATTTCTCCATCCGTCTGGTATGATAATACATACATAACGTTTCTCAAGGCAGTAAATCTTCAGTTGTGCTACATTTTCTGTTGATAAAACAACGTTTGAATTAATCTATACAAAGCGCAGAGACAAGCGTGGAGTGATCTATTGCTCGCAAAATGCGAACACTCTGCAGTTTCATCGGTCAAATTTGGAGATACAAGTAGTCTGAGACATCCAGTTCTGCCCCGGACAATCTGTTCTTGGGCTCACAGACCCTGATGCTAATGGCCTAAGCTCCGATAGCCTAGCTCTTTCATTCGATATACGGCCCTAAGGGACATGATACATAGAGATGAGAATTATTGACTCACAAGTTGGAAAGAAAAACCTCAACTGTTGTCGAAATCCATTCATATTGATGATACTGAGAGAGCGTGTGTACCTTGAGTTTGGCATCCTCGAGTTGAATTTCTAGAGAAATAAACTTGTTTTGTAGGTGCTCAAGTGCTTCTTCAGCAGCTGATGGACTTATTTCAGATGTTGGGCGTTTAATTCCGGCTGCCTGTTGGTGTAATCACATAGAGAAGAAGATTAAAAGGCAATGGAGATGTTGTGGCCTGAAAAATTCAATAGAAACCAGACGTAAAAAAGGGCTCTGACCTTTAGTACAGAAGTGCACAGGCGTAGTAACTTTTGAGCTAATTCCATTCTCTCCTGTTCTGTTTCCTGTTCCAAGAAAACATATTGCCATTAGGTGGATAGGCCTTACAAGCAAGCACAGACAATCCTTGACCTACGACCTTCAACTTTTTGTCTAGAAGCTGTTCCTCATCAAAGTTGATGTAGGGGCTTCTTCCATTTGCTGTGCGGAACTGAGCCAACTCCTTCTCTACGCGTGAAAGGATAGCTTCAGTGCGTTGCAGCTTAAAGCAAAGTTCTTCATTTTGGAATCTTAATAGACTGTTTTCTTCCTGTGAGAGTGAGATGGCTCATGTTAGTGCAAGTGGCTTCTATACTGTAACATGAACATAATCCTGGAATGGACAGTTGCTTGCCTTAATTTTCGCATGATGGTGGATGCGCTGTTGGATGTTCTGTTGGTCAGATAACTTTTTTATCTCTGACTCAAGTTCCATTACCTTCTTTTTGTGGTTAGCATTCTCCATCTGAGAAAAGCAGCATCACTTGTTAGAAAGAAGTGTTTTATGTTCTTCCGAATATTAAAAAAAAACGGAAGCCTTCCAAGCTTGAACCTTCAGAATATCATTCTCAGTTGAAAACAATTGCTCTTGCCTCCTCAGTTTCTCAAGTGCAATATGCGCAGCCATCACTTCAGCCTGTTTCCTTTCAATTTCCTCGAGCCATCTTGTTGAAACAGAATGTCAGGTTGAGATCAATATACTGACAAAATATAAAAACTATAGCATGAAAATCATCAATAGAGCTAATTACCCGTTCCTCTCTTGAACGAAGTCATTTAGCTGTTGCTTCAAACTAATCACTTCCTGCTCCTACAAGACAAGAACATCTCTACTTAGGTGGGTTCTCGAATCTACACACGCTAGATTGTTAAGAATGGCAAAAAGGCTTTACCTTTGCATCAGCTTCAACTTTGTGTTTTCCGTCTTCTAATGATGGATTAAGCTTCTGATTTTCCATTAATTCCTGGAGAAAACGTGAGATGTTAAGAATAAGAGTGATGCCATTTAAAAAAAAAACAAAATTGGCATGGCCTGAGCTTCCATTACTACAAAGTGAAAACAAAATGGATTTGGACTTTCAACTTACAGCATAGTTCTTCATATTTAATTTTACTCCTAGCAAATCCCGAATGACATCATGAGTCATGCTTTCTGTTGTAGCTAGCCGTGCCTTAAGCATGAATATCTGCAGAGATGCGTTGATTAAAACTATATATAATCTTCCATGCAGCTCCTGGATTCTGCTGTAAGACAAGGCACTTACCTCTTTCTGTCTGCTTGCTGCCAGTGTCTCAAGTTCTTCTATTCTCTGCCTTCCTACAGAGAGCTCTTCATCCTTCTCAGATTTCAGTTGTTGCACCAGGCCCATTCCAATACATTTGAAGGGGGACCCTGAACCTTTGGGTTTTGAAGTACTCTTTTCTAATTTGTTTGATGAGGAAGTCGAGCAATGTGTGGTGGCAGTCGGACCTTCAGACTTGAGTTGCTCCACCATGATCTCCAAAGCCTTGAACTGTTTCGATATAGGTAACCATGATCTCCAAAGCCTTCTTTTCACAAAAATGTGGTATATAGGATGCTGCTAAGAAAGTCTTACCTTCTGCTTATATTCACTGGCCTGTGCCTCTGCATGCAAATTTAGCTCGGAAATATGACTTTTGCACTTGGATAGCTGTTCAAAAGAATCACGATAAGATAAAGAGCAGCATGAGACTATTTGAAGCGAATAACAATGCTACCTCACTATCCCTGGAAGTTATTTCTTTTTCGAGAAGTTGTACTCGGCGGAGCGCATCTTGTAAGATCTTCTCCTTTTCATCCACACATCTAAATCACCATAATTTTCAGCATTTAAAAGACAGATTTTAGATAGGATTCATAGAAGAGCATCACACAAACCTCTTTACATCCAGATTATTGCTCTCAACATTTCGCATTTGTTCTTTGATTCCAAGAAGCTCCAGCTCAAGTTCCTCTCTCTGCAACCTTTGCTGCTCAGCTTCTCCCTTGATTATGTCAACCTAATGTTTCCACTAAAACTACTCAGCAATGCACTTTATATGAAAATACAGAACACCGGAATGCCTCCCTAAAACTATACCTTCCGTTCAAGTACATTTATAGTGCATTCTAACTCTTGAATGGATCTCTCTAAAAGTTTGGCTTCCGTTTCCTTTTCTTCGGCATGCAGCTTTTGAATTGCCGCTATCTGCTTGCAAATAATACACAAAGAGTTACATGATATGCATAGGTTGACGCACTTAGATATCCCCGATAACTTCACCAAACAAAACCACAAAAAAATAAAAAAATAAAAAACAAATTCCAAATACCTCTTGAGCTTCAAGTGCTACTGCTTCTTTATCCTCAGCAAGTGCTCTGGCTAACTCAAGTTCTCTACTTAGAATGCAAAATTTTCCATCCAACTCATCTCTTTGAACAACAATGGTATCCAATTCAATCTGCAGTGATTCAGTTGTTCTACACATATGCGCCATTGCAGTTTCCATTTCAGAAATTTCCATCTCTAATTTCTCGATCTTCACTCTTGCCTCCATTAATTCCTTCTGAGCAGAATCCTTCCCATCTAAAGCTTCCTTTACACTGGCCAAGAGCTCAATATTTCTGGAGGTCAGGGAACTTATCATCTTATGATCACTTGCACGTTCTGCTGTCTCCTCCTGCAGTTGGTTTTCAAGTGTTTGAGCTCGAGAAAGAGCTTGGTCCAGTTCAAGTGACTTCAATTCAAGACCTTCTTCCATTGTACTTAAAGATGCTTGCAGTTTTTCCAATTCATCCTTCTGATCTTTGAAGTTAGATGCCGACTCCTGCAGCAAACTCAGATCAAATAACAGCCCCTTGAGAACATTATCTTTCCTTGACGCATTAGTCTCCATAGAAAGAATTTTAGAATCCAACTGCCACGCCAGATTCTCCAAATATTCAAATTGTTCCATGAATACAGCAGCCCTGCCTATTTCATTTTGAATCTTCTCAAGCACATGATCTAGATTGAATATTTTGGAACTTATTTCATGAATATTTTTGGTCAAACCAACACTCCTCAGACATTTCCTGTTTAAATCTCTAAGATTCTCTACCCTACTAGTTTCTAAATTGGTAATGCATTTCTCCAACGATGAGATTTCATCTCTCTGTCTGTTATTTTTAACCTCAAATTCATCCTTCCGACAATCCAACTCCTGAGAAAGTGCTGCACAGTCTCTCTTACTGTTCACTAAGTGATGCTGCAGCTCTTCATTCTCCTTCTCAAGACATTTCATTCTACTAACTTCGTCATCCTTTTGCAATGTCTGAATTTTCTTGTTAAGCTCGGTGACATGCAGAAAAGAAGTTTGAAGAGCTAGTTCCTTCCTCTCAAGATCTTTTAGTAGACGGTCATTATCCTGTTCCTGCTCAACTGATATTAAACTGCTGAAAGTAGCATCTACGCCCTGGAGTACCACATCCTTCTTGAAAGTATCCAGTATATTAAGGGCACTTAAACAGGAATTTTCAAGATCTTTTTTCAGAAAGGTCATTTGCTCCAACTCAGTTGACAGTATGAGCAATCCAATATCCTTTGCAAATAGATTTATCATGAAAGCTTCTTCCTGATATTGAAGTCTTACATCTTTTTCATGTGCTATTCTTTCTCTATCCAGAATACATACATCCATGGCTTTAATACTTGATTCGAGCTCCTTCATCAATTTATCTAGCTCACACCCTAAAATAAGATGTCCCTGTGACATTCTCTCTTCCTGATGTTGTAGATCCTGCATCTTGAATGCAAGGGTAGCAAGCTTAAGACTGACCTCACCAGTTTCACCTAGTTTACTTGATATCATGCTGAGCATTTGCTGGATATCTGCAAAAAGATTCACTTTAGCAACACCAGACATTTCAAGCTCTCTTCTCACTATGAAATTTTGCTCTTGGAGTTCCGAGATCATGGTCTTTGCCTCAGTAAAATCATCGCGGAGAAGACTATTTTCTGCATTGAGTACAGCAATCCTTTCCATTACTCCCACATGACAAAGATGCAATACTGATGCTGCACAGTCTTTCATGACAATTGCTGACCAGATCTCCTCAAAGATACCATCACGCATCTCAGCTGATTGATGGATTTGAGAATCCATGCTGAGAAGACAAGTGGATGTTGAGGCCAATTCTTTATCCAGTGCAATCTGTGCATCACGCACAAGATTCTCTAGTTCTACAATCATACCCATGATGGCCATCAAATCAGTTTCGTACATGTTTTCCAGGGTGGCATACTGTCGGTCCTTCTGCTCATTAGATGCATTCAAGCTTTGAATTTCATCCAAAAGGAGGGATTGCTGGAAGGAAACTTCATGCTCTTTTGCTTTCAGTTCACCAAGAGTTAGTTTTAAGGCTTCATTGGCTATCATCAATTCATTTATCATAATGTCTGCCTCTTTCATAGTGTCTTGAACCTCTTCAAATTTCTTAAGAACAGAAGAAGCCTCAGAAATTTTCTGTGTAGCTAATGCTTTAGCCTCATCAGCTTCAGCAACCAGAAACTGCAAAAAACGGCATCCCAACCAGAAATAAAAAAACAAATATTCAATATCATGAGTATCAATGAAGTGTAAACAATCAGAAAAAAAGCATCCTACCTCTTGTCTCCAGGAGAGGGAAGAAAATGATTGTTGCACTAAATTTTCAATTTTCCCAATCTTAGCGTCCATCACATTTACTCTTCCTTCAAGTTCTACTCCAAAATTAACAATGTCATTTTGCAGGAGAATCGCCTGATCGGCCAAAGACCCCAAGATATTCTGACTACATTTCTCTGTGGCAGTGATTTCTGCTTTCCTAACAGATAACTTACTCATCTGTGATTGCACGCTTTGTAACATTCGAAGGGCGTAATCTGCCCCCTGTTCTAGGGTGAGAATAGAAACATCTTTATCATCTCCAAAGGGGCATGAACCTGCATCACTGGTACTCTTGTCTTTGTTGTTCTCAGCTGCCTGCTGTGAAAAAAAAAATCAAGAAAACCAGTTACAATAAAGTCTGCAGCTGGATGACAAAGAAAAATATGGTAGGAAACCAGGTAAGATATACAAAAAGAGATTAAAATGCGTACTGAAATTTGGCATTGATTGACCAAAGAAAGACTGAATGGCATCTCCACAATATTTTCACCAGGATCACACCCATACTCGATCAGAAACTGACCTAAACATGACATTAAAGATGAGAGCCCAGAGACTAGCTCCTGGATTGTTTCCTGAGTTCGTACCACAATTTCTTTATTATCAGCTTGGGTGCACGATGATGCCATATCAAAAAGATATTCACCATTCTTCTTGGAATTCAAAAGCCCCAAGATGGCAGATGTTTTATTGTTCAATTCAGATGTCAAAAGGAGAATCTCTCGGTCCTTTTCACTGCACTCCTGTTGGTGGGCCTCGATAATTGCCATAACAGCTCCCCTCAAAGACCTCAGCATGAAATCCATATCATCCCTCCTTTCCACAGCTTCCTTTAGACATTTACTAAGTTCTTCAATCAACAACTCCTTTTCAAGGATACTGGCTTTAATCCTTCCAAATTTCTGAATAACACAATTTTCATTATTGGGGAATGAACTACGAATAGCATAAACCTGCTCAGATACATCCTTGAGGGCCTCATTTCCAGTGTGCATATTGCTTTCAATCTCACTGAAAAATGAACTGCATTCTTCCATTAACACACTTAGTTGCTCCTCTTTTTCTTCCAGCTTCCTAGCCAGTTTTTCATTCTCCTGATTTCTTGAGCATAAATGACCCTTCAAGATTTCAATGTCTATTTTCAGTACCTCCAAATTCTCTCTACTCTCCATCTCTCTTACCTTGCTATTTTCAACCTCCTTCTGAAGGTCACAAAGTTCTTCCTGCAAGGAAACAATCACCTCAGCAGTTTCTGCCTCAACCTGCTTTCGAGCTTCTTCCACTTCTACCACATCATAGTCTTGAAAGACAACATCATTCTGGAATCTTTTTTCTTTCTCAAAAGATCCATGCATTTTCTTCAGTTTTTTTTCTATGACAGACTCTCTTTCTGAAGACTTTCTAGTAGATACATTTCTCATTTCATCACAATGCACCTGCTCCCTTAAACTTTTAATCTCAAGCTCTTTTTCCTTCACAAGACCTTGATAATGATCGTTAGACTTCTTAAGGCTCTCTACCTCATTTATTAGTTCTATTTGCTGAGACTCAAGGGCTTCAACAACTAACTTCATATTTGTAACCACCTCCTGAACTTCTGTGCATTCTTTCATGCTAGACCGGACCTTTTCATTGGATAACTGAAGCTCTTGACTCATGGTTTTTAATATTTCCTCCATGAAAGACCGAGAAGATCTCTCATCTTGCAAAATTATCTTCAAAATATCCAACTCCAACTGTAGGCTCATGATATCTTCTTCATATTTCAAAAGATTCCCATATATTGCTCCATCCCTACCTTTCTCAAAGATTGATGTTGACGTACTATGTAACAGGGTAACATCAGTGATAGAATCCTGCTGTTCACAGTTAATAGAAATATCATATAAGCCACAACAATCAATAGTAACTTAAAGTGTTATGCCTTCCGGTACACAATGGTAACTAATATAGTATAATAGAGTACCGTCATGATTCCCATGTTGCAGTCATGTCCTTGAGTTGCAGGTGTCCTGTTAGATACCTGATGCATTTCTTCTATTTCTCTGCAAAGGTACGTGAAGACGGGAATAAAAAACTGAAACAAAAAACCAAACAAGAACATAAGCAAATTAGGATTCCAACCCTCGTATCATGGCATTTTCTTCCTGACAGCATTTTAGTTTAATGCGGGTCTCCTCCAACTCAGACATTGTTTTCTTCAACTGCAATGTGTGAGACATTCAATATCCAAAATTCAAGACAAAAGCTTGGATTAAATAAGAGTTTTTACCTCTACACGGAGAGAGTCATTTTCATCTTGAACATATCCAGAGACCTGTGTACAAATGGAAATGAACAATTCAGGACTCAATCTTACTTAGAAAGCCATGATCTTTCAATTAAACAGAGATTGCAACCTTTGAGCAATTTTGATTCTTTGAGTTGCTTTCAAGGAAAAAAATAGCCTACAAACAAAAAAAGCGTTAAGAATGAAATGCACAGCAAAGACAAATCATATCACATAACTTCTGTGAAAGTACCTGATTCCGTAGCTCAGATATTTCCGCCATTAGCATCTCTCGCTCCCCTTCGTCATAGAAATCTTGAAACCTGAGATTTTCAAGGATAGATTTTATTGCTGCAATATACATAACAGGCACATCAAGTATAAAGGTTATGCATATCGCACTCTTGAACTTTCCCCAGAAGCCTGATATTTTCAAGTGCAAAACGTGTCACTTCTGGATTTTTGTCTATTCTTGACCGCAGAAGCTGAATTTCTTCTGAAAGTGCTTGATTTTCTCTTATCAGATAATCATCAGCTGACATTAAACCACCATTGACAGACATCAATCTATGAATTTTATCTTCTCTAAACTTGAGCATCATCTTTGCACATCTGGTATCTTCCTCCCTTTGGCTAACCTGAGAAGCAGTGCTCATCATTAATAAAATGCATCAGGGCTAAAATCAAGATGGAAAGCATGAATCTTCACCAATCGATTCAAGTGCTCAATTTCAGCCTCCCTTTGTTTGGTAGAGATTTCTGCCATTTGTTCCCTTCGTAAAGAACCAGAAAGTGTCGTTTCCAGGGATTTCAGCTGCCAAAAATACTAAAAGATCAAATATATAAAAAAAAAAAGAAAAATCAAGGACATGAAGATGGTGCATGACACGAAGATATAGGCAGAATTTCCCATACAATGAACACATTAAGGTTAAAGTTAGAAACACTGGAGTTACATTCATATTGTCAAAATGAACGAACACAGACATTTTAGTCAATAAAACACAATTAAGTAGACTTACCTGCTTGCAGGAGATTCTTAGAACTTCTTTTGTTTCCATTTCATCGCAGTCATCATCATTCTTGTTTTCCATGTGAGTTCCATAGGACAATGGCTGAGCCATCTTTTCACACTTAAGGGCGGATAGCTCATCCTGCCCCAGTGCAGTGAGGTTTAGTCTTATGAAAATTTAGGAGAAACGAATATAAACTAACCTTCAACAACTGTATCTGAATTTTAAGTGATTTGACGTCTCCTGATGAATCCTCATTAATGATCGCCTACAACACGCGAAGTCAGAAGAATGATAGTTATATACGGACGCAAACTTTCTAAAACTCCATAGAAAGCTCACATTATTTTGAATAAGTTTGGCTCGTTGGGCAAACTTTAATGTGTTCAACGTCTCTGCTGCAGATCTGTAGATAAGGCAGTAAGTGAGAGAAGAATCATGGAACAGATGCTTTGTCCTAATTTTCAAAATGGAGTCAAAAGCCTCGCCATAAGAACAACAACAACAACAACAAAACTTACCCTACAGAAGGACTGACATTCGCTATGATCACAGTTTTAGAGTTTCCACCCAACGAGTCCTGTGCACATATTATTTTTAAACACACAGCTCTAATAGTTTGCACTCCAAAAAATAATTCAAACAACTGTTTACTATGCACCTGAAGGAGAAAAGTCAATCTTGAATCTCTGTAAGGAACATGCCTTGGTTTTCCATTTGCTATATCAACTAAGGCCATAATGACATGACTGCCAGATGGGGGAATGTATCAAACTGAAATGAAACAAGGCACGGAGAAAAAGAGGAGACATTTCCACGAAGCAGTTTATTACCCAAGGGTTGAGAGTGATTTGTTAATGTTTGCAGCTTCTTTGAGGCGCTCACCCTCTGCACCAGAAAACTTTTGCCTGTTGACAAAGAGAAACGATGTGAGTGCAAGGAACTTTCGTGTTTTGACTAAGCATGATTTGGTACCTTTCAGACCCAGCAAGGTCTACAAGATTTAAGCGAGCAAACCGATAGTTAGTGGTGGAACCCTTCTCCCATCTACTTTCAATAACACATGTAAAAACACTGTGCGAGCGACTACTTTCTTTGTTCATGTTAGTAGCAGCAACTCTTCTATTTGATGATCCCTGATAACAAGGTTACAACGCACTGATTTTGGTGAAAGATTGGTTTAAAGGAACTAAACAGGAAAAGAAAATCAAACAAGAACAACGCACCAGAGTTAGAAGTTGAAGAATATCTCCAACATTTCGAACCTCAAACTCAGAGAGATCTTCAACATAGACACCTTTCTTCAAATCCTCGCGCAACTAGACATTGAGATTGTAAAAAAAAAATGAACATGCCATTGTTGCAAAAATAAAAAGCATTATAAAGTACCATTAAATTTGTGGGGGAAGGATCGAGAAGATCACTAATTTGCTCATTGTATATCTCAAGAAAAGAGCATTTGCAACTATACTTCAACTGCTCATCTCTTCGGCTTTCCTCTTCCTGAAATAGGGAATGCTTCATTAAGAGTAAATTGACAAGAACACAGTAAGAAATACAAAGAAATGGTAGTAAAAGCAACCGCTGTAATCCTTGCAAACAAGAACTCAAATATACGGGGTGTCATTCCACGATTTGGACTAGGCTTGACTTCAATCCCATCAATCAAACCAAGCATTGTGTGTGTTTTTCCGCTTCCAGTCTATACATCAAAATACCCATTATGAAAAGAAGCAGCTACGAGAAAGAAGGTTAGATGAATTTCTCACCTGCCCGTATGCAAACATACAGCTGTTGTACCCAGATAAGCAGTTCTCTACCATTGGCAAACCAACCATCCTAAAAAGTGTCTCCTGTGAATGCAATACATCAGCCACCCTTCTAAAATGTCATTTCTCGCCTTTTAGTATGGACAAACCTGATCTATAGCTTCGCAAGCGACATGATCAAAATGAAATCTTGTTTCAGGTCGTCCAATCCAGGTAACGCTTTGTGAACTTTCTTGCTTTAAGCACCTGTTGAACCCAATGGTGCTTTTCTCCATACTATTAAGCGGACGTATGCGAATTAAAACCTGCAAACAGATAACAATTTTTGTAGGTGAGCTAGAAGCCTTGCCATTCAAGAACATCTGGATAGAAGGTAACTTACTTGCACATTGTGATCCATCCAGAACGATGAATCTTCCTTAAGTTCAAAATAAGGAACCTCCACTGTATTAACCATATTACAAAAGCTACCAGTTCCCATATTTCCTTTATTCAATGCAGCATAATTGGGTAGCCGAGAACCCACGCTGTACGGAGGTCTGGAACCACTGGTTATGCTATACCCTGGGGTAGCAGTTTTATTCACACTCTTAGTTGGCGTGCTTTGTGTTGAGGGGCAATCTGAATTACTTGAATTACACCTGTCGAAAAACCTAAAGGAACCAGGAGTATTCATAGTGCTCACTGCTTTCACCTCGTCTTTTACCTCAATCACGCTAGAGTCAAACTTCTTAGCCAAATTACATCGGTCCTTGGGCATTGCCCCTTCTTTCTCAGGTGTGCGAAGGGGAGCCTGTGTACCCAGTTTCTGTTTAACTGGAGTTTTATCATGTTTGGCTCTAGAGCCACCCGTCTCCGGATCTGAAATGCCCCTAGGGATTCGGAACGGCTCCTGAATTGCATTCAAAGGTGGCCTCGGTGGCTCTGAGCTCGACTGATTGAGAGCGAAATCCCCAGATTTTGGGGGCGTATTCTCAGCTTCCTCTGGATTACTGCTCTTGCCAGAGTTGGTATGCAAGAATTTCAAGTCTCTCAACATTCTGCAAAATAAAAAAGCGCTATGATAACTCACCGTTCTTGAAGGAAGAGCTGTACAAAGCACAAAATCGTACTTGACAGAGGAAGCCCGGAAAAGGGCTCGAACTCCACGAAATCTTGAAATCGTATCGTATCACAGTGAAGAACGAATTGTTACCCTTCAGCCCCAGTTACCAATTCAATCGAAAATTCGAATAAAAAAGCATTGACTCTCCTCCTCCCAACCTATCCAGTATCATTCTCATCAATGAGCGAGATATAATTCGTCGAGAATCAAAATAAACAAGAGAAATCGATGAATCCCACTAGCTCGAACCTCGTCACTTCAACTCCCGCTACGGATCTGGAACTAATCCGCTCGCCCAGAGGTTAACAGCTAATAAGAACAGGAGGAGAGATGAAACGAGAGGACCGTTGCATTTTGGATTGGAGCCTCATCGCGCGATGCGAGTTTTGAATTCGAACATCCATTCTGTGCCGACGTGGAAATGCCACGTGGGTGACCTTTCAATTTGAAGCCCAAAGTTGATCCAGCCCATGCTTCTTTGGGCCTTTTAATGCTTTTGGTTCTGGGCGCCTCCGTCAACATTTAAATTGAAAAAAAAAATCCAAACTGCTAAATTCCTTGGCTTTTTTCGTGTCTTATTAGTAACAATCCCTACCATAATCAAACCTCTGTACATAAAAACCAGGCAGGCACACCCTCAAAATGCTACTAGCTATCAAGATGCCTGCTTTTCTTCATCCGTGTACTTGTTTCAAGATGTGCTGCGGGGAGAAAACGCAAAGTAGAGCGTAGTCAATCGGTTTCGTGCTCTGGTGCAGGGGAATACCAAGCAGGGTGTGTTCCTCTAGCTCTAAGCAATCTCGTGAATGGGGAATCCGGCATTCTGGCCCTTTCTTCTTCCTCGATTTCTTCCTGTGTTTTCGGCAAACCGTCAGGAGTTGGGCATCTACCTACTGTCATATCCTCACGGTATTGCCTCTTGCTTGGATTCGCAGGTTCCTTCTTCTCCTTGCGAATGGCTGAAACTCCATGGACGCAACCGATCAGGGACTTGATTCCACCTGCTTCCATTATAAGTCTTTCTACTTCCTCTTTGGGAGCTTCTTTCTGCACAAGTTCACAGAAACAGATCAGATGAATTGAGAAGATAAACCAATCAGTTCATTGGACAAAACGCAAGAAACTCTGGTTCTGTTTGCAAGAAGAACCCCATCTTTATGCTTTCTTCCCCGTTCGTTATCTGTATTCAAATCTACGGTGCCTGGAGATTCATCATATGCAACATCTCCATTTAGACATATACGCCCCCGATCACACAAGGCCTAGACTTCCACCAATCACAAACCTAATATTGAAGGCAACTAACTGAATGTCATTTCCTCAAGTCAGCACATTAGTTACCTCAAGCTCCTTCAGTTCAAAATAGGCTTTCCAGCAGCTGTAGGATTCATCCCCTTCCAGTGTCAAGCAATAATCTGCACAGCATGAAAACAAGTAAGTAGATCTCTACAAAACAACTCAATTTCAACCAGACTTATGATAGAAAATCTTGCCTGCGATTTGATTCTCAGATTTCTGAATCAGAGGAGGCTCTTTAACGGCTCTATCGATCTTGCTTCTGCTGAAAGGCTCCAATCTCGGTATAAAAGAAGCATTGTCTCGAGAAACTGAAGAGCACACAACGGCGTCTGAAACGCCTCTTCTTGGAGAAGACCCAACGAGGAAAACGCTCGCGGAAGGCAACGCACCGATCATTTCAACGATTCAGATCAAGAATCTCAGGGGTTTTCGACACTTTCCGATCGTCCCCTTCCTTCAGCGGCTTCTTCACCTTTAATACGAATATCTAAGTTGTGGATAAGGACGAGAGATCTTTTCCACGGGAACGACGATATTTTTGCGAAGGTTGAACCTGCAGGCGATCCTGACCGTTGAAGTAAGATCTGACGATGCAGATCGATCCAAATCCGTGTGCTGTCTGCGAAACCATGGGGCGCACATCATCAAATCTGCAGGCCGGACCCCTGAATTTGGCGTTCTCATGACTTAATTGCCATTTTCGATTATTATAAATATTTTGAAAATTATATGAATTACATGAAATCCATCCGGCGGCCGCTCACTCACCGCCATTCCCACGCAACACAAAACCCTAATTTCTATGAAACAACGAGACGTAACCATGAGCCAATCATGTCGTAAAAATTGCAAAAAACCAGAAGCTTTTCATGCAACCGGGACGGGCTGTGGCTTCGGGCCGCCACTTTTCCGTGTTGAAGTGTCCTGAAAATCTTCGATGTTGTAGATAACGGTGATGTAGAGCGAGCAGCTCGGGCAACGGGCAATTTCCTCCCCGATCCTGAGATCCTCCTTGGTTATCTGGAAGAGATCGCCGCAGGGGCATGGGTATGTGAAGGCCTGCAACTCCTCGTTCCACTCCATGTCCTCGATCTCCACATCGTCATACGACATCCCGCTTTACCTAGGGTTTCTCTTCAATGGACAAGACGGAGAAATAAAACCGGCCGCGATGGTTTCTGGGCCGGGCCTGTTCTCCACATTTGAATTCTTGGGCCAGGGGTCGAAATCTGTGCAGCTGGCGGCAACCATTTCCTTGACATGCTTCACCTTGAAGATGTTTACATGTGGTGGGATTCTCCTCAAGGTACTGAGGATAGGGGCACTAGACACAGTGGTTGAGAATCAGAATTAGGGAATAATCACTGCTCATTTGATTGATGATCATGCTTAGGGCATCAGGTGCCACTTTCTGGTATTCCCCCTCCATTCCAATTGTCAGCGTGTTCTGAAAGTGTTGAGAAAAGGACAAGCATTCAAAAATTGCTTCTACTTCACTGAACCACTGGAAGGGAAATATCTGCTACCTTATAAATCGGAGAGGGCGGCGGCAATGGGGAACCGGAGTTGCAGGTGACGGTCATGAAGCACTCGGAGATCTCTCATTTCAGCCACCCGCACCATGCGCTCAAGTTGGAGTACTCCGAAGCTCCCTTCAAGTGCGACGGCTGCAAGGAGGCCGGAATCGGCTCGCGATACAGATGCTCCGGCGGGGCGGGGTGTAACTTTGATCTGCACACGCATTGTGCCATTCCCTTGCCGTCCATCACACACCCGTTCTACACAAAGTGCTCGTTCGAGTTCATGAGCCGGCCGCCAGGGGAGGTGGCGCGTTACTGCAACGCTTGTGAGAAGGACGTGAGCGGATTCGTCTACCATTGCAAATCTTGCGGATTCGATCTCCACCCCTGCTGCGCGAAACTTCCGATGCTTCTGGACGACGGAGAAATCAAACTGTATTTGCACAAGAAGGTTAAGGCTCCATGTCTCAGGCAAGTGCCCCAGCCAAAAAAAAAAAAAATCTCCCGAAATTAGGCTCCTAAAACAAGCAAGTTGACCTTTTTTCTGTAGGTGCGGTAGAAAGGTACGGAGCTGGAGCTACCGATCTTCATGCAAAAAGTACAATCTCCACGTAGCGTGCGCGAAGGAGATGTTAGCGGAGCGCTGGCACGAGTTCCCCCAGCGAAGCAGTTGCGTCTGCGGCGGCGTTAGGGAAACGAACCCGAAAATTCCGAGCCTGAGAGGCAGTCTTCAGGCGGCGCGGAGCCGAAAGAAGAGCAAAGGGCCCTCTCTCAAAGGGTGCGAGATTGCAGCGTTGGGTGTACAGGCAGTCGCTTCCGCCGTGTTAGGGGACCCCGCAGCACTCATCGTGGGTCTCTTCAAAGCATTGCTTTAACTCATGAACTTCAAGAAACGGTAGCAAAGCACAGGGACCAGCAGAAGAAGGGCGCTCATCCATGCAATGCACGTACAAGTCCGAGCTTGTTCATGTACATATCATATATGTTTCCTAGTAAAATATTGTTAGTTTGATACTCCCGATCTTCTTTACTTCCGGATATTGTATCTCATTTAGGATGGTCCCTCTTATTTATAAACATCTTGTTGTATTATGAATCAGATTCTGGTTCTACAATTGAAAACGTGAAATCAACGGCTAAAAACATCAGGACTTTCCTAGATGCGCACATCAGCACACTGAGCAGAGATACGACGGAATTGCAGCGAAACAGAGATCGGTGAAGGCAGCTCTGGGGAAGATAATCACGTGCACTGGTGGGCACCTATTTGGTGAAGACGACTTTCCGAGTAACTAGCTGCCGGAAAGAGTAAGCCAGGAAGGCTCCACGGCTAAATTGCATGGTCCTTCACCATCTTCCCTGATTTCCAGTATCCACAAGGGGGTGTGGGGTTTATGATCTGATGGCACCAAGACAACTCCGGTACTGGGATCTTCATCAACAGAAAGCTGGTGCAACAAGTTACAACAGCACACTTTGATGAGCATGAGCTACAAGTTACAACAGCAGCATCCATAGACCAACACACAGGCAAATTACGAATTTCGAATCTCCTTTCACCCCCTCTTCGCCATTCATACAACTGTTCTGTTCCCTCCAAAGGCCCAAATCTGCGAGCACCAAAGAAACGGGGGGTAAGCTTAAGCCAGAGAGTCTTGTTTGGCTCAAAATGGTCAATGTCTGGTACCGAAACGGTATGTTGTTACATCAGAAAGAGCAATAGGCAAGCAATGTAGCCTGTTGGTTTGATGAACATACTGGTTATTTGAAGCAACCAGCGTATTATCTGCTACTTTTTCGGTGGCGTGTGAAAAATCAAAAGAAACAGGCATGCATCTACTAACCTTGAGGTTTGTATCCCAGCTTCCTGTACATAAGGCACTTCCATCAGCTGAAAGTCCTAGAGAGCTAACCCGGCCTTCATGAGAATTGCGGAAGGATCCCAAGTTCAAACAAACCTACAAACATGGTAGAGCCTTTGCTTGAACAAATTAGCCAGCATAAATTTTCGTTTGTCTAGCGTGGAGCAACCCAGGATTAACCACTGTCGTATATACCTGTGCCAACAGTGTGTCCCAGACGAGGCAATCCCCATTGTCGTAAGCAGCAAAGAGGAGACGGCCAGATATAGAAAATGCAATAGAGGTCACATGAGGGACTTCAGGGCTACTATGTGGTTGACTGTACACTTGTAACTGGTGACCAGTTCTAATATCAAATAATCTACACGTTCCATCATCTGAGCCGGTTCCAAACCTGTTCCCATCAGGAAAGAACTTGACAGAACTGACATCTCCAGCATGGCCATGAAATGTGGAAACAGCTCGACTGGCAGCGCGAGTGTCCCAAATTCGGGCAGTCTGATCGCACGAACCGGACACAAACATTCGGGAATTGCATCCACTTATTGAGACACTGAATCAAAAGAGAATCACCAAAGTTTATGATAACAAGAGATGAAGGTCAGTAGAAGAAAGTACAAAACATACCTTAGAACATCTTTTTCATGACCAGACTGCAATTCACCTCCGAACGTGACAGTTTTCAAGCCTGTAGTTATGTCCCACAAAACACATGCTCGATCCCCAGACGCAGTAATTAGGTGAGTATCCTCATGTGGAACAAACTGGCATGAAGACACATAACTCTTATGCCCACTCAGCATTCTAAAGACTGGCAGATTCCCATCCCTATCAGTTTGCGAGCTCAAGTTAAAAACAGAACAAATGCTATCTAGACCACCAGATGCCACGTATTGACCACTCGTTGAGAAGGCACAGGTCATAACCCACGAGCAAGGTAGCTTGATTGCATGTGTCTTCTGGCTTGTCAGAGCGTTCCACACTATTAATCTGCCATCTTGCGATGCACTGACAACACGATTTTTTTCAGGAGTCCAATCGAGTGAATAAACCTGAAAGTACCAGGATTCAGCCAACAGCTTGCACCTAGTGTGGGATGAGACACGAGGAAAATACTGCATCTAATCATGCATAACAGCGTGATTCATGAAATTAGTTCAAGAAACATAGCTCTGGACAGAGTCTAGGAGTCCCATATACAAGCTAAAAAACGAACAAATTCAATAACTGGTAGAACTAATTTCTAAGAGCGAATCTATACATTGACACACATTTACTCAGAAGAGGAAATACAGCTATAAAATCGTTGGATACAACAGTGCAGATCAGTATGGCCAAACAATACACACGCAAACAAACACATGGAAATTAAACTAAATGCAGAATGCACAAACTAATAAGTGTATCTATACTCAAATACGCCAAAAACTTGCCCTTCCAGTGTGTCCCTGCAAAGTCCGACAGCAAACGAGATCAGTAGTACCAAAGGCCACAGGAGTCTTCCCCTGCGAGCGCGCGTACCCAGCAACTGGGATGAAATTAAAAAAAAAAATCGCGTCGGTGATTATTCCAACCAAACGAAACAGATCAACCCACATGACCGTAAGCTTGAAAATAGATCCAGCGCTCGCCAATTCATAACATTGATCATCAAACAAAAACAGAAAAACTCAGAAAAACTACTTTAAATTCGAACCATCAGTGTCCAAAAGAAGGCGACGCTTCTCCTTCAACTCTTCTCTGAGAGATACAACGGCTTCTTCAGCAGCAGTATGCCGCTCCCTCAGCTCAGAAACTGACATTTTTTTGTTACCTAAGAGAATAAATTCGGAGAGAAGTCAAAGTTCAGCACCTTACTTCATCTTCAATCCGCGTAATCGAGAATAGGAGAGAAAAATGTTGGACTTTATAAGACCTCAATGACCCCCGAAAACTCCCAATGAAGTTTCGTAGGGCGAGGCGACGACCTTGACAGACCAAGGAGAGACGAAGAAACTAGTGAGAATTTCAACAAAACGTATTGCTTGATAGTTTTATAATGATTTAAACTGTTCATCAATAAGAGGTCCCATGGTCTAGTGGTCAGGACATTGGACTCTGAATCCAGTAACCCGAGTTCAAATCTCGGTGGGACCTTTTCTTCTCTCTTTTTCTCTTTTTTTTTCCTTTTTGATCATTCCTTGCCATCCGTAACTGGCTATTTGTCTCCAATCCAGGGCTTGCACTTGGATACATCGGAACCGTTTATACTTTGAATCTACTATTCATGCGATGGCCACTGAATGATGCACTGCAGAGTGCGCACAGATCATCGAACCCCATCCCACTGTGCTCTCCCTCATTCACCTTTACACGAAAATGATGCTGTGCGAATCAGTGTGCTGTTTTTTGAATTCTCGAGTATGGGGAGGAGGATCCACACGTTGAAGTGAAAGCCAATGACACGCCGCCACGTACCGTAGAGCTGCCAGATCGGCATCGTGTCGTCATCATGGGAGGAAAATATCTCGCTAACCCATAGTCTATATTTAACCCTAACCCTAGTTGGGGGCCCACTCGCATTGCCTTTTACGCTCAACCCTGGTTACAGAATTAACTCGCGGCGCACGATAGTATTTCCACGAAAAACCTAGCGCCATCTTTATATAAATCCCCCATTACCCTGCCTCCTAGCACCGCATCGATACAGAGTTGGAATTCGCAGAGTCCCCAATGGCCGCAGCTGATGTTGAGTTTAGATGTTTCGTCGGTGGCTTGGCCTGGTCTACCACCGATCAGGGACTTGAACAGGCTTTCGCTACCTATGGCGAAGTCATCGAATCGAAGGTCGGTTTACCGCAGAGACTGGATCTCGCGCCATACGCTCAGATCTGCTAAGCGTTACTGTTACTGTTACTATTGTTACTACTGCTACTGTTTCTGTTACTGTATGCACTGAAACGGTACGTTCTTTCTTCCACTTCTTAACCAAAGGGTCGAAGATCGAATTATCGCTTTTCGGTTTTGTGCTTAATCTATCAGATCTGTACCGGATCTGATTATTTTACCTGTTTCTGCTAAAGGTCATCAATGATCGTGAGACTGGGAGGTCAAGGGGTTTCGGATTTGTGACCTTCAAGGATGAGCAGTCGATGAAGGACGCCATCGAGGGTATGAACGGCCAGGAGCTGGACGGCCGTAACATAACCGTGAATGAGGCGCAGTCCCGTGGCGGTAGCGGCGGGGGCGGCGGCGGATTCCGCGGCCCTCGTCGTGACGGAGGTGGTGGTGGTGGTTACGGCGGCGGGCGCCGTGAGGGAGGTGGTTATGGATATGACCGTGGCTACGGTGGGGGCCGTTCAGGTGGCTATGGTGATGGTGGCTACGGAGGTAGCCGCTCTGGCGGTGGTGGTTACGGCGGCGACCGTGGATACTCAAGGGGCGGCGGCGAAGGGAACTGGAGAAACTAGAAGTAGATTGTGTTGGTCATCTTCATGTTATCCTTTCTTGCTTCCCTCGTCCTTTCTGGGTTTGTGTTGAATTTCTCTGTCAGTTGTACTCCTTCACGTTCATCGCAACGTTAGCTCTAAACTTGATCCGAGAAGCATCCAACGGAAACGAGTACAAAAAAAAAAAAAAAGGTTCCAATCCTTCAAATTCATCATCCAGGGGAACTGAAAATCTAACGAGGACTTGCCACCTCCGGGATAACGAGGCCCTGACAAAGAAAAGCGTTCTTTGAGATTTAAGAACCCGTATCGTGCGCTTGGCTTCACCATTTAGCACCATCTGCATTCAAATCGATCATTTATCTCATCTAATTCAATTACCTTGAGGTAGAGATACTTCATGTGGGAGGTCATTCCAATCGGATTTCGGGTTTCTTCCATGGTCCTTCATCTGAGTGTTCTGGTGGTTGGCTGCAGAACAAACCAGGAAAGACATGTTTTTTCGGATGATTTCAAAGAGAATGCACACCAAAATAAATCAGATTTTTCACCTGGCATCCACAGCTTCGAGCACCCAAACTAAGACTCCACTCCATAACAGCTCATAAACACCCCAAATTCCTGTGGAAAAACGAGGAATCAACCACCCAAGTAACCAAGTGGAGCTGAAGCGAAGAATTCTTTATCGATATTGTCCACAGTGCCTCGTGACAGATCCCGTGATGGCGTCGAGCGTGACGCTGTTAACAAAATTCCATCCGCAAGCAGTTTTCCATTCAGCTGAATCAGTTCACTAATGTCCAAAACAAATACACAACATTTGGAACTCGTAGTCATGACCCTGAAGATGGATGGAGAGAGGACAGCACGCGTCTGGATCTGGACTCAAATTCGCTGTCTTTGGGCGCCCTGACGAAAATCTTTACCAACCTCTTCGGTATCAAGAACAGTGTAGTTTGTGTAGTAGCACATGGGCCTAAATTATGGGTGTTTTGTACCTTGAAGCGGGCCCAAATTCTTCTCTCTCTCTGTCCCCATATACAATTTCAGATTCTTTTACATTTGTGAGTGACGCTCTCGCCGAGGCGGGATTATTCTTCCGCCTAGGGTTCGTGGGGAGCGAACTCTCAATCACATTTCCGTTTTTGAGTATTTGGAGTTTTCCCCATTTTGGGGCTGATTCCTTCGTCGTATTTTGGTTCTTTTTGTCCTGCCCGACGAGGGTATCAGGAGCTAAAGATCGGTATCGCTTGGATTGAGGATTGTGGTATTGCTACTGAGGACTTTGCTGTCAGGTTTTATGTTCTTGAGCTGTGGATCTATGATTGTTAGATATGGAAGCACTGGGTTGCAAACAATGGAACATTATTACTGGATGACTGTATCAGATTTTGATTCTCTTTTTTCAGAAGTTAAGCTTACAAGCTGCTTAGAGAGATCACATGTGCAGCTCACCGAAGATTTTTAAAGAGAGAATACATTGGCCGATGGAATTTAGCTCATAATACTAGAAATTTCAGGTACGCAGGATTTATATCCACCGTGTTTGCTCATGTTAGACAGGGGGAAACTGGCTGAATTTGTTACTCCTTTGTGCTGTATGTAAGAAAGATGGGGGCTGCCTGTTGCACTGCTTCCGGGGATGGATACACCATTGCATCGACTGGTACAGCTATACGGAGGCATTCCCACCATTCGCCATCTTGGAGCTTTAGATGGGATAACCGTGTGCGAGTGGCTGGGCAAGAGACAACTTTAGAGTCGATAGACCGCGGGGGTTGTGGAAATGATCCTATGGAAGTTAAATCTCTTACAACTGCAGAAGCTACATTTGCTTCGGATGATGGTAGCCCATCGGATAGCTTTCGAGCATTCACGTGGCATAAATCTCCAGATGAAGAAAACGTACGAAGTCTAATGCTTCCATCTGGTAAACCTAGTTAATGTGGCGTGAGCTTTAAGACACAACACAACAATTTATTTTGAAACTAAGAGAAATTATTTATTTGTATGCCCTGCAGATCCAGCCACATCATGTTATCTTCCTGAGGTATGTTGAGATTGTGGATAAACTTGTTTTGGTTTCTCTTGCCATATGGCAACAGCTAAGTTTTTTCTTGAACTTCTCAGCTTAACAGAGTTGTCTCCTTTTATTGAACTCTTTTGCAGGTGAAGGAGCCAATAGGGTCACCGTCTGTTTCATACCCATCCCCTTCGAAGCAGTCACCATCTGTTCCTTCTGTTTCATCTCCGCCAGAACCCCTTTTGTTTTTCCAAAGTCATTTGCGGCCTGGGAATGCAACTCCTTCAAGACAGCGTCATCGCTCTCCTCCACATCCATTTCTACGTCAGGTATCTGATAGTCAAGTTCTTGAGTACAGATCTCCGTCATTCTCGACATCCAAAGAGCCATCTTCGTTCCTCCTTCCCGCCTGGTGTAATGAGTCCACCAGGGGCTCCAATGGTGGCTCTTCTGACAGCTGGTCAATCCCTGCCTTCCGGGAGCTCTCGGCTTCTCGTAAGGAGAGATGGTCTTTTGATAGTGGGACGTCAAGCTTCAGTCATGACAAAATTACCAGAAACAGTCGGCATAAATCAGGATCTTCTTCCTTTGATCTTCGGACTTGTTATTTATGTTCCAGCCTTTTAGAGGAGAGGCCTTCATGGCGGTGGAACACCCAAAAGGAAATTATCAGTAATGAAACTGATGCAGTTGCAGTTTTAAGTTGTGGGCACGTCTTCCATGGGGAGTGCTTGGAATACTTGACCCCTGAGATCCACAAGTATGACCCTATTTGTCCAATCTGTACTTGTACTGGGAAAAGCGCAGCCAAGATGCCCAGCATCGATGTGTCACTGGACCCATTTAGCCCTTGGGTTCTTGATGGTAAGAGGGCTTCTAAGATTGTCTCAAGCGCCACCACCAAGAGTTCAACCGTGACGCCCTTTCTCAGACGACATTTCTCCTTCGGCTCGGGGACTAGCCGATCCATGCCCATAAATTATCATCCTGCTCCAAGGAGGGGTTTTTTCTGGGCAAAATCTTCCAAGTCCTGATACGTATCACGTATCAGAGTGTAAGCTCCCATCTGTATGGTTTTGGTATGCACATTGTTGGAAAAAAAAAAAAAATGCAAGTTACCCTTACCTGAAATATCATCATTTTTCTCCTAGTGGAGATCAGCTCATCATGCCGTAGCAGAAAGACAACTTGCAGGAGCACAATGCTTACAGCAAATCCAAATCCCATCCTGAGGAGGGTATTGTGTGTTATTGGGTTGGGATGAATTTATAATCTTACTTTATAGCCTAGAGAATGTATCATATCCTTTTGTCTTGAATATCATCTCTTGATCACTCAGTGATGCTGTTGGCGGCTTCGCACTAGGGATAGGCCGTGATGCAAGAAGTCACTTTAGACTCAATAATAGCCACCAAAGGAATCCATCGGGGATGAAGTTCATGTGCTTTTAGGGAACAAAAAAAAACCCCATAGAAGTCCACTCACATCAGCAGTGGGCAAGAATGGTCACGGAATCCTTACAGGACAACAAAAAAGTCAATTTACTTGAAGCCCCCTATGCTCAATTATTTTTTCCGTAGGGAGCCCTTGTCCTTGCCCTTGCCTCAAGGGAGGGAAGGCAACCTTGGGGATTGTTGTCACAATTAGACCCTAATTGCGGGATTTGTTTCTAAAATAATAATAATCATCATTCCACTTGCCTGTGGGTGAAAATGATAATTCTCCAAAGTTGGGGGGGGGGTCCAATTTATTACAAAAGAAGAAGAAAAATATATAAAGGGAGGGAGGGGAGTTATTTTATAAGATTCCCCGGGACTGGAGGCGCCCTATCCTACTTGTAGTAACAGCTCTCAGTCTCAACTGGTTGACTACTCCTGCCGCCAGCGTTTTCCGGCGTCCCAAGGCGTGGAGTGGATCTTCGGTCTTCCCGTCTCCGATGTTGGATAGGATCATCGTGGTACTCTTGTGGATGCTCATGGCGGCCATCGCATCCAAAGCCGCCCTCTGGTACTTGGGCCGCCTGCACTTCCAGTGGTGCCCTCCCGAGCAGAGTGGGCGGGCGGTGGCGCGAGTTCCGGCGAGGGTGTACACGCTGCAGGTTCAGCTCAGCGGAGTCATGGCGGAGTGCATCATCTGCTTGTCGGAGTTCGCGGTGGGGGATGAAATCAGGGTTCTGGAGAAGTGCAGGCACGGGTTCCATCAGCGCTGCATCGACAAGTGGCTGCTGGCTCATTCCTCATGCCCTACCTGCAGACGCGACTGCGCATAGCACCTCCATAATGGGCTACACAACACCACCCCATTTCTGCGCCTGTAAAAAAAAGAAAAAAGGGAAGAGGAAATGAGCGTCCACCATCAACGTATCTCCATATAAAAAAAACGAATCCCCACCCATATAATAATCAACGTATCTCAATATACTAATACGGGGGCTGCCTGTCTATCCCCAGTATTACTAATCAAAAAAGTTTTGCTTGATTATATTTCTAAACACATTTAAATTCTATAATTTGAATTTTAAAATCAAGGCCCAGTGACATTGGGCGGACGTCCAGTAGCCAGGCTGAAGCTGGGCCCAACCCAACTAACGGACCAAACGGTAGTCCAATTGGCGCCGCCCAATCGTTGCCAAAGATGCATGGTTCCAGCTGTTCCCCTGCCGTGCCGTGCCGTGATGCCATAAATTCCTTGGCAGATCGAATACGCTCAAAAACAGTAGACAAAATTTTGCTATTGGTGCTGATAGAGTTGTAATCTATTTGAAACTGATGAACTGGTTTCATTTTAAAGTATCCTTAATAGATGTTATGTAAGATTTAAAAACATTCAAAAAAAATGATGTGTTTTCCAAAAAATCTAAACACCCCATATATGTACCTGAAAAAATATATTTTTTATTTTTAAAAACATTTTTAAATATTCTTAATAATCGAATCTATAAAATCTTCTAAACGAATGACCTTCAAAGTTATACACCACGTGGTGTTTGGAAATTAATCTCTAAAAAAATATTAATTTTGATTGGGTTCAGTTTGAGTTTAATTTTAAAGTACGTTTGGAACCCGTTGCATGTGGGGGTGGGGAAGGGAAGGGACCTGACCTCCTATCCTATGGCAACGAATTAATTGGGAGGTGTTGATGATACGTCGTCTTCCTCCTAATACACATTACACACACACTACTGACGAAGCAAACTTAAAAGAGGGCCGCGGTCTTGTTGGTGCGTTTGAAACATTATTTGGAGATGAAGAGTTATAAGAAATAGTTGAATTGAAACTGTGTTTTATTGGATACAAAATGTACGGAAATGATAGCGTAGGAAGCCCAAACGCAATTCTCATGTCCGGGGGACGACTGCGAATCATAATTATGGTGTAGTAAGGTGCTTGTGGGTAGCTGAAGCATGAAGGGAACATTAAATGGAAAATATTATTATACAAGAAAAAGATGATGAGACCCGCGCCCCTGCACTCTGCAATGGATCAAGCAAAGCGGTTGCATTTCAGTGCAGGAGCAACCGAAAGGCGCGACTCGACTTTTCCTCTTGGCCCGCGGACGCGGAGACTTTGAAAGCGGAAGCGACGCCGTTTACAGCTGTTCTGTTCAACAAAATGAGAATTTCTTCTTGTCCTGCGGTGGACGCGGAAATAAAGAGGCATCTGTCTGTCTGTCTGTCTGTCTATCTATCTATCTATCTATCTACCGGCGATCACTTTGATTCATTCAAGTAATTATTCAGGTAACTATTCGAGTCAATAATTGGGAACACCAACCCATTATTGTCTTTCGATTGTTTCTCCTCCTACGGAACACGACACACTTGGGCTCTCCCTGCCTGCCTTGCGTTTCACTTTCACACGGGGGATGGGGATGGGGACGGGGACGGACTCCGTTGAAGAAGCAAGGGCCTTGAAAGCTAGCTTCTTGTCTCAAATGGCTACCAGCAGGACCACGTCTCAGGTCTGCCGCGACGACGACGTTTGGTGCTTCACCGGAATTAACGCCGTCGAGGAGTTCCACGTCGAGGACTTGCTCAACCTTGATTTCGCCGACGACGGGGGGTTCTTCGAGGGGGATAAGGGCGTGAACAGGCATGGGTGTGGTAAGAATAGCGGCAGTTCCTGTTCTACCTTTTCCGGCGCCGACGAGTTTGAGAACCTCGCCGCCGGCGAATTCTCTGGCCCGGTAATGATTAATTACTTGATCAATTGTAATATCTATCCCCACCTGGGAAGTCCAAGCCTTTCTTACTCCTCTGGGTCGAACAGGTAGAGGGATTGGAGAGTCTGGAGTGGTTGTCTCAATTCGTGGAAGATTCCACGGCGGAGCTGTCGCTGTTGTTTCCCACGGGGAGCTTCGCGGTGGAAGATTCCGTCAACGATCCTCCGGTGAAAGCCCAGGCGACGTTTGTTGACGCGGAGGTTCCCCGGAAAAGACGGAGCAAACGGCTGAGGACGAGCGTCCTGCCGTGGGCTTTGCTATCGCCGCCGTTAAGTTCCGTTGACTCCTCGTCGACGTCGTCATCCTCCCACGGCTCGTCTTCTCTTCCCGTATTTGCGTTCCCCCACCCGGCTCCTGATCCTGACTGGTTTTCCAGCGCGGAGAAGTCGCCGCCGCCGCCACCGCCGCCACTGGAGAAAAAGCCGAAGAGAAGACCTGATAGCGAAAGCAGCGGGCGCAGGTGCACCCACTGCCTGGTCCAGAAGACTCCACAGTGGAGAACCGGACCGCTCGGCCCGAAAACGCTTTGCAATGCCTGCGGTGTCCGGTTCAAGTCCGGTCGCCTGTTCCCTGAATACAGGCCGGCCTGTAGTCCCACTTTCTCTCAGGAATTGCATTCGAATAGTCACCGGAAAGTTTTGGAGATGCGGGGGAGGAAAGAGACGTCTACCGCCATAGACGACCGCAGCGGATTTGTCACGCCGGTAGTTAGTGTAGTAGTTTCAGATTAGTTATCCTTCCAATTCGGTTCGTTTGGTAGGTCGAGTCCCGGCACTGTAGCAGATTCCCCATCTTTCCTTTTTCCTTCCGAGAGTTGTCATTTGTTCAGCAGTTGAAAAGTTGGGCAGAGATTGAAATTTTAAACTCAGAGCTTTGTCACCGCCGTAACGAAAACCGAAGCCTGCAGGCAACTCAGACAAGTAGAAGCCAAAGAAAACGTCGAAGATTATCACATGGGTTGCTCCGCGCGCCCATACGGCCAAGTGGCCCTTCATGTGTCTTACTATCGGTGATACGGATATTGCGATTCGAGGAACGCATTTTATGCATCCTTTGATCTGCTCTCTTTGGTCCAATTGGTGGCCTCAGTGAATCACGTCGAGGCACCAAAAAGCAGTTCCATCTGGGGTGGGGATGAAACTCGAGGATCAATGGCAGGTGTCGAGATGAACATGGTGGGGTGAATGCTGTTCGATTTTTTTAAGGACGATAATTGGTTGAACGACCAACACTAGCGTCTTCAAAGAGCGATTCCCAAGTGATTATGGGAACGGAATTCAGAAAACGGTCACAGTGGTCGAGGCATCGCGACGGTTCAAAATCTGCAGCCTGCGCCATGGAATATATGAAGTGCAAAATGCCCTGCACCCCGGATGCTTAGCTTGGACTTTTTCCCCATGGAGAGCACGAGAGAATCGGATAGCGACCAAGGAGGGGCTGGACTGTTGCTTAGAGGAGTTCCCCATAACCATGCCATGCGCATATGAAATGGGAAATGGAAAGACTTCGGTTGTCTGGGACCATTTCTTCCGATGGTGTCGTCTTCTCGTTCTCTGGAAGGTATGCAGGATCGGATGGGATCGGATCGGATCGGATCGGGGAGCTGATGTGTCTGCATTGATACGGAACTCCGATCCGATTGCAATATCATGCCATTAACTTTTTGGATCTGCTATGCTTTTCATTCTTACCTATAAAAACAAACTAGTAAAAGAAAAGCAAGCAGGTGTGCGTGTATGGTGGGTTGGGTTGGGTGGCGCCATCATGGATCCTCCCAGTCCCCAAGTGGATGGAGGCTGGAGCAGTAGCACATAAATGCTCTTCCTCTCATCCGCAACCGCAACTGCAACCGCAACCGCAACCGCAACCGCAACGCAACCATGGTCTGTCTTCCTCTTCCTCTGCCGTCTCGTCTCGATCAAGGATGTTTTGTGCAAGTTTAAGGTGGAGTCAGGGCAGCGGTGCAATAACTACTTGTCAAGGGGCAACAGATCCTTGTCCCCCGTCGCTTCGACATCACTCATCAATGCTGCTGCGCAACAAGATGAAGATAGGGTATGCTGCTGCATCGCATATTAGCATTACCCATACAACACCACACCACAGGCACAGCAAATCCTTGGAATGGAATGGCCTGGGCCACGCCGCGGTATTCATTGCCCATGGGTTTGTTTCTCTTATCTGGGTATGGACAAATATTGGGCCTCCTAATTTGGTGCTCAACCATGCTCTTATTGGAGGTTTTGGTTTTGGTTTAGGTACATTCCAACTTGGTTAACGAGAAGCAGCATCCAAAGCAAGCCCACTTGTGCGGCGCGGGGGCAATAATGCTGCTGCATCTGATCTGCTTATACTAGAAATTGTAGCAGTAACCCAAGTTGTTCAACAAATTTTCTAATGCTGGGACTGCGAGCCTACTGTACTGTACTATACTGTATGAATTCCTATGTTTGCCGTTCATTCTCTAGTAGAATGAATGAATGAGTAGTAGCTCCGCTCCACCAAGGGGGCTCCCGCGACAAAGAACCCGTGCGTTGGAGCGCGGTGGGTTCTTTTGTTGCGAGATGGCACGGGCTAGCACAAAGCAACGCCTTTTTGTGGGTCAACCGCTAAGAGATCTATGCGCCATCATTATTCCCTCCTTGCCATGTCGTAGAGCGGCGAAAAAGTCAGGAAATAAAGCATGTAGAGGGTCCTTCTCCTTCCTTAGGAGGCCGCATCCGCATGTGACACGGACCAGGTCGCCCCGTGCCTCCCTCCCTCGCTACCACAACTGCGTGATGTGGAGTCGGAGGGAGTTATCGGGATGGATGTACAAGCAAATGCATAGCATAGCATAGCATAGCAGAGCAGAGGGGGCACGCAACGCAGGGGGGAACGAAGTGAGTGACTCGGATTCGCTAATACCGAGGGACAAGGAAGGGATCGGGATCGACCTGAAGGTGCCTGGCCAGGGTGGATGGATGGATGGATAGGAAGTTGAGTCGCCATCCAACCGCTGCTTAACTTGCACTTAACCTCCTTACACGTACGCCCGTTGCTATCGGTACAACCATTCCCTCCCACGTCACCTGGAACCACTTACTCATTCCTCCTCCTATGCAATGCAATGCAATCGCTCTGAATAACCATCTATTTTCCGGGTAATAAAATACTAGTAAATAAATAAATATGGGATTAACGGCAATTCATCCACATTAGGAACGCATTGTGGGCGAGACCGTGAACGGATGTATATATATGTATATATGCACACATGGATCAGGCATTGCATGTGTAATAGTAGCAGTAGCAGCAGTAGTATAAAGGCGCTTGGTTGCCGTCTCACTCCTCAGCTGCTGAACCAAGCCTTCCTCCTTTTACCAAACTGCCCCGCCATGAAGCTCCCCTGCTGCTGCCTCCTCCTACTCCCGCTCTTGCTGCCGGCGGGGGCGGCGGCTTACCAGGACTACGTGGACGCATTGTCCAAAGCAATTCTATTCTTCCAAGGGCAGCGCTCCGGGTACTTGCCGCCGGACCAGAGGATGACCTGGCGGGGGGATTCGGCTCTCAACGACGGATCTCCCGCCGGGGTGGACTTGACCGGCGGATACTACGACGCCGGGGATAACGTCAAGTTCAATTTCCCGATGGCGTATACCGTCACCATGCTGTCCTGGAGCGTCGTGGAGTTCGGGTATTGCATGCCGCCGGCGGAATTCCGGAACGCTCTGGTTGCAATTAAGTGGGGAACCGATTATTTACTACGGACGGTTTCTCAACCTAACCGCATTTTCGTTCAGGTATTTACTCAACACGACATAACGCAACCAACAGACTCCATCTTTTCTTTTCTACTCCTCCATGTGACGGACACCTTCTTGCGCCGTTGCCGTGGAATCAATTACTTGAATAACGGATTTCGGCTTTTAGGAAATGGGCTTTTGGGGGTGCAGTAATTGCGCGCATTGATTTCGGGAGGTGGAGGGTTCCGGCAATTAATGCATGGGTTTCAATTTTTTACGGCGGTTTTGCAGGTCGGGGATCCATGGGCCGATCACAATTGTTGGGAGAGGCCGGAGGATATGGACACTCCAAGGACAGTTTACGCCGTCGACGCGCCGAATCCCGCTTCCGATGTCGCAGGAGAAACGGCGGCGGCAATGGCAGCGGCCTCCATGGCTTTCCGGTCTACGGATCCGGGATACTCCTACACCTTGCTCCAGGCTGCAACCAGAGTTTTTCAGTTTGCTGATACCTACCGCGGCGCTTACAGTGATAATTCCCACATTAAAGAAGGCGTTTGCCCATTCTACTGCGACTTCGACGGTTATCAGGTGGGGATAGAGTCCAATCCAAGTTCACCCTCAACTTTGTGATCTTTATTTTATTTCTCAACAACTGCGAATGGAACTGAGCAGGATGAGTTGCTATGGGGAGCAGCTTGGCTTAGAAGAGCTACACAGAATGACGCCTATCTTGATTACCTGCACAACAACGGGAAAACTCTTGGTGCAGATGACAATATCAACGAATTTGGCTGGGATAATAAACATGCTGGCTTAAACGTGCTAGTTTCCAAGGTCTGCCAATCTTTTCGTCCCCGTTTTCCATTGAAACCTGTCGGGTTAATGCTATAATGGGGCTGGCTTTCGAGTTGCAGGAGGCCCTGGAGAACAAAATCGACACTCTTCAGACATACAGAGCATCAGCCGATAGCTTCATGTGCACTTTGATCCCGGAATCCCCTTCATACCACATAGAATTCACACCCGGCGGTCTGATCTACAGGCCTGGAGGAAGTAATCTGCAGCATGCTACCTCGATTTCGTTCCTCCTCGTTGCCTACGCTAATTACTTGGAGAGATCGGGTGAAAGGATCAACTGTGGTCAAGCTATCGTTGGCCCGTCACGCTTGAGGCAAATCGCCCAGCAGCAGGCTGACTATATTCTTGGAAAGAATCCAAAGGGGATGTCATACATGGTGGGATACGGCAGTGTCTATCCTCAACGTGTTCACCATCGTGGCTCATCGCTTCCTTCTGTCCACGATCACCCCTCGTCCATTGCGTGCAAGGAGGGTTCGATTTACTTTAACAAGTCGGATCCAAATCCGAATGTGCTTGTCGGGGCTGTGGTGGGTGGACCTGAAGAGGATGATAAGTACGATGACGACAGAGCTGATTACAGGAAGTCCGAGCCAACCACCTACATCAACGCACCATTTGTTGGGGTTCTTGCTTACCTTGTGGGCTATCCTAATGCAAGTTAGAGGAAGGAAAATGGTGGGATTTGTGTATAGCTTCAGCATGTGATTATAGTGAAAAACGGGCCTCTCATCTTGCAGACAGCAAGAGCGAAGAGCATTATTCTATGTTGTGGCAAGTTGCCTTGACAGAAAATAGAAAAGCACAATCCAGCAGCACAAATTGTCCTTTGAACCAACTGGCGGGAGGACAAACAATGTGAATGTAACCGAATCAAATAAAAAAAAAAAAAAAAAGAAACTCCCAAGTGAGCAAACTCTACTCGCAAAGTCTTCGGAGCCACCTCTTCAACGAAAAGAAAGGAAAAATTCCACAGAAATTATCAGGGGCGACAAAAGGGAAGCAGCATACAGACTTGAATAATATTTGCAGTAGCGGCAAAAGAGCATACACATGACTTTCAGAGGCGTTTCATGCGTTGTCATTGTTCCTCTGGGTTCCCCTGCCCCTTGAGTCACAACAGCTAATCACCCATACCAAAACAATCAAATGAGAAGGAAGTGCTGGCTGCTCTATGCTACAAATACCTGGTTACTTTGATCTTGCATCTGTGTCCTCGGAGGCCTCGCGTTGAGATCAAACAAGTTGCCTGCGATTTTCCCATCATTATTGGCATTCTCAGCTAAACTTCTCTCAGGAGAGAACCGAAGATTTGGCTGGTTCTCATTCAATCTGAGACCAGATGCTTGAGCAGGTTCCTTCTTGGGTTCATTCATATTCTGCACTCTTTGTGATGCACCTCCTTCAACACTCCCAGCTTTGTCTCCTGGAAACTACAGCAGACAAGGGGCATAACGCAAATTCAACAGTCTCTAGACAAACAAATAATCAGCTTCTTGATGAAAAATACGAACCTCCACTCGCTGCCTCATCAGAAGATATCTACCATGTGTTCTTTTACCACCCACATGGACATTGATATCGCATTGCAGACAGAGCGAACTTCCATCAATTTCGCAATAAAAGAAAGCTAAGCACAACAAAAACTTTCAATGATATCAGGTTGGTTCCAAGTTTTTTGTGTAAATGAGGGAAGAAAGAAATGTACCTGGGGCACTCTCGCATATGTCGCAACGAGGAACTGCACTGGGCTCGGCCAATCCGACTCGTACATGTCTGCTCGCCAGTTTGTTGCACATATGCACCTTCAGCGCATCGATATATCAAAAATGATCGGCACACTTTACACACCAAAGCCCTTACCATGAACCATCAACTAAATATAATTACACTTGCAACAAAAAAGCTCAAACTTTGGCCACGTTTCCCATCAAAAAGTGTTCAACAAATGAGTATAGTATTCAATAAAGGAAAACGCTGTGATTTTTAGCACATCAAATCACTCTTCACTGTCCACGCGCTCACACAGATCACTAAAATGAAAGCTGAATAGTTGTCTTATCTGTTTGAGAGGGTCGCAAACTATCCCGTCCCCAGCGAAAAGGAATTTATACATGTGCTTAAAGAGCACCCTCCAATTGAACAGTTTTTCGTGTAACACAAGGCTAAACACACACCCAAAAACATAAAAGTCAACAACCGGAACAGAAACTGTGTTTACCATATATAGATCAGCGCATCAAAATCTATTAATCGAGATTGGCAGACAAGATGCCCCGGGAAGCAATCAATAGTACCTTGTCATCGCAGGAGCGGCACAGCGCCGCCTCATCTGCGGCGCAGAACAAAATCGCCGCCGAGCTTTCACAGACATCGCACAAAGTTCTCATATTTCAACTGTTGGATCAATAACCCCAATTCCCCGCATACACCAACCTCACTCCGTATTCACCAAGTGCACACCCGGAACAAAACCCAGAAAGCAAACGACTCAAGAAACCGACTTTAAGCAACCCATGGTGTGCTTGCTAGTGAATGACTCAGCCTCAGTGCTGTGCTCGGGTGACTGGAGAATACGATGGAATGAGATGTGATGTGTATATATATGGGGAATATGTATGATGACTAGAGATTCAAAAAAAATGAAAATAAATAAAAGAGCGTTCTCGAGATTTGGTCATGGCTTCTGACTCCATGTCATGGCCACAAGCAAACAGAGAGAAGAGAAAAAAAATCCAAATCGAAATCCTGATTTTTGAGTTGGGTATCAGCGCAAGCCCACCGGGGCTTGGGATTCTGCGATGGATTCACGGCCACACAACCATTAAAGCTGGAGTACTGAAAGCGACGTTCCCTTGCTTCTCACCCACTAGTTTTCATCGATATTTCCTGCGTCTCTTGATAACATTTTTTCCCCCTACTGTTATCCTGATTTACTCTTAAAATTACCCCCAGAGTAACAAATTTTTTGCCCATCTTGTTCCTTGCTCGTGAATGAATCAAATCAAGAAAGGTAGCTGCTGGCTTTCGGCGTCAAAGGATGGGGCAGAAGTCTGTAGGGGCGAAGTCCGAGTCCATTGATTGGCGCTGGCTCTAGAATCTAGATTCACTCGCTCGCCCGCATTTCAAATTTTAATTTTCAACATAATGAGTCGTATTATTTCCATCCTGGGCCGGGCTTGGACTGCTGCATGAATATTTGGGCTGGGATAGGGCCCAGTTGTCTCCCATCAGATCGAAAAAGGGAATTTCGTTTGTGGGGAAAGGGCGAAAGGCCACACAAGTACAAGGATCAGTACTCAGTGGGAAAAGTAGCAAGTAAAAAACCAAAGTGCACGAGAGGAAGGAGGCGGCGCGCGTCCCAGGAGGGAAGCGAGATCAAGCGACGCAGAACGCCGACCACTGCTCTTCATCGGCGGCATCACCCGGGGATGATGACTGGAACCCATCGTCGCTGAAGTCGTAGTAACCATTGCTAATACCACCGCAAGAAGCAGCTGTCAGGCTGCAGGAGTCTGCTGAGGTTAAATAAGGCATCTTGTTGAAACAGCGGGCGATGCCGTCGGCGATCAGGGAGTCGTCATCACTGTCATCGGAGCACTCCTCCAACCGGTGCTTCAGGGTCTGGAACATCAGCTGGGGCTCATACTGCATCACACGGAGGACGTCACTGCAACACGCACCTGGAAGGGCGCCGATCACTGCGAAGCCTTGTGGTCCATCGCTCTGGGTGACGCGCACCACGCTTGGACCACCGAACAGGTTGTGGAGCCCTCCAATGGCCTCCTCGTAAGCCCCACCTAAGAACATTCCAAGATAATAACCCCCACTGTCGCTGCCCCTCAGTTCATGCAACGGCAAGCTCGATTCACCGCCAATGAACTTGTCGATTTTCCCATCACTGTCACATGTCAAATCTGATAAAATTCCTCTAACAGAAGGCTTTTCGTTCAGCCTGTGGATAGGGATGATGGGGAACAACTGCTCGATCGCCCAGAAGTCTGGGATTGAAGTGAAAATCGACAGGTTTACGTGGTACGTGGCAACTGCATCAGAAACACCCATGGCCTTGGAAAACACCTCAGAAAGGCCGTCAGCAGCAGCAAGTTCTTCGATCCCCAGACGCCCTTCTCTGAACTGATCAATGCATCGTTGCTTCAGCTGCTCTGCATGGATCAAACATTTATCCCATTCACCGTGAAACGCAGCAGCCGACATACTCTCGTAGTCAGAATGCAGATCATCGGTGAGATTTCCCAGAAAATGCGTAAGCTCATGTGGGGAAATTTGCGAGGAATGTACTTGGTTTGCTGAAAAAGCCTCGAACACCAAGATAGAATGATGAGACACGATTGCACGACCGCTTTCGCTGCAAATTATTGGATGCTTGATACTCTTGGTATCACAAACAGCCCGAACAGCTTGCACAACAGCAGAAGCGTATTGCTGCAGGGTGTACCCAACGGAGATTTCAGAATCAACAGATTTTGAGCCATCGTAATCAATCCCAAGGCCTCCACCGATATCAATGATTTTCATAGAAGCACCAAGACGAACAAGCTCGGAGTAAATTTGGGCAGCTTCGACAACAGCAGCTGAGAGTAGAGCCGTATCAGGGATCTGCGATCCAATGTGAAAATGCAGCAGCTGCAAGCAATCCAACATTTCGTACTGCTGCAACTTTTTAACAACTCGAAGAATTTGTGTTGTCGTCAGGCCAAATTTGCCTTTTTCACCGGATGTAGAACCAAAATGCCCCGAATGGTTGGTCCTGAGTTTAGCACGCATACCAATCACGGGGCGGATGCCAAGGTTCTTACTTGCCATGATCACGGTATCGAGTTCCTCCTCTTGCTCAAGAACAATGACTGTATTGAGATGCAGCTTCCGACCGACTAAAGCGAGAGAAATGTATTCCATATCCTTGAAACCATTGCACACCAACAGAGCTTCAGGGCTGCCATTGCATAAACAACTCATGGCCAAAAGGAGCTCGGGCTTGGATCCAGCTTCAAGCCCGAAACGAAAACTGGAACCAAAATTAACAATATCTTCGACCAAAAATTTATCTTGATTGCATTTCACAGGAAAAACACCCTGGTAGTGAGACCCGTAACCTTGGGACTGGATGGCATAGTCAAAAGAAGATTGGAGAGACTCAAGGCGGTTCCTTAGAACATCTGGGAATCGAACAACAATGGGAAACTGCAGCCCTAAACCGCCAGAAGACTTGGGGCCGGAGGCCTTCTTCACGACCTTGAGAAGATCAATTTCTTGGTGGGCTAAGCTTTTAACGCCATAAGGGCGAACGGAGACATTACCGGTGGAGTTAATGGTGAAGTATGGCGCACCCCAGCCATCAACACGGTAGAGTAACGAAGAATGGAGGGTCGACCAGGCGGCGGCCTGCGCTGGAGCGGGAAGAGCGCTATCCCAACTCGCGAAAGCGTAGGGAGGAGGCGGAACGGCAGAATCTACGCAGCAAGCGGGGGCAGACATTTCTTCCCTGATCTAGGATCTACCTATTCTTGTCTCGATAGGGGTGAAACAAAGAATCAAAAGAATGATAGGAGCAAAAAGAGTCGAAATTTGAACGACGGCTGTATAGGTGGGGGCTTTGAAACCCGCCGAGGCCGGAGCCCCGGCTACCCCCTCAAAAGAAGCAGGAATAGATCCAAGTCACAGCAAGTGAGCAGCCACAACCACGAATACAGGAACCCGAAATCCCCACACCTACCCTTCAGAAGAAATGGTATTGAAAGGAAGCGTGGGAAAAGCCGGAGTAACCTGAATCAGCACCAATTCCCAGAGAGGAAGAGGAATCCGACCATGCAGATCTCGGAGACCTAGAGAAAGGGAGAGAGGAATGGAGGAAGAAGAAGAGGCGGAGATGCAGCAGCGGCTGGTTTTAGGGATGGAAAGAAAGAGAGCGAGATTTGCATGAGGCCACGCCGCCGTTTTATACCCGGGGTGGGGGTGGGGCGGTGGAGTGCGAGGGCGAGGCATCCCCTGTGGGATCCACCTCGGTACCCTAATTTCCCAATTTCGTGCCATCTCATTTTACACGCCTTCTCGGACCCGGACCTGGACCGCGGCGCCCAAAGCAGAGCAGCGTTGGAGGTGGTCGTAGAAACGTAAAGAGGGGGGGAGGAGGGCAGTTTGGACCTTTCCACCAACAAGGAAGTGGCAAGTTGGGCACGTAACCCTCCCTCCTTATCTCCAGTGAATTCTCCATCCAAAGGAAGTGCCAAGTTGCGGGTGTGTTGACGTAGTTGGCTTGGAGTTGGAGAGGTTGGAAACGCAAGGGCTGGAAAGCGGTGGGGTTGGGTGCCACAGCGTCTAGTCGCCGCGTGGCATGCCCCGTGAAGGGTATCATCATCTTTTTAGCATTATTATTTATTTATTTATTTCGGTGGCCATCCGTTTGATTCGATTCGGGGTCCGAATGGGGATGCGGGGTTGTTGGGGTTGAGATTTCAAGAGATCCATTCCAAACCGTCGGATTCGACTCGCCACCAACTCTGCAGATCCGGTGGTGTGCTGAACGCAGACGCCATGTGCCATTTATTGCATACTCCGCCGCTCTGCAACATCTTGGATGCCCGCTTCAACCGATTAACTCCGTATCTCCAACTGTTTTGTTTTGCTGTTTATGGGATTCAGGTGAGAAGGGAAAGGGGGCGAAGTGGGAATTAAGAGTTTCCCAACAATAACAAGAAGATGATGATGATGATGATACCTCCCAGTCACTCCCTCCCTCCCTCCCTCCTAATCAGAATGGCATACGTGCCGTGCTGTATCAGACAACATTAGAAAGAAACAGATGAAAAGAAAGAAATGCATGAGAATTTACTAGCCACCAACTCTAAGCAGGCGGGGCGGGGCGAGGAGGCATGGTACAAAGGAATGGGACACGTGGGCCCAACGCGAAAGGCAGAGAGTCCCCCGCCCACCATTGATTCCTGGGCACGCCTGTCCTCCCAATTCAACTGGATTCTAAGACTCCCTTGGCGTCCACAATGAAGAATAGTAAGACTCTGATATGCATGCATGCCCATGACCCTTCTACCTTCGACTTCTTGACCAGATAGTATGAACTATGGCGGAGGAGGCACACGTGCTGATTAGAAAAGCGGGACTCAACTTGTCAACGCCCCAAAAGGCAAAGAAAGGCCTGCTGCGGAGGGAGGGAGGAGGAGCAACACAATTCAGTTGTTCAATTAATTTGGGCCTGCTCGGGCTTGTGAGATTCACCCGGGCCCGTCGGGGGCAGCTTTGAAATGGGCCTTGGGGGTTTGTTTCTGGTGGAGGAGAAGAATCCTGGCCTTTTTCAAATTTTGGAGCTGCCATTCATGGCAAGGCAAATCGTACCGCGTTTTTTGTGTTCTTTCGCGAAACGCTGGGTTTACGCCATGAGCTCATTGAGGAAACCGGTCCGTCCTGTAACGGCGTGGGTGAAGCGGCAGTCGCCCAAGGGAAGGCATTTCTCGCCATTATCAGCGGCATGCCTACGCTTGTGCTTCTATGAGGCATCGCTCACGATCATGACGATCTCTTCGTAGTTGCGGAGATTGTGCACTCCTTTGGAATATCTCTTCTTATTTACAAACTGATGAAGAAGAAGACCTGCGCGGGTAGGTCGTGGTTGATAAAATGCTTCTCGTTGTGCGGTATATTATATCTTCCGAATTTGCCGTTGCAAGATTGGGAATTGGGTGGCTTTGAAATTGCTCAATTATTGTAATGCCCTCCATCTACGGCTGTTGGGTCCATATTTTGATGCTTTATCCAACTGATGTTAAAAACATTTATCCTTTTCGGTAACGTTTTCGATCCCCGGGGTGAAGTTTAGGTGACTCTGGTATTCACCCGGCTCATTTTTTTCTTTTTCTTTCTTTGCTCTGGCTCTACTTTCTGAGTAAATTCAACTATTCATTCCCCCTCTACAGGTTTGGAATCCTTTCCGGGTTTCATTATCGCATATATTTATGGGATGCATCCAATTGGGGACAAGGATAACAACCTTGTGGACCATTTACATGATCCAATTTTAATTACGTTCAAGCTGTATGAAGGACAAGGATAATTTTGCCTCGTATTTTGTGGTATGTCAGCTTCCTTTTCTTTGCCTTACCCTTTTTCATGCGCTGTGTTGATTCATGGTAAATCTGACTATTCTTCCATGTGTCAGTCATGATTCAAAAAGGAAGCAGGCTGGTTTTCAGATTGTTCCATGTGCTGTTTTGGCCAGCTTAATTCACCACCCGTCGACCCATCATCGTATTGCGAACCGGGTGGCATGGGCTTTCGGTGTCTATCTAGAAGCTATTTCTGTTTTACCATCATGCAAAACACAAAGGTGCTCTTTCCTGGAAAAAAAGCTTGAAACATAGCAAGCTCATATAGTGAGTTGCATTGGGAGTTGCAAGGTTCTTGAGCTGTGCTCACTGGGTTCTTCATGTTATTCTTCTACAACATCATCATGTATTTATGCCATTCTCCAGGGAACTGTTGTTGATTCAAAGCTTGTCATGAAAGATCATTTTAATGTCCTCGTGAGATGATTTATCATAAAAGACCATGTATTTGTGCATGCATCCAAATGCTGCAGGTTCTTAATAGCAGAGGCCATCTTCTTGTAGCATTGGGCCACGGACTCTGGCCTTCAACTGATATGACTTCTGCTACCACTACATGAAATCCCAAGATAAATCCCACAGGCCTGCGGTGATGCACAAGGCCTCCCTTCGGGTGTTGAATTGGACAAGGGCTTTCCTGCAACTCGGAACCAATACCAAGATGCAGCTTGTTGTGAGATGAGAGCCCAAACTCCACTCCTATTCCCACGGACTGTGGGCTGTGGCCATTCTATTTTTTGCATTGCGCGTGATCCATGTAGCGAGGTTTCATTCTCGAAAACTGGCGGTCACATCAGAGACCCATTGAAGGCCCAAAAAAATTGAGACGAAGACCTGTGAGTTTATTTTGAATATATGCGTTAAAGGACAAAAAAGAAAGGGAGTGACAAGACTTGTTAGCTGTGGCAGTGGCGCGACATCATGTGCGCTGCTCCCTTACCAGCGGGATTTTAAATGCCGCACAACCGTACCACTGTTGTCTGTCGCCACAAGATATTTCTGGCCCTTGATATTTATGGGGATTAATATCTTTTGTGGTCCTTGATATTTACCTATTTTAATATTTCTTCTGGCCTTTGATATTTATTCCTTTAATATCTTTCGTGGCTCTCGATATTTATTTGCTCTGCTGGTTTTTGATATTCATTCTCGTCCACGACAACTCCGCTCCGTATTCCGTATCCACAGAATCAATCCTTCTCCAGCTGCATAATAATATCCTCTCACTCACTCTTCTACAACAAAAAAAAAAAAAAAGAAACTTTGGAACGTTTGTTAACCGAAGCACGAGGACCAAACATTCACAAATATCCGTTTCTCGTGCCCGCAAGGACATGCGTGATGATGTCGTATGCAATCATCCTCCCATGCATTGTGGGCGAGGGCTGTACTGTACGTGCTCTGCACTGCACCATCTCGTTGGAATTGGAAGTGAACAATGAACGAATATAATTTTTTATTGATTTGATGATAAGAATCAATTACATTGCCCCCAGCAGATAGACACACTGAAACACACAATGCCAGCCATGGGGTTGAATGGCTTCCTTTCTCCCATCTCGGTTGTTGAGTTGTTTGGGGTGCAGTTCGGATCAGCATTTCAACAAGTGCGTTAGGTTTATGAAGTAGTCCTCGGTGCATGGGATCGTGATGCCCCCCATTGGGTGATTGAACCCGAACTCTTCCTCGGCCAAATGCAGTAGCTCCATGAAGGATGGCTGACTCAAGAACGACAAGGGCACCACGAATCTCCGGTGAGCTTCTCCGACGTAGACCGTGAAATGCCCCTTGGGGACGTCGATGGAGGATGCCGCGGCTTCCGCGGCTGCGGAGAGATTGGCATTGTTGGAAACTCGGCTCTGCAGCTTCTTCCTGATCCCAGCAAACTTGATTCCCATATCCCGATTTACACAACTGGAAAATTGGAAGGGGCAAGGCAGCGTGATGAAGAAGAAGAAGATGAAGATGATGATAATGTGTTGAGGAGATGACAGGGTGGGGGAAGAAGATGATGGTCTCAAGTGAGTGTGGAGAAGAAGAGCGCGGTGTATGTATATATAGAGGGAGGGCAGAAGCTTAAAGGAATGTGCCCGGAAGTTGAAGAATTTTTTTTGGTATAATCTCCACAATAACAACCCGGAGCATTGCTTCTCCAGAGCTGGCAACCCAGATACAAACAACCAACCCCATGCATTTATTTAACGGTGTGAATACACCCGGGGTGACGAAGCAGGAAGAGAAGAACTGAGGTGAAAATAATATCTAGCAATCCGGACGGGTGATTTCTGGACGTACCCCATGATGATACGGCGTCGTATCAATGATGGGTAGACCTCAACGGCCACATGGCCTGGATGAGGGGCCCCGCTGGTTCCCCCCCAGCGCCTCGGCAATCCGTCGAACATGTGTCGGATATTTGCGTGTGATATGGAAGTGAATTTTAATGCAGGGAGGGGGTCGCTGGTCGCCCGTCACTGGTCACCAATACGATACCATTTTGGTGTACTTTTTTAGTACCCGGTGTGCGAGCGCGTTGAATAGTCAGCGAGTCTGATATTTTGGAGGGGGTCCCAGGCACCATCATCTCCACAGCCACACACAAACGCGAGCATAACAAGAACCCAGAGGAGAGCTCAGCTCTGCTCTACAAATGACCTGGAATTTTGGCTTTACCATGTGCTACCTACCCTTTCCTCCCTCCCGGTCTCATCCCATCCCATTGTCCTCATCCCAACATATCTTCTTCTCCTCTACCGTACCACTGCTAAAGGCCCAAGAGCAAATGGCGCACTGCTTTTATTTTTCCCCAAGTTGCTATCTTTCTGTCACGTCCGAGCAGCGTTGTTTTTCTGATGCCAGCTGAGATGGAACGATTACCGTGGGCGTGGGATGAGGAGGACCAAGGTCACAGGAATTAGGGATCATTGAAGCTGAAGCCCATTGGGTTGGCGGCCCAGTATAGATCCAGATGAAAATAAAAGGCCCGCCCATAAAGGGCGGATATCACAAGCAGTCATGCCTGCAAACCTCTGAAAGAACAAACAAGTGTGTTGAAAATTGAAGTTTGGGGTTTATGTATGATGATAGTTTTTTGGAAGTGGAGCATTTAAATGGTAGTAGAAGAAGACGTTTACAAATAAAGCACGTCTTCTACAGGAGCAGGAGACACGACGCGCGGCGGACTGGACGATAGTCGATATCCATCAGTCGCAAACCCAAAGAAAAAAGAACAAATGGAAATCCAACGCAGCATCATCAAAATGGAAACCGCATCATCACTCTCCAATCAAGGGCCCCACACCTGCCGTCGCATTACCTTTGCTCCTGCGCCTCCTCGTTCATCACGCCGGCGGCCTGACACAGTCGGAGGAGGACGTTCGAGGATTCCCCTCGGGACACGCCTACCAGGATCTCTTCGAAGAGAGACTCGTCGCAGCAGGGGATCGCCAGCGGCCCGGAGTAACTACCGAACCCGTACTCTTCCTCCGCAAGGCGGAGAAGTCCCGGAAAACAGGGTGGTTGAGGTGGGTCGCCGGGAATACGAAACGCCGGCAACTGATCCCGACAGAAACCGCCACGTGGCCTTGGGGGACGTCGGGAGGGAGACCCATATCGGGGATCCGCCGCCATGAGCAGAGAACTCGCCGGAAACGGAGGATATGACGAGGGATCCTGATAGATCTTCCCATGATTCCCGGCGAAAAAATAAATAAAAAAAAGGTTCGATTCTTGACTGCCGTGCGGGGGTGACCGAGTCGAGTAATAATAGGAGCAGTAGTAGTAGTACCTTGTACGGTAACATTTTCAACACAGAATTTAATTAATATTCCCCTAAGATGGGCCCCACACGCTCACTTAATAAATACCATTATCTGTTTAAACCACGCCATCCGCCATGTGACCCACTGCTTATTTTTCTGAAATGAATTTCGTCCTCTGCCGAATTACGCTTTTCAGGGGTTTCGTTGCTTCATACGTCAACCCCGATATTTAAATTAACAAATTTTAAATATTTAAAAGATAAATGTATTTTTTGGTAGAAAGATGACTAGAGTTGATGGAGAGGAAAGGAGGCCAGAGTTGGCAAACACTAACAGCGTGCATTTGAGGCAGAATCCACAGAGTGGCATGGAAGGGTGAAGGTTTTTGAAGATCCCACCAAACAAATAAATTATTAGTAGTTACACAGAAGCAGTGAGGACAGTTGATCCCATGAAGGATAGATACCCTTTGGGTGGTTGCATTTACTAAGTTGCATGAGAGATGTTGCTGATGCTGGGGTGATCTTTGACAAGGCTGTGCAGGTTAATTATAAAACAGAGTTTGGTGTGAATGGGCTGAGATGGAACTCAGGCATAAAAACTCCAAGGGTGCACTTTCAATTTATGCATGCACCCTGCAACTGCAGAACCATCAGTTGCAGTTGCAGTGAGAGGGAGATGTAGTCACTCTCTTATTCCAAAAATATATTCAATTTCTACAGGAAGCTGCTGATCTTTGTTCCACATACTTCAGCTGACTGATTTCCTACACTTGCTATGTAGTGGCTGCTGTGGCAATCAAGCTTCACAAGTCACTTAAACTCAGGGGACATTCATTTATTTGTTTTCTGGTCTCAGGCTCCTGCAGAGTAAGGTAAAAGAGCAATGCAGGTATGTGAAATACGAGGCAGCACCAAATAATGAAATATTTGAATTGAAAGGGCTTGCAACTGATTGAAATATTTGGTGTGCCAAAAAGCAGGGGGATGGCAATTGAATCTGGTCTGCCTCAAAAGGATTTGAAGACCATGTATGTACATGCCTCAGATATGCTGAACTCCAGAAGGGGATGCATTACTGACACATGCTCCCCAATTTTCGGGTTAAAAGGACTAAAATGCATCTAAGAGCGAAGGAGCACCTGGAATCTTTAAGAAATAAAATGGTAAAAAATTACAGTAGGATGGTTACTTTTTAAATTCACCCTGTTGGGCCTTCCGGTTCGGTCAGTGTTAGAGCCGGAAGAAGAAGAACCGGCACTGCACCGGATAGAATACAGTCGCCGCTCCGCATCCCTCCTCTCCCTCCAATGGCCACTCTTTCTTGCTCGCTATCCCTAACTTCTGTAAATTTCCAGCAAGAGCCCACTAAATCCCTCCAAATCCAACCTTCTCTCTCGAATCTCAATTTCCTGCTTGCAAAACCCCAATCTCTTTCCTTCGGAAGACGCCGTGCTTTGTCGGAAACAGTTTCTGTCGCAACCGCAAACTCGTCCTCCCCCGCTGCGAGAAGATTGTATATCGGTAACATTCCTAGAGCCGTCACCAACAACCAACTCCAGAAAATATTCGAAGAGCATGTCAATGTCATTTCTCCGAGTTCGTTTACATTTCCGATGGTTATTCACCGGCGGCAGCATATTGGCTATTGCGACAGACTTTCTCTTCAAAGGGGAGGATAAAATGCATGGCCAATTCGAGGAGGGTGAAGATGGTAGCGAAGCAGATTCGGAGAGAGCTGTCGGATATGCTGCTTAAGGATAAGGTTTTGCAATATGCGGTGTTGCCAGAAGCTGCCTTGGGTGCTGATCGATACTTATCATCGCTCACGACTATCAGCGATGTTGAAATCTCTTCTGATTTGCAGGTTAACTTGACTTATGATAGAATCGCTTTAAATTTTACTTGGGAAGTAGGGAATTGAAGAATAGCCAAAAAGGTTTCTCTTTAATCTATGAAATTATCAGCAGTTTGCAACGATCCAGCCTTAGCTATGTCGTGGTAATGAAACACATACATAAAAATGTTTCTGAAGTATAATGCGGTGTGTTTTTAGAAGACTTTAGGAAATTTATGTCAGAAGTGTGGTTCTTATCAAAATCATTCGATGTCTTGGAAGTTCAAAATTTGATGTCTGAACCCACCATCTTTCTGTTGCATTTCCAATGATCTTTTGAATGATTCGGCATCTCATTCACCTGTTCTACTGCTGATGCGTAGGTTGTTAAGGTGTATGTATCTGTTTTTGGGGACGAGAGAGGCAAGGAAGTTGCTCTAGCAGGACTTAAATCGAAGGCAAAGTATGTTCGTAGTGAGTTGGGAAAGCGGCTGAAGTTGCGGCTTACACCAGAGATCCGATTCCTAGAAGATGAAGCACAGGAACGTGGAAGCAGGGTGAGATTTTGCATCCTCTCAGGAACTAATCTCACTATTGCTTACTTTCTCCGCATTCCCGCAATGGGAACGCCATATCATTCCATGTTTTTGTATCAGGTGATTGCTATCTTGGATAGACTAAAGGAAGAGAACGCCCGGAAAGGTTCCAGGGACGATGAAGACGATGATGATCTTGAAGATTCACGTGATGGAGCCAATGATTATTCAATCCGGGAAAGAGATGATTTTGATGATGAAGGAATCATCTATGTCGACTAGCCTCGTTTCTCCCACATTGACATCCCCTGTAATCCAGCTTGCGGTTCCTCGGAGCTACCTCTGATCGAAGAGCCCCCCCAGATGTCATTGCCATGATCTCTGTATTCCACCTTCTGACAAATTGAAAATTGTCTCACAGAATTCGGAAAGCGAATAGCCCCCTGTAAACCATAGGCAATTTGACCTTCTGGACTGCATTATACACACAATAAATCAACCTCCTTGGCATAGACTCTAGAAGTGGTGGATTCTGGACGCTTAGCAGTGAAAGACAGAACTTGCTCTAGTCCAGGGTTCCGGGGAAACCGTAAGAATAATACATGGTTGTGTTAATGCGGAAGGCTTAGATAGCATATTTTTCGGGGTCGGGAGATGCCGGAGCGCTGGTTCTGATCCATCAGAAGTGAACCTGATGTGGATTTTTTTGCCGTTAGGGGGTAGTTGAGGCATTTGATTCATGCGTCCGCCGCCGTGAGATACGACAACTGCATTCATTTCCTCTGTCAATACAAATTGCAAGGACGGACTCAATTATTAGCGCAGTTAATTGCCCAGAAATTAATAACAACGTATTTAGTTAATTATTAATTTCGCAAGGCGGTGGGCATTTAGTTGTGACCCAACAAATGTTTTCAAGTGAAGAAGGGCACATAAACATGATTAGGACGTGGATTAAGACTGATCTACTCTTGTTTTATACATATGGGGGCTTTTGTTGCTGCTGTCGTCACTCCATTCTCTTCAGGCCTACTGGATCTCCCATGGCTTCTTCTACTCTTCCGTATCTTGTTATTGTTCTTCTGCAGGTTGCGCTGATTGGTTCAACTCAGACGCCGTTGGTGTACATTCTCAGGGTAGACGCTTTTTCCAAGCCGTCGGTTTTTCCAACCCATTACCATTGGTACACTGCGGAGTTCACGGAGCCCACTAAGATACTCCACGTTTACGACACTGTTTTTCATGGATTTTCTGCTTTGCTCACTGCGGACGAGGCTGCGTCTTCTCTCCAGCATTCGGCAGTTTTAGCGGCGTTCCCGGACAGACGGCGACAGCTGCATACAACGCGGTCGCCGCAGTTTATTGGTCTGCGGAACCAGGAGGGCTTGTGGTCCGAGTCGGATTATGGCTCTGATGTTATAATTGGAATTTTTGATACCGGGATTTGGCCGGAGCGCAGGAGTTTTTCGGATCTGAATCTGGGTCCTGTGCCGGACCGTTGGAGAGGAATTTGTCAAACTGGTGTCGAGTTCACACACGAGAATTGCAATAGAAAAATCATCGGTGCGAGGTTTTTCTCCAAAGGGCATGAAGCTGGTTCGGGTTTCGCTGGGGCAATTGGTGGAATCAATGACACGATTGAGTTCAAATCGCCGCGAGATGCCGATGGCCACGGGACTCATACCGCCTCCACCGCCGCCGGAAGATACTCTTTCAATGCCAGCTTGGAGGGTTTCGCTTCGGGGATTGCGAAGGGAGTGGCGCCCAAATCTCGTCTTGCAGTTTACAAGGTGTGCTGGAGAGGCGCCGGCTGCTTGGATTCAGATATTCTGGCCGCGTTCGACGCCGCCGTCAAAGACGGTGTTGACGTCATTTCAATTTCTGTTGGCGGGGGTGAGGGAATCTCCTCTCCTTATTATCTAGATCCAATTGCAATCGGAGCCTACTCGGCCGTCTCAAGGGGGATTTTCGTTTCTTCTTCCGCTGGCAACGACGGCCCCAACGGTATGTCTGTCACGAATCTTGCACCATGGCTTACAACCGTTGGTGCTGGTACCATCGACCGGAATTTCCCGGCAGAGGTGGTTCTTAGCGACGGGAGAAAATTCTCGGGTGTGTCTTTATACGCCGGCGAACCTTTGAACGGGAAGATGTACCCATTGGTTTACCCTGGTGAGTCAGGAATGCTCTCTGCTTCTTTGTGTATGGAAAACTCGTTAGACCCCAGTTCCATCAAAGGCAGAATTGCTATCTGTGATCGAGGGAGCAATCCGCGTGTAGCTAAAGGTTTGGTTGTCAAGAAAGCTGGCGGCGTCGGAATGATTCTCGCCAATGGAATCTCCAACGGCGAAGGCCTCGTCGGCGACGCCCACATGATTCCATCTTGTTCTGTTGGATATCATGTAGGAGATGAGTTGAAATCATATCTAGCCTCAAATCCTTCTGCAACTGCTACCATTAACTTCGGAGGAACTGTAATCGGCATCAAACCAGCGCCAGTCGTAGCTTCATTCTCTGCTAGGGGTCCAAATGCATTGAACCCACAAATTCTCAAGCCGGACTTGATTGCTCCAGGGGTTAACATCCTGGCGGCGTGGACAGACGCTGTTGGTCCGACTGGCTTGGATTCCGATGCTCGCAGAGTCGAGTTCAATATTTTATCCGGTACATCAATGGCTTGCCCACATGTTAGTGGCGCAGCCGCCTTGCTGAAATCTGCTCACCCTGATTGGAGCCCTGCAGCATTAAGGTCCGCTATGATGACTACTGCAAGCTTACTTGACAACTCCCTGAGTCCAGTGTGGGATGAAGCCAACCAAAAACCAGCTTCCCCGTATGATTTTGGTGCTGGCAACTTGAATCTTGAATTAGCTATGGACCCTGGGCTGGTCTATGACCTCTCGGAGGATGATTATTCCTACTTTTTGTGTTCAGTAGGATATAGCCCCAAGACGATTGAGGTGATCACGCATTCGCCAGTGCGTTGTCCAGCGAGGAAGCCCTTGTCGGAGAACTTCAACTACCCATCAATCACGGTTTCCTTGCCACACAATGCTACTAAAAAGACCTTCTTTAGAACGGTGACCAATGTTGGTGCGGAGGTGAATGCTGTTTACCGGGTGAGAATCGAGCAACCAAGAGGGGTGATTGTCAGTGTGAAGCCACGTAAGTTGGTGTTTTCAGGCAAGGCGATGAAACAAGCATACATCGTGAGTGTAAATGCTGAAAGTGGAAATCTTTCGCTGGGCGATTCAGGGGCTTTGTTTGGCTCGATTTCTTGGATGGATGGGAAGCACGTTGTTAGAAGCCCGCTTCTGATAACTCAAACAGATCCTCTGTGACATGGAGCACAGTGGTGGGACTGTTGCTTGCTGCTGCTAGAGAGATGAGCCAAGTTCCTTCAAGTAATGGAACTGGCACCAATACAGACGCATTGCTAAGTGCAACTCTGAGTTTGTATCCGATTCAGCTGACATTACAGAGTTTATTGGCTGGCTCGAAGCTCATTTTTGTTCTCGCCTCAAAAACCCCTTTTTGCCATCCAATTTATTCGTGGATTCAACATCAGAAATTACCATATCATGAAATCAATGCGTAAGGAACAATGGGGTGGAACATCGTCATCTTCCTCAGCGATGTGTTTGGCCAGCTCCTGTTCTTGCTGCTGTCTCTCTCTTCTCTTCTCTTCGCATTTTCCTTCTCCTTGGGTGAGTTTGGTGGAAAGCGTAGGGCATGGACAGCTTCGTTGTGCAATTCTAGGCAGAAGGCAATTTTGTTGGATAAAATGAAATAATAGATATATAGTTATTTTGTTGGATTCCCGGTGGATTAAATGTGTATATATAAATATATACTTATGTTGTTGGATAAAACGAAGTAAGATATTCTGCCATGTGATGTATGTTATGTGAACGAGGCCTGGAGAGATTTGTTTTGGCGTCCTCATGAAACAACGCCTGTCCTAGATTCTCGGAAGAACGACAGGCTTTGACCTGAGACTAAACAACGCATGAGGCGGGATGCAATGGCGTTTTCCCCATTGGGTTCCCTCGTGTACCAGGATGCCTCTCTTTTCTTGTACGTTATATATGTCTGAATTTTCTGCCATGCCGGGGAGGCCTTCCCTGTTTGATTTTGTTGCATGCCTCAGCATCAGCAATCTCTTCAATGGCTCTGTGATTCTATGTTGACTTCTTTCTTTCTTTTTTTGCATTCAAGGGAAAACAAAATCTTTCATTGATTGGATTACCACCGGTTTTTGATGATCGGATATCAGGTTAGTTCGTCTACGCGAAGAGAAATTGAATCCTTTGTGCTTCTCTTTGCTTCTGGGATATCCATGCTAAAAAAGTTTCGCTCTTGCTACTCGTGACGCAAACTAGGATCCAAGATGAAGGATCTGTAGTGAATTCCCATTGATAAATGGGAAGTAGCCAGGGATAAATTGCTGTTTGGCTTAAGAAAATTGCTTGATTCTTAAAGGGTAAGTTTCAGGTTATGATCCAGTTTTCAACATGGACCACCAAGGAAAAGATCACGTGAAATTCAGTGGCACAAGTAATGCCAATGACACCATCGTTTATAAGCCAGCTTCAGTCAATACAGGTAAGACAAAGGCATGAACTTGATTTTGGTATCTCCTGAAGCTCTTGATACCTGTTTTGCAGCTAAGATGATAGCACCTTTTTCATGTCCTGGTATTGCATCCATCATCCGACTCCGGTTATATATCATTTGCTGTCTGTCTGCAGAGGCATTATGGTCTACTATTGGGAGTCATGTTGGCACAAGATCTCCTCCAGTATTTCAGCTCAAGGAAAGAAGCTGCATAGACCTTTCCCGTGTGAAGCTTTCTGAAGTCATGAAATCCAACAGCCTCGACGTGAGTCCTTAATCAATCCATTAAAGATCTGGATGCACTGCTTGAATGGCTACCTGTGCAGAATGCTGCTACGCAGTCTTTGTTGAGCGCGGTCTATGGAATATTAGATGAAAGCATTGGGCGTAAGAATGGAGAAATACCTCAGCGTGTTGCTGGCATATTGAGAAACTTTGTGCAGGAGATCGAGAGGCGAATATGCACTCAAAGAGAACATTTGACAAAGGTTACGAATTGTCACCTTGTCGAGAGTAAAATGTTTGCTTCAACCTCATCTTATCATCATTTCTCGTGCGCAGCAAAGCAGTCTCTTCAAAACACGCGAAGAGAAGTACCAATCGAGGATTAAGGTTCTGGAAGCTCTGGCAGCTGGAACTACTGAAGAGGAAAAGGTATGAATTGAAGCTAAAATCATGTGTTTATGCATTCACGAATGGAGATTTCTCTTGTTGCATATTGTAACAAATCAGCTCCAGCATCTTAAGGTACATAGTTATGATTTACGTAGTTGCCTGTCCCCTCAAGATAAAAACTGTGTGGCAAGTTTCAGCCCTTAACAGTCGTAGTTTCTCATCAGTTCTGTTCATTCGGATTTAGACTCTAGAGAAAAGAATTTAAGCTACATGCTTTTTCTTGTATTTTTTCCATGGCTCAAACTTTAGAGTGAGAAGAGCAAAACAGAAGAAAAAAGGACAGGGGAGGAGCTAGATGTGCAAGCAGTGATAAAGCAGAAAGACGACGATTCTCAGAGATTGTTGCAGCAGAAAGAGCTGGACATGCTAGATGTACAAAGAGTAGTGAAGCACAAAGATGACAATTTGCAGAGATTGGTGCAGGAGAAAGAGAAGGATTTTCTAGATGTGCAAAGACTGATGAAGGATAGGGAAGAAGAATTCCACAGACTGATGAGACAGAAGGAGGATTCACAGAGATTGTTGGAAAAGAAAGTTCAGGAATTGCAGAAGTTGGTGCAGGAAAAAGAGCAGAACTTGCTAGATGCGCAAATACTGATGAAGGATAGAGAAGAAGAATTTCTCAGAGTGAGGAGACAGAATGAGGAAGGTGCAGGCAGATTGTTGGGTGAAGAAGTGCAGGTCCTGCAAAAGTTGACCCAGCAAAAAGACCAGAGGTTGTTGCAGGCAACAGAAAAGGACGTGATAGATGGGGAAAGAGTGATGAAAGGTAGAGAAGAAGACTTTCAAGGATTGACGAAACAGAAAGAAGAGGATGCACAGAGATTGTTGCATGAAAAAGTAGTGGAACTGCAGAAGTTGGTGCAGGAAAAAGAGCAGAACTTGCTAGATGTGCATAGAGTGATGAAGGATAAAGAAGAAGTATTTCAAAGAGCGATCAAACAAAAGAATGAGGAAGTGGATAGATTATTGAAGGAAAAAATGTGTGACTTGCAGGAGCTGGCTCAGAGAAGAGAGAACAGGCTGGAACAGGGAACAGAGCAGGACTTGTTCGATGTGCCAAAACTGATGAAGGAAAAAGAAGAGGAATTTCAAAGACTGATGAAGCAAAAAGAGGAGGATATGCAAAGAGTGGTGCATGAAAAAGAACAAGACTTGGAAAAGTTGGTTAAGGAAAAGGCGCAGGACCTAGAGAGGATGGAACATAAAGAGCAAGATATGCAGAGATTAGTGGAAGAAGAAAAAATAGAAATGCAGAGATTAGTTCAAGAGAATGAGCAAGTGATGCATAGATTGTTAAAAGAAAAAGAGGAACTCAACATTGCCGTTGTGAATTTGAGGGAAGAGCTCGAAGCAACTAAACAAGCATACGAACAAGAAACTTTAAAGACAAAGGAAGAAGCCAAAGGCGTACAACAAGAGCTCGAACTGCAGTTGAAGGAAACCGTAGGGCAATTTATAGAGACAAAAAATAAAGTTCAGGAACTTGAGGCCTTATCTGAATCAAATTCTCATCGCTGGAAAAAGAAGCAACACCTTTACCAATTATTTACGGAATATCAGCTTGGAGCCTTACGTGTATGCTTCATTTCTTTATTTTTGTATGTGGATATTCCATATTCAGTTAATGTAACAGATTCTAAGCATGTCCTGTATGAATGGATTCTTTTTTTTACAGGAACTCCGATTTACATCTCAGTCCATTCAACAAGAAATTGTGAAAACAAAAAAAAGCTATTCAGAAGAATTCAACATTTTGGGTAAACGCATGTTTCTGTGGTTGTACTGATTTTTTTCTCTCATGTATATTGTGATAAGATGATCATTGTTAATAACAGGTTCAAGATTCCAGGTTCTTGATAATGCGGCAAAAAACTATTACTCACTTCTTTCCGAGAATCAAAAGATACACAATGAGCTTCAAGACCTCAAAGGCATGTCTGTAAACTCATAATGGTGTGTAATGAATGGATTTTTTTCATGTTCCCCATCTTCTTCTTTTTTGCTGCAGGAAACATCAGGGTGTACTGCAGGATAAGACCATTTCTTCCCGGTCAAAAGTCAAAGCAATCAATTACTGAGCACATTGGGGAAAATGGAGAGTTAGTGATCTCGAATCCCTCTAAACCAGGCAAGGAAGGGAGGCGCTCATTTAAGTTCAATAAGGTGTATGGTCCGTCTGCTACACAAGGTAGTTTATTTTCAGTGATGGGGTTTCATATCCATTTTTTTCCTCCATCTGACTCTCACTCAATCCCATTTTTTTTTTTTTTTTTTTTGGCTTGCTAATGTAAAATGTCTACAGCTGAAGTATTTTCAGATACAAAGCCGTTAGTACAGTCTGTTTTGGATGGATACAACGTTTGCATATTTGCATATGGCCAGACTGGCTCTGGAAAAACCTACACTATGGTATGACGAAGACATGAACTATTTCCCATATTCCATGAATTCTCATGAAAATATTATGCAGATGGGCCCTGACGGTGGAACTGAAGAAGAATGGGGAGTCAACTACAGGGCCCTAAATAATCTTTTCAATACATCGCAGGGCAGGGAGAGCAGCTTCACTTATGAAATATCTGTCCAGATGGTTGAAATATACAACGAGCAAGTTCGGGACTTGCTCTCAAGTGATGGTGCACAGAAAAGATATCCTGCTTCCATTCAAAAATCTTTTGAGCCATTTTCCATTTCTGTCGTACAATCATCATATTATGTTGATTGAATCAATTTTTGTGTTTTCCTTGATTTGCACACACTTGGGATTTCATCTGCTACTCAATCCGGTCAGTCCAATGGGTTGGCAGTTCCAGATGCCAGCATTCACCCTGTGAGCTCAACCTCAGATGTATTGGAATTAACCAATATTGGACAAAATAACAGAGCAAAAAGTGCCACTGCGATGAACGAGAGAAGCAGCCGATCTCACAGGTTCTTGCTACCTTCTGTTGAGTTCGTTTAAATAGGTGAATCAAACCCACACTGACTGTACTTATGATGCATTGGTTCAGTGTCCTCTCCATTCACATTCGAGGAACAGATCTGAAGAGTGGTTCATCTTTGCGAGGCAGTCTTCATTTAGTTGATCTTGCCGGAAGTGAAAGGGTAGACCGTTCAGAGGTAACTGGAGACAGGCTAAAAGAGGCGCAACACATAAATAAATCACTAGCTGCTCTCGGTGATGTCATTTTTGCTTTAGCACAAAAAAGTTCTCACATCCCCTACAGAAATAGCAAGCTCACTCAAGTTCTCCAGAGCTCCTTAGGTATTCTCCTATACTAATCCTTCTTATTGGCTGAGCTTTTCAGCAAATTTAGTACATACTTGTGCGTTGGAGTAAGGTGTCATTCAGTCAAAGGAATTTGTAGTCTACTAAACCTATGAATCGTCCAGTCCTGGCTCTTCCCGTGTGCTTCGCCTTGCAGGTGGACAGGCAAAGACGCTTATGTTCGTTCAGATCAATCCTGATGCAGTGTCATACAGTGAATCCTTGAGTACACTTAAATTTGCTGAAAGGGTGTCTGGGGTGGAGTTAGGTGCCGCTAGGAGCAGCAAAGACGGTAGAGACGTAAGGGAACTGATGGAGCAGGTATGATCTTTTCCCCCATTTCTCTTTGACACCAAATTACTCTATCTTGTCGAAACCATGCTTTGTTACTGTGCTCTCAAAGTCATGCGTCTCTATAACTTCAGAGGACATGCCTTGTAGGTCTCATCTCTGAAGGACACCATAGCCAAGAAAGATGAGGAAATAGAGGCTCTGCAGCTTGCAGCGAATTCCCAAAACACAGTATGATGTTTCTCATCAGGCTACCGCATTTAGGTTTCAAATAAGAGACTCGCAAATCTCTGTTATTTCCGCCGTAGTTCAGTAGTCCTTCTCTTGTGGTGGCCGTAGCCTGCCTCCGTATGTACATATGACAGAAGAAGGGAGATGAATAGAAATTTGCAGATTGAGCTTGAGACTGGATGCATGCTTGAAATGCTGACCAGTTTTGAAGAATTTATTTCTCACTATTCAGCGTCTCACCCAAGCAATGAAATGTATAAAATTTATTTTATAAAAATTGGAAATAATACTAATAAAATACAAGGAATTGACCGTGGAAAGTTGGCAAGCCCTAAATCCCCAAATTGGTGATTCTCCGGCTCTACATTCGGATGGCATCGCGGCCGCTGATGTCAAGGGCGGGCCGAATAAGGGCTAAGCTGGAGGCTGCGCTACAGGTGGCGGTGTTGGAGATCGAGGACGTCTCGTCCCAACACGCCGGTCACGCCGCTGTGAGGAGCATCGGCAACGAGGAGACACATTTTAATTTGAGGATCGTATCCACCAAGTTCCAAGGTCTGAACCTGTTGAAACGGCATCGTTTAGTCTACGATCTCCTCGCCGATGAGCTCCAATCGGGATTGCATGCCCTCTCCATCTCCGCCAAGACCCCGCAAGAAGTCGGCGTTGCTTCGGATGAGAACCATTAGGTAGCTCAGTCCTCCCCTTTCAGTTTTCGTTACGCAGCAATTATGTAGCCTTGGAGATTTGAAAAACATTGGAAAAAATGGCACCTTTGATGTCCATCATCAAAACATTGTGCTTATTGTACGTGTGTTCTGTTGCGTGGACACGGTTTGTGTATGAATGTGTTACCGATCGGCCATTAACGATGGTGATGATGATGCTGGCATAGGTCGTGTAGCATCGCCGGGCTGAAGCAACAAACATAAAAAAAGGAACTTCTCCCTTCATCATGGAGACCCAACCAACAGTTATCAAAGCGCCAACACACACACCTACAGTCGTTTGACTGTGAACGCTGCTCATCCGATCCAGAAAGCCCAACTAAGATAAGGGGTTATAGCATGCTCAGAGCAGTGTAAATGGAATATTGTTATACTGAGTGACGATAGTTGTGATGGGAGCACTCCATGATGACGGCCGAGTGCTTAGGGTGTGCACCGTACAACTGTGCAACCAGTAAAGGTGAGCCGGAATTTTTTTATTATCCTCCGAATCCCATCGCGCTTCTAGAATCCAAGCACAAAGGAGGCATCTAGAAATCACCAATTGCAGACATTTGTCACTGCTTACAACCAAAAGCAAGCATACAGCCACGTGAGCGTGGAATTCAAACAAGGTGGCCCCGAGTCGAGTCACTCACAGCACGGATAATCAAAAGCAAAGTACGAAATCCTAACCAAATAGCAATAAAAAGGCCCTTCTGTTTGTTTCAAGTCAAGCAAATACACATGGGTTGCTTCCGTGCACTCTGTACTTTGTTTAACCAACTTCCTTTTTCTTGTCTTGTGTGCGCTTTAGTGGTGTACGTTTGCATGGAGTTGTTTCTCAGACCCCGAGATGGAGATGATGAAGGAGGAATTGAAACGCAACCATTTCATTGTCATCTTCCTCCCATTCAGCTACCTCATGAGCAAATTATGAGCTCTGCCGCAGTCATCACTCAACACAGTTTTGATGAATCAGGGCCGGAAACGGAAAAGAAATTTATGAGCTACGCTGCGGTCTTTACCCGACAGAGTCTTCACAAATCAGAGTCGGAAACGGAAGAGAAAATCACGAGCTCCTTTGCCGTCTCTACCCAACACGGTCTTGGCGAATCAGAGTCGGAAACGGAAGAGAAAATAACGAGCTCCGCTGGGTCTTTACCCAACAGAGTCTTGACGAATCAGAGCCGGAGATGGAAGGTGGTAATGAGGATAACGGGGGAGCATCGATGGAGGCAGTGTGGGAGATGATTTGCGGAGCCAGCCCCTGTGTTATAAATGAGAAGACAGCAGGGGCCAGACACTCCAAAGAAGCTTCAACTTCAAAATGGATGAGTACATGGAGTCGAGTTTGCAGTGCATAGATAGGAATTTGGAAAAACCTATTGTCCTGAAGAGGGATTTTTCGGTGGGAGGAGAACAACTTCGAACCAAAATCGAGGAGTTCATCAAAATGGTCAAGCAAAAACGCTGGCTTCAGAAGAAGGAAGAAGAAGAAGAAGATCAGCCTTGGGTATGACTTGGCTTCCTGATAGACTCAAGGCTCTCACTAGTGGCCTCCGTACAATTACCCATTTGCTTTGCTGAAGTCATCTTGCCTGTCTGTCTATTTGTATGCAAGCAAGAATGTGAATAATCTTATCACTCGACATCACTTGTAAGTGCAAGTATACATGCCACGGCCTTGAAAGTAGTGCTAGTGTTCTCAGAGCTGTTGATAAAATCTGTGAATGATATGACGGAACTGTAGTCTGTAACGAATGGGTTGAATTGTAACGGTCATATACAACTCGGTACTTGACAACAGTAAAATGCAACCAACCAGTCATGGAAACGGTCAAGGAAACGAACGACTCCGCAGCCGCACCGTCCAGAGAAATAATATAAAATATGGGTGCTTGTCTTTGGGCATAGACGAGCAATAATGGCTTGGCCCCACTTCATTTGATGCAGCATCGCATTCGGATGGTTGGATTCACACTTGAGCCATGATAGTCCTTGAAATCACTAGACGATATCTTGTGATATTTTGGGAATATTATACTGGAGGGGAGGGTGTCACGTCACTCTAGATAGACACTGTTACGTAGACATGGCCAAGTTTTTGTGGAAATCTTGGCAGTCAAAGAAGGCGGACAGGTGGGAGTTGGGACGGCTCACTCACTCACTGTCGAATGTTGATTTTATTTTATGGGCCTGGGGCTTTGATTTGTCGCCGCCTCCGCAGAGAGAAATGGATGCTACTGGGCTGGGCTGGGCTGGGTGTTGTGTTACCAAATTGAAGAGAATTCTGCACTTGGATTCGGTATAAAAACCCAGTCCAGTCCAAATACATCATGCTAGCTAGGCTGGCATTGGCTTCATTAATAATAAGTGGTCCAGATTGTGAGAGACGTGGATGAGTGTGTGTGTGTGTGTGGCGTGGCATCCACAAAATGGTGGGTGTGTTGCTGTAGCCTTGGCCATCACAAAATATCTACCCGTCTCCCAAAATTGTGGCTTTTTCCCACCGCAGAAGCCTTGTCCCTGCAGTCAAAATATCTAGCTCTCTCCGTGCCTGCCTGCCACAACTTGCCAAGGGGAATGGGGACACTGTGGGTTTGCGCTGTTGTTTATTCAACAACCTAAAGAAGACATAGATTTGCGTGTTAGTGTGTGTCCGTAGGTAGGGTTAGTTGTTGGTAAGTGTGAGCGGAGATAAGGAAGGGGATGAGCGCAAGCATCGGACCCTTCTGGTGTGGAACCATACCATACCATACCATCCTATCCTAATCCAATTCCCCGTCTCCTTCGGACTGGGGATAAAGGGAGCTGGGAATTTGGATAAGGCCCAGGACCCCCACATTCCCAGCTTCCTGCCCTTCCCTCCCTTGCCACATACTACATATATTGGCTGCCTTCTTCATCCCCCCCCTCCCCATCCCCTTATCTGTTGTGTATATTTCGTCACCATCACGACACCGCTTCAAATCTTCTTCTCGACTCTTCCAACCCATTTCTTTCTCTTCAGGGATTTTGGGACCTGACCTGGGATTCTATTCAACTCTTGGAAGAATTCGGGATACATACCTAATACGATGTCTTCTTCTTTGAAACCTGGATTTTCTCTCCCAGATGCCTTCATCAACAGTAGGCTTAGAAGCTCTGTTGCTCCTTGTTCCTCGGTTGGGACTCTTCAATTTACGGACTCCGATTCAAAAAGTTCATGGGGAAAAACTTATGATTCGTCGTCATTAGATCCGAGAGGGGCCTCCAATTTCAGCATCCGGGCACCGAATTTGGAGCCTGTTCATGTGGGTTTGCTTCCTTGTTAGATCGATTTATATTCTGTGTGTGGCCATTTTTTGATAAGTCTTTCTGCCATCAGGCTCAGGCATCGATTACATTCGGCAAATCTTTGAGGTGGTGGGAGAAGTCCCCTCAACCAAATATGATTGATATATCTTCGGCTCAAGAATTGATCGATTCTTTGTTAAATGCTGGTGATAAGTTGGTAATTATCGACTTTTACTCACCGGGCTGTGGAGGCTGCAAGGCTCTGCATCCAAAGGTGAAGCATTTTTCATTATTTCTCTTGGATTGGAGTTTGGTTTTTTTTTTTTTTTGTTTCAGAGAAGCTGCAATCAAAGACTCTCTGCGTCTCTGATCATTATCCTTTTGTTAACAGATATGCCAGTTGGCCGAATTGAACGCAAATGCCCTTTTTCTCAAGGTTAACTACGAAGAACATAGGAAAATGTGCCATGCGCTCCACGTCCATGTCTTACCCTTCTTTAGATTCTACAGAGGTGCAGAGGGCCGAGTTTGCAGTTTCAGCTGCACCAATGCTACAGTAAGAAGAACACATTTTCTTTTCTCTCTCTTTTTTTTTTGTTTTGTTTGCGGGGAGGGGTGTTTTTTCATACAAAGCATAGCTCTCACTCTTATTTCTCCTGTAGATCAAGAAATTTAAGGATGCGCTTGCGAAACATGGAACCGACCGATGTAGTATCGCCCCCACCAGGGGATTAAATGAGTCCGAGATTCTTGCGCTGGCTTCACTGGGTCTGATATCCAGAAATGTATCTTTACCATCCGCAGCAGAGGAAGAGAAGGAAGCTGTATTGGTTCACACACAACATACATATTCAGAGGCAGATGTCCACAGACAAAGCAATGCCACTGGGTTGAAAGAAAGCAATGACTTTGTGATGGCAGGGAACTAGAGAAGAAGGTGCAAATTCCCACTTCTTCTCGTATAAGTATGTACATATTGTAGTCCATTGTGAAGTGAAAACGTTGGCATCTATCTCCCTTGTAGTGTTGTTGCTCAATTTTTTTTCATTTGGCATCAATGCAAGATTGGGAATTGTAGCAGAGCTCCCTCAATATTGGCTTACAATATAATAATATACCTACTAGCGTACGCCTGTATCCGTATGCAAACGACCAGGGAGGGTACCTTTTTGAGCTATCTCAGACTCTGTGGTTCTGCTTATGAGGATTCATCTTGCCAAGTGCCTGTGCAACATAGGTGCGGTGGGGAGTCTAACCCAGTTTGTTTCATAATGATGTTGCTACTGGGGGTAGAGGTATTTCTGTAAAAAATGACATAAATAAAGGATTATACTGGTTTAAATTGAATTGAGGGCAAAGCAAACAATCACTTGTCCAAGAATCGAGTCCCATTTTCCCATTGAACCCCGTCAGCTTCTAGTAGCTCGGGATTAGGGCATTCTTTCTGTCTATCCGGAAGGGAGTTGGCAACCACTCCCCATGACGGCTCAACAGATATTCGGTTCCTCGAGTTACCTCGTAAGCCAACCTTGTATTTCCTGTGATGATTTTTTTTCTGAAGCTTCTTTCCTTCAAGTGTTTTCGCGTTGCTTAGTTCGCCTTCATCCCCGTACCGTTCAATTTGGAATTTGGATGCAGTTCTGTGGGGTTTAATGGTGGAATTAGACGATGGATATTTCAATTTTCATTCGGCTTCCATGTTAATTTGACAACTCTTTGTCTAAACCTTATGTTCCCGTGCCTATCAAAATGATGTTCCCGAAGATTGACTACATTTTTCTCTTGTCTAATGGGTGTGGAGTTATTCTGTTATAAATGTCGGAGCTGCAGTGTCTTGTTGTGATTCTTCATGATGAGATGCCTATCAGACCAAAAGTGCTATAAGATCATCTATCTGGCAAATTTAAGTACTTCTGTATCCAGAGTTTCTCTTCGGCGTCTCTCATTCTACTCGGGGTTAGTAACCCTGCCGGGGACGGTAACCGTTGAATCATCTTGCGCTCTCTTAGATGTAGTAAATGAATTCAGAGCACAATGCTATCAGAGGAATCTTCCCAGGGCAATGCTGGTCCTGGACTCAATGCAAAAACATAATTTATGGGCTGATTCAGTCACCTATGCAGAGCTGATTAAGTGTTGTATATCTCATGGTGCTGTAGAACATGGAAAAAGAGTCCATTTTCATGTTTTCTCCGGAAGCTATGAACCCAAAACTTTTCTCATAAACTCCCTCTTGAACATGTATGTGAAATTTAATTTATTGGATGACGCACAAACCTTATTTGATCAAATGAATGAAAGGAATGTTGTTTCCTGGACAACATTGATCGCTGCATATGCCAACTGTGGAAGTAATTCTAGGTCATTAAATATGTTGATCATGATGCTTAGAGATGGTGTGCAGCCCAATATGTATACATATTCTTCTGTTTTGAGAGCTTGTGAGTGTTATTCTGACCTTAGTCAACTTCACAGTTTGATAATCAAGGTTGGTTTGGAGTTGGATGTTTTTGTACGAAGTGCTCTAATTGATAACTCTGCTAAATTTGGAGAACTTCAAGACTCACTTCGCATATTTGATGAAATGATTACTTCAGACCCGGTTATTTGGAATTCACTAATTGGTGCCTTCGCTCAGAACAATGATGGGGATGAGTCGGTGAATTTGTATATAAGAATGAAGAGATCCGGTTTTTGGGCTGATAATTCAACTTTGACTAGTGTTTTACGAGCTTGCACTAGTTTAGCATTGTTAGAGCTTGGAAGACAAGTCCATGTGCATGTCATCAAATTCAATAAGGACTTGGCCTTGAACAATGCGCTTGTTGACATGTATTGTAAGTCTGGTAGCTTGAAAGATGCCTATGCTGTCTTCCTGAGAATGGTCCTGAAAGATGTAATATCCTGGAGTACAATGATAATAGGCTTTGCCCAAAATGGTTACAGCCGTCAAGCTCTAGAATTATTTGATTCAATGAAATCTTCAGGGCCAAGCCTAATTATATCACATTTCTGGGTGTTCTGTTTGCCTGCAGCCATGCTGGACTGGTGGAAGACGGACAACGTTACTTTGAATCAATGAAGTGTCTTTTTGGAATTGATCCTGGAAGGGAGCATTACGGGTGCATGGTTGATCTTTTTGGTAGAGCAGGGAAGCTTGAAGAAGCGATTAAGCTAATTCATGAAATGAAATGTGAACCGGATGCTGTGACATGGAGAACATTGCTCGGTGCATGCCGCATCTATCGTAACATGGATCTTGCGGAGTATGCTGCTAAAAAGGTTTTGAGCCTGGATCCACATGATGCTGGAACTTATATCTTGCTATCAAATATGTATGCCAACACTCAGAGATGGGGAGATGCTGAAATTTTGAGAAGGTCCATGAAGATTGATGGAATTAAAAAAGAACCTGGATGTAGTTGGATAGAAATGAATAAAGAGGTTCATGCTTTCATTTTAGGTGACAGATCCCACCCAGATATGGATGCCATTTACAGTGAGTTGAGTCGAATGATCTGGAGACTACGTGAAGTAGGGTATGTGCCAGACACCAATTTTGTGTTGCAAGATCTTGAAGGAGAACAAATGGAGAGCTCACTTGAACACCACAGCGAGAAACTGGCTATTGTTTATGGTCTGATGAGCATGCCCAAGGAGAAGACAATAAGAATTAGGAAAAATCTGAGGATATGTGGCGACTGTCATGTTTTTGCTAAATTGATAGCAAAGTTGGAAAATCGAACAATCGTAATCAGGGATCCTATACGCTACCATCATTTTCAGGATGGAGCTTGCTCCTGTAACGACTACTGGTAAACGGATGGTTTTTTTCTTGACGTACTTGGTGGAAAAGTTGCCCTCTTTAGTGATCTCTTCGCACCTGGGTGCACCCCATTTGAGGATGGAAATATTGCAGGCACCAATCACCAAAGAACCGCCGGGGTAACAATGATACACCCGTGAACACTTGTACCAGAAAGCAGCAAATCCATTTTTGTGATGAACGCACTGGGTATGAGCTGATCAGCATGATCAGCTGGGTGGTATTCGCCTCAAAAAACGTGAGTGTGGATGCACGTCATGAACAACTGAATCTTCCCAAACGAGCGACATGGGGGATCCGAGGTGCGGAGTGAGGAAAAGCAATGTCGTCCAGTCTCTTCAGGTGATACGAGTGAAGGAACGCCGCCGAGATCTCTGACCCTTTTGTTGTTGGGGTCGGGGCTGGGGATGAGATCATCATCAGGTGTCCATATATTCACAAGCCACTGAGCGTAAGATGACACGTGGCGCGGGTGCCTCCCTCTCTTGGCAGCCTATGGATCCCTCATTTTTTATTCCCCAAGAAGAAGCAAGAGGACTGACTGTGGTGGCTGGTGGGCTTTTTCTTTTCGCCAAAGCTTGTGGGCGGAGAAAATTAGGGCAAAAACACACACGCCCTTTTATCAGCTTCAGGCTCCGGGCTGTGGGTGCGAGACCCTTTTCTTAGAGTTTATCGCCCAAGGTACGCATTTCCTACTCTCTCGTTCCTTCTCCATTCCCGTCAGTTTCTTGCTTCGTCCGTTGATGAGAATGCGGTGATCCTTCTATTTATTCCAATCTTGCTCTGTACTTCCCGTTTCAGCAGTTGTTTCCCCCCGAGTTGTCTGTTGCTGATTCAATCTGTAAGGAAATGTTTGCGTAACTGTTAATCGATTCGATTTTCCCCTGTCGTGTGTCGGCGGAGATATCCATTGAAAAACCTTTTGCCGAAGAACTAAAATCTGCTTTCGGGATTCTTTACGCATGTTCAATTTTGCATGTCTGTGTTACATCTATTTTCCCGATTGTATTTAGGTGGGATCTTCTTGTCCTTATCTAATGGCTGCAACATCGGCATCCACTTTGCTGATTGGATCGGCCCTTGGCACCTGCTCCAAATCTGGACCTATTCAGACACGGCCCCTTTGTGTCAAATCGAACCTGAATGGTTATTGTAGGGTTTCAGTGGCCTACGGGCAGGACATTCTTCGTTTCTTGGTGGTGAGATGGCCTTCGGACCTGAGCGTGCTCCCCACAGAAAAGATAAACAACGATCTTCTAGTTCTTTTCAGATTTGTGCGTCATACAAAGTAGCTATTCTTGGAGCTGCTGGTGGTATAGGTCAGCCATTAGCCCTTCTGGTGAAGATGTCGCCACTTGTTTCTTCGTTGAATCTCTATGATGTAGCGAATGTGAAGGAGTTGCTGCTGACCTCAGTCACTGCAACACTCCTTCCGTGGTTGCGGATTTTACTGGAGAATCGGAGTTGTACAATAGCTTGAGAGATGCAGATGTTGTTGTCATACCTGCGGGAGTACCTAGGAAGCCTGGCATGACTCGTGATGACCTCTTTAATATTAATGCCAGCATAGTTAAATCATTGGTGGAGGCCATTGCCGATAATTGCCCCGATGCATTCATTCACATTATCAGTAATCCAGTGAATTCAACCGTGCCAATTGCTGCTGAGGTTTTAAAACAGAAGGGTGTGTATGATCCAAATAAACTTTTTGGTGTCACAACTCTGGACGTTGTCAGAGCAAATACATTTGTTGCTCAGAAGAAGAACCTTAAGCTCATTGATGTGGATGTCCCGGTGGTTGGAGGGCATGCAGGAATTACTATTTTGCCATTGTTGTCAAAGGCAAAACCCTCTGTTAGTTTTACTGAAGAAGAAGTGCAGGAACTGACTGCCAGGATTCAGAATGCTGGAACTGAGGTGGTTGATGCCAAAGCAGGAGCAGGATCTGCCACACTTTCAATGGCCTATGCTGCAGCTCGATTCGTGGAGTCATCTCTCCGCGCTATTGATGGTGACACTGATGTGTACGAGTGCTCCTATGTTCAGTCCAGTTTATCGGATCTTCCATTTTTTGCTTCGAGGGTTAAGCTTGGGAGAAAGGGTATCGAGACTGTGATTTCATCAGAGCTGGATGGATTGACGGCATATGAGCAGAAGGCACTTGAGGCTCTTAAGCCTGAGCTCAAGGCCAGTATCGACAAGGGAATAGCTTTTGTCCAGAAGCAAACCGTGGCTGCTTGATTTTGCCAGGTGACCGGAACTCTAGAGGTGCCACCTGACTATGCATGTTCTTTGTATTAGCTATCGGCTTTTGGCTTCTTTTTGAGTTATTCGAATAGAATTTGAGAACAGTATTGTGATCATAATGCTTCTGCATCATTGCAGCGGTCAGTTGGTGATAATTTCCTTCCACCTGCAAACTATTTTTTTTTCATGCACTGGAATGTTCTGCTGTAGCTTTCCTTCCACGTGGAAACTAGTTAGGATCTAGACATGTAAAGATGTGGAAAAAAATTTTGAGTAATTGCAACCGATGCACTTTTCCTAGTTTCCCCTTTTTCCGAGGAGAAAAAAAAATTCTTCGTCCACGCACCTGGTACAGTCTCACTAGGTTCAAACGCACTGGGCCCAGTGCATCGGGCCCAGCTACGCAAGGCCCAGGTGCACCAGTGTGTATGGTGGAGTTGGTCCAGGCACACCGAATGCGCCAGGGGTACATGGGGCCAAGGTGGACTTCACCGGGCGTACGGTGTTCCCCATGCACCCGCACAACCCACATGCGGGTGCACGGTGGCAATGCGTCCGGTGCAAGTTCCCCCATGCACCGGGTTCACAGCGTGCACAGTGAACCCGGTGGACCACATGCGGGCACGGGGTCTTAATGCATCCGGTGCACGATGGACCCGGTGCAGGGAGTTTATGGTGGGCCCCATGTGGGTGCACGGTGGACCCGGACCCGATGTAGGCGGTGTACATGGTCCATCGTGCACCCGGTGCGTCTGGGCCCGGTATATCGGGGCCTGACCCCATTCGGTGCACCTGGACCGAATCCACCATACGCCAGGTCCGGTTAGGCCTCGGCCCATGTGCACGACCCTATGAGTGGGAAGAAACTCGTGTCTTTCTACCACAAAGCATCTACGACAATTCAAATAACAAAATAACACATGCAATACGCAGCCAGAACTTTACCGTTTCCCACTATTTTAGTGAGATGAAATTGCTGCATCCTCAATAAGACAACAAAGCTCATTTCTATCGAGGTCAGTCAACATATCAGCTCAGAGATCTCGCAATCCACCAAGTTGTTCTCATCGTCATCTTGAACACAAGGTTCATTTTCCTTCAAGGTGTACCTAGGGGTTGGATTGTCCTCGGGCCGGATATTGATTGTTTTAAACTGCGCATGCTGGTCTTCTCCTTGATCGGAAAGGCCAGGTGTATGCTCATTGTCAATGCATACCTCTCGCAAGGGGACATTGGTCAGTGCCATGCCTGCCAACTCCTGAAGTCCCTCTCCAACCGCATCCTGTTTGAGAGTATCATCGACATGACAAATTGAAGTGGGCAGCTTGGGATATCAGAGTCCGTCTTGGAAACAGACGTCAAGTTTGAGGGCTTCGTATCGGCACTTCTTTTGGATACTAGAGACATAAAATCTGGGTTCGGCTCAACATCCACCCATTGTTCACCCACCCAATCTCTGGAAACTCGAATATTCTCTGGCTCAACATTTATATACAAATTTTCACCTGAGGAGAAAGGTATACACATAAGAAACAAGTAAGCAAGCCCATGATCAAAAAGGCTCCAGACATCCGAGATCACAGGATTTTTGTACCCCAAAGGATTAATGCATGTTTGCGACAAGTGAGAAGAGTAGTGAGCACACCTGGGATGTAAATTCTATAAAAGCCATTCTCAGCATCACTTCTACTAGCGATGATGCCTTCCCACCAGCCCTCGCACCACCAACCATCCACAGGAACACCTACCTCTAAGGCGGGATTTCCTCTTTACATGGATAAGAGGGCCGGATGGCTGGCCGGCCAACACGCCTCATCTTCAGCTTATCAGCCTTGGCCACTCTACACGAGTGAACCCACTCCTACAGTTGAAGGCACGAACATAGCTTTTTGAAATACTTGCACCTCCCGTGAAATCATTGATGACCATAAAAAAAAAAAGGACAACTACCTTAACGTGATTGCCGTTCTCTTCATCTTTTATGTCATCATATTGTATTCTCAACTTACTACCAGCGACTTCCAGTACAGTGCATCTGAACCAACAGCCACGCATACCACTGTCTTGACAAAGAAACTCCACTTTGTCATTGACTGCAAAACGTGGCGCCCACTGAAGATGAATTTCTTCATTCATAAGGAAATCTGCCTTCTCATTTAATCTGTTGAGTCGCTTATGTGGCGAACTGAACGCCAGTTTGTGATGTTCCCAAGATTTTCTGTTCCTTTTTGCCCCCACCTTTATATCCTCATCGGAGCTAAGCTCTTCTTCAAACGAAAAACCAGTACTGAAGCAGTAGAAAATTGGCTGACTAAAGTACCCGTGCAATCTACTTAACTTGAAAGGCTTTAATCTGTTACTCTTGAACTGCCTGGAGCAAAAGTGAACTCCACTTGACAAATTCTGGGGTAAAAATGAATGGCATTTCTCGTAATGTTCACGAGTCAATACGATGGCAGGACCATCTATGCATTCCACACTGATAACCTGTATGTACGAGGTGATGAATACTTCTCTTGGATGAGGATTCCGTAAGGAGACAACCCCTTCGACTTCCTTATTGTTATGAAACCATCTCACTTTGACCTTTTTCTGGAACTTTCTATCCTCATACATATCTTCCAGGTATGCAATGTAATGATTTTCTTTTTCGGCCATTACAAAGACAAAAGAGTGTACCTGAATAGCAACATGAAGTGGAATCAGAATCCTAAAGACAGAAACAACTGAAGTTCCCTTGAATATTTTGAATGTGGAAAGTTACTCCTTAAAGAGTGAGAGCCTAACATGGTCAGACGTAAAAAATTAACAACAGTCATATCTCATTGACTCAAGGAAATACTTATGCTGCCCTTTAGACTGTTTTCATGGATTTTCCATTGATCTGACAAAGGCATTAAAATTGAGGAATAATATTGAACCAAGTCAAGGAATGGGCTACATTGATGAATGCTTACCGGAATGGAAATACCATTTCTACGGAAGGAAGGATAATGCTTCAGTTGTTTACCACAAGCCCATGGCGACCCTGACCAAGCAATATCCAATTGATGGCTTTTCAATTTCTTTTCCAGGCACCCCTGATGAATGCAGCTAGCATGATATGCCAACCACGTAATTCAAGCTACAAAAGTCCCTGAATAAGAGAGAAGGAAGATTCACCTTGTAAGGCGGCATATGCAGCAATTGTGCATTCGCTTCTGAAACTAAGCAATCTTCAGGGAACACTGCAACAACAATTCGGAGTGATCAACCAAGATCTAAAGTTATGAAATGTCCCTTTAGACATGATCTACAGGTTATTCAAGAGGATAATAGCATTTGATTTATCAAGAATGTGCTTGGTTGACACAAATAGACAGTTAGTATTCTGCAGATGGCGTAACAGATTCTACCATTCTACCAACAAATTGGTTCAATTATGGAAACTTCCACACCAAGGACAAGATCATCAGACTAGGAAAAATCATTGAAAAAAACAGTGTTTGCAATTTATAGGGAGGAGAAGACATACAAGCATGGTCCTGTCTCCGGTGTCGTATGGACAACATGGAAGTCAGCCAATTGACAACCTCTCTCCTTGATCTCCACCTGAAGCTAGAATGACTGGAGTTATCTGCTCCAAGGACGCTCAAAAACTCATCAGATACAACGTAAAACATGTGTCGGACACTCTTCTCAGTTCCCAAAACTGCAAGAACTAAATCCCCTGAATTGTCTTTCAGGAAATAGTGAACGACACGGCAACCCCTCTCTTTGGACACATATTGTTCTTTCCACTCCACAAAGTAACGACCTATAGCTGCCATGGCTAAAACAGAAAAGGAGCTAAGCTGTCAAGAAGACGCCTAAATACTTATCAAAACTACGCAGGCGATACTCCACATCATACGCTGTGTCTGTTCCTCGGACCCCTACATTAGACTAGCTATAATATCCATCTATGCACCATAGCCAAAAACCCTAATTATATATCCTGAGATGAACGATGAATGAATCTCTCAGACGAAGCTCTGACTTCATGAACTCATCAGACAAATAAAAAAGAAGGCCCGAAGTCAAAGAGGACAAGGGAAACGGAAATTCCAACAGCGCGAAATGGATATCCCAGGGAAAATCCTCTAAATTTGCGGGATTTTGAATGACTAGCCAAACAAAGTGTTGGAGACACTAAAAAACCAGAATACTGACCACTATTTCCTTCAAGTTACAATCTAAATGGAAATTTTATGCAAAAAAGGCCCTGCCAATAAATTCACCACGGCGCCGGACAATCGACAGATGCGGATAGCGGTGAGAACCAACAGCTCTCCAGAAAGCGGAACCCCGATTTGACTGGGGAAGCGAGTGATGAGCCCGGAGGAGACGCTAACACGGACGGGGATTTCGCTGCGCAGAGCATCATCAGCAGCTGGAGTGGGTTTTGTCGAGATTTATTGGAGGTTTGACGCGAAATTTGGTAGGGATTACCAACTAGATGGGCCTCCATGGTTTATGTAGGCCCAAACTCGCCGGTCCATCTAGTGTCGCGCTTACACACAGACAGAAAAACGACCCAATTGTGCCCCATTAGAATCTTTCTTATGCTGCTACTTGGCAGTGAAGTCGATACTTGATCGACTATGGAATGAGAGTCGAAACATATGAACTGTTTATGTATCTATGGAATTCTACTTTGCCTCCTGTAAGGGATGGGCTGGTTGTGAAGCATACGAGTGGTTGATGCATGCGTCCGCTCAGCTAGTGGAAGTTCTCAACCAGGAACCTGTAAAGCTGGTCTGCAACAACATTTGGGTATTCTTCATGCGGCAAAAGGGCTCCGGGAACTTCAACAAACTTGCTTACACCTTTCGCACCTCTGAGAGCTTCCATTTCAGCTTTTGATCTCTTCGGAGCGCTGGAGCTCTGAATCACAAGGAGCGGTAGCTTCCCTTCCATTCCTGAAAACAGTTGCACAAACTCCTCCCTCGAACATACTGGATCCAGTAATCCTGTCAAGAAGGCTGCTGGCACATACCGAGCCCCTTCGCGTTTGGTGAGTGCATATCTGGTTTCGACGAGTCTGGGAGTCACATTAGTCGGATCTGAGTAAACGTGGGATTTGTATTGCGATTCAATTGCCTTTTCATTGCTGACAAGCACGTTGTACATCATCCAACCTAGCGCAGGAGCCCTCAAGGTTCCCCGTAGAAGACCATACCTGCAAATTTATCAAAATAATACATCAACAGTTGGCCTTTGGAAATGACAAAAAATGAAAAAAAGGGAAGGAAAGAGCGTAAAGCCCCGACACCGAAAAGGGTTACAACTGGTTAGAACCCTAGAAATGGCATGGAGATATACATACACACGCTCATGTATACCCATCAAGTAAGAGAAAAAAAAGTGGCAGTCTATCTCAACAATCAGGAAAACTGGATTGATCCGAAGCCATCACATGAGTTACATGTTTCTCACATAAAAAAACACTGAAAAGGTATACCGGGGGTACCTGGTTTCCATACTGGAGTCTTTGCCAAAGACAATAGGAAGAGGACCAGACCAGGTAGGGGCAACAGCGGCAATGGCCCTAGGAATCAACATAGCATTTTTTGCTGCCCGGACGGCAATGGTTGCAGCGTGCCCTCCACCAAAAATTACATATTCCTTCTCTGGTAATCAAACAGCAAAGAAGGTTACAGGTCCACTTTTGGATGGCATTCCATAATCCAGACTGTACAGCTTTGGAGGTGACTACATTTATCGATTTTAACTAACAACAACTATTTCTCTTTTCATGTCTTGGAATTTTTAAGCAAGCATCAAATGGGTTTACTTCAGAAACAATACTTTAACGGATCAGCCTAACCAATGAGTCCGAGTTGAAAGCTAGAAGGAAAAGGCGGCAAACATAAGACCACCTAACCTGCAACAAAGCTCGCAATAGGACTATCTGGAGAAGTGACAAAATCAACAAGAAACCTCTCCATCACATCAGCGTTGTATTCCAGTTTCGGCCGATCCGAGTATCCCAAGCCCGGCCAATCCACAATTGTCGTGCTCCAATTGATCCCACCATCATCTTTACCAACAATTGCTTCTGCGACGGATCTCCATTCCTCCACCGTGCTGACATCCGAGATGGTGGGCACCATAAGAATATTCTTACGCTGTTGGTCAGCAGACCCATCTCTCTGAAGCCTCTCGAAGTATATATTCACAGACTTACCCTCGAATTTCCATTTCCAGTAACTGGATTTGACTTCGGGGACTGAAAGAAGCTTCGATGGCGCCGGGTAATCAACCGACGCGGAGACGGTGAGGGTCGTAATCCCCACACCTCTCCAAGTTTGCCCCGATTTGACTGGGGCGGCGAAAGATGAACATCGAAGGTGAACCAACGGAGAGGTCAACATTAACGAGGACGGCGGAGAAATACAAGCGGGGCAACCCAAGGGAAACTGGTCGGATTTATGCGACTGGGTTTGCTCAGCCGGAGATCCTGGGGAGCAGGTGTTGATTTTTTGGATGAAAGTTGCATTAGAATTTGACCGATGACTTTCGTGTTCCCCGAAATTTGGTTTGGTGGGGTGGGGATTACCCACTGGGCTTTCCCGCCGTATTTGAGGGTAACCCATTGGGCTTCCTTGGTTGATGTAGCAGTGTGCGTCCGTGGGCTCTGGAGATCCATCATCACCGGAACGCGAGTTCCCATTCACTTACATACAAGCTGTGTCATGGTAATCTGTGTTCTGAACTTACAGCATCGCCAGCTCCCAATCAATGTCCGCGTGTTGCACAACAGGAATTACATGATAAATGGATGTAATCCAAGATTCGGATGAAAATAGACATTTGGTTGGCGTGGGGCAGCAAAAAGAGTTGGCGGAGATTTGCCAACGAATGGAGGAGCTTCATTCTCAGGCACCACTCGTGGCATCTCATAAATCCCGGCTTTCCAATCCACACATTATGTTATCGTCAATAAATGCTTTTGGCCATCCACAGCCCGGCCAGCCACGTTGATTGATGGATCCATCCACCGCACCTTCCCTCGGTTTCGGTAAGAAAAGGAAAGCGTACGCTATGCCACACACTCCTGCAGCAGCAGCAGTGCTCTGGTTTGAATGAAGCTGACTCCTGACTATTTCTTCAATGCAAATGCACAGACTTGGAGAAGGTGGATGCAGACCGCGTGAAGGCGGAGAGGAGGGCCAAATTGAAAATGAATGGGTGTGTGGTGATGAGTGGAGTGGAGTCGACAGCATAATGCAGGAAATAAATGCCGAGGGGGGCGGCACTGACTTGCAAATAATACAACCAAATCATCAAGGATAGCGGCTGTCCTGCCACTTAATTAATTGCAATTGCAATTCCTAACTTTGTTTTCAACTGTAGGCAGGCAGGCAGAGTTACATTCCCCTTCTTTATTCGCACTATCACTTGGCGATCGATTGAGTGAGAATCATTGTTGAAATCAGCTGCACTCACACTAGATACACTACAAGTGCCTGTCATCCGTGTGTTTGTTTGTATAAGCCGCGGACGGACCCAAGGTGCGGCAACCGAAGAACCATTGGGAGTTGTGCCGTCAGTGCTCATTGCATTTCTGTGATTCCCCTTCCCTCCCTCTATATATCTCTAGTCTAGTCTACAATCGTATTCCTCAGTTTGCTCAAGCATCCTTCGCGTGCTCGCCAACATTGATAGCGGCCCTAGGAAATTCCTATGGCATTGGAAGCCGATGATGCAGGGAACAGTCTCAGTCTGCGTGTTGCTTCTTTCTCATACTATCTGGACACTGCAAAAGACAATCTTTTGCTGCGGCAACAGCACAAAGAAAAAGATGATGATGCGCAAAACGCCGCCTCTCACACCAAAAAATCTTTCCTCAGATCCAATCCCAAACACGGCAGTAGCAGCTTCGTCTTTCAAACAACTTTCCCTGCACCCACCAAGGATACAGCTTCCAGATCAAGATTCGGCAACCTTCAAGATGGAGAAATTAAAGTGTTTGCTGCTGATAGGTACTTCAGCATGAACCTGGACCATGCCATCCACACGGAGCAAAACGCCGCGGCTTCTAAACCCAGACATGGCACAAAGGCAACAACTCTTACTTCTACCGCGTGCTCCTATGCCGCCAGCCATGATCCGCTTTTTTCTCCTTTGCAAACAACCCATGTTCAGCTTCAGACAATCCCCGTTACAAAAAAGCCCTCCCCCTCCGTTTGGGGTTGGAGGAGACAGTCACTTTTTCCAGGTTTCGGCTGCGGAGCATCTTGTTTCAACAAGAGAGCTGTTGATGTTGTTGATGCAAACTCTCCGCTTCAGCCCCTTTCCCCAAAACTGCCCAAAAAGCAGGAGATTTTCCCACCATTTCAGAAACATGATGAATCCGCGTCTGATGAGCCACAGAGGAACTCGCAACCAGTTTTCGGGTCAAAACGAGATGATGGTTATGATGTTCATGTTGGCGAGAGCACACAATGCTTGCTATCATGGGATGATACCATGCCCAACAAAGGCTTAAAGCACGCCATTTCCCCTGCCATCATCCCCTGTGATGAAATTGGCAGCGAGGCAAGTTCGGATTTGTTCGAAATAGACAACTTAACAGGACCCTTACAACCGCCCACATTTTCGGAATTGTCCGCCATGACGATGATCAGCCCCAGGCCCAGTGCAACATCTAACTGCCCACCAAGCGAGGCCAGCATTCAGTGGAGTGTCGTGACTGCCAGCGTTGCAGATTTCTCTGAATACTACGATAACGAGGAGAATATGATGACTGCTTGCGTTGCTGGTGTGAGAGACAAAGCTGTGGGTAGTCCAAGGCTAGAAACTGGAAACATCTGGGTGCTAGGATCCAGAAACCTCAAGCCTGTGCAAGTTGCTGACAAGTGCCACAGATCCTCCTTCAACTAAACTAGCGAAATATCTTAGATGTTTTACATAAATACATCAACTTCTGCTCAGAAACCATATGATATGCTGCATTTTGCGTGATAATTTTGAGAAAGCGCAGGGGAAATTGAATAACAGCATGCGCTCGAGGACTGCGGAGTTGGCCTACTCACCATTCGCCGTACCCTGCTCCAGGGGTAAGGCGAGGGTGCTTGTGAAAGACGGAAAGGAGGACTTGGCGATACCCCCCAGTCCATTGGCAGAAAATCACTTTCCTTTTGCTTAAAATCTCAAGAGTAGAGTATTTCATGGACCAGCAACACAAGAGAAAACGCGTGTAAATTTATAAAGAAAATAGGCTATATGTTTTGCATAATGGAAGGGATGTGCATTGATATGACTTAAAACCCAGAGATTGTCCTTTACCTAGTTTTCCGTTGGAACCTTGGATCGCCACTCCCTGCTCTCGGCGCACCCCCAAAATCTCTCTTCATATTCCTTAATCTGTCCAACAACCCCGACGGGGTACTTTCAGCGTTTTCCCTTCTCAGACCTGGCGTTTCGAGTTGTTTACTCTTCTGTTGCTATGATTTCATGTAGCTTCGTTATTTTGTGCTGTGTTTATATTCAGTGATGTACAATCTTTTCAGGAGGCGAGTATGTTGCGTCATTTGATCTCCACGGGTTCAAGAAGGGCTTTTCTCACTGCCGGTTGTAATTCTTCATGTCCGATTAAAATTGAAAATGAATGCATATCGCCCCCAAGAAGTAATTCCGGTTGGAATTTCTTGAAAAGGGGTATGGGGGATTCTTTCGCAATTTGAGCTTCGCAACAGGGTTCTCTCCACTGAAACCAAAACCCTTAAACTCGATCCTGGATATCGATAGGGCCAAGAGCAAATCCCCTGAAGAGCTTGCTGATATCTGGGATGATGTTAGTATCGCTGGACTCAACCGAGTCCCTTCACTTGCTCATTTTTTCTTGTTTACCTGATTGCCTTTCCTTTTCAGTATCACTTAGGAAGGGGGCACATTGGTGCATCAATTCCGGCAAAATTATATCACCTTTTGGAACAAAGAGTGATAAATTGGTTATTTTCAGCCTGATTATTGGGTTTTTTTTTTTTTTTCCTGTATCTCGTTTGCTATTCACAAGTCAACAACTTTTCTTTTTTCCTGCAGCCGCCATTTTGTTATTCCTTTATGGAAGGGGAGTGGATATACCACGATGTTTCTGCAAGGTGACGACGCTCCTCAAATTTTCCATGTGGACGGTTTATAGTAGTCAACTGAACCTCTTCTCTTGCAATGAAAAATAAAGTGTCATTTTTTTTTTTAGCTGAGTAGTGTTAATATACATAATAATTATGAGATCGGATGACTCATTATGGAAGGAGCCGTTGGTTGCTGATTTGCATTATCTATGCTGTCTTTTTATGAATATGAATTGTTTCTCCTGTGGACACGAATATGATGATAATTCGACTTGTTCTGCTGTTGCTTAAACCTTCTCCTTAAATTGTGGCAAACATCCTGCTTTTGTACAGTTGAGATACCGCACATGCTTTTCACTGGTCTTGAAGACTACAAAGCCAGAGGAACACAAGCTGCCCCTTATTTCACAACAACCTACTACAAAGAATTTGCAGATAGCAAGGATCTAGTACTTATTCGTGGCGATATTGTGTTCCCTAGCAAGCTGACCGATGAAGAAGCTAAATGGCTGTTGGAAACTGCACACACGTTTTACTTGAATGATTTGAGGTACAGCTTAGTGGAGCGTTTTAACAAAGAAACGCGCAAATTTGAGTTCAAGGATGTTTTAAAAGTTTTGGAGATGCCGGCGTTATAATTTTGCACAACAAAAATGGCACTTTCTGTATAGTGCTGAAGCTAAATCTGGGGATAGAAGGTAGAGACTTTGAGTAGTTATGGTATAGAACATGTTCGCTAGCAAAGCTTTTACCTTTACTTGGGTTGCGTCTCAATATTGCAGTCGAAGGTCGGATATTACAATTGAGATTTGTATCATCATTATACTGGATGTTTTGAATGCCTAGTCCTTTTTAACGCGCTGGAGCGGATACATTGTGTAGTATTGACGTTTTTTGCACCCTTGAAATCAAGGACGCAGTGAAAGTCATATTAGTAGTCCAATACAGCCATAAATAAACAAAAAAAAAAAAAAACATTGCACACTTGGATATAATCTTGCAGCTGTTGGCCATCTTCCATGAGGTGTAGCTTAGTTGGTATATATTGGAATGAGCAAGACAACAATGAATGAAATACGCAGGCCAACCTTGTTGCTCGATTTCTGTATTCCGGAGCATGAGTATATACGGGATACTTTGCACGAGACATGAATCAAAGTACAAGGCCAACTTTTATGCTTATTGAGAAGGAACGCATGCACACAAAGATCAGGTCTCAGGTGCCAGGACGTTGACATACGTAAAATCTCATAGTTCAGAGCCTGGACGGAGACTTGTACCAGCCCCATGCATCATCCGCTAGGTACTGGGTGACCTGCTTTATGTTCACATAGTTGTCGATTCCCCTGTTTCGGTATGAATAAAACTCAGCATGGAGTAAAATAAATTCACGTCATGGCTTATAAAATATGTAGCCAGTTACCACTCCCGAGTTCACGCCCAAATCCACTGCGCTTTTTGCCACCCCAGGGGGCCTGGGTGAAGGTAGGCTGTGAGCAGTTGAACCAAACGATTCCTGCTTGGAGTGCCTGTGAAATTTTTTAATAAGATGCAGAGAATTTCCAAGCAAAACAGGGACATTTTGGAGGAAATGGTTGATGATTTTCATTATTACTACCTTACTCAGTCGATCACACCTTTCAAGATCTTTTGATAGTACAGCAGCAGCCAAGCCGTAGCTAGAAAAGGTAAGGAGTATGTTCATGTTTTCATTTTCAATAAAATTCAAGCAGCAGATGAACGTGAGCAGGCTGAGTATATGAACATACTGGGTGTCGTTAGCCAATTCAACGGCTTCTTCTTCGGTACTGAAGGTCTTGACACAAAGAACTGGCCCAAACACCTCTTCTCTCCAGATTTGCATTGAGGTGGTCACATCTGTGATAACGGTTGGCTCAACAAAGAAACCCCTTTTCAAGTGCTGCAAAATATACAAGATGCTGACCTACACTGCACAAAATAACTTTCCCATTCATTTGCAGCTTCATAAAGCAAAATTCTACCTGAGGTCGCACACCACCATACAAGATTGTGGCACCCTCTTCTCTGGCCGTTTTTACGAACTTCAACACCTTTTCATACTGCACAGTAAAAAAATGAGCAGCAAGAAAATTGGAAAAAAAACAACCTTCATATTTACTTTCAAAGTCTGTGTACCTGTCCACTACTAACAACAGGGCCAAGACGGCAACCCTCCTCCAGAGGGTCTGAGATTTTAATATTCTCGCACCACTGTACAAGTTTCTCCAAGAATACTGCTGCAATGCTTTCCTACATATATATGGCCCATGGAAATAGTAATATTCAAAAAAAAAACGACAATGGGCTATAGCTAGCTTGGTTTCATTCAAAGGAGAGGGTAAATGAAAGCCAACAGCGACTGTCCAAACTTACATGCACCAAAAGTCGAGAAGTAGCGCTGCATATCTGGCCATTAGTCCAAAAGCATCCAAAGAGGGTCCATTCCACGGCTGCAGAATGGAAAAAAGAATGCAATTAGTTAGCAAACTTTTTAGTGATAACAAGAACCAGAGTAATGATATCCTCACATTCCAATGTTGGATGATCATACCTTTGTCCAGATCAATATCATTAAAAACTATAATTGGGCTTTTCCCTCCAAGTTCAAGCGTAACTGGCTGCACTCAGAAGCACCCCTTTTCAATGAAAGATCGATAAATTTTCTTCTACCTATGAAATAAAACTAATACTTCAAAATTAGAAGCGCTTATAACGTGTACCTTGACAAGTTGAGCAGCAGAAGCCATAATTTTGCTTCCTGTAGCACTGCTCCCAGTGAATGCTATCTGTTAAGATGATTTTGCGCCAAGTTCTCATCTACCCATCACAATTACAAATGCTTGGTGCATCGACATTTACCTTATCAACATGAGGATGCGTTGTCAAAGGAGCGCCAGCTTCTGGCCCCAAACCAGTCAAAACATTCACAACACCTGGTGGAACACCAACTTCTCTGCAGATATCAGCTAACTCCAAGCAAGTGCTGCCATAACATTTTGCATACCCAAAGATTATTAATTGAGAGCATACTAACAAATACAGAGGTTTGAGCATTTAGTAGATTTCCATGCATTCAATGTGGCTCATCCATTTCAATTGAGAATGTTAGTGTTAATTATGCACCTGAATCAAAAGAAATTATGAGGTAAAGGAACAGAAAAATGAGACAGAAAGGCAGTCACTTGTAAACCTACACGGATGCTAGCTCAGAAGGTTTCAGGATGATGGTGCATCCAGCCGCCAGAGATGGAGCCACCTTCCATGCAGCCATCAACAAGGGGTAATTCCTGAGACATGAAAATGCAGTCAGAACATGATAAAAGGTTCTAATAAAGCACTAACAATGAACTATATATCCGTTAATTCCCCCACCGTCAAAGTGTGCGATACGACTTATAAAAAAAGGTGCAGCGCTGAAGTGAAATAATCAGGATAGAAGCCTGACCATGGTGTAATAAGACCAACTACTCCAAGTGGTTCTTTGAGGATATGGCATTTGAATGTTTCCATCGGGAGGGGCACAGGTTTTCTCTGCTCTGAATCCAATCTTTCAGCAACATCAGCAAAGTACTCAAAACACCCGGACACGTCATCCTAGACGACACAGATAATAAGTAACCTTCTACTGATTAAAAACAAACTAGTGATGAATTCCAGACGGACCATGTCCCAAGCAGCTTCATCGAAAGGTTTCCCACAATCGAGTGATTCAAGTTTTGCCAGTTGTAACTTCCTTTCTGTGATCTACATTTTCAAACAGCAAAAAAACTAAGCATCCAGAAGGCAGACCCATTTAACTGAGCGAAGGCAGCAAAAGGAAGAGCATAGAAGTGAAACCTTGGCAGCAATAGCTCTTAAATACTTGGCACGAAGAGCCCCGGTGGCCGAGGACCATTCTTTTCCGCCGTCACGAAAAAAAGCCACACGAGCAGCTTCAACGGCAAGATCCACATCTTCTGCCGTAGCTGCGGGGATATACCCTGAAAAATGAGACAGGCAATTGATTGAAAAACTCCAGGAACAAACAACTCTGTCTGTGTATGACAGAAACAAGTGAGCGAGTGCCGCAGAGCAGGAAATAATTAGAAGGGGCAATGAAAGTTGTTATCTGAACCAATAATTTCTTCGGTGGCGGGATTGATGACGGGCAAGCGCTTCCGGTGAATTGGTTCTTGCCAGTCACCGTTGATGAATAGCTGGCGAGAGGGAATTGTAGGAGTTGCCATGGATCGTGGTTTCAGTCCCAGGAATCTGTGGAGAGATACCACCTTATACAGCACCAGCAGATAGGTATCGCAATGGAATGGAATGTGCCAATTTTATGGGCGTTACGGAAATTCAACAGATTTTAATAATCAACATCAAGAGAAGTTTGTTTTATGTTTTTCAACCATTTCCATATTATTAATGTCTCATTCTCACGATTATTTGTTTCAATCTTTTTTTTTTATCGTTTCCATATTAATGCTGTATTTAATGTCCCCAAATACAAATGAATCGTCGCCCTCTAATTATAATTAAATGCCTAGCGAGAGAAATCAATTTGTTCTTCAAACTTGGAGTAGGACATATTCCAGCAGTGCAGTGGTTCTATCTCAGCAGAACTTTGCCACCAGGGCTGACTGTTGTTGTAACACGTTTTTACATTGCACCCCACTATTACAGGGGTCGTGGTTCTGTTCAATCACCCAAACAGTCAACGTGTTATGCAAATTGGATTCACACCAAGTTGTGGAATACACTGAACAAGATTATAGCACATTTAATTATGATATGAGTAGGGAGTGTGGTAGGAATGGATAGGAATGCAAATGTATTATCAATAGGTAGGCTTCTTCAGAATAACCTTTTCTATTTTATATATCAGCTTTGTGTATTAATAAATGAGTAGTTTTACCAAGCAGTTTTTTTTTTTTTTTTTCTGAAGAAGATATGCGGTCAATCCCCATCTTGGAAGTGAACTAGTCCTCGGGTCAACTCTTGATTGCTGTGGAGTTTTCACCCCATCTCCACATATTTAATATTAAGAAACAACAATCTATGGACAATCGATGTGAACACAGTACCAACTACCAAATCCCTCGAGCCCCCTGGCGAAAAATGAAGATCATGTTCCGGATTCTGAGATGGTGCAGAGTGCTGGGTGCCATGCCCCTGCTCGGGATTTACGTGGCCCTGCAGGGCTTCTTTCTTCTTCGGTCACCACCTGCATTTTGTTTTCTGGAATAAAATACAAATGCACCTCACAGCAGACAAAACTCTTTTTCATGCCCTATTAGCTGTACCTGGACCAACTCCCCTCTGTAGAAACACTACGCTACGCATCATCAACCAGATAAACTAAAATAGTTCCTCATTCACCCACCATCTAATCTAGTTTCCTTGTTTCTGTTCCAACAATCGATACGCATCAATTCTTAAGTCCAGTACTCTGTAATCTAAAGTTACCAAAGGAAGCTTGTGTTCAGCGTTTACCTCGTTATTCATCTGGACGAGGGGTTCTGGTTCCGAGCTGCTTCTTTCTTCTCTAGCCCTTTCATGTTTCTTCTGCATTTTGGCTTGCTTCTTGGCCCTCGTAACTTCTAGAAAAATAATAATAATAATCATATTTCTGAAAACCAAACTCAAAACGAATATCATCACACGACCATACACCAGGACCCCGAGGAGGATTGAAAAGTTGAAAACCTTGACAAGTGACTAAGCGGTAGGCATGGCCAAGCAGAAGAGCATCAGTGGGCTTAAGAAGCTTAATCCTCGTTACACGAACGGGAACGCCACCCCCGCAGTTGCTGTTTCCTGAGGAGGAATCGGTGGTGCAGAGGGAAGAGGTGAGGAGGAGAGCGACTTGGTGGCCGGGGTTGAGCTTCATTATTTCAGTGGCTGAAACTGAGGAGTAAAGCTTCTCAACTCTTCCACATGGATGCTGAATCATTACGGTTGCATTGTCAATGGCTTGGCAATTTCCCATCACTGCCACACTCACCTACACACACAGAAAGAAAGAGAGCACAGTGTTTTGAAGCTGCTCTTGGAAGGTATCGACAGGAGAGCCCTGAGCGAGCGGTTTATAGCCACATGCATTGGAGAATCTGTCTACAGATATAAACCAGACAAAAACCACCTTCTCAGTAGTGACCAGCTAGCTATTTTTGTACGATTAACACTGAGAACATTACACATGATCACCAACTCCTTACTCATCAACAACTGGCTAACAAAAGTAGAAAAAAATAAGGTAGGGAACAGTATGCCGGCTCATAAATTGTAACTGCTCCACTTGCTAGGATCGAGTGTTTCATTAACCAATCACACACAACGAAAGCAGAGAACCATGTACTGCCCCTCCTGGCTTTTGGAAATTTCCCTCTATTTGTAAATCCCTGTTATGATCTTTCACCCACCTAATTCTTTTATTTTTCATGGAAGATCCGACGGAGTATGGCATGGCATACGGAAAAGAAGTAAAATAACTGAATAATGAATTGGAAAATAAAAGTAATACGTGGCGTGGCTGTATGCCGCACGGGTTCATGTCCTTGGAGCATTTCTTTCTCTCTTGCTCAGTGCTTGCAAGCCAGCGGGCCAAGGCTGAGTGATCCATCATTGGAGGGTTTGCTTTTAAAATCCATGTACCTTGTTTATTATTATTATTGTCATTTTATTTGTAGTAGCAATCATGGAATTTCATTGACCAAGGCTCCAGTGGAGATGTATTCATTGTACTCGTTGTACATGCGGATCAGCTAAGGTTTTGGGTGCAATCCTCCCTCCTAGATGAAGCAACGCATGTGTGTTGTGTTGCCTTATTCCTCACGTAGTCGGGGGACACGTCTGCTGAAACTACTCAAGTCTCGTTCAACGTATCAGCTGTCCCACAACACAAACTTGTTTGGTTGAGTTGTTGAAAAAACGAGAACTAGATAGGTAACACGTAACACAAACTTTAGGGAGGATCAAGAAGATAATACTGTTACTCTGATCACACTACTTTCGGAAATAAAAAACTAAGGAATAATAGTTAGACGCCCATTTCTTCATCCTCAAAACCAAACTAAACAGGGCTGGCGACAAACGTCCTCTGGTAGTGTTTTATGTCGAAAACGGCACCCCTGCTGAGGTCGGTGCCTCCATACCTGCCAACTCCTCACCTTCCTATATATTTACGGCATGAATGCGCCAGCGAGCTGGTAACTCACCTTCGCCGCGGTACGGTAGGGTGTGCGGCTGGACTTGAATATCAGTATCACCATCACGTCTTTGAATACGCCCCTCCCCTTCCACAAAAATGGGATATATAAATATATTTTTTTGTCACACAAGTCCCAACAACTAGAAAGAAACACAATGCACAAGACACAAAATAAAATGGGACTGACGTCGTGGATATTGTTTTATCATCAAAACGTAATGGAATAGCACTTACCCAAGTATGCTCATTTCATGGGCCTACAAGGCGATGAAATGGCCCGTCCATATTCTACAGCCCACAAGAATCTAATACGTGGAACCCTTGTCCTCCATCCAACCTCTCCCAAGTATCTCCGTCCTTTTCATCGTCAGCTTCCACATATCATTTCCCTGAACTCGGTGGTTCGCTTAATGCCTTTTTTCCCTGTTGCTCGCAGTACGCATCCCTAATCCATCCCAAGTTCGCGGAAAGAACCGCGTGAAGCTTCATTGGGGACCCCGAGGAGAGAACCCGCAGCCTTTCACAAGGAGATTGACGGAAAATGTATTTTATGAGCACCAAGCTGTTTTCGGATTTCATCTCCCTATCCTTGCCTCCTCCATTCAGTCCTCGCCTGGATAAAAGCTGTAGCCTGCGCGTCAATAGACTAGTTAACTGCTGTTCTGAAAAAAACCCAACTTCGGGTTCACAGGACTCCAGACAAGTTTCCTCATTTTCTCGACCCCAGACTTACGCATTATTGAAACAGCAACTTGAAGTAGCTGCCAAGTCCGAGGTAATTTAGTGCATCTTCATTATCATTCTTTCGCAAAATTAGACTGGATATGCTCTGTGATTTTCCTTTAGGATTACGAAGAGGCAGCTAGACTTCGTGATTCGTTAAAAGTATTTGAGGCAGAAGAGCCAGTTTTGCGCGTTCAGAGATTGTTGAAGGAAGCTATTGCGGATGAAAGATTTCAGGTGTGATTTTTCATATAAGTAGTGATTTTAGCCTCAAACGAGGAGATGAGGAACAAGTGATCAAACATTGGATTTAGGGTACAATAGGTCTTCCCTATTTACAAACTGCCTGCTAGAATGTTCGTATTTTTTTCTCATTAAATTCATGGCACCATGTCTTCCTTCGTCACTATTGCATCACGACCTTATTATTGCTTAGCGGGATGATGTTTTGTTTTGTATTTTGTTAGAGAGGCGGTGCTTTATTTCTTCATTCTATTTTTTTATTATCAGGATGCTGCTAAGTATCGTGATGAACTAAAGGAAATAGCTCCCTACAGCATTCTGAAGTGCGCTAGTGATGCAACTACCTTGGTGAGTGTTTTGTCCTTAATTTTTTATGTATTTCATGAAACTGCATCCCGTGGAAGACAACATGATCAGTATACCTCGTTTTAGGGTGTAAGAGTTCAAGTTACTAGTATATACATTGAAGGTCGGAGCCAGCCTTCAAAAGGGCTCTATTTTTTCGCATATAGGATTCGCATCACCAACAACTCAGATCGCCCTATACAGCTTCTCCGAAGACACTGGATTATCACCGATGCCAATGGCAAGATAGAGAATGTCTAGTGAGTTGCCACTTGTACCCTCTTCTTTAATATGTTCCTTTTGTTGGACGGATGCTAAATGTGAAACATTAATTGTTTTCAGTGGGATTGGAGTTATTGGAGAACAACCAGTTATACTACCCGATACAAGTTTTGAGTACTCGTCTGCCTGTCCTTTGAGAACACCGAGTGGAAGAATGGTGAGACTGAGATCTCTGATCCTTTTTATAGAATTTGAGTTGGAGAAAAAGTGTCAAAGGCTTCATTCGTTACATTTGATTATGCATGAAATTTGTGATGAAGTCAAAGATGCATAGATAGTTTCATCACATATATCACAATCGACTTCTGTTGTTGATTTTCTTTTTTTTGTTGTTGATTGCAGGAAGGAGATTACGAGATGAAGCACATCGATAAAGTTGGTGCCCGTACATTCAATGTACTAATCGCCCCATTTTCTCTTTCGACTCTTGGTGATGCCATCTGAATGAATAAGTCTGAGACGTTGGAGGTCTTGTGCAAATGTTTTTTAGGTCGTCATTGGGTGTGTCAGCTTTGATGGTTATATATCATAGCCCAACCATATTTCTTGATCCCTGATGTTAGTGCCTGTTGTCAAATACATGTGTATACGGATAAAACGTTTTTACTCAGTCGAGGCGTGTCGCAGATCTTCAAAATATTGTGGGAATGACAGTTCAGTTGTGTTGAAAAGCTCGCGGAGATGGGATGCTTAACCCGTTAGCCACAGCATTGCGGGTCGATGCGCACATCGATGAGGTCGAAATGGAATCGACTTGTAACTTGTCTAATTATGTACATGGTACTAATTCCTTGGAGGTACGCCTCCAATGAGCCATCCTAGCGACTTTGTAACCTGTGTATTCCATTTGCTGATAACGTTTAATAAGAAAAAAACAATGAGCAAGCAACAGCACCAAGCCAACGCAATGTCAGAAAAATGGTAGCAGCTGTCATTCGAGTGCAGTAATTAAGTCGGTGAAGTCGAAAACCAGCCAGTCAGCTTTTGTTGCAACTCCTTCCCGAAATTGAACTCCTCCATAGCATATAAACAAGTCTGCACCTCCTACCTGGCGAGCCTGCGCAAATGTATACATATATATGTGCATCAATCAATTTGGGCATCATCCTTCTATTGCCGACGCCATGTTAAAAGAAAACAATCATTCAACGAAGTAAACAGGCTCTCGATAAGAGATTTTCTAACAAATTTCTATTTTCTTACCTCAAGATCCGTTGCACCATCCCCAATCATCACCAGAGATCTGTAATTGTTCATCTGAAAAACCGAGAGTGTATCAAACAACCTGGCTTTAGGAACTTAAAATATTAGTTGATACACACTCAAAAAGAAACATACCCTTCTAATCTGTTGAACAGCAGTTGCTTTGCCTCCGCTTCTTGAAGTTGGCTCATTTGTGTCGAATCCTGAGAATTGCCCAGACTCTCCAAAAAGAAGCTGATTAGCATAGATGTTCCCACATGGAATACCCAGGACTGATGCAACAGGCTTCAAAAAGTAATACAGATTAGGTGCTGATAGCATATTTTTCAAGTATCTAATCAACTTCAACGTTCTACACATTCCCCCACCGTCCTAATCATTGAACTAAAACATGTACGCTAGTTTACGATTGAAAAAAAAAAAAGCTTTAGATTCATTCTACTTCCAGCGTGATGAAGCAACGATCTACAATTTTCTCGGTGAACTCACATTTATCATCTGACGAAAACCTCCAGATACCAGATAAACTTCTTTATTCTTCTCCTTCAGTGTCCTCACCAACACATCAATTCCAGGAGAAAGCCTAGCATTACAAGTGAATTAATGGTTATCCAGAATAAAGAAGAAAACCCTCAGGAATGAGAGACTCCACTTTCACGAGTCTGCATTTCTGGGAAGAATGAAGGGACAAAAGGCTCCAGATACCTCTTAACAATGACCTACAGCAAAACCACAAAAGCTACCCTGAACCTCGTACCTAGGAGGCCTTTTTTGGAGGAAATCTTGTAACTGAGACATTGATGGTTGGAAAAGCGACAACCTTGCAACCAAAGCTTGCTCAAAAGGAACAGATCCACCCATTGCCCTGGCCGAGAGAATCATTAAAACATAGAGGAATTTAGTTCTGGAAACAGCACGAGAATATAAAAAACTTGGAAAAAGGGAGATTTCATCAGGCCTTGTAGTCCATTCCGCAACAGCCTCACCAGCTCCACAAAAATCAGCCAGCTCATCAATCCCCTCATCCATGCACACTGTGCTATCCACATCGAAGCAAACGGCATTGGCCTTTCTCCAGACATCAAGGACCTCTTATACAATAAAAGAAATTCTGTCAAAGAAAGCAGACCGACAAACATTTACAGGTTCACACTGAACCCAAATCCGGTACCATTTAATAAATAGAATCAATTCGTGCGCACAACATGATCAAGATACCAAAAATATAAATAAACTTCAATGCAAGAATGACGATGTGCGTGCCTTGGCTTGGCACAGTGTTGCCTAAGCAACCGGCCGATGAGCCGACAGAAGCAACGGTATATGAAGATTGTTTGAGGATTTTCATTGCCGGGAATGACCGAATCAGCACTCTGTTTGAGAATTGTGAAGCCAGTGCTCGAGGAAAGGATGATCCCATTTGCATAAAATTAAAACATTGAGCAGAATCCAAATTGAGGGAAGCAAACATATTTTCCACCCAAATTTCAGGTCCTAATGCTGCAGGGAAACGCAATAGTACATAAATCTATGAACTAGATTCAAAGATCAGACATTCTAGAGAACACGATTAACGTAAATAGACGTGCGAGCGGAGACATTTCTGTAATGACCATACAAATTCAACTCTCCGCATCCTCAATAAGAATAAAACATCAATTTTCACCCTCCGGACGGCCGTAGCCACACAATAACCCGTAGCGGAGCACCCTACCAAAAGGGTGCAAGACGACACTGCGGCAGTGTCGATCCGGCAGAATGAGCTTCCTTCCAAGTGTTCCTTGTAGGGATGCGGTGGATTGAGGAAGAAAGGATACAGAAGGAAATCGCCGTCTGGAGATCAGCTTCTCCGACCAAAACCGGAGAAGCTACCCCGCCCAACGCGTTGATAATTCAGATCCTGCAGCATATTTTATATTTGTACAAGTACAACCAAAAACAGGAAAAAAAATGCGAGCCACACTAATTGGGCTTTCTGTGGGGTAATCTAGAGGGAGGAAATCATATTCTATGCGGCAGCCCAATCCAATATGGTGTCATCTCACAATCGAATCCTCGAACACGGATCATTTAAGGGCTAGTTTTGTTAGCAGGTGTAGATGAGTGTTGGTCCGTTTATGAAACTATACCTTACATTTGGTTGATAGATGCTACAAAACCGATGAATTTGAGAAATACTTTGACTTTCATTTAAAACTCTCATACAACATTTTCTTTAGTGTCAAATTAATACCTTGGCTTTCATTTAAAATTATTTTAATAAATAAAAATAATTTCATCAAATCATATCATAAATTACACCTTCAATCAAACCTGGATAACTTATATCTTAATAATTCAAAATTTGTATTTATGTTATCACGCAACAAAACCAGCCAGCGGTGAACGTGTTCATAAAAGAAAAAAAAAAGAGTGGGTTTAAGTTTAAGGTTACAGTAGCAGTTGACTGGGTTGGCGTTGACGCCACTCCAGGATGGCGAGGGTGTGGCGGCCACCACATGCGACCAGTTTGGCGAACCAATGGCCATCGTCACCGGAGAATCCGGAAGGAGGCGGGATGTGATCTACAGAGACTTGGGCTGGATGACCTGTTGTCATCTTTCTTCCATATCCTAGGCGCCCGTGGTCACCTCGACCGAACTGCATGCAATTTAATCATTTAGACTGAATGCACACTGCCATTGATTGGCTAATGCTATCTACTTACAGAGTAAATGCGGCCATCCTTTGTCAACGCAACAGAATGGGTGCCTCCACAAGATACCTATAACAATCAAAACGACCTCATCAGCAGCAGCCAGCAGTTTCTTTTTAGTTAATAAATAGAACGCAAGGTTGCGAGAACTGAGACGGCAACACAACCTGCACAATGTTCTCCCCTGCAAGTAGCTGAACCCTTTGGGGGACCATTTTGCTGCTCTTGTCATCCCCAAATCCCAGTCTCCCATGCTCTCCTCGGCCCCAGCCATACACCTATAACAAAAACACTCATCAATCAGGAAACAAATAGGCAGGTGTCCAGAGCAAAGGTGAGCCTACAAAATTTTTCTACCTGTCCATCACTAGTCAAGGCAGTCGAATGCCACCCTCCTGCTGCAATATCAATCTTCAAACAGGCACACAACTATTTAAATCCCCGTTGTCGATTATTTCAAATCAGAATATTTATAATTTTCTTAAAATGTAGTCAAGGATCTGTCCAAGCGAGTCAAATAATGGCAGCAAGTCCAAATAGCATAATTCCATCAGACTGGCAACGTGTTCGCACTTAATCGTAGGCAATACTCACCAAGTTGAGGTCATTCAGCCCATGGACAACGACTGGCTGTGATCTAGGTTGAGTATCATCAGTCCCAAGCTGCCCATACTCGTTGTTTCCCCATGCCATGAGAACCCCATCATCAAGAAGGGCCAAGTTGTGGAAAGCTCCAACTGCAATAACTTTTACACTCTGAAGTCCTTGAACACGAACCGGCATCCAAATCTGTTTTCTGCCAAAACAGAAAGAAAAAAAAAACACGCACACACACACACACACACACACAATGAATTTGCAAGGATCAGGGAGTATGGGCGGATAATAAACCATGGCATGCTGTAGAAATCAAACTAATCCAACGAAAAAAAAATATATTCCACACTAAACATACATGTCTCCTGGCGGCCATGGCTGACCCCATGTCCAGACATCACCTTCTTGAGTCAAAACAACCGAATGAGTCCCACCAGCAGCTACCTGTGTTTTTCAGTAAGACATTAAATTCAAACTTGGTAACCTTTTATTTCGGTGCAAAAGTAAAATGAACCATGAGAAAGCATGCTCTGTGGCCGACATGTTTTTCTAACCCTCAAAGTTTTCTATAACTCAGATGCCCAAAAAGAACTCACCAGAATATCTAAAGAAGAAGAGAAAAGCACAATGATAGCAGCGTTGGCCCAGTACATTACGGGCTGATGAATCATATCTAGTCTTACTAGCTTCTTGGGTTAAAATTAGAAATTAATTGATGATTATGTTGAACTACCTGACGAACTTTAAGTTCTGGCACACATCTCTGACGATTAACGATATCTCTTGTCACAGGTTTGTCCGTATCATCCTTGCTTCGCTCAGGTTCTACACCACATTGCCCGTACTCATTACCACCTGGAGATATTGTACTTTACACCTCAAGAATCAAGTAGAAGAAAAGTCTCTTCTTCAAATTTATGTAATACATATTACAAGGCAAGGAAACAATAACACACCCCAAGCATATGCCTGTCCTTCATCATCCACCGCCAAGCAATGCCAACCCCCAATAGCAGCCTCGAGGAAGTTCATAATAGAAGCCTTTTCAGTTTACACGTTTAAACCTCCCAATGAGTTCCAGAATCTGAAATCTCAAGGTACCTGAACAATATTGACATCAGCAAGCGCATGAACTCGACCCGGAACACTCTCTGTTTTTGTTTCGGGTGGATGACCCAGCGTTCCTCGTTGATTCCAGCCCCAAGTAAACAACTATGCACCAATGAATATCATCATAACTATCGGATCTCCAAAGCGAGCGACGAGAAAATAGAGTATAAATGACGAAAAGTAAAACAGGTTCAAATAAACCTTGCCGTCTTCACATATGGCAAGCGAATTGCGGCTTCCCGCGACGACGGAGCAGACTTTCTCCGAGAGAAGGGCGGTAATAGTGCATACCCATTCCTTCTCTTCGTTGCTTCCGGTTCCAAGCTGGCCATCTTCTCCGGCACCCCTGCAAAACCACCAGTTTGAGAGATTAAAAAAACTTGGTAACCAATATCGTCATCTATCCACCCTTGACGGAGAATACCACGCGACAACGCAAGTTTTGGAATCCATAAAAAGTTATCTGCCGCAGCAGCTGTGTTGACAGTGCAGATTATTCCGTCATTCAAAAAAATGGGGAATGGGGAGCCCTGGAAATAAAGGGTCTTTAATGTAGCTGTTAGAGCAAAATTGGGAAGTTCAATGGATTTCCCAGAATCTGATTCGTTCTCAGTCACTTTATTTTTGCACATGTAGAGGATGTTATTCATACGGTCAAGAAACTTGAATTGGGCTCCAGCGAACTATGAATGCGGACACCAACAAAGTAATCTCAAGAAGTGGGTGTGGTGTGAGGGAAGATTTTTAAATCTTCTTCTCCAGTTCACTTAACAAAGAATGGTAGAAGATTAGCTGAGAATAGAAACTCTGTTCGAAAAATAATACGCCAGGATAGGGCAACATACGGGCCGAGAAAGGCTGGCCCGGGGGCCGCCTCATGCATGTGACTGCAGATTTCAGAATCTCCGATTTACTTGTGGTGTCTACCACTGCCAATGGTATCGTGGATTTTAATGATTTGATCATTATACACTGGCTTTAAAAAGTTTCCGGCAATTTTTTATACGCCAGATTATTTCAATGCACTTTATTTGATTAGTTTACTTCCCTTGAATGGGATTCATCCAATAGGTAGCAAACAACCCGTAGAATGATTATTGATCCATTCACAGAGTCTCCTTCAAGGTATTGGCGATGTCGATGACGAAGCGGTACTTGACATCGGACTTCACAAGCCTCTCCATGGCAGTGTTGATGTAATCTGCCGGGATCATCTCCACATCGGGAAGAATGTTGTGCTCTGCGGCGAATTCAAGCATTTCTTGTGTCTCCTTCAGTCCTCCAATGGCGCTTCCAATGATCGCTCTCCTACCTTGACATGGAAAAAAAAAAAAAAAAGCAACGTGCCCATTAGTGATGTGTTGTGAGGGAGTATTTATTTGGTTTGGTCGCTTTACCGATGAGCAATGGGAAAATGGGAATTTCAAGGGTCGGCGGGAGGCCAACCAAGATGAGCTTTCCCTCTGGTTTAAGCAAATTCACAATGGGTGCAAGGGAATGCATGGCGGACACAGTGTCAATTATCCCGTCCAAGCTGCCTTGTGCACTCTACCATCACAATCATATCATTAGCAAACGTTCAATATCCTCCTTTGTGTAGTAACCATGAAACAAAATCGTGAAGATATGCCACTAATTTGAGCAATGAATAAGCACCTGCATTTGGTCAGTGTCATGGCTGATCAAGAACTGATCAACGCCAAGATGCTCGATGGCCTCCTCCCTCTTGCTGGATGAGGTGCTGATTACGGTGACCTTGCTACCAAAGGCTTTGGCGAATTTCACAGCAAGATGGCCGAGTCCCCCTAGGCCCACCACGCCCACATTTTTGCCTGGTTTGTCAAGACCGAAGTGCCTAAGCGGACTATATGTGGTGATTCCAGCACAGAGGAGAGGAGCACCGGCAGCAAGGGGTAGGCTATCCGGCCACCGCACCACGAAATGCTCATCGGCTACCATAATGTTGGAGTAACCGCCATAGGTGATGCTACCATCATGGTAGATCATGCTGTATGTGAGTATCTGTTTAGCACAGTAGTTCTCCAGGTCTCTGCTGCAAAGATCGCACTCTCGGCAAGACCCTACTAAGCATCCCACCCCGACTTTGTCACCGGCCTTAAATTTCGTCACTTTGCTGCCAACCTCTAACACCTCTCCCACGATCTCATGCCTATCGCGAATCCCATCCAAATGGAATTAAGAATGACATCAAGTTACTTCATATTGTTTATTAATCAATTTACATACCCCGGTACCATGGGATATTGGGTGAAACCAAGCTCGTTCTTTGCCATGTGTAAATCGGAGTGGCACACGCCGCAAAACAGGATTTTGAACTGAACATCATGTTCCCCTGTGGCTCTTCATTTCGAACGGGAAATGAAAATTCGATTAGTGCGAAAGGGAAAATAAATACATGCATGCTACCCACCTTCTAGAAAATCTAAAGGGAAAGAAAACTCCCGAGTTGTCATTAGCTGCCCATCCAAGAGCCTTTATGGGGTGCTCGTTTTCCGGCAACATCTGCTGATCTCGATGAACCACTGCTCGCCCCTGTCCGAACTTGGTTTTTAAATGGCTCAATTGTTTTTTTCCCTTCACTAAACAACACACTATTTTTAAAATAGGCCTCGTGTAGCGCATGCACATTGTCCTCGTTACTTTTCCAGCCACGCCACATTTTTTGTAATCTAGATTTCCTATGAAGCATTTGGACGTCCGTGCATGAAGTCCACAAATTTTTCTGTTTCGCTCTCGGTGGCTCATCTCATCATGTAGGTAGACTGTCTAGTCCTTGAGCTTGGTTCAGAAACTCACTGGCCGATAAAGTATTGGCCTTGAAATATTTTCATTATCACTAAAACAGCTCAACTCAAGACTCATAACACTAACGATGGATATAGATTCGACTCCCCGAGAAATGGTGGATATATAAGTGAAGGAAATCATTATCTATGATTTTTCAATATTCTGAAAACTGAAGGAATTACTTGCAGCGTCGATAAGGGGGCTGTTAGAGGACACCCAAATGACTAGTGTGTGAATAACACAAGTGGTTACATACAGGTAAGAAAACTTGAAGTTCCAAGGCTTGCTAGAAATTGTGATATTAACGACGCATAACTAAATAATTATACTGCCAAAAGCAAAATTTGTATAGATTACCATCCTGTCAATCATTCGGACAATGCTTGCAGAAGGATTCCAGTGTCGCAGCACTTCAAAATATGTAGGCATAGTTTTCGCTACACAAAACGTCACTAACAGTCGTCAGGTGTGCTCTTTAGAAACGTGGCGGATGATACGCAGGGGAAACCCTTCTCTTCACTGCATCTTGGATCTGCGCCATTGACAAGACTGATGCCTCAGCTTCGAAGTTGGCCTCTGCCATCTGTTGGTGAATCTGTCGCACAACGCAGATGCCTTCTTCAGACATGCAATCTCATTAAGCAGTACACCTTGAACACAAACCTTGTCAAGAATAGCAGATTGATCGTCCAGATGAAAGTTGCGAATGCGCTTCAGCATCTCCAATTGCTGCACCATGTCCGGATCACAACTATTGATTTGTTTTTCAATAAGTTTATCAGTTTATGTTACCTTCTGGTGCAGAATCTGCTGCATTTCCAATCTTTTTGCGAATCCTTCAGGCCCGAGCTCTGCTTCCTCACAAGCCATCTCTTCCCTTCACAGAACACACGAGCATTTATGTATACTCTTGATCTTCTAGAGAGACCAAGAACTCGAGACTGACACCGCCAGAAAACAAAGCAAAGAAAAAAAATACATTGGGATTCCATGAGTTAAAAGACGACATCTGGAAGTGTTTTTCCGGGGCAGGTTTGAATGTATGCACACAATGAAAAAGAATTAGCACCACTAGTACGCATGAACATTTTACTACAATTAAAATCAGCAAAAGCTTAAATACCAACCCCTGAAAGTCATCTGCTGGCTATCGGAGAAATGAACCAATGCCTAATAGCAAGAAAACGCCAACAGTGAAATACCTTGCTACAAAATTGTAAAACTGAATCATGAAATCTTGATCATTCTCGTAGACGGCGTTTAATCTTCCCAAGCATGCCATGCCAATACGAGGATCTAAATTAGAAGGTTAGTCAATAATTTGTAAAAAAACGCGGTCCTAGCCCATGCAGTGTAAATGAAAATCTCAGGTATGACCAGGGCTAGATCAGTGTACCAACTCAGATATCATCAGAATAAAACATAAGTCAAGAGAATCACCCACCAACACCCATCTCTGTAAATATCTCCTCTTGAATTCTTGTGGTTACAGCAACAGCCTCCTGAAATGCGATGAAGGTAACAACAAAATCCGGAAAAGGGATGTGATCCACAGAAATTTCACCTGTTTGTCTCTCACCGCATTAGCAATTCGCTGTTTAACATCTGCAAGCGATTTCGAGAGAAGAATGAGCAAAGCACAGGATCACACAATTTACAGGGGTAAGGACAAACTAGGATAGATACACATACCATACTGCTCTGTGAGAAGGGTGGCGAAGCGATTGAACAGATGAAGCAATTGATCCCTTGAAAGCATTCCCGAATCCTGAGACGCCATTCGATGAGTATCCCTTGCTTTTTCAATGGGCTTATTTCTGAACCACCTTATCCAATACTAAAATCGCTTAAAGAGATGAAAACTTTTGTCATAAATTTTAAAGGTTGATTTTGTTAAATATCTAACGGGATGGATCACATTGGGGGATTGCTTCTTTTTGGTTCAGGCTCCCGAATGCTAAAAAACAACTACATACGGAATGCCATGGGCTTTCAAGGCCCAGATAGGAGGCACTCAGGCAGCCATCGCCCAAACAGCGCAACAGTTTTCCATACGAGGCGCCCCGCAAACCTGCTCGAGCACTCGCGGTTATCGGGCAGGGCTACGTTACGCATGTGGGATACGCAGCGATCTAGATGCGCGTCCCGTCCCAGCAACTTCAACGTAGCGTGCACGGGTGGTGACTCGCATAGGACACCCGCACGCCTCGGCTTCCCACCATGTGCAGGCCGCGGAAGAGCAGGCGCACGCACGAGGCACCATCCTTGCCGCACTTAATTTGTACTGATCATTTATCACTTGGAAATCCATGTCAATGTGCTTTGTATATTCATTAAAAATTAGATCCACATGTGAATTATTAATTTGCTATCATATCAAAGAGTTGGATATTCTTGCCCGGTCTCAACAAATATATGAAATCCATAACGGCTTATCAATAAAGAACATCATTCTTTGATATTCTGCTTTAGCATAGGAGAGCGCAATTGAGCCACAATCACGCTAACATTAAAGACATTTTAGGAATCATCCGAAAATGACTTAAAGTTTAAGATTTAGGAACTTTTTTTAGAATACACAATTCATAGCTTATCATTGAGGGTATTACGTCATTGCGTTAATACTATTAGGTTAAGCGTTGAGGGTTCAGGAATTCGGGTTTCGGGTTAAGGAATTCGCAGGGATTAGGGTTCAGGGTAGGGTTTAGGGTTCAGGGTTTAGGGTTCGGGGTTGAGGGTTTAGGAATTCGGTTGAGGGTTCAGGGTTTAGGGTTTTAGGGAACTGGGTTTAGGGTCTAGGGTTTAGGGTTCTGGGTTTAGGGTTCTAAAATGTAAATCATACGTGCAGATGAGGTTATTGGTGAGTAGGGTCATACAGCAGACCATCATCTATGCAAATTGAAGCTCATTAGTTCCTGGCCACCGCCTTGTGGAGTAGTAATCCACCTGATGAACAATAAATGATAGCCAATGCTGGAGTATGAGATGTGTTCAGAAATGTTTTGGAAGAAAGGATCAGCATATGAACTCTATTTTGTGCAGCGCCCTGTGATAGACATAAAGGAAACCCCATACGGCTACTCCGATGCCTCATAGCATGCAATGCTGGTGATGTGGGAGATTACACAGAAATCAATGATAAGTCATCACAAAGTTGAGTAACCACAAGATGAAAAAATGATAAATTGGATAACGGTGAGCTTTAACCTCACGATCTCAAATTCAGGGAATCTATGAATCCGCTGGCCAGCAACCGCTCCACATATTTCCCTAAAATGTCAACCTCCAGATTCACCAATTCCCCAACTTTCTTCAGAGGTATCACAACCTTTTGTTGCGTGTAAGCAATAAGCATGAAATTGAAGCAAATTTCTTCATCAAACACATCCACCACAGTCAAACTAGTTCCATCGACACAAATATATCCTTTGGGCACAATATATTTCAACAACTCTCTTCGCACCTTCACCTTAAACCACAGCGAGTCTCCCTCCGGCGCAGTTTCTACAATCTCACCAGTTCCATCTACGTGGCCCTGCACAAAATGGCCACCCATTCTTGTGGTAGGGCTCAATGCCCTCTCCAAATTTACGAAGGATCCACTACCTAACCCCCCAAGAGAAGTCTTCCTCAGTGTTTCAGGGGACAACCCAACTGAAAATTCCGACATGCTTTTGTCAAAATCGGTGACGGTCAGACAAGTGCCATTCACAGAAATGCTGTCCCCCAAATTTATGTCTTCAAGTACGGTTTTCGCCCCTATTTTCATGCTGAAGCTGTTCTTCTCATCGAAGCCCAGATGCTTGATTGTGCCCATTTCTTCAACTATTCCAGTGAATAAGGATGTGATAGTGGTTACCGTGTTTTTGAGATGCTGAGATTTACTGGGCTTGACAAACATAGATTCGATAGAGGGATTTCTTAGAGAACACCGAATACCCGAATTGATGAGAAACCGTGGCAGAGAAGCAGTGGCGTGGACGCCTGATTTTGCCGTCGGAGACATGGATTTCAGGTGGTTCATGGGGAGCGGCTGCGGAAAGCAAGGAACTAGTGCCATTTTCTTTCGCCGTGGCTTGAATCAGTTGGGGAACATAACCAGGGGGGCTTTTGATGTCCTCTCTCCGTCTCTCGTCCGTGCTTTTACCCCCAAAAAAACACCACTTATCAGTTTTTCATATTTAGTGGGTGACCCGTTTCTAAAAATAATTTTTTAAAAAAGTGATTTTATATATTTAAAACTCATTCAATTTTTATCAGAGCATCTCAGATTTTCAAAAAAATTGAAGCAATTTACTATTCCAATCCCATGTGGATCAGAAGCAATATATTTTTTATTCGAGAATCGATTTTAAAAGTATTTTGATTGAAATTGATGTTGTACCAAGTAGACACTTATTTAAAATATTTTTAACTTCAAATAAAACAACGCCGTGGGAAGATAAAACACACAAACAAGAGTTAAAATTCACTCATCCTATCTTAAAAAAGACTGAATGAGTTCATGATAACATAAGCTCTCTATGGTGGGCCGTAATATGGGCCTGGACTAAATATGCCCATTTCTCGTTTCTTCAATGAATGGATCTTCTCCAGTTTGAGGTTGGCCCGGAATTTAGTAATGAAGTTCTCGGCCTCAGTGTTTACATCCGGGCTCGGGCAGAACTCCGGGGACGGCAGTTGAAACGCTTTAGGCGTCATATCGGCGTCTCTCTCCCGGCTCCGGCGATTCGCTCCTCAGACTGGCATCGCTATTGATTCGAACATAATCGCCTTCCATTACGAATTTCCATACCGGTGTTTTCAGGAATGATGGTGGAGGCGGTTCTGCTGGGGTCTGATTCTGGTTTTAGGGTTTAGGGTTTAGGGTTTAGGGTTTAGGGTTCAGGGTTCAGGGTTTCGGGTTTAGGGTTCAGGGTTCAGGGTTCAGGGTTTAGGGTTTAGGGTTTAGGGTTTAGGGTTTAGGGTTTAGGGTTTAGGGTTTAGGGTTTAGGGTTTAGGGTTTAGGGTTTTAGGGTTTAGGGTTAGGGTTTAGGGTTTAGGGTTTAGGGTTAGGGTTTAGGGGGTTTAGGGTTTAGGGTTTAGGGTTTAGGGTTTAGGGTTTAGGGTTTAGGGTTTAGGTTTAGGGTTTAGGGTTTAGGGTTTAGGTTTAGGGTTTAGGGTTTAGGGTTTAGGGTTTAGGGTTTAGGGTTTAGGGTTTAGGGTTTAGGGTTTAGGGTTTAGGGTTTAGGGTTTAGGGTTTAGGGTTTAGGGTTCAGGGTTTAGGGTTTAGGGTTTAGGGTTTAGGGTTTAGGGTTTAGGGTTTAGGGTTTAGGGTTTAGGGTTTAGGGTTTAGGGTTTAGGGTTCAGGTTTAGGGTTTAGGGTTTAGGGTTTAGGGTTTGGGTTTAGGGTTTAGGGTTTAGGGTTTAGGGTTTAGGGTTTAGGGTTAGGTTTAGGGTTTAGGGTTTAGGGTTTAGGGTTTAGGGTTTAGGGTTTAGGTTTAGGGTTTAGGGTTTAGGGTTTAGGGTTTAGGGTTTAGGGTTTAGGGTTTAGGGTTTAGGGTTTAGGGTTTAGGGTTTAGGGTTTAGGGTTTAGGGTTTAGGGTTTAGGGTTTAGGGTTTAGGGTTTAGGGTTTAGGGTTTAGGGTTTAGGGTTTAGGGTT